>CM037592.1:30759700-31384700 GCA_021018995.1 Chloranthus sessilifolius | reverse complement strand
TTGAAATGGTTGAGGTGCAGGAATTGGTGGAGGGATGATGTGAGGTGGGGGAAGCAAATTAAGTTCTCTTTCTCACACAATCCCCTCTGGTGGTTGTGCGTTCATGAAATGCTTATTTCGAGGGAAAGGTGGAGGTGGGTAATTGGTTCCTGATTTGAGAATCGGGCAAGTCGGTTGTTGACCAAACTCGGTGCGGCTTTACGCAGATGTATTTATAAAATGGGTGAAATTTGAGGTCGAAACGCATACCTGAATGGTACTGCTCCAAGGTGGGAGGTACTGTGTGTAATCTTCTTCTTCTAGGAAAGCAGAGGCCAGCATCTCGCATGGGTCAGGATGCTCTTCTGGCTCACTTTCTTCTAGATTCAGTGAACGCTCGATGGTTATTTTGTTATCTTGGCTTGAAGTTTTTCAGGTGACACTTTCTACCCATGCAGCAATTTGGGCTGTAGTTTGGAGAAGGTGATCTCCATACTCAGGTTCAGAATTGGACAAAGGGAGCGGTAACGGCGTTGGTTCGAGATTTGGAGGGGTTGGAGGTTCTGGCGAGTGACTACAGAGGATTGGTCTCCTAACCCTAAAAGAATGTACTATATCTGAGTAAATTTTGGATAAGGAGGTGGATTCGGTGGGGGATGCGAGTGATCAGGGCCGAGGGATGCGGAGGTGAAGGAGACCTCGCTGGTGTGGCGGAAGTAGCAGAGGGTTGAATGTGAGTGATTAAAGTGGAAGGGTGGAAAGGGGATCGATCGGGGAGGTCTACGGTGGTGACTTGAGCCGGCGTCACTTGGTTGTGGTTGGGCATGGGGTTATTAACGATCCCTAAATTTTACTGAGATTGGTTATCATTAGGGTTAGGAATCCTAAGCGCTTTCCATCGATCTGACTTCGGTCATTCATGTTATAGATCACATCCCTGAGGACCCAACAGTCTTCTAGGTTGTGTCCTGTGTATCGATAAAAGACACAATATTTACTATAGTCTAGATTTGTCGGCCATGGGCGAGATCTTTCCTGTGAGAATCGGAGGAGATTCTGACTTTTAAGGAGACGGAAGATGTTGGGAATTGTATCCGATAATGGGGGATAATATTCCCGCCTGGCTGATAGGGGCATCTGGCTAGGTTAAAGTTCTGCGGTGGGGGCACATTATTATAATTCGGCACATGGGCCGGTCGATTCTGCATCATGTTCTGATTCTGATAGGTGTTGTTGGGATATTGATTTCTAATCTGGTACTGGCCCTGACTCTGGTTTTGACTTTGGTTTTTGGTTTTCACATCTTTGTTGATTAGTGCCTTGGTTTTGGTTTGTGTATCGTTGCTGATTTTGATTTTGCTTGAAGTTTTGTGAGTGGAAATTTCTGTTCTCAGAGTTTTGTCTTTGATTAACAACGGTGTTGACCTGTTCGGTTCATAAGGCTTTTTTATTATTTTTCAATTTTGATTCATTGGAAGAGCCCACTTTCGATGTGACTATGGATAGAGCAAGGTCTCCGCCTTTAATGTGTCGCGCTAATCGGGATGCCTGGGAGTAGAGTGCAGTGAGGTCGGGGCAATCACTTAGGACAAGTGCACTCTTTAAAGGTTCTCTAGTATTATCGATGATAATGTCCACCGAATCCTTCTCTTTCATTGAAGTGCCGATTCTAGCAGTGAGTTTTTTTCATTTGGCGACGAAGTCGATAAATTCTTCATCAGGTCCTTGCTTGGCTGCCATTAGATCGCTGAGACTAACTGTCTCTTGGATCAAGTGTTTTTATTGGTCTAGAAATTGAACGACTAATTCATCGAAGGTTTCTATCTTATAAAACGGGAGTCCTGCAAACAAATCTAAAGCTTCTCCTTCTAATGAGCGTTGGAAATAGTGAATGAGAAGTCCTTGATAATCACGTATGGGTCGACAATCATTACAAAAGAGGGCCAAGTGATGATTTGGATTTTCCGTGCCATTATATTTGGTGAATTTCGGTGGCTTAAATCCTATTGGTAAATTAAACTCAATGTCTCAGCAAAATTTGTCGAATCTGAATGAATGATCGGAGCGCTCTCTCTTGGCCATGTACTCATTGAGCATTTTAGGGAGATTTTCGATTTTAATGGTGTTATCTTTTGGAGCGACCAGTGAGCAAACCTTATCTAAAGAGTCATCATTGAAAAATGTGTGGGCAGGTTGTCTCAATGGTGTGGCACGGGCTGACACCGTGCTCGGGGTAGGAGGTGGCCTCTCTTGTCGCTCTTGTTCTTCTAAAAATTGTCATGACCTAATGGTTTCGTATGTAGCGGCCAACCCTCAAAGCAATTCTTCGGAGTCATTATCTTCTCTTTGTATTCTTTGAATACTGAGTTCTACAATTTATTGAGCAGTAAGGTTTTGTCCGATGTTACTCGCCGGGCATATTAATCTCAGGTTGTCGTGGGTTGGAATTGTGAAACGGTTTTTCTTGGTATGTGGGGTTTTTATGATATCTCCATAATGGTGGGTCTCCTAAACTCACTCTTCGTATACCAAACATCTCGAGTCTTTGACGAAGACTCATATATATATAAGGAAATCTAAATGACATGATGGAAAGAAAAAAAAGGGAGATAAAATGAAATCTAGCTATCTAGAAAAAGAATTTGCAAAAGTATCCCATCACGATCGCTAGTATGTTGGTGTGTGCCTTTTATGGATTCCTCTCGGTCCCCGTTAAATTAGTGGCTCCAATTCTGTCCAAGTGGACTCTAACGATGCGGCGTTTGAAATAGTGGAGGCAAAATAAAGGGGTTTTCTAGGAAGGTTCTTAATTTTTTTGCGATCGCCAACTGCAAATATTTAACAACACTGCAACATGTCAATGATCACGCTTTAGAGCGGGTGTAGGTTACTTCTTTACTGAATCGTCCGCATGTGAACGTCAGCAGCTATGTCTTTTCTTATAATTTAAATAGTTTAATTTTCCTTTTATTTCCCGTTATTGTTATAGTTCTGATCAATTCAAACTTCCCAATTCTGTTGTGAGTTTAGTTATGTATGTTTATTATAGTTTATTTAATTTAATATTCTAATTCTATCAGGAGTCTAATTAATTTTAGTTTCCTAGTACTACTAGAATTCTAATTAATATAGTGTCCTAATACTACAAGAAGTCCAATTAATATCAGTCTCCTAATTGTACTGGGAGTGCAGGTGTATTAATTTTAATGGAATTTTAATTAAATCAAGCATCATAATTATACTGAGATTCTAAGTAAAGCAAGTATGCTAGTTGTATCGAAATTCTAATTAAAGCAAATATAACAGTCCTACCAGAATTCTAATTGAAATGGAAGACTGATTTTACTAAGCTTTAATTAAAACAAATATACTAATTTTATTAAAGTTCTAATTAAAGCAAATAAACTAATTTTGCTAAAATTCTGATTAAAGCAATGGATTAACTATACTAAATTCTAATTAAAATAATGAATTAATCATACTAAATTCTAATTAAAATAAAACACTAATTTGACTAGAATTATGATCAAAGCAATGAATTAATTATACTGAGGTTCTAATTGAAATAAAAGGACTGATTAATGATACTGAGGTCTAATAAAGCGAGAAATTAACTATGCTAGAACTATCTAATTAAAATAAAGGAATTAATTTTATTGGAATTCTAATCAAAACAATTATTCTGAGGATTTAATTAAAATAAAGCATGTAAATTGACTATACTAAAATTCTAAGAAGAAATTATGGAATTAATATTATAACCCTAATTAAAATAACTAAATAATTCTAAAAAAAAGAGTTTTGGGTCCACTATGCTAAGGAGGATTAGCCATGTTCCCGAGTACCCTTCGTAAGCTCCCTTGGGCAAATCGGGTGGCTGAGATTAAAGATCAATTGGATTTAAGATTATAAAATGGTATTTTTTAGATTTTTCAGAGTCGATTTCAGAGTAATAATTATGAATGAAATTGAGAAACTAGAATTATAGAAACTAAAATTAATATTTAGGATTTTTAGAAATATTAAACTAAGAAATTTAAATTTAAATTTAAATTTCTAAGACTGAATTCGGGTCCGAAATCAGAAAATCAGACCGTATGATTAAAGACTAGTTCTATAATCGAAGACTAGTACCAGAAATTAATGATAGGACTGGAGATTAAGATTTTAAATTTAGTCATATTATCGGTAAATTAGACCGTCGGATTAAGGACTAGTTCTGAATTCGGAGAACTAGAACCAGATATAAAGAATTTGCGGTCTAAAAAAAAGGGTGCTACGGTCTAGGACTGAAAATTAAAATCTATAATTAAAACTAAGAGAAATATCCTAAGTCTAAAGCTAAGGTTTTTTACCTAGGACCGGGGCTGCGGAGAGAAACCTCAAAGATTCGAAGCTTGAATCTCGAAATCATGACTAGGTTGCTCTTTGGGTTTGTCCTTGGAGTTCTCTGGTTTCGGAATCCCAAAAAAATTCGTTCTCTCTCGAAAATTATCCAGCCTCTTTGTATTCTGTTTTTGGTCGAAATTAGAAAAAAAAAATTTATAAGTTTTTTTCTAATTAAACGCCCTGTTTCAGGCGTTTAATCGAATTGCTCGCCGGTCTCTGTTGGCGGATCTCAGAGTGTGTGCTTGCTTTATTGGTTGGTGGTAAAAGTAATTTAAAATCAAGATAAAACAGGGGATGGAATCAGCACAACTAAGAAATCCTAGACCTGCAAGATACAGGGTCCATTGTGGCAAGTTTTGATAAGTAAGAGTTTGTCCCACAGGGAAAGGTGATCTACAGCTCCAAGGGAGCCATCTCTAGTAGTCCCTCCAGATCTGACTACAGATCTGGCAGTCCTAAAAAGGAGGAGAGTTTAAGGTCACTTATTCTAGGTATTCTAAGGTAACCTAATGTCTAAACTACAGAAAGGGTTGAGAGGATGGATGAAGTGTGGAAAATAAATATAAAAGGGTGAGAAGTATGTTATTGAGCCTAGATCAGAGGAGCTTTGTAACTCAGATTCAGATCTGATGTTATAGAAATCCTGTCCAATGGCTACATTATCACCACTGAGGAGAAAGGATCCAACCCATCTCTCTATCATGATTCAATCGCTTAAGGTTATAACCTGTCCACTCAAATGGTCACAGACTATCCCATAGGGGAACCACAATCCAGGGATGGGTCAAAACAAGTTAATCATTGTAGGCACTATTTCATCCAGGCTACCAGCTCAAGAATCCTTAGGGAACCTCAACCTCTAAAGCTCTATGTGTGGGGCTAAGGCTGTATAGGACCATGATAAGCTTCAACCGTCGTGAGGTTGCCTTGGTTTGCTCTTCAGGCAGTCATGAGGTTGAGTAGACATCAAAGCCTCAGATGTCAAGGGTTGGAGTTCAAGCAGTCGCGAGGTAGCTGTGCGATCACTGGGTTGATCTTCGCGAGGACAGATTTGAATAGCGCGAGAACTTCGCGAGCACTTCTCTTTAATGGACTTCGCGAGTTTCCTCGTGAGGCTTTAATGAGTTCTGAACTGCGCGAGGTTTCATGTCTTGATTGATCTTCGCGAGGATGGCTTCGTCTTCACGAGGATGCTTTCTTCTTGAATGGCGTGAGAACTGTGCGAGGAGTTCTCTTCTGATAATTGCATCCCGGGGCCATTACGCGACAGCTGCGCGAGGAGTCTCCTGAAGCTCTCTCTCCTCAGCCATTCTGAGCGAACTACGCGAAGTTGAGAGAGGTATGCTTTGAACTACGCGAGACTGCGCAATGTGTTCTACTCTTGAGCTTCGTGAGAGCTGCGCGAGTAGTTGTTGTAAAGTCTTGGGAAGCTCAGTTGGACTGCGCGAGGCTCATTCTAGGTCTGGATTCAGAGTCCATCCTTCTGAGGGACGTCTGGTGCCAAAACAGGCTCCTTAGTAGGATTCCTGGCCTTGTTTCACTGCTGATTATTACCTACATAAAACACTTAACAAGAACTTATTAGATGGCTAAGGGTCTAATCAAAGGTTAAGCTAAGGGGTGAAAAGTGGTACTTTTCAGGTCTTAACACACCCCTAAACCTAATCTTTGCTAGTCCCTTAGCAAAGCTACATTAAATCTACTACAAAAATTAAATGCCACTTTTGTAGGGAGCACGGATATATTTAGCATATGTATCAAGCCTTTTAAACCCCTAGGTGATCCCTAGTGGAGGAGTGAAGTCTCCTGAGGGTTTTCAGTGAAGACACCCACAAACTTCTCAATGAAATAGTTAACAAAAATGCAATATCATCAAGTGAGCAGTCAAGGAGCAGACTTAGTTTACTCTTGAATCAGTAAACATAAAAGAAATTTAATCCATTGGTTGCACAGTAATTTAAACAGCATAAACTTCTCATGAATGCACAGCATTTCCAATCAGTGTACAACCACAGAAAACTGCACAAGTGTGTGCCAGCACTGAGCTCATCATCAGATTAAAAATAAGGTTATAGGTCATATATAATGCATTCAAATTCAGACCCAAAAACTTTCCAGGGCATACTCTCATAAGGGTCTTGTTGAGGGGTTCATTTTCTCTCAAGCTCAAGAGCAGTTGCATCCCCCAAATGGGTCTGTAAGTATGAGCATAGGCATAGCTCTTAGGTGCTGACATCATTGACACATCCTCACCATAGATTGGATAACTCTTTATCTCCACATGACAGCTCACTCAACTTTGGATCACAAGGGCTTTTAACTGGGCTGGAATGTGGCTTATGGAGTGGGTTTTAAAAGAATGGAAGGTTAAAAAGGGGTTCAAAATTGAGAAATCAATAGGTGAAAGAGGTGATTCATGACTTCACCTTCTTGATTTTAGCTCCTTTCATTTTCTTTGAGATTTTCATATTTGAAGTGATCAATTTCTCTTCTTGACTTTGATTTTCCAAAAGAAGGTTCCTCTTGACTCCTCTCATACTCCTCTTCATTATTATTTTTGCTTCTTTTTTATGGAATTTTCTTCTTTTTATTTTCATTTTTGCTTTTCTGAAATGCCACCATGTTCTAAGTTACCATATTGCCAGAATTTTGAGATACTTCTTCTCCATTCGCCTAATGTTGACCATAGCTAGTCCATCTTCAACTTTTTCTCCTTTACCTTCTGAATTCTCAGAGTGAGGGTAGACTGAATCAGGTTCATAGGTTCAGGTACAAGTACTCAGGTGTATTTTGAAGAAGTTCAGGATTTAAAGCTCAAAGGGGGTATGAACAAAGGCAGTTGCTTAAGGTTGGTCTTATTAGGCTCAAACTGTCCAAGAGAAGGCCTTGATCCTTTCCTAAGTTTCATGAGTGCTGTCAGTTGTTTCAACTTGGAGTTGCCGAACTTCTAGTGAGCACAGTGACTCAGCCAATCCTTAGAACTAGAAGAAATTGTCTTAGTTACTCCTCAAAGGATGGAAAAAAATTTTATAGGCCTAATTCTCACTGGTTATGGTCTTCCTTTGAACTTTTAAGTATGTCTCACCTTTTACTCTCTCTAATGATTCACTAAGTGCTGATACAAGTGAGTTTCCTTGGTGCTATCATCATGGAAATGTGAAATATTAGAAGTTTACAATGTCTAAAGTTTGCAAAAATTTTAAATTTCTTTCTTTTTCATGATTCTTAAGTGATCATAGATCCATTTCCATATTACTCATATGACTCTGCTGCACTTAGGTTAACTATTCCATTGGCAGGGTCTGCCTGCCACACCCCCAATCCTATGAGGAGCAGTGTCCTTGTTGATTCAAAGGTGTCTGTGCAGCAGATCCATTGATGGTAAAAAGAAAAGGAAAGAACAGGGAACAAAACACACAACAGACAAAGCAAAATAGTAATGACAGAAGAAGAAAATCTATTAAAAATGTAAAATGTACAAACTACAAGAAAACAAAAGCAGAAGAGTGCAGAAACATAAAAAATCCTAGGTACAATCTAATCAGAATCTAGCTCAAAACTTGTCCCAACCCATCTTCTTGGCATGCTCTTGAAGGTAAGCCTCCTCCTCTTTTTTCTTTCGTTCCCTCTCTTCCTTTCTTTAGGCCGCAGTTTTGGGTATGGTTGGTGCCCTGACCCTCATTTTTCTGGTCTTTGGTGGAGGAGGGGTCACTGAGGATTTATCTATGGTTGGCTCAGGGGATTTGATAGGACTTTTGCCTTTGGGACTCTTCCCTTTAGGGCCTTTCCCTGGCTGAGGCTGAGGGGGAATGAGAGGGGATTGGGCTTGTGCTGGCTCAGGAGGGATAACAAGGGATATATCTTTTTCTTTCACCTGAGGTAAGAGAGGACTTTTCCCTTTGTCAAGCTTAGGGGGAGCCACAGAAGACTTTTCTTGTTCCTTTGTTGCAGGAATGGCTGGGCTCTTCCCCTTCACTGGCTGGCTCATTGGTGGTGCCTCCTCAGACTGGGCAGATTTGGCTTTTCCAATTTTCAAAGAGGCAGTTGGGTGAGTAGTCCTCTTGGCAGTAACCTTCCTTCGCTGAGGATAAGTTTGTTCAGCAGGGCTTGATGAAGGAGCAGCAGCAGGATTCTTAGCACTGGGATCCATAGGTGGGGCAGAATCAGAGTCTGAGTCAGAAGGAAAAAGCGCAGTGGGATCCAATCCAAGGGCAGCAGCGGCCTGTCTGCGTTCCTCTTTGGAAAGTAGGCGACCATGGGGATCATCCTGAGCAGAAGCTCTGGTGACCTTTGGAGGTGGGGATGGAGGGGCTGGCCTTTTTCCTTTTTGAGCTGCAGTGACTCTTTTGGAGGTGGGAGGTTTCTTGGAAGGAGTCCATTTTCTTTTGGGGACAGGAGAGGGAACAGGGGGAGGCACAGAGACAGGAGCAGGATCTAAAGTAGGGACTTTAACAAGAGCAGGAGCTTGAGTAGGAGCAGGAGGAGGTACCGGAGTTGGGGCTGTAGGAGGTGGGGGAACAGGTTGTGTAGGTGTAGGGGCAGGGAGAGTGGAAGAAGATGGGCCTAGTTGGGTGGAAGAAGATGGGGCCTCAGGGGATGCTGTGGCGAGAGGGGTGGCCTGAATTGGTTGGGATAGTAGGAAGGCAACCCTTTATTCTAAAATCTCAATTTTCTTGGTAGCCCATAGGAGATTGGTATCTGAAAGCTCCTTACTGAGTTTGTTGATCTCCTGAGCATTGTTCAGTTTCCTTTCTAACTATCTGGCTTGCTTTTTTGCCCTTTCTGCATTAGCTTTTTTCATTTCCATAGTCATTCTGTAGTAAGTTGCCGCAGCCTTGTTCACATTGAGTGTCTCCAAAATTGCCTCCCACCCCTTAGAAATATCTCGCAACTTCTCGCGGTGAGCAAGCTTCAAGTCACTCATTTTCTGCAGTAAGGGATACTCGATGGCTTGACGAAGTTGGGCCATACCATTGAGAACATCCCGCTTGATATAGGCATTGTCCCTCATGGCATGGAGGAGGGTGAAGTAGGGAGGGGTGTAATAGGAGTGTCTGGGTAAGATTGGTAGAAATGGAGTGGAAGAAGTAGAAGGTGATTGATCCTGAGGGGGGAAAGTGGGGGCTGTAGTGATGAAGTCGAGAGGAGGGGTGGAAGTGGCTGGGGCAGTCTGTGTTGAATGGTCAGTGAATTGAGGAGGGGGTAGGATAAGAGGTGGAATGGAAGGCATGAGTGGAAAAGTAAATAAAGGATGGTCAGTGGAGGTGGATGGTTCTGGGTAAGGGAAAAATGGAATGGTGAAGGGTCGAAATGGAAGTGGTGGGGTTACAAATATATGGGGTTGAATGGGAAAGGTGGATGGAAAAGGAATGGGGTCTGTTTGGGTAGAAGTGTTAGTAAATTGTGGTGGAGGTAATATCAGTGAGGGAATAATAGGTAGAGTGGGGAAGGAGTGGTGGGGTATGGTGTCTTGGAGGGTGAAGGGTGTAGTTAAGTCAATTGGGGTGAGGTCTGGTGGAACTGTGGAGTCAGAGGTGGAAGGGGGTTGGATGAGGGGGGTGGTAGGAGGTTGTGTAGAGATGGGTGGGTTTGTCAATGTTTGAAGGGTGGATTTTATGTTGGTGATGTCAGTTTGCATTTGGTCTTGGGTATGGGTTGTGTTGGAGAGTTGGGTCTGGATGTCATGTATGAGGGAAAGGATATGGGTAAGGGTATCTGAGGTTGGGTGGGGTGGAGTATGAGAAGAGGAGGGAACAGGTTGGAAAGGGGAAGTAGGAGCATGATGGAAAGTTGTAGGGGGAGAAGATGAAAGGTCTAGTGAATGATGTGGTGAAGGGAGTGGGGAATCTGGGAGAGGGATGTCATGGGTTGGAAAGGTATCAAGCAAGGTAGTCATGAAGGCCTGATACCCTGAAGTGGTGGCTATGTTAAAGTCAAGATCTTGGAGTGGAGATGTAGTTGGGAGGGGTTGGACTAAGTGTTGGTCAATATGTGGTGTGTCTGTGGGAGTGATAGGGATGGTTGGTTGAGGTAAGGATAAGACAGGGGTTGTGTGAGAGGTTTTCCTTTTAAGGTAGGTTATCAAGGGGGGGCTGTCAGGGGTTCGTTCAGATGAGGTTGGAGATACTGGGGCTATGTATTGAGGTAAGGTGGGTGAAGGGGGAGTGCTGTCATGGGGTTCAATACTTTCCACCCAGGAACGAATCACAGGGGGTGGTGGAATGGAAAAGGGAGATAAGAGAGGGAAAGGGAGAGATGGAAGAGGCAAGGAAGCTGATGGAGGGGCAAGTGTGGTGGATGGAGGTATTGCTGCAGTAGCAGAGGTGACAGAATCTTGCACCACCTTCTTTGGAGCAGGGGCTTTAGCCTTCTTTGTGGGGGTAGGGGTGGCCTTTGCCACAGCAGTTCCCTCTCCTTGCTCAGAAACAATCTGAGCTTCAACCTTCTTCTTCTTCTGTGGATCCATCAGACTTCTGCTGATCCCCCATTGTCTTTTGGCAAAAGTGGTGGAAGTGAGGTCAGCAGATAACTCCACCACTGGTATCTTGTATCCTCCCCTCAGAAGTAATTTGGTGATGAGTCTTCCATAGGGGAGAGCGTGGATCTTCTTTTGCAGCCCGAGCTTCACCATCATATCCTTCATGGCCTCAAAGATCAACCATGCAGCATTAAATCCATGGCCCAGAGAGAAGGAATAGAGAGCATCAGCAATTGGTGTCCTCCTCTCTTACTGATGGCCGGAGCAATAGATATTCTTCCTCAGCACTTGATCAATGAACAGCAATTTGGGATCCAAATCTGTTCTTCTAATGGAGTCCCCTGTGGCCTTCAAACCTCTGGTAATGGCCTGTGCAATGGTATCAATGGAGGCACTCACAGGGGAACCATAACCACAGTTGGGATAAAAAATGGCAGGGATGCCCATGACTTCAGCAATCAACGTTGGGTTGAGTAGCATCTCAAAATTGTCCACTAACACAAGGAAGCCTGGCTGCCCATGTGTGTCTGGTCTGACCCTAAGGTGCTGGTAAAAGAGTTGCACTAACCTAGGATAGGCTAGTGTAGGAATCATTTGCATCAAGGGGAACAAACCAGCCTTACGCAAGAACTCAATGGCAGGTGCTGACAACGGCTCAGATTCAAAGAAAGATATATCAAAAATGGCTTCAGGCTCTAAAGGAATGGAAATGAGGAGCTCAGAGGGTGTAGAGTAGTCAGGTGTTTGTTCAGCCACCTCAGGAACCACCTCCTTCCCTTTTTGTTGTGCCGTAGAGGACTTGGCTTTCTTAGGGGCAGGCTCCACGGTGGCCTGGTCCCTGGATCTCTTCACAGGTGCACTTTTAGGAGTCATTAAGATTCTCCTTGGTGAGTGTGTAATTAAAATTTTGAAAGAAAAAATCAAGAGCTAAGTCGTACCCTAAAAGTTAGGGTTCTGGTCAATTTGATGCATGGTAAACCGCAGGAGCTCCTAGCAGGGGGCAACTGTTGATGGAAGCTTTAAGAACAAAAATCCATAATTTCAAAGTGAGTGATGAACTGTAGACAGGATGCTGGATTAGAGAGATTGAGAGGAGTGGGAGCTAGGGTTTCGCTGGCAGGAGAGGAAAGAGAAAGTAGTAAAGAAAAGCAGTGCGGGGTTGGATTTTAAATATCGCGAGGCTCGGCGCACTTCAAAAATATCTGCTCGCTGGATAGGCTGAATGGGTCGCGAGATTGGATGTTCATTTAAATTGCGCGAGGAAGCCCACACAACTATATCTGAAACTCGCAATGGCAAAGCAAAGTGATTCTTTATGAACTGCGCGAGAGGAAACCAAACCAAATTTTCACAATCTCGCGATGGCTTAATAGAGTCAGAATTCACACACCCACTAGTCAGCCTTTTGACCTTTATTTTGTGGGTGGATTCTCTCACAGGCTCTCTTCCAGGGACACCCATAAGCATTACAAAACATTCAAAGATTAGCATACTCTCAAAGCATTAAATTCACACATCATGAAAAGCATTCAAATAATACCATCATCATTCAATCACTTGAAATTAGCAAACAAGGGGAACAGGAATAAAAGTACGCATAAAGCACTAAACTCAGACTCCAACAAGATCACTACAAATTCCTGTAAACTGTAAAGTACATATCATACAAAGTGCACAGTTCTTAACATCAATTCAATGAAAGATCCCCTTCATGGTTTGAGGATCCTTCACCAATCAAAAATTGACCCTTGGGATTAATTACTGGTTGACTGGGCAACCTTCTCTCTTCTCTTTTGGCTAAGGTATTCGCTAGTTGGCCAATCTGCTCTTCCATCTTCTTGATGCTCTGACCATGAGAATTCACAGTCTGAGTCAAGGAACTCAGGTTTTGCAGTGAGGTCAAGACTTGGTCCTCGAAAGAAGTATTTTTGGGTTGAGATGGGGGTAAGACCAATTGATTTTGTTGCTGATGGGGCTACTGATGGTACTAGAAGTTAGACCTAGGGGCATTCCCTTGATTGAACTGCTGTTGTGGCCTTTGTGGTAAGGCCAACATCTGCTAGGGCTGCATATAGTTGTCTTGCCTCCACCTCAGATTTGGGTGGTCTCTCCAATGGTAACCAACATTTTGGTGCTGGTATCCATATGGTTGTCTGTTGTAGCCCCCAGATTATTGTTGGCCATAAGATTGAGCAGCAGCAGCATGTTCTAAAACCAATTCAGGAAATTGCCTTGCAGATGGACATTCCTCCACTGTGTGCTGTGGCGACTGGCATATCAGACATGCCTCCGCCACATGAGCAACCCTTCTGGGTTGCATCACAGTCAGTAATTTGTCAAACTTCATAGAGAGGTTTGCCATCTTTAGCTGTAGGTCATTATTCCCAGACACCTCATAAACTTTTCCTCTTGATCCAGCAGCAGGGCCCACCTTTGACTCAGATTCCTGACTAGTTCTTGCCAGGGATGGCTTTTGAAAAGTATTCTTACTAATCACCTCAAACAATTCCCATGCCTTCTCAGCAGTCTTGTGCATGTAGGATCCACCACAAGAGGCATCAACCATATCTCTATTTTTCTCATCAATTCCATTGTAGAAGCTTTGTACAAGCTGCCACTCTGGGATCTTGTGGTGGGGGCATTGTTTGAGCATTTCTTTAAACCTATCCCAGGCTTGGTTAAAATCCTCAGTTGGGGATTGAGCAAAAGCAAGAATCTCTTTCCTCAACTGGCTAGTTTTGGTCTCAGGGAAGAACTTGGTCAGGAACTTGGTCTGCAGGTCTTTCCATGAAGTAATGCTATTGTTGGGAAGAGTGGTCAACCAGGTACTGGCCCTATCCTTCAAAGAGAAGGGAAAGAGTCTGAGCCTAGTAGCCTCAGGTCCCAAACCAGTGATATTAAAAGTAGTGCACAAGGCCAAGAACTGGTCAATATGCTTGTAAGGGTCCTCCTTGCTAAGCCCATGGAAAGAGGGCGATCTGGATGATTGAAGTTTTATTTCATAATTCCCCTGAACATCAGGAAATTGAATGCTAAAAGGGGAGTTATTATCATCCAGACATTCAACTCCTTGAGAGTTACAGGTTGTTCTTCACCCATATTTGCATCACAGGTTCACTTGGGGCTCTCTGTGGTGTGCCTGTCTCTTCTAAGTCTCCTTCCCTTTCTAACTTCGAGGTTAAGAGGCTCCAAAGTAGGTGAGATCTCCTCCCTAGCATACAAGCACACCAACAAAAGAGAGCTTCTTGCAAATGAATAACTTTACAATTAACAAATTTATCTAACTAATTTACAGCTATTCAAAGAATACATTTACAACTATCCTAGATACTGCTAGAGAATTTTCAAGAAAGATAGACAGAGTTTTAAAAGTTAGAGAGTTTACAAACAGAGGTAGCTAAGCTCCAATTGTAGTCCAACTGTCCTTCACTGCTGCTGTCTAGATCTGTAAGAAAGGTTTAAAATTATATCAGCAGTATCAATTATTCACATTTGCAAAGAATACTAAGAATACAAAAACTAAGGGTCTACTAATAGATCATCTTTCCCCGGAAACAGCGCCAAAAACTTGTTGGCGGATCTCAGAGTGTGTGCTTGCTTTATTGGTTGGTGGTAAAAGTAATTTAAAATCAAGATAAAACAGGGGATGGAATCAGCACAACTAAGAAATCCTAGACCTGCAAGATACAGGGTCCATTGTGGTAAGTTATGATAAGTAAGAGTTTGTCCCACAGGGAAAGGTGATCTACAGCTCCAAGGGAGCCATCTCTAGTAGTCCCTCCAGATCTGACTACAAATCTGGCAGTCCTAAAAAGGAGGGGAGTCTAAGATCACTTATTCTAGGTATTCTAAGGTAACCTAATGTCTAAACTACAGAAAGGGTTGAGAGGATGGATGGAGTGTGGAAAATAAATATAAAAGGGTGAGAAGTATGTTATTGAGCGTAGATCAGAGGAGCTTTGTAACTCAGATTCAGATCTGATGTTATAGAAATCCTGTCCAATGGCTACGTTATCACCACTGAGGAGAAAGGATCCAACCCATCGCTCTTCCATGATTCAATCCCTTAAGGTTATAACCTGTCCACTCAAATGGTCACAGACTATCCCATAGGGGAACCACAATCCAGGGATGGGTCAAAACAAGTTAATCATTGTAGGTACTATTTCATCCAGGCTACCAGCTCAAGAATCCATAGGGAACCTCAACCTCTAAAGCTCTATATGTGGGGCTAAGGCTGTATAGGACCATGATAGCCGAGACACATAGAACCAACAAGAGATTGAGTACAACCTTCGATCTAGCTGTCCATTGCTTGATTGAGGCTACAATGGTCCAGTCACAAGCCTACAATCTCTATAACCAGATCATACCTAACATCTGATAGCGGATCTATACAATTATAGGGGAGTCTGCCTCTGTACAATCTCCCACCATGCTAATACAAGCTCAGGTGCAAAGAAGAAGGATCCATCTTGGATCGGTGGATTAGAATCATCCTAAGGCTATAACCTGTCTACTTGAATGGTCACAGACTATCTCAGAGGCTATCCTCCTCACGGAGCCCAAGACAAAACAAGAATATCACTGCCACCACCATGGTCACAAGGCTACCAGCTCAAGCTCCCATGGGGATTTCAGATCTAGTGGGTCCTGTGATGGGGCTAAGGCTGTATATGACCATGATAGCCCAGACGCACAGGTCACTTGGATCTGAGTGGGCCTTAGAATCAGTCCTCCATTGCTTTGAATCACTGCCAAAGCAATGGCGGATCACAAGGCAGCAGCCTTGCACAGAGCATCTCACATTCAAACACAAATCCCACAGAGTACAAATCCTATTACAAAACTTCCATTGATCTAGTTCAAAAAGCATACAAAGATATAGCCAGCAAGTGCTGGACTATGGAGAGAAGGAAAAAGAAAAAGAAAACTACTTACAGCTATAAAAAGAAAAGAAAAACGATCTCAGATCAAGTCTCCCAGAAATGAGATGTGTTCCCAGCTATTCCAGGATTTTTTTAAACTTAAGCTAAGTATGGGTTTATATAGCAGTGGTGTGGCGGCGCATTAGGGTTAGGAAACCCTAATTTCAATGATGCCACGTGGCTGAATAGTGATCCTTGGATGCCTTAGGGCTCGTGCATGGAGATTTGAGCGTGGGAGTGCGTGCCCTAATTATTGGAAATTCCCAGAAGGCCCTCTGCTGAAGAGATGGAAGTTGAAGTTCAGAGCTTCGCTAGGTAGCCATTATTTCCCAGACTTGTCGCGTGGTAGCTCTTGCTCTTCGCGAGGATGATTTGATATTGAAGCTTCAACCATCACGAGGTTGCCTTGGTTTGCTCTTCAGGCAGTCACGAGGTTGTGTAGACATCAAAGCCTCAGATGTCGCGGGGTTGGAGTTCAAGCAGTCGCGAGGTAGCTGTGCGATCGCTCGGTTGATCTTTGCGAGGATAGATTTAAATAGCGCGAGAACTTCGCGAGCACTTCTCTTCAATGGACTTCGTGAGTTTCCTCGTGAGGCTTTAATGAGTTCTGAACTGTGCGAGGTTTCATGTCTTGATTGATCTTCGCGAGGATGGCTCCGTCTTCGCAAGGATGCTTTCTTCTTGAATGGTGCGAGAACTGCGCGAGGAGTTCTCTTCTGATAATTACATCCTGCGGCCACTGCGTGACAGCTACGTGAGGAGTCTCCTGAAGCTCTCTCTCCTTAGCCGTTCTGAGCGAACTGCACGAAGTTGAGAGAGGTCTGCTTTGAACTGCGCAAAACTGTACGATGTGTTCTACTCTTGAGCTTCACGAGAGCTGTTCGAGTAGTTGTTGTAAAGTCTTGGGAAGCTCAGTTGGACTGCGCGAGGCTCATTCCAGGTCTAGATTCAAAGTCCATCCTTCTGAGGGACTTCTGGTGCCAAAACAAGCTCCTTAGCAGGATTCCTGGCCTTATTTCACTACTGATTATTACCTATATAAAACACTTAATAAGAACTTATTAGATGGCTAAGGGTCTAATCAAAGGTTAAGGGGTGAAAAGTGGTACTTTTCAGGTCTTAACAGTCTCCCGGTGCTTAATCACTTTGAGTCGGTCACCGACTCAGTGAGTGACTGGCTGACTTGCTCAGCTAGTTTCCTAGTCCTAATAGCATTAGAACTCATTGCGTGCCCATTTTGGGGTGCATAATCCAATTAAGTGCCACTCTTAAAGCGTTTAATAGAGGAAACTTAGGGGTCAAGGACGATAAGACTAGGTTGGGCGTAGGCCAATTGCGCGTCGGTGATGTGGCGCTCAATCTGATCGCGTTTTTGGTGTCAAGCGCGTGATAGTCTCGAGGTGGTCTGGGGAAAGGAAGTCTGGTCTGAGAAGGGACTGATAGCGCACTTGTGATTTGGCATCCAATCGAATTAAGCACGTAGTTTTAGGCGCTTAATTTAGGGTTGTCCGGGTCCGGGTCGGGCTTGAAATGCCAGGCTATTATTTTAGCCTGCATTTTGACTATCTACTATTGTTTCAGTATATAGTCTCCCTACATTGGGGATCTGAGCCACAAAGCTATTATTTCAGCCTGTGTTCAACCATGTACTATTATTTTAGTGCATGGTTCCCACATCGAGATCATGGGGCCTGAGCCACATAACTATTGTTTTAGCCTGTGTCCAGCCATATACTATTATTCCAGCATATGGTCCCATATTAGGGCAAAAGGGTCTAAAATGCAAGACTATTATTTCAATCTGTATTTTGACTATATACTATTGTTTCAGTATATAGTCTCCCTACGTTGGGGTCTGAGCCACAAAGCTATTGTTTCAGCCTGTGTTCAGCCATGTACTATTGTTTCAGTGCATGGTTCCCACGCTGGGATCATGGGCCTGAGCCACAGAACTATTATTTCAGCTTGTGTCCAGCCATATACTATTGTTTCAGCATATGGTCCCCTATCAGGGTTATCAGGTCAAAGGTTGACCAAATAAATTTATATATTCTGAGAGAGCAAAATGGGGGTGTCTACACTTGAGTATGCGCATGATTGTGGTTATGCGCTTTTGTATGAGCGCATAATTGAATTGCGCGTTCCGTTTTGAGTGCTTAATTAGTTGGGTTTCTATATCTATCCGAGTTTCTTTCATTTTTCTTCATGCATTCCTGTTTTTCTCTAATTTCTAAGTTTTAGCGATAATTTGTAATTCAACCCACAAATTTGAATGTCGTTTCTTCCATTGTTCGTGGTTTCGCGTGATCTTCAACTTGACGTGGCTTCCGACGGTGGAGTGACTCTGAGAATGGGCGGTATTGGGAAGGGAGCGTCCTATGCATCCTTCATTATTGTTGGAAGGTGAAGATGGTGTTAATCAGTGAAAAATACCATCTTTCACCTCCTAACCTAACCTTTGATGAACCTTTGGGTGATTAATAATAGGTTTTGAGTGTTGTTTTGTAGTTAGCAATAAATTATAGTCATAGGACAGAAATTCATCCAAAAATGCCAAGAGAGATATCTGCAGAAAAGAATCACAAATAGATCATTGGAGAGTTGTAGCAGTACCTTCATCTGTGTGCATTCAAACCTGCCATTATAACAGCTGCACATCATTTAGTTGTGTGCATGCTAGATGCGTGCATCCTAGAGCAATACTTTGAACAGCAATAGCTGCATTTGATGGAGAATGAACCCCTCAAGAGGGTACTAAGTATTGGGCACCTGAATTCTAGCACCCCAAGTTATGCATAAGCTGTGGAAGCAAAGAAAAGATCCTGTCAAGTGGTTATTTGAACCTATCGAGAGGTTCTGATGTGGAGAAGTGAAGCTGTCGAGAGGTTCCCACAACCTGTCGAGTGCTTAGAACTGAAGAAAAGATCCTATCGAGCAGTATATTAGACCATGTCGAGAGGATCTAAAGATGAGTTGGAACCTGTCAAGAGGTTCCCTGAACCTATCGAGCAGATGAAAGGTGCAGTCAACTTATTGGGTCCACTGCATGAATATCCTATCGAGAAGTACCTCCAATCTGTCAAACATACACCTGGAGCTGCACTGAATCTCGAGAGGTTGCCTGAACCTGTCGAGAGGATAGCTGAAGCATGTAGAACAGTCAAGCAGTTGAATTCAACCTGTCAATTTGGAGTGCAGAACCTGTCAAATGAACTAAAACTGCAGCAAGAACCTATTGAAAGGTTCTCTGAACCTCTCAAGACACGGATTCTAAACTTCTATCAGTCAGCTGAGAAGTGCAAATCATCTAGTACTTTGCTGCACGGGTCCAAAGGCTATTAGATATTTTGGAAGGTACTTTTGAAACTTCATGAGCATGAATGAGAACCTCCCTAACTACTTCACGTGTGCTTGCCTAATTCTAACCAATTCATGGGAGTTCCTTGGAGGGAATGCAGCCACCTCAACAAGTTAATAACATATTTTATTCCACTTTGCTCTGATTGGCTGAAACAGATCTGAGCCAGAGGGGGAAGAGTATAAATAGGGGAGAAGCACAACAGAGAAGGGGGGGATCCAGAATCGAGAGTTTAAGCAATTTTCCTTTCCCGCCAAAAAAATTTCAGCCTTCTTCCCTCTTCTCAATTTTCTCTTTAGCCAACCATGGTTGGCTAAATCCGGGTAGCAACTAGGGTGAGGTTTGATCTATAAATCGAGAGGTGTGAGACCTTTGTAAGAGAACTAGATGATACAGAGACTGCAAATCTAAGAATAATTTATTGTAAGCTATTTTGAAGATCAATGAATTGTTGGTTTTAAAGATCATTGATTATATAGGTCTTTTGATTTCTATTAAATTTTTATAGATTTTATTCTCCTAGGAATGCCAGTTTATTTAATCTATAAATCCTTTGATTTCCATCAAACTTTCCTAAGTTTTATGCTCATGTGGATGTCTGAGCTTGTAGCCTTGCATCCACAGCATCTGTAGTGGTTCTCTTATTCTAATTGAATCCTTTGGATTGAATAAAATCCCTAGGATGATCTGTGGCTATTAAAGTGGACAGATTATAGCCTTAAGATCAATTCAAGCCTTTGGTCTAAATTGGATGATTTTACCTTGCATTTGAGCTTGTAGTTAAATGAAGGATGGCTGCAGATCCATCCTCTGCTCAGCTGTCTAACCAATCAATTGACCAGTGAGACCAATCCCAAGTTGTTGTTCTCCATATATGATTTTTAATTTCACTAAAACCTTTGCTCTTTTTTTTAAAATCCTTTTTCTACTCATTTCTAGATTAGTTTACAATTAGATTTAATATTCTTTAGTTTTTAGTTTAAAGTGACAACCTGAAAAACCTCTCATCTTTCTTTTTCTTTCTTTGTTTTAAGGTAAAATTGGATAGAGTGCCAGATCTGTAGCAGATCTGGAGATTTGCTAAATCCTCTAACACACTTCCCTATGGACAACCCTTACTTACCTTTTAAAACTTACTGCAACAGCCCTGAATTCTTGCAGGATTGTGGTTTTCTTTGTGTGCAATTTTCTGTAATTCTCTTCTTTATGTTTAGTATTATTTTTAGCATCTTAATAAGCACAAGGAAATTAAACCAACAAATTTTTGGCGCCGCTGCCGGAGATCTATGTTTTTAGAATTGGTAGATCTAAGTTTTTCTTATGTTAGTTTTAGATCTGTAATTGTCTGTGTTGTGTTTGACTAATTTCTTCTGTACTTTTTATAGTTTAATCTTGTTTTACAGATCTGGATCTGTAGTTCTGAGAGGAGCATTTTGCTATTATGAGGAGCAAGTTGTGCTTGAGTTTGGATTCCTAACTCTTTTACATTTTTAGATCTGGAAATTTTTAGATCTGCAGTAGTAGTTTTGTATTTGTTATCTGTGCTGTAATTGTGTGATGCACCTTGTTTTTGTGTGTTACATGTTTGGAAGAACTCTTAACCCTGAAATTTTACCTTTAAATCTTGAAGTTGAGAGGATTCTTAGATCTAGACAAACTACACATACACCTGCTGAAATTGAGACTGCTGAAATGGGTGAGCAGCCTAGATTATTGAGAGAATATTATGCACCTAGTGCATATAATTCTCCTTTCTGCATTCAATTTCCTGCTGTAGAGGGAAATTATGAAATTAAGTCTTCAATAATTCAAATATTGCCTTCTTTCCATGGATTGAGTAAAGAGGACCAATACAAACATATTGATGAATTCCTTGCTTTGTGTACTACTTTTAATATTGCTGGTTTGGGAGAAGTAGCAACCAAGCATAGGCTCTTTCCTTTTTCACTAAAGGACAAAGTCAGGGCCTGGCTGTCCATGCTTTCAGCCAACAGTATTACCTCATGGAATGATCTTCAGTGTCAATTCCTAGCAAAGTTCTTTCTCATGTCTAGAACAAGTCAGTTGATAAAAAACATCATATCTTTTTATCAATTCTTAACTGAAAGCTTCCATGAGGCTTGGGAAAGGTTCAAGGAGCTGTTAAGGCAATGTCCACATCATCAAATTCCTCAATGGCAACTTGTGAAAAGTTTATATCAAGGAATTGATCCAAAAAGTAGAAATATGGTGGATGTCTCTTGTGGGGAAACTTATCTCCATTAAACAGCTGATGAGGTCTGAGAATTGTTTGAGGTTATGGGAGAGAATTCAATGCAGCAAGAGACTCTATCTAGGGACTTTGAGACTCCAGCTAAATTAATAAAAGAGAACACAACAAGAGGAAGAATGTATGAGGTCAGTGGATACAATGATTTGAAAAGAAAGGTAGATAGTTTGACCAAGAAATTTTATAAATTGATGGGGGTCATGCAGCCTCCAATGGCTACCAAAGTGGAAGAGGCATGTCTGATATGCCAGTCTTCCACTCATTCGCTTGAGGATTGTCCCTCTGCTGTACAATTCCCTGGTTTGGTCATGGAGCATGCTAATGTTACTCAGTCTTTTGGACATCCACAAGCTGTTGGTTATCCATGGAGAAACCACCCCAATCTAAGGTGGAGGCAAGATAATTTTAATTTTCAAACCCAGCAGTACCAACAGCTAATGCCATATAGACCTGCCCAACCTTACTAGCAGAATTATTTTTTAAAACCACAATATCAACAGCTAATGGCACAACCTAGTCATCAAACTGCACCAGCACCAGCACCTGCTAGAGCACCTTCATTTGAGGAGCAGGTTCTAGTTTCATTATAGAAACTGAGCTCTCTGTCCCAAACTGTCAATTCCCATAGCCAAAGTATTAAAAAAATAGAGGATCATCTTGGTCAGCTGTCTAATACCTTGACTAGGAGAGAAGAGGGTAGACTGCCAAGTCAGCCAATGAATAATCCAAAAGGGTAGTATTTGGTGGGTGAGTCTTC
The DNA here is from genome assembly GCA_021018995.1 of Chloranthus sessilifolius. Taxonomy (NCBI): domain Eukaryota; kingdom Viridiplantae; phylum Streptophyta; class Magnoliopsida; order Chloranthales; family Chloranthaceae; genus Chloranthus; species Chloranthus sessilifolius. The sequence goes on along the minus strand of CM037592.1, from coordinate 31,362,542 downwards.
TTCATATCATGAAGAAGCTAAAGCCATCACTACTTTGAGAAGTGGTAGGCTTGTGGATAACAAGGTTGATGTTGAGCCTGATAGAAGTGCAGGAAATGAGAAACCAGCCTATGAAAATATGTAGCAGGGGTAGCACGTGACAGATAAAGGGGAAGTGGATGAGTCCCACCAGGAAAATAAAAATAAAAATAAGGAAAAAACTGATGAAAATGCTAAAGGCTGCAAATGAGAGACCAGTCCCTCATTTGTTATTTACTAATGCTCTTCAAGCACATTCTCCTTCTGATAAGGGGAATGCTAAAGTTGAGGAATTGATGGAAACCTTTAAACAAATAAAGATCAATTTGCCTTTACTTGATGTCATAAAGCAAGTTTCAGCCTATACAACATTTTTGAAAGATTTGTGCACCCATAAAAGACAGTCTAGGATTCATTTATCCAAGAAAGTCTTTTTTGCTGAGAAAGTGAACCAAGTTTTGTCTATTACAACCCCAACTAAACTCCAAGATTCTGGAGTTCCCACAATGCCCTGCATCATTGGGGAACATACCATTGAAAAAGCCTTGTTAGATTTGGGGGCCAGTTTTAACCTACTTCCATATTCTATATATGAGAAGTTAGGTTTGGAAGAATTGAAGCCCACACATGTTGTCTTACAACTGGCTGACAGATCTCAAAGGAGACCTGTGAGAATTATAGAAGATGTGTTGGTTAGGGTTGATAAGTTTCTTTTCAGTAGATTTCCTGGATCTAGACATGGAACTAAGCAAGTGCATTAACTCCATCCCTGTTATTTTGGGCAGGCCATTCTTGGCCACTGCCAATGCTTGTATACAATGTAGATTAGGGGTAATAGAGGTATCTTTTGGTAATATGAAATTGAAACTCAATGTCTACAATGCAGCAAGTCAACCTCACTTGGATAGTGAGGACTCTTTCATGATTGATTTGCTTGATGAGTTTGTTGAGGAGACCATGCCCAAGTTGTTGAATTATGATGATGTGTTTGAAGAAGTTTGGGCTGAAACTGTTGAAGGGGAGGTCCCCACACATCTGACTGAAGAAATGAAAACTTTGAATTCTTCAGTGGAGCCAGCAAAGCATTCCCAATAGAAACCTATTGTGCTACCTCTCCCTGCACCTTCCAAGGCACCTTTGCTGCCTTTAGTCATCACTCCACCTAATGTGGAACTGAAACAGCTTTTCAGCAATCTCAAATATGCATTTTTGGGGAAAAATAAAAAATTGTCTGTGATCATTTCATCTTCCCTCACTGAGGAGCAAGAAGAAAAATTACTTTGTGTGCTTAAGAGGTATAAGAAAGTAATTGGTTGGACTATTACTGACCTAGGGGGATTAACCCTGCTATTTGTATGCATAAGATTCACTTGGAAGAGAGTTCCAAACCCTCTAGAGAGATGTAGAGGAAGTTAAATCCTCAAATGTAAGAAGTAGTGATGAAGGAGGTGGTCAAATTGTTAGATGTTAGAGTCATCTATCCCATTTCAAATTCTGAATGGGTGGCACCTACTTAGGTGGTACCTAAAAAGTCTGGAATAACTGTTGTTAAATCTGATTTTGGTGAGCTGATTCCAACCAGGGAGACCACTGGTTGGAGAGTTTGTATTGATTATAGAAAGCTCAATTCTAAAACTAGAAAAGACCACTTTTCACTACCCTTCATAGACCAGATTTTGGATAAGTTGGCAGGAAAAGCCTTTTATTGCTTTCTTGATGGATACCCTGGTTACAACCAGATCCCTGTGTATCCATAAGACCAGGAGAAAACAACATTTACATGTCCATTTAGCACTTTTGCTTATAGGAGGATGTCATTTGGACTGTGCAATGCTCCTGCAACTTTCTAAAGGTGTATGTATGCTATCTTCTCTGATATGATCGATCAGTTTTTAGAGATATTCATGAATAATTTCTTTTATCTTTGGGAACAGTTTTAGCCAATGCCTACATCGTCTCAACCTAGTGTTACAGAGATGTGAAGAGACCAACTTAGTTTTAAGCTGAGAAAAGAGTCACTTCATGGTCAACCAAGACATTATCCTTGGCCATGTTATTTCTCACAGAGGCATAGAGATTGGTCAGGCTAAAATTGATTTGATTGCACATCTTCCCCCACCTAAAATTGTCAAGCAAGTCCGATCCTTTTTGGGGCATGTTGGTTTCTACAGGAGATTCATCAAGGATTTCAGTAAAATTTCCAAGCCTCTCTGTCACCTACTGTGTTAAGAGGTTCCTTTTGTGTTCAATGATGAATGTCTCACTGCTTTCGAGGTATTGAAAAAATGCTTGACTTCTGCACCCATCATACAAGCTCCTGATTATTCCCTACCCTTTGAGCTGATGTGTGATGCATCAGACTTTACAATTGGTGCAGTTCTGGGGCAAAGGAAAGATAAACTACCTAGTATAGTTTATTATGTCAGCAAGTCATTAATTGATGCTCAGTTGAACTAAACTACTACTAAGAAAGAGTTGTTGGAAGTTGTGTGTGCCTTAGAAAAATTTAAACCTTATGTTTTAGGGTCTAAAATAATTATTTTCACTGACCATTCAGCCTTGAAGTACTTATTGTCTAAAAAAGAAACCAAACTCAGATTAATCAAATGGATCCTCCTGCTGTAGGAGTTTGATCTTGAGATAAAAGACAAAAAGGGTGTGGAATATGTGGTTGCAGACCAGTTGTCTAGGATCTTAACTGCTGAGTTTTCTGATTTGCCTATGAATGATTCTTTTTCGGATGAGCAACTTTTTACTGTCAACATGAGTGCACCATGGTTTGTTAACATAGTGAACTATCTGGCAGTGGGTAGGATTCGCCCACATTGGACTAAAATGGATAAAGATCTATTTTTCTCTCAGATCAAGTATTTTTTGTGGGAGGATCCATACCTCTACAAGAATTGTGCAAACCAGGTTGTGAGAAGGTGTGTGCCTGAAAATGAGTTCCATAGCATTTTAACTATGTGTCATGAACAAGCTTGTAGAGGTCATTTCAGTAGAAAGAAAACTGTTGCAAAGGTGCTCCAATGTGGATTCTACTGGCCCTCCTTATTCAAGGATGCAGTGGAACACTGTAAAGCCTGTGAAAGGTGCCAGAAAATGAGAAGTATTTCCAAGAGAGATTCCATGCCTTTACAGCCCATACTTGTGATAGAATTATTTGACATTTGGGGCATAGACTTTATGGGCCCATTCCCTCCTTATGGGTTTAACTTTGTTCTTGTGGCTATGGACTATGTGTCCAAGTGGGTTGAAGCCATAGCCACAAGAACCAATGACCACATAGTTGTTCTTAAATTCTTAAAAGATAATATTTTCTCTAGGTTTGGTACCCCCAGAGCTATCATTAGTGATGGAGGGAGTCATTTCTACAATAGGCATTTTGAAAGCTTACTGAAAAAATACTCTGTTACACACAAAATTGTTACTCCATATCACCCACAAACTAGTGGGCAAGTAGAAATTTCTAACAGAGAAATCAAGCATATTTTAGAGAAAACTGTGAGGACTGATAGGAAAGACTGGTCCCTGATGCTGCAGGATGCTCTTTAGGCTTATAGGACTGCCTATAAGACCCCAATAGGAATGTCTCATTTTAGGTTAGTATATGGCAAAGCTTGCCATTTGCCAGTAGAATTAGAACATAAGGCCTACTGGGCCATTAAGGCATTGAATTTTGATCTAACTGCTGCTGGTATGCACAAGAAGTTGCAGCTATCGAAGCTGGAAGAACTCAGATTGGATGCTTACTCCAATGCAAGGATCTACAAAGAAAAGGCCAAAGCTTTCTATGACAAACATCTTCTGAGGAAGGAATTTGCTGCAGGTAACAAGGTATGGCTCTTTAATTCAAAATTGAAGTTCTTCCCAGGGAAATTTAAATCCAGATGGGATGGGCCTTACATTGTGATGCATGTATCCCCACCTGGAGCTATTGAAATCATGGATCCCAAGGATGGAAGAATCATGAAAGTCAATGGTCAAAGGTTAAAATTTTGTGTTGAAAATATAGTGGAGCCTGTGGAGACCATTAACCTTCAAGAACCTCAAATGAGTTTCAACATTATAAAGTATGTAACATAACAGTCATTTATATGTTTTTGCTGCTTTAATTCTGTTTGTTATTGTGTATAGATCTGTAATTTTTGTTTAGTTTTTTATTTTGTGTACTAACTCAGTTGTGGTGAGGTCCTTAATACACGTATAATTAAGAAATGCAAGGGAGCTGAGGAGTAAATGTGGACAACACACTAATGTGGAACAAAGTTTGGTAAAGAAATGAGACATGTCGATGGGTTGAACTAAGTTTTCGATAGGTACTGAAGGTGTTTTGTGTGGATTCGACAGGTTCTGTGTACTTGTCGAGAGGTTTGATGAACCTCTCGAACTGAAATTTCTGAAGCCTGTGTACCTGTCGAGAGGTTTGAAGTACCTCTCGAACCCTTCAGTCTAGGTTTTTTTATTTTTAACTGTTTGATAGGTTGATCCAACCTATCGAAAGCATCTTTTCATCCTGATGAAATCGTATCTTCCACTTTTAAAACACTTCAACAGGATCATTTGAGCATTTGATACCTTGCGCTAAACCTCAGCTTTCTATTTGCACGAGATTCCATTTTCTTCTTTCTTCTCTAAACTCATTGGTTCCATCCTCAAGTATTCTACCCTTGTTCTAGTTGGACCAGCTTTGAAAAGTCAACGTTTTGCACCTGGTTTTTGCTATTTTGATTCTGTGTGTTTAATTTACCAAGAAGCCCTAGATTTTGGGTAAGTCTTCCTAGTCTCTGAGTTTTTGAACCTTTCAAGTCGATGATCTACATTTTTTGGGTAATTTATTGTGAGAAAGGTGTGATTTAAGTGAAGTAGATTGTGGGGAGTGATAAAGATCTGTGTTTTTGAATTGTGGTGTGTGAATTTGTTATATTCTATGTTTTAATGGCCAACCCTGCACAATGTGAGGGTACCTTGTCTGATTTACTCCAATCTCCTTCCAAATTCACTAGAAAATCCAGTAGGATAGCCGCTTCACAATCTCATGTGGATCCACCTGTAAAGAGGAAATTGAATATGGACAAACCCAAGAAAACTCAGAAGTCTAAGAAAGCCAAAATCAGTGAGAATATTGCTGAGGAGTTACCTGAGTTACCTGTGCATTTGATAATCCCTAATGAATTTGTGGATTCTTTGGGTCTGATAGTTGAGACTACCTTTGATTTACTCTATTTCACCAAGGTAGAGGAGTGCAGTAAACCTTAGCCTATTTGGAAAAGGCTTCTTTAAAACCTATTTTGACCCCATTGAATGAGAAGGTATACCCCAGATTAGTGAAATTGTGGTTTCAAAATTTAAGGCTGAAGAAGACAATAGGGCCAACTAATCTTATGCTTGTGGTCCTGATTGATGACTGGGAAATGGTAGTGGATTACAAGGATATTGGTTTGCTGTTGGGGATTCCATTTCAGTATGATCCAGCTAGCAGTTTAGGAGTTCCTGATAGTGTATCATTTAGGGTCATGGCCAAACACCTGACTCAGGGAATTGTGGGATCTAGAGAGTCTTTGATGAGGAGAGATTTGGATCCCAGGTTATTCTTCATTGATACCATTTGGAGGAAGACTGTGTTTATGTCTGGGCATCAACAAGAAAGAAGGCACCCCATTGTGGTTGCCCTTTATTTTTACTCCAAGGGCCAATTTTTCAATGTCCCTCAGCTGATATTGGAAGGGATGGTGGATATTCATGACAAAATCAAGAAGGCACAGCTTATGCTAGGTCTTCCATATGGTAGAATTATTACTGCTCTGTTGAAGTATGTTTAAAGAAGGAGAGCCCACTGAGGCATTGCCTCCTAAAGCATTTGGGAAGAAAGCATGGTCAACCAATATGACCTTGATTGGAAAGAGAAAGAAGCAAGCTGAGGGTCCCCCTGTCAGAAGCTGCAGTGGTCACCACAGCACTTACTGCTCCTTTGGCCATGTCAGTACCAGCATCCATAGCCTCTACAATTACATCTACTGTCAGTGTGGTACCAGCCATCATTACCTCATCAATTGCCCTACCTTCCATACATGCACCTATGCCTCTCACTTCCACAGCCACACCTTCTACAATCACCACAACATCACTTGTGTCAGCTCCTCCTACCATTGTCCCATTAGCTATGCCCACACCTACCATTAAGACCACATACCAGAGGAAATCCAAACAACCTAAACCCACACCAAGTATACCCAGCCCATCCATTCCAAGCCCATAATCTCCAATTCCAGACCCACCTTCACCATTCCCTAATATCCCATCTACTATTGATCCCTTGCTCCCCACTGACTTACCTACCTCTCTTTCACCTATCCATACCCAGGATGTAGGGCATTTGACTTCTAAGGGGTATTCGTCCCTGATTGACTCCATTGTGGAGGAAATTGGGCATGAATACACCCCACTCCCAGACTCTCCACAACCTACCCCTTTCCAACATGTTTCCACTTCACCTTTTCAACCAATTCCATCCATTCAACCTATTATCCAACCTCAATCCTTACCAAACTCATTTGCTCAAATCCTTTCCCTCCTCCATTCTATTAATTCCTAGCTTCATACTAACATTGTAAATTAGTCTGACATGGCCACTTGCCTCCATGCCATTCAGTCCACTTTAATCCCATCTACCTCAATCACTCAACCTCATACCCCTACATCACTCATTCCTGCATCACCATCACATTTTCCTCCTCAGACCTCCCCTTTAGTAGCCACTATCATTGCTGCTACTCCGTCAGACTTTGAGTCTACTGAGCTGCTACCTATTCCATCAACCTCCACAGCCATTTCAAACCAAACAAATCCTGAGCCAGTTATCTTGCCCATCATTCTTTCTACCTATGACTCTTCCACTCAAACTGATCCTGAGGTGGTAGACCTAGCCTTTACTTCCCCACAGCCTGACCTTGAGGTAGTGGAGTTGTCCCTACCAACACCTACCTTCATCTCTACCCATACCCAGACAAACCTTGAGGAGGAGCTGGCACCTATCATCCCACCTTCCCCATCTTTACCATCCTCTTCATCCACTCCTTACCACTGAGAGGGCCATGGTCCCTGCCTCTTCATATCCTATGCCCCCTTTCTCCACCCTCAAGAGAGCCATGGATGCGAATCCTTATATTAAGAGGGATGTCATTAGAGGGATGGCAGACATCAACACTGCTATCAAGCAGCCCTTTCTCCATCAAATTAAGAAGTTAAAGTTGGATCACAAGATGGAGAAGAAGGGCTTAGAGCAGGCAGTGGTGCAAGCTATGAAATTATATCAGTTGCACAAGGAGAAATCAGAAGAGTTGGAGGACAAACTCAAGAATGCAACAACATCCATTCAATTAATTGAGCAGAGAGCTGACAGTTATGCCAAATTGGTAGCTTCACTTCAGATAACTTTGTCTTCCATTGGAGCTCAAGAGGTGGAAAAGCTGGCAGCAGCTCCTGGAATAAAAATCAGTGAGCCCACCCAAGAGATGAAAGGCAGCACCAAAAGGAGAAAATCAGCTTCCAAATCAAAAGCTAGTGTTGCCCGGACTCAGAGTGTGAAGAAAGAGAAGGAACTTGCTGGGACCTCACCTTTTGAACTCAGTTCAGATTCAGATTGACTTTAGGTTGTAGTCTAGGATGTGTGTCTGTAATTTGTTTTGTCTAGACAATTTTATATAGCTTTCTTTCTGTACTTTTGTAAATTTTGTAAAGTTGCTTGTGGTTTCTTACCTTGTATATAGTTCTAATGAATGCATCTTTCTTTCGGTGTGTCAATTTGGTGTTTTCTTTTCTTTTTTTTTACTGTTATTACTTGTTGATAGATCTTTAGTACCTTGTTGTTCTTTCAAGTTCGATCTCGAAAATAATGAGGGCACTATTCCTCATAAGTTTGGGGGTATGCAGGGTAAATTTATGAGATGATTAAGTTGAGTGCAGTAATGTTAGTAGGATTGAAACAAATGCAGCTAAATTTCAACTAAGAAATTTTGAAAAAGGAAGATTTAAATTAGATAGTAGACTATTTAATGCTAGGATCTTTTATAAAATTTAACACTTCTATGAAGGAGAACATCAAGAAATTTTTGTCATAATCAGTATATAGTGAACCAGTAAGGAGAGAAAAAGGTAAGAACATGCCTTATGAGTTTAATGGAAAACCATACCAAGTGACATTTAAGCCTGTAAAAATTTTCTTTGAAGAGTGTGTTGGCAAATTTTTCTGCTCTTAATGATTGATTGAACCTACTCTTTTTCACTAGAAGTTGTGCACTCCAAGTTAAAACAGCTTGACAGAACTCATGACACTGAAGACATGATGTAAGGCCATCTTTGGACAACTTGAGCCTAAAATCCCTACCCTTTTGAACTGTTCTTGATGCACACCATTTGAGCCTTAAAAATCTAAGTTTTCTTTGACAAAAAAACTAGAGAATTTGAACCCAAAACTCAGTAACCTGATTCAGCCTGACCCTCACTCTGAGATTTCAGAAGGTAAAGGAGAAGAAGTTAAAGAAGATGGAGCTGGTTTAATATTTGGTGGAATTAGAAGAAAGAACATGTGAAGATAACAGTGTGTCAGTTGTGTAGATGTGGCATTCCAACCTATATAAAAAAAATAATAAAGGAGAAAAATACAAAGAAAAACATACAAAAAGAGAGAAAAACAGAAAAAAAAAAAAAAAAAAAAAAAGAGAAGTCAAAGAAGTACTTCATTGGTAAATTTGAAAAGAAGAAAAGAAGCTGGCCACTTTGGCTCTGAAAATTCAAAAAGAAGATGGAGTTGTGCTTAAATGAAGAAAGTGAAATCACCTCCTCACCTTGCGAATTTCTCAATTTTGAATCCTTTATACCTTTTATTCTTTTAAACCTCAAACCATAAGTCACATTACAACCCAATAAAAAGACTATACTGATCTGAAATGGAGTGAGCTGTCATGTGGAGATAAGGAGCTATTTGATATATGATGAAAAGAGAGAAGATTTCAAAAATTAGAGCAACTGCCTATGCTCATGCTTGCAGGCCCATTTGGGGACTGTAATTGCTCTTGAACTTGAGTAAAATTAAACACCTTTGAATTCATTTGTGAGAGTATGCCTGTGAGAGAATTGGGTCTGAAATTGGATTTGTTGGGGGCATTGTTTGAACCTGATTTTCCAATTAAAGGTGAAATATATACTGGTCTACACATATTATTCTCTTGATGATTTCAGATTGGTAGTGATGAGTTGCATAAGGATTTAGGTAGTAAATTATGTACAATTATAGTTTTAAAACCTCTGAATTTGAAAAAAAAATAAGGTATGGAATGAAGCTGAGTTTGTTGAAATCTAACTTGTCACTGTTGCACTTGATTTAACTATGTTCATAAGGAAGTTTGTGGGTATCTTCATTGGAAACCCTCAGGAGACTTCACTCCTCCACTAGGGATCACCTAGGGGTTTTAAAGACTTGATACATATGCTAAATGCATCTGTGCTCCCTGCAAAAGTGGCATTTACTTCTGTGAATATTTGTTTTTAATTTCTCCTTTGCTCAAGGACTAGCAAAGCTTAGGTTTGGGGGTGTGTTAATCAGTAAAAAATACCATCTTTCACCTCCTAACCTAACCTTTGATGAACCTTTGAGTGATTGATAATGTGTTTTGAGTGTTGTTTTGTAGTTAGCAATAAATTGTAGTCATAGGACAGAAATCCATCATAAAATGCCAAGAGAGACATCTGCATAAAAGAATCACAAATAGATCATTGGAGAGCTGCAGCAGTACCTTCATTTGTGTGCATTCAAACCTGCCATTATAACAGTTGCACATCATTTAGTTGTGTGCATGCTAGATGTGTGCATCCCAGAGCAATACTTTGAATAGCAGCAGCTGCATTTGATGAAGAATGAACCCCTCAAGAGGATACTGAATATTGGACAGCTGAATTCCAGTACCCCAAGTTATGCATAAGCTATGGAAGCAAAGAAAAGATTCTGTCGAGTGGTTATTTGAACCTATCGAGAGGTTCTGATGTAGAGAAGTGAAGCTATCGAGAGGTTCCCACAACCTGTCGAGTGCTTGGAACTGAAGAAAAGATCCTATAGAGCAGTATATTGGACCATGTTGAGAGGATCTCAGGCTGAGTTGGAACCTGTCGAGAGGTTCCCTAAGCCTATCGAGCAGATGAAAGGTGCAGTCAACTTATTGGGTCCACTGCATGAAGATCCTGTCGAGAAGTACCTCCAATCTGTCGAACATACACCTGGAGCTGCACTGAATCTCGAGAGGTTGCCTGAACCTGTCGAGAGGATAGCTTAAGCATGTAGAACAATCGAGCAGTCAACCTGTCGAATTGGAATGCAGAACCTGTCGAATGAATTGAAACTGCAGCAAGAACCTATCGAAAGGTTCTCTGAACCTCTCGAGACACGGATTCTGAACTTCTATCAGTCGGCTGAGAAGTGCAAATCATCTAGTACTTTGCTACACGTTTCCAGAGGCTATTAGATTGTTTGGAAGGTACTTTTGGAACTTCATGAGCACGAATGAGAACCCCCCTAAGTACTTCACTTGTGCTTGCCCAATCTAACCAATTCATGGGAGTTCCTTGGAGGGAATGCAGCCACCTCAGCAAGCTAATAACATATTTGACTCCACTTTGGTCTGATTGGTTGAAACAAACCTGAGCCAGAGGGGGAAGAGTATAAATAGGGGAGAAGCACAGCAGAGAAGGGGGGGATCCAGAATCGAGAGTTTGAGCAATTTTCCAATTTCCCTTTCTCGTCAAAAAAATTCTAGCCTTCTTCCCTCTTCTCAATTCTCTCTTTAGCCAGCCATGGTTGGCTAAATCCGGGTAGCAGCTAGGGTGAGGTTTGATCTGTAAATTGAGAGGTGTGAGAGCTTTGTAAGAGAACTAGATGATGCAGAGACTGTAGATCTGAGAACAATTTATTGTAAGCTATTTTGAATCAATGAATTATTGGTTTTAAAGATCATTGAATCTATAGGTCTTTTGATTTCCATTAGATTTTCATAGATTTTATGCTCCTGGGAATGCCAGGTCATTTAATCTATAAATCCTTTGATTTCCATCAGACTTTCCTAGGTTTTATGCTCCTGTGGATGCCTGAGCTTATAGCCTTGCATCCATAACATCTGTAGTGGTTCTCTTGTTCTAATTAAACCCTTTGGATTGAATAAATCCCTAGGATGATCTGTGACCATTGAAGTGGACAGATCATAGCCTTAAGATCAATTCAAGCCTCTGGTCTAAATTGGATTATTTTACCATGCATTTGTGCTTGTAGCCAAATGAAGGATGGCTGCAGATCCATCCTCTACTCAGATGTCTAACCAATCAATTGACCAGTGGGACCAATCCCAAGCTGTTATTCTCCATATCTGATTTTTAATTTTACCAAAACCTTTGCTCTCTTCTTTAAAATCCTTTTCCTACTCATCTCTGGATTAGTTTACAATTAGATTTAATATTCTTTAGTTTTTAGCTTAAAGTGACAACCCAAAAAACCTCTCCTCTTTCTTTTTCTTTCTTTGTTTTAAGGTAAAATAGGATAGAGTGCCAGATCTGTAGCAGATTTGGAGATTTTCTAAATTCTCTAACTCATTTCCCCGTGGACAACCCTTATTTACCTTTTAAAACTTGCTGCAACAGCCCTAAATTCTTGCAGGACTATGGTTTTCTTTGTGTGCAAATTTCTGTAATTTTCTTTTTTATTTTTAGCATCTTAATAAGCACAAGGAAATTAAACCAACAGATGGCAGAAGGGAAGTCCTCCAAATGGATGGAAAGGGATGTTCCCCAACCAATCCTCCACCTTGCCTCCTATTGCTTCTGATTGGACGCTCCAAGCTTGAGCTTTGTGTCCGCTTTGGGCTCAATTTTCGTTTTGGGTTGTAGATTAGAATTTAGGTTTTCGTTTTGGGATGTATGCTTAGGAGGGATGTCGCCGGTGACTTTTGTAAATTAAATTTGTTATATGAATGAAACAATATTTTATGTATTTATTATTCTTATTTATTTAAATCTTACTTTAGGCTTTAATTTTTGCAATTGATGGGGTTTTTAATTGCTCTTTGTCATGGTAATAGGATGAGTCCCATGTTTAGGATTTAAGGTATTTTGTTTTGGTCTAATGTTAGATCTTGGATCTGAATTGTGTGAATTTGGATTTAATTTTTGAAAGTTCTAGATGGGTGTTAAATGTTTTAATCTTATTGGTTTATCTACTTTGTGGTGGATCTGTGTTTCCTAGAGGGATAAGTGGTGTGTGATTATTGGTTTATCTAAATTTTTCATGGATTGTGGTCTTTCAGGGTATGTGTCTGGTTTGGATTTAATTATATGGAAAGGGTTTAGGAATGTGGCACTTCTAATTTTGTGGTTTAGGGAGCATAAGTTATAAATAGGGGGTTCAGGGCTTGGGTTTTATTTTGAATTTTATTTCAAACTTAGGACTAAAAGTTTGGGGCATTTTTTTTTATTTAAGAGTTAGGGCATTTTTAATTTCTAATGTCTTTTCTTCCTTTTTATTTTGTATCTCGGGTGTTAAATCCTAAATGGCTTGTAATTATTTTGTTTATCATTGTTTTTGTTGAGAATGAACGACATTAGGAATGTGAGGTAGCACTCAAATTGCTACCATGCTAGGGGAAGAGATGGAAGATTCAAAGGAGGGGGAAAAGAAACCAAAGGAAAGAGTTGCGCCAGAGTTCTCATGACCGACGCCAGTTGCTCCCTAGTAGATTCTGAGAATTATCTTCTTGTTGGCCTTCTCTCAAGAATTTCTAAGATTGGTTTTCCATAGGTGTATCCATCAGATCCTGGGTGGCTTTTTGTGAACCACTCTTTCTTTTCCACAAACTCGGGGCTCTATGATGCGGGTATTTTACAGTGTAACTTGAAAAATCGCATCATAAGCGGCATCTTAAGGGAATTACGAAGTGACGAGAGGATTTTTGTTAGAATTCGTTCATGATGTACTTCCTCCCCGGACTTTTCCATAGCTTCCCCTTTTTATGTATTATGATTTTGGGCGTTTCTTTTATGGTTACCTCTTTTAAATTCAAATTCGTCCTTCGTTTCGAAGTTATAATTTTGTATTTTCAGAGGGTATGCCCTTGGTGTAATTTATAATAACTTCTCCATATTTGTAAAAGATTTATTTATGATCATGTGAAATTTTAATTATTGTTGATTTGGTTTAGTTAATTTTAGTTAGGTTTTATTTTTATCCGATGCATCTGTATTTAGTTCGAGGTATCTTTATTTAATCAGGAGGTATTAAGTTTAGTTAAATTTAGAGTATTTTGTGTGTATTCTTAGTCTGGTTTGGTCTCGATTTGCCATAGGTTTTGGACGAGCTTCAATGGTTTTAGGTGTTTAAGTGTGGGTGTACCAATGAATTCCTAGTTTTAAGGGTGTAGGTGCCTAAGTTTAGGTATGCGTGTGAAATTTAGATGTAGTGTTTGGTATTTTGGTGTTGGTTTCTAAGTCTGGAATTCCAATCTGGCTGCTGATGGCTGACACACATATTTTGTTCAACCTGAGTAATTGCGTGCTAGGTCCAATGCATTTCATACGATTGGCGCCTGGTTAGACGCACGGGAATGGCAGACCCAAGGGTCAATTACGGGCTCAGTTCGACGCGTGCAATAAACTTGCGCGTTTAGAGAAGGTTACGTGATTTGAATGCCTCCCGGTCAATGTACGGATGACTTCTGGATTTGCGTGCCAGGCACTGGGCGCATAATATAATTGTACTATCTATCCAGAATGCACGATCGGAGTTTGGGCGGGCGACAATTCGATTACAAGCCCATTCAGTGGCACGCGTTTTAATTTGAGCGCGATGGATACTGTGCACGATTAAATTTTGCGCTCGTGTTCAGGCGCGCGATTAAGCCACGCTCTATATAAGCTCAATATTTGCACTTTCAAACCCGTGCTTCCTGAATCCTCAATTCTGTGCTCTCCTCTTTCGTGCTCCCTGAATTTCGTGTTTTTGAGATTGCTTGCTATCTATTCGTCCATTTCGGACATCGTTTCTTGCATTCTCTTTAGTTTTCTGAGCTCTTTGATCTGAGATGGAGTTTGAGGGTATTGACTGACTTTCCTTGACTGCATTCGAGATAGAGCAGATGGTCGAGGGGGGAGGTGAGGCTTCTGAGGTCGGCACCGGTGGTGACGTTGAGATGGTTGTCAGGGAGGAGGTCCTTGAGGCTGACAACAGGGCTGATGAGGATGGTGAGGATGTTGCTCGTCACGAGCCCGCGATCAAGATTTCGCTAGAGGAGTTCTTTTGTGTGAGATCAAGTAGGTACCCATTGAGCAAGAGTTCCTCTTTCATTTCTAGGCATTTAGGTTACGACGTACACTTCTTAGGATGGAAACCTTTTAATTTTACGTGAAACCTGCATTTAGTTTTAGGGTGTGTGCGTCTTTATGCATTACATTTGTGTGTAGCTTTAGGTCACGTTTATTTTTTCGTTCGGCATTATTTTTATCATGTTTTGTGTGCTTATTACAGATTGTCATCATTTCATTTTTTTTATGGTTTAGGTTTAATCATTGTCTATAGTTGCAATCAGTGGTAGTGTAGGCGTAGGTTAATGTACATTTTGTTTTGCTTGTGATTCGTTAGGAGCCTCCGGCACTAGCCATTAGTTTAGTGTGGTCGGAGTCTCATGTCTGGTACCGTGCTCTACCTAAATTCCAGAGGGCGCAGTTAGCGGCTTTCGCCTTTGGGCCGATTTTGGAGTTAGAGCCTTTCACGGTTGACTGGGGTCTAATCGAGGCAATTCTGGAGAGATGGAGGGAGGAGTAGCAGGCATTGTTATTCCCAGTAGGCATGTTTCTACCCACCCCTGAGGACTGGGTCCGTATCACCGGGCTGCGGTTCGAGGGGGCGCTGATCACAAGGTAGATAGAGAGCGATTATCAATTCGTGTGTCGGGAGGTGCTCGGTATCAAGTACCAGTACAACAGATCCGGGACCAGGGTGGTCCAGGTCACCTTGTTCTTTGACACTTTTGTGAGTGGATTCGTCCCTCCGAGGTGTCACACAGAGGCGGGGGCGGCATTTACGGCACGTAGTCGAGCACTAGTGATAGAGCCGAGAGTAGAGGCAGATCGAGTACTCCGGGCATTCTTGATGCATTTCTTCAGGGCGGTCCTCTTCTCATCTTTGACTCGGGGATGTGTGACAGGTCTTTTCTTGACATTGTTGAGGGGCCTGGATCAGGTGCTCATCTATGCTTGGGGGTAGTGGTGTTGGCGCACCTCTACGAGCAGCTTTATCATAGACGGAGAGGCGTCGTGACTATCAGAGGTTTCCTCCCTTTTCTCCAGGTGAGTTTGGTTGACTACTAGTTTCATTGGTAATGTCTTCATGATTTTAGTGTCCATTTTAGTGACGGTTTCTGATGTCGTGTGTTTAGTTTTGGGCGTACGACCATTTCTCCTTCTTACGCCTGCGGGTCTCGAGGGAGATTACTTTCACATTCCCACGGATGCATGTGTCGCTGAGACACCGCCGCCGATCTTCCGATCTTCAGACTGCGCGGGGTTTGTTTGAGGACATGCACACAGGGTAGGTACATGTTGTTTGTGTTGTCATGGTGTTTTATGTGATTTAGGTCGTAGACTTGATAGGCCGTTTTGCTTATTTTTGGTCACAGGTGATTTGGAGGCCCTATAGTGTTGGCGAGGATGCAGGGCAGCCGGTGATTCAGTCCGGTCAGCCCTTCTTTAATGTGGACATATGGGTCCATTATTTTGAGAAGGTGGAGCGTATCCATCTTTCTCGAGCGACTAGTCAGTTGGGGCAGAGAGAGTCTCAAAATCCTAAGCCTGGAGGAGAGAAACTCGAGACTTGAATATGAAAAATTGGTGAAAAATAAGTGAATTTGTGTCTAAGGTCGAGGTATGGGGGTTATAGGTAGCGGGCTAATTCCACGCATCTGGAAGTGTGTGAAATTGGACAATTCCGTGCAAGTAAAGATGCGCTTAATTGAATTCCACACAGTGGCATTTGTGCTTGATTCAATTTGAGTCGGCCAGTGAATCGAGAGTCCTTGTTGTAATGTGCCTGGGAAACCAATTCCACGTAGTGGCATATGCACTCGATCGAATTTCGTGCAGTGGCGTATGCGTGAGATTCAGGAGTGTTTAGGTGGTCTAGGGAATTAGAGGCTAGGTTCGATTGGGAGCCAATTCCGCACGTCTAGTGAAGCGTGGAATCGAATTCCACGTAGTGGCGTATGTGCAGGATTCAGGTCCCTGGGCGGTTCAGGGAGTAGAGTTCCAGTCCATGTCTGAACTGATTTTGCATGTATGAACACACGTGGAATCAATTCCACGCAAGTGTATCTATGAGGGATCGGGGTCTTGGGCGGTGCACGAAAGGCAACCCTAGTCCAAGTCGGACTAATTCCGCATAACTGTGTCTGCGTGTAATTGGATTACGCACAATTGTATATGCACGAAATTTGGGTCTTAAGTGGTCCGTGCGAAGAGTGAGCCTGGTCCAAGTGGGACCAATTCCGTGCATGTGGCCACACGTGGAATCGATTCCATGCAAGTGTATCTATGCAGAATTTGGGATTTTCCCAGGTCAAATCGGGTTCGAGCCACAGAACTATTGTTTCAAAATGGGTCTCAACCATATACTATTGTTTCAGTAATGGTCCCCGTATTTAAGGTCTTTGGAGAGGGTTAGTCCTTTTCTTGAGGTCATGGGAAAGGTCAAAGGTTTGAGTGAACAGGATTGTATACTCCGAGAGGGTAAAATTAGGGTGTCTACACCGAGGCTCGGATACGAGAATGATAGCCCGAGATGATGTGGCAATTGGACTAGTCGGGGCATTGGTGGCATGGGGTTAAAAATGGGGCGAATGCTAGAAGTCCCCACCTCATTATGGACAATTGTGTCCACTCCTTGGGGAATGATTTCAGCTTTTAGTGCATTCACCCCATCTATCAGTCGCATTAACAATGTGGGAACTGATGGCAGGCATTGGGCATTCTCCTTCTGCCAGGCTTCCTTCTCTAAGAATCTTTGTTCCCATTTGAGAGTAAGTCTGGATGCGGTAAAGATGGGAGCAATAGTTGTAGTAATGCCAGGTGGTGAGACATCACGTAATAAGATCGTGAACTGCCCAATGGGGGTGTCACTAATGTCAGTGAATGTCATGGTGTTCACCACCAGAATTTCTGTGAAAGTAATAAGGACTTGAGTCTACTCGATAGATTGTACAATTGAGGGGGAAGGAGCAGACTCAGTGTAAATGGGAGTGCTTGGCATTACAACACTCACAGGTTATGTGTGGGTGGTGGTCTGTGGGGTTGTCTCCTCTGCAATAGTAGTGACAATGGGTGGTGACGTAGGAGATCTCAGACTAGAAGGACCTGCCTTGCTCATAAGTCGCAAAGCGCCCATCATATCTGATGTAGGGAAAGTCGGCCCTGAAGGTGAGTCCAAAGAGGGGTCATAGACGAGAGTAGAGCCTGGAACGGTGATGATTCCATGGATGAGCCTGGTGAAATAATAATCAGACTTATTAGGAAGGTGAAACTAGTACCTTCCTGGATTGGAGTAGAAGTACTCACTCATCACCTTCTCAAGAGGAACAGTGAGAGAAATGGTAGCCAAGATAGGACGCATATCTTGAACAATGTCTGGTGCAATTGCAGTGTCATCAGAACTAATACCAGTGATTGGTGTTGCAGCGGCCTCACTAGTAGAGGGTACAGAGGTACCGCTCTTCCGACTCTTCTTCTTGAATTAATTGTTTGGTATTTGTTTTTGTTCTCTTCCCCAAGAGTTCGTTTATAACAGTTTGTATCTAGATGGCCAGACTTTTCAGTGGCCTTCTCCTCTCCTTCGAATTGATAATTACTTTTAGTGAGAACGAGAGTGATTAGACCTCGAAAAGGGAGATCAAGCTTGAGCCTTTCATATTTTGCTTGGGTCAGCTTCTCTCTGACGACATCCATCACCTCAAGGAGGTAACTCGACACGTCCAACTAGTACCCTTTAAATATGGAGTAAAGAGCCTTTACGAAATCAAGTCTTCGCTCTGTCTCATGACCTATTGGGTGGATTGTCTTATAGATCAAGACATCCATAAAGTGGAGGGTCTTTGGCCTCCAACTCCTTCCTCATGAATTTTGATTTATCGACTTGAGGTCGACCCAACAGTTCGGTGGCCATTTGGACAAAATCGGAAAGGGATGGTGGTAAGAGGTCTATTTCCTCAGGTCTCTGGAGAGGAATTTCAGTCACCTGTGCAATCAATTCTCACGTGATGTTAATGGTTTGACCATCAATGACAGTCAATAGCACAGGTGTCTGACTATTGACCTCATTCCTCATCCTCTTATAAAATAGTTTCACTAGTCTTGGATATACCGAGACTAGTTCTGGTTCTAAGAAATAGTCAAGCTGGACATCCATGAAGTACTTGATGTCCAGCTTGGTTATTTCCAAGTTAAGGTAAAAGGAGGTGGGGAAATCTCAACCCTAATGAGATGTTGTTTCATTGTGGAAGGGGATTGATCAAGCACTCTCTATGCTTGAGAAGTAGGGAAAGGTGTCGGGGTCTTAGGCATGGCAATCTTTTTCCTTTGGCTGCTGCTTTGCCTTTGGAAGCAGCACAAACAAATTTAGTGCTCTGTGGAGCACCAATCTCCATCCATCCCTGAGGCAAATCCTTGATGATTGCCTCAGAGGATTTAGACTTCTTTTTAGGTGGGGTTGCAACCTTAAGTTTAGGCTTGGTAGTGCTTGCAACAGCTCGTGTGTTGTGCATATGTGGGGGAGTGATCTCAAGGCTATCACTATCAAATCCTTCTCTCGCCCTCTTGGCGGGTTCAGTTTTATCAACCTTTGTTCTTGCCCTAGAAGTACACCCAATCACATAAAAATCCTGAAGAAAAAAAAAAAGACAATAGAATATTTTCATTTTAAACAATCAATTTTATGCATGGAAAACATAATAAGCAACATGCAGTCACACATTATCACATAAATTTCGTACCTTGGACATCAAATCCCATTACAGAACTAGGGTTCATCCTCCACTCCTCATTTCCTCTAGTTAATATACACTACTGATCTCCTTCCAATAGGTTTTAAAAATGTGTATGGTTTTCCAAAATGCCAAATGAAGTACAAAGTGAATTGTGTTTGAAAAGTATTACCTTAGCAGTTCTTTTTAGAACACTAGTGTCCTTGCTTGCAAGAAATCCCTCAGTTAGGGTTGGATTGATTACAGGGCCGTTAAGGAAATAGATTTATGGCCTTTGAAGGAAGGTGGAGCAGTTGGAATGGCGTGAAGTAGGAATTTTTGAATATGGAGGGAAAAGAAATGAGGAATCAGGTCTGCGTTGGGACTGCTCGAGAGGTGAAGTAATGAGGATCGTGGTTGGGCAGATGTTTACAAAGTAAATTCTCGATTGATGATATACCGAAGGCAGTCACCACGATCGATTGTAACCACTTTTAAAAGCAGAGTTACCGGCAATCGTGATTTACGATTGTACTAGCATTACTCTCTGTTTGGAAAATATATAATGAAATCACAGTGCTTCTTAACATAATCTATGGAACAACTATTGCAGAGTCTGTCATCGTGACTGCTCTTTTAAGCAAAAAATATGCAATAGTGAATCACGATTGCATCAGTTATTCTCTCGGGATGGTGCACTTTCAGTGTGGGTCCTAGTCACGATCAATCGTCACTTACTGTTGATGTATTACTTTTGGGATCATGATTCACGATTCCAGAGGCTTTCTTCTCTATTCAGATCCATGCCCAATTTGCGATCAATCACAACTTTCTTGATGTCCATTCGCATATTACAATTGATCATAACACTTGATGTTGATTATTATATTTTTGTATTTTATATCGAGACCTTTTTTCAATATTTAAATTGTATCTTCGTGCCTCCCCAAACCAAGGGAGGGCAGTGTCTGTACTGTCAACTAAGAGATCATCCAGGTGGAAATAAGTAATTCATGTGATCTTGGCCAAATATGTGAGATTTACATCCACAAAGTTATACACAGTTGATAGAAAGTAAGGAAGAAAATACGCTAATCCATTATTCATGAAAAGATAAAGTTATACAAAGAAACAAGGAAAAAGAAAAGAAAAGAACAAAGAGACTAAACACACGAACACAAAAGAAAAATAACACGGACTTGTCTTGAAGAAAATGGTCTTCATTGCGACAAAATGATCCACAGTCCCGGGGCAACCGCCAAGCCTACTGCTGCTTGGCCTTTTTCTTCTACAACTACTTGGGGATGAGGAGGGTGATCAGCCACATATTTTACCAATTTAGAGCCCTTAACTCAGTACTATTAGTCCATAGTTTGCTACTAATGATGTGTTGATTGATGAATACTTAGAATAGTAAGCAGAAGAAGAATAAAGTGCTCATCTTTGCCAAAATGAACTCATAAAGTAGTAAGAATGAAGATCACAGAAGACAAAGAGTCAACTCATAGTTGAAACATCAGTTCTCAAGCTATCGAAGAGAAATCGTGAAGCTCAAAAGTCAGTTGAAGTAAAATCGAGAGCTAGAACAGAGAGAAAGAAAGAAATCATAACTTACGATTCTGCAGAAGAGAAGATTGAAGAGAGAACGGGTGAATTACGAGCAATCGAGCTAAAGTCGAAGTGAATAAATAGAAAGGAATACAAAATCGTATCTTCGATTTTGTACTGTAAAGTCCATGCAATACTACTGAAGGTCACGTGAGAGATGTCCAACCATGCACAGAATTGAGAACTCTAAAAAAAGAATCCATGAACTCCACGAATCTGAGAAGATTGGCGAGAATCATTGCTGCTGGAAATTAGGAGAAGAAATCCTACATGCCTCTAGTAGCCGAAGCAAGAAGGATACGAATAAAGAAGGATATGTATTCTGTAGAGTAATTTTAGGAAAATTTGTTTTAGGTAGTTTACTTTATTTAGAGTCCTAATTTGTTGTAATAGGCCCCTTATGAATCTATAAATAGGAGGGCCTGCGTCCAAGAATAAGCATTCAAGGTCTAGCAATCACAATTGACAACTGAGATTGAGAAACCCAAAGATCAAAAGTAGTTTAGTTTTATTTTATGTCATTTATTCTCTGTAAATTAGAGTAGTTTCAATCCAAGCAATTTCAATCTTACTTGACGACTAAGGGAGAATTTCTGGAAGATCATTGTAACATAAATTCACTTTTCCGCAATATATTTTCT
Organism: Chloranthus sessilifolius; assembly: GCA_021018995.1. Lineage (NCBI taxonomy): Eukaryota > Viridiplantae > Streptophyta > Magnoliopsida > Chloranthales > Chloranthaceae > Chloranthus > Chloranthus sessilifolius. Next base: position 31,341,238 of record CM037592.1, on the reverse strand, counting down.
CGCAATTTACTTTCCTTGCAATTTAATTTTTACACGTAAATATCCAAGGACTGACAGATTTTAATTGACGACTAGAATCTAGAAGGCTAAGGATTAGATTTATTTTTCTGCGCTTTTATTTTCAACACTTAGGATTTCAAGAGAATTTCAGGTTTTAGTTGAGAGCTAGTGTAATGATTTCTAAAATCTGTAAGACTTGAGAGCTAGTGTAATGATTTTTAAATTCATAGAATAGATTTATTTTCCTGCATCTTAGTTTAAATAAAAACCAACAATTTTTTATTCTTTAAAGACAAATAGAAGTTCTTTGGTTAACAGACTTCCTTGTGGGATTGATCCTATATTAGTGCTGCAATCACCGTTGTATGCTTGCAATAGGTTAAGACAAGGTATAATTTAAGAGTTACCAAGTTTTTGGAGCCGCTGCCGGGGAAGCAGCTATCTGAAAGCCAATATTTATCTTTCTTGGACCTCTAGCTTCAAATCGTGAGATCATGTTGAGTCTCTGATCTACAACTCCATGCTCCAACCTGTAAAAAGAATAAAAAAATAGAAAAAAAAAAAAGACAAATATCAAATTTTTTAGAAAAATCTGCTTCCCCGGCAGCGATGCCAAAAACATGAGATTCTTTGCTATACTTTGTCATAGTACCTTGCAAGTGCACAAGGGAATTGTAGCACATGTGTAGGTATCGATCCACAGGGAAGGTGTTTCCTAAAAAATTTTCTAAATGTCGTTAAAGAATAAAGATTTTGGTTTTTAAAACTAAATTGTAGAGATTGATATAAAAACTATTAAAATAAATAAGCTTGGGTACCCTATCACAGATTTGCAATCCTAATCAATTAAATCATAATTATTTGAATTCTTGTAATTATCTTAAGGTAAATGCGGCAACATAAGAAGCATAAAATATTGCACAACGACAACATAAACCTTTCTAGCATAAAAATCATTAATGAAACTAAGGCAACAACAACAACTTAGTCGGGTGATGGAAGTCTAATAATTTTAATCCTAGGGCCACAACGGCAATAAAGAGAAGGAAATTATAGAAATCGTGAAAACCTTTGTAAATTCATAGACAAATTTTAAAACTCATATTCATTAATCAATTATAGTAATATATTCAGAAAAGTAAAGAAATAGTTAATTATCCATCCTAATCCTTGATATACGGGTTTCCAAACTTAAAGAAAATTAGCTACTCATTATTTCTATTGAATTGAAAATAATTATAGAAGAATAATAAAAACTAAAATTTCTTAGGCCTCTCAGGACTCAAATCCTAGTGGTCAGCTATGATTGAGAATTCCTAGATACCCTACTATGGACGCAGACTCTCTTATTTATAGACTCATAAGAGGTCGGTTACAACCCTAAAACTAATTTTCCTAACACATATCCTTCTTTGTTTAGAACTCCTTTCCTAATGTGGAGATCTTTCTTCCTTTTGTTTAGCAGCTTGATCTCGCAAGACTCTTCTAGAATCGTGATTTGCATGGACTCTTCCGTTATTTATGCAAGACTTCATGAATTATGATTTCGCATGATGTTGCACCATCTCACAATGGTATTGTGAATCTTCGAGATAGAATTGTGCAACTTTATTTGTGAAATTGTGATTATGATTGTAGACTAATCATTATTCTTCTTCACACGATTTGTCTCTCGCTTGCTCGTAATTCTTGTTCTCTCGTAGTCTTCTCCAGTGCTTTCGTAACTGCTCTCGATTCTTTCGTAATGTAGTCGTATGCCTTACGATTCTTGGTGTGCTCTATCGTAAGACTGGGATTTTAGCTTATCTCTAGCTTGATTTATGATTTCATTTTTCTGCTTTGCGATTGAATCGTAAGGAGATCATAGGAGTTACAATCTTGCTTCGCACACTCGTATGGCTGAGATTGCAACTACGATTTCTGAGTCATTTTTGCACAAATATTTCTTTTCTTTTCTGTTATCTATTGATTTAAGTATCCACTATCAGGGAGTTGTTAGTATCAAGCTATGGACTAACAGTACTCAAATGAAGGTATCAAAGTGATAAAATCTGCAAATGATCAACTACTCATTTTCTGAAGAATAAATTTTTGGAACCAAAGTGTCCCATATTGCACGAGAGAAGAGTACTACAGGAGGTGCTAGTTTTAACATAAACGAATATCGATTTCTCGTGACTGCGTGGTTGAATACAAGCATTGATGTTGTGCATGAGAATGAGCCAAAGGCCGCGAAGGCCACCAGTGAGGAAGGCTGGAAAAAAAATTAAACCAATCCAGTAGTTATGAAGCCACTCCAGAAGCCACTCCAGTTGCGGGTCTCATTGACATTTTTGGAGATGAGTACTTGAGAAAACCAAATGCTACAGACATTTCTAGATTGCTAGCCAAAGGTAATCGTCGAGGGTTTCCTGGGATGTTGAGTAGCATCAACTGTATGCACTGGAATGGAAAAATTGTCCAGTCGCGTGAAACGTATGTATACTCGAGGAGACCTCCACGAGCCTATATTGTTTCTTGAAGTTGTACATTCATATAATCTTTGGATATGACATGCCTTTTTTTAATTACCAGGGTCACACAACAATATTAATGTGTTGGATTGATCTCCATTATTTACCAACCTCATCGAAGATCAAACTCCTCCAACCAATTACACTATTAATAGTCATCAGTGTCCAATAAAATACTACCTAGCTGATGACATTTATCCATGGGCAACATTTGTCAAAGCAATTTCATGTCCACAAGGGTCGAAAGCTGTTAATTTTGCGACAGCTCAAGAGTCTGCAAGGAAGGATGTTGAGCAAGTGTTTGGAATGCAAGCGCGCTTTGCAATTGTACGAGGTCCTACTCACTTCTGGGATCGTCAAACACTTCAACACATCATGAAGGTGTGCATTATAATGCTCAGCATGATTATTGAAGATGAAAGTTATACAAACCTTTCACCTACTTACGACGTTAGAGATGATGATAATGATTCAGTTATAGTGTCACGTGAACAAATGATGGAGTTTGATGCTTTCATTCGATCTCAAGTGCACCTTTGCGATAGAGAAACACATTCACAATTCCAAGCTGATCTCATTGAACACTTACGGAATTTTCATGGGGGTGGTGTTAGTGCATAATCTTATATGATATGTATTTTTATATTTTATGGCGATCATTTGTATGTTAAATTCTCAGAAAAATATATGATTAGCGACTTTTTTTCAATAGTTTGTTTATTCCTTCATTATAAATATCTAATAAGGAATCGCTCGATATTTATGTAATCACTCGGTAATAAGTAATCGCTCGATATTTATGTATTTAATTAAACTATATTTTATTTTAAGAACTATTAAATTATATTTATTATTTAAATATTATTATTTTTAACTAAATAAAATTATAATTTAAAATAAATTTATAATTTTATATTTAAATATTAAGTTCATAAGTTTAAGTTTAGATATTAATTATTAACATTGAATATTTTTATAGTAAATATAATTATTTAAAAATTATTTTTTATATTAAATATATTTATAATTTAAAAGTATTTAATATTCTATATTCAAATATTGAATTTAAATCTAACATATAATAATTACATTATTAAAAATAATGAAAGAAAAAATAAAGTAATAAAATATAATATAAATTTTAAAGAATACTACATTTGAAGTCAAGGGCTGGAAAACGCCCTTCCCACATTGACTTCAAATCTTGCTTAGTCACTTTAAAGACTTCAAATCTTGACACCTCATCAATTCCAATGGCTACTTTTGAAGCTTTGAGTCGGACATGCTCTAAATATCATAGGTTTAGACTTGTTTGTAGTTTGTATTTACAACTTTTATTGATGAACATATATACCTATTCTGATTTTCTCCGGGAAGTCCGATTTTTCAGATAGCAATGCTTTGGGTGCTACTTAGTGTATTACTTGGACTTTCCAAGGCACTAGGTTAGCTTTTATACTCTTTAATAAAATAACTTAAAAAAATATAATAATAAGTTTAAAAGTGTTAATAACACGAATTTAAGCATGGCATACTTGCGAGTTGCAATTAAGGAGGGACACACATATTATCAACAAAAGATAATGTAAATTGGTGCAATATTATGCATCTTCTTTGGAACTCTTAGGCTACGTTTGGATTAGCTCTTTTGGGGAACAGAGCAGCTCTTACACTTTTTGGCTCCAGCGGAGAACTATTTTTACATTTGGTAACAAAATTCCTCGCCTCATTTGCTCAGGCGGGGAGCTGTTTTAAGTATTAAAACTGTTCTATGTTTGCTCTATCCCAGAGTAGATTTTATCTGCTTTGACAAAGAGCAGGTAAAGAGTTGCTTCTGCTCTTAGAAGAGCTAACCCAAACACAACCTTAATTTTCTAGTCTCTCAGCCGCCTTTCATCTCTTCTTTCTTCCACAACATGAAACCCTAGTTTTAGATTAGGGATAATGGCTCCTGCCCAACATTTATACACCAAATGGTGTTTAAATGATCTAACAGCTACAAACATCTATGATCAATCTAAATTGCCCAAGTGCTAATCTATCATTAGCACATGTCCCATTCAAAGGATCATGCTTATAAGTGGATGTAAACCATCTGATTGGTGAACTTTAATATCAGTCATCAAAATTAAGAACCACTGTTGGTATTAGGGTGTATAGACCGGATGGTTCAAATCTCCCAAAAGGTGAATTTTGAACCCATAGCCCTTCAATTTGATGATATATTATGTTAATGGTATGGATTCCCAAAATCATTAGCCAATGAATAGTGTAAGATCGTCTAAAGACTATTTGGTATATGAGGGTTAGTCCCTTAAGGTTGCATTTAAGAACAAGCATTTGCATTTGAGAATTTCAAATCCAAGCATTTCAAATCCAGGCGTTTCAAATTCAGAATTTGAAATATTTTGATTTGCAAATCTCTTATTTGGATGTTTAAGCATTGCATTAGGATTTGGCCCAAGGATTTATAGATACTTCATTTGACTATTATTTTTTTATAAAAATAATTTATATCTCATTGGTTTCCTTTATTCTATGTAGGGGTGGAAGTTCTGTGAGCCAAACCAAAATCGAAACTGAAATTTTCAATTTCAGTGTCAGTTCACCTAAAATCGAATCAGAACCCAAATGTTTTGAGCTCGGTTAACCGAACTCCCCACCCCTTGAACCGAAACAGAATCGATCTATTTTCGAATTTTTTTGAATATAAATATATATATATATATATATATATATATATATATATATATATATATATATATATATATATATATATATTCTATTTTTTAGCTTAGGGTCGGTTTTCATTTTATTGGAAATTGATTTCTCTTGTTTGATAATATGGAAGTGTAATTACATTGGTGGAATAAAAATTGTATTATAAAATCAAAGTTTGATCAAATATCAAACTTTGATCACAGATAAAAAATTTATTACCAAAATACAAATAATACAATAATAAGCATTATCTACTGTCATGATACACTTCTCAAATTTTGACTAAAAGTCAAAGTTTGACCAATAAAAATGAGATAATGTATTTCAAAGTTAGAAATTAAACAATGATATATATTTTTAATTATAGTATTCCACTAATTATAATTTATAATTTTTTATAGAAAATCGAACTTTGAAAAAAGTCAAACTTTGACCCAAAAAAAATTATACTGGTACGATATAAATTTATATAGTTGTAGACTCTATCTATAAGCAAGTTTCGAGTTTGACTCAAAATAAGTTTTGTGTAAAAGTTAAAGTTTGACTAAAAGTTAAACTTTGACAACTAAAAATGAGGCAATGTATTTTAAAGTTACAAATTAACAAATGAGAGATATTTTTAATTATAGTAATCCACTAATTAAAATTTATAACTTTTTATAAAAATCGAACTTTGAGAAAAAGTCAAATTTTGACCAAGGAAAAATTGCACTTACACGGTATAAATTTATGTAGTACTAGACTTTATCTATAAGCAAGTTTTGAGTTTGATTAAAAATAAATTTTGTGTAAAAGTCAAAGTTTGACCAAAAGTCAAAATTTGACTAATAAAATTGAGATTCTAGTATCACATTATAGATCAATATAGATTTTTTGCTATCAAATTGTAAGAGTCAATTTAATAAAAAGAAAAATTTTAATTAAAAATCCAAGTTTGACCTTCAAGTCAACCTTTGACCCTTGGCTGGGATGCCTCATGCCTAACCCAACCAGATTAGTCAAATTTAAAAATGCTTTGCTCAGGTGGGTCGAGTATCAGGTCGAATCATACTTATAATAGCATTGGGTAATAATTTTTTATTCACAAAATATGACCAATTATATGATGGTGTAAGATTTGAATTTTTAAATAACGCCTAGGAGGTGTTATTTACAAATCCACTTTTTTATATACAGACATGAATTTTTAAATTTTGATGGATTTACCAAATCTAAATCCAAACACAAAAATGTGAAACCAAACGATAGATTTGAATTTAGAAGATCCAAATCCCTAAATCCAAATCCACATTCCAAAAAGCAGGCTAAGATTATTGTAGATGGAACTCGGCATCCACTTTTATAAATAATAATAACTTAAATGGAGCTCGGCATGCACTTTTATAAATAATAATAATAAATTCCCTAAGAAAAAAAAAAAATTAATAATAATAATTTAAGACAGTATGTCAGAATTATAACGTAGATTTATTCTTTTTGATAAAATAAAATGTGGAGAGCCTACACCTTTGGTGCCTACGCAGAGGGAGAGAGAGGTAGGTCATTAAAGTAAAGGTTGTTTGGTATTTAGGCTCAAGTAACTTGTTAGTAACTTACGTACGTCATTCTATATATTAGTTTGCTGTCACACGCACGTAATCATATGATTGATATATCACGTAAAGGAAGGGCCACGTGGCACCTAATCAAATAAGCAATATTTGATTAGGTGCGTGTCACACTAAATCAATTAAAGGAGGGGATTGATGAACATAACTATTGTAAAAGAGAAAATTTTAATTAAGTAATATAAAACTATCCTATCAATCGTAGCCAATTGTATGGATTATAGAAAATGAACAGTTAAATCTCTTTGGAATTGTATTTATTTTTTGCATGACATCATTGACCAGATAATTTTATATAATAATAATGATCAATAAGTCACTATATTCATGCCACCAAATCATGTGATTGAATGCCTCGTGGCAACAAACGAACGTAGGACCACATAAGTTATGTGGTACTTAGTAACAAATTAAACTACCTTTATCCAAACTACTCCACCATAGCAACGCTATTTAGTCATTTAACTAGGGTTGGCCATCCGAACCAGACCAAAAGTGAAGGATAATTGACACTGAACCAAACCGATCCCGCCGGACCTGATTCGGTTTCGGTTTGAGTCCCCGAAAACCGGTTGGTAGGGTAAGAAAACTGATAAAAAAAAATTTTTAAAATGAAGAAAACCCAACCAAACTGACGGAAATCAAATCGGTTCGGTGCGGTCTCAGTTTGGAGGTTGAAAAGTTCGGTTAACTGACCCGAAAGCCAAAATTTCCATTTTGATCCGGTTCGGTTATCCTAATCTCTACCCCTAATTTTAACAACCGAAAATAGTTTAACAGAATTAAATCAGCTATGTGCATCAATTGATTTTGAATTCGAAAATTAAATTTTAATTTTTTCTACATTAACACATAATAAGGTAGGATCCATGTCTTATCTCATTAAGCGCCAAGAAATATCAATGATAATTATCATTACAATGGCTTGTTTGGCCTCAGAATCCCCTCCCCCAATTTCTTGTTCATCTACTTCAAAAATTCTTTGGAAAAATCAATCTCTCTCTCTCTCCTCTCTCAGTGAGCTTTTCTTAGAAACGTTAGCCAATTATAAAATTAGATTATAAAACAAGGAAAAGACAAAACCCCAATCTCACACCCTTCTTCTTCATTCGTTGAAGCCTTTTCTAATCTGATTCGCTGTCCATATTGCCCATCGCCTTCAAACCCCTCGGTCTCTGCCACACACGAACGACAAAACCATAAGATAACCCTTCCACCCTTTGTGATTAAGGTTCAATGATCATTTCCAACCATAGTTACAAATTTCATTTTCGGTAATATTTTGGTAACGGTCATTTCAGTTCATTTAGGGATAAGTTTTGCGAAAAAAATTTGTAAGACAAGAATATATATATATATATATATTATATTAAAAAATGACTAAATTTATAAGATATTTTATTAATTTTGACGAAGTTTCATTAGTTTGGCCGAAATTGGAAAAAAAAAAATTGGTGAGATCATTGAAATCTCACTGAAAGTTTTGTCCCACCCATTATCAGAAGATTGGGTTAAATTTCGGAAAGTTTTGCAGAAATTTCACTTTGTTTCAAGTGCTTCAACCCCAATTTTAGAATTCTTTAATAGAAGGGAATCTCCATTGCACGTCATCCTATGGAAAGCTTCTCACCCATTTTCAGATAAGGATCATACAATTTTTTCACCTACGAAAATTATTGACTGATCTAAATCAAATGGTGGAGATTATTTTTGTTTCAATCTTCCCAAAAATATGGATCTTAAGATCATATTGCATACCTATCAGGTCTGATGTTGATTCCAATTAACAAATAACAAACATCCCCAAAAGTTATCTAGACTATGGGTAAAAGATTTGACCTACACTTTTAGGGGTGTGTATCACGCGGAATCGAACATCTGGCTGCTTGATAGGTACGCCATGATCTTAAGATCTAGCTTATGGAAGATTGGAACAAAAAATAATCTCCATCATATGATTCAAATCAGTCAATTGTTTTCATCCCTGAAAATTAGTGTCTTACTTGGTCTAAAAAGACGGGTGAGAATAGCCCTACCCAAATGGAAATTGGGGATTATTTAGTTTAGTTTATGAAGGGTTTTGTTTCAAGAAAAAAAAAAAAAAAAAAAACTCAACAATCGAGTGACTTCCAGAAATGTCCTGTCTCTTAAAAACTGTGTAAGCCTTCTATTGCCAGAATTCAGGATCTCAAAACTTGATACCATCTTTATGGTTCATACTGGATGCTCCACCTGAACACCGGCCAGTGCTAGCGCGTTGAAATTGTTTAATCATATCAATATGATTCTTCATGCCCGACCTGACCTGACAGTCAAATTTATGTGCCTGACCTGATATTTTGATCCGGCTAAAAAAAGGGGTCAGGCGGATCAACCCAACCCAATGACTACAAAAAATCAAGAGAAGGTTTATTTGTGTTTTTTTTTTTTTTTAATTATTATTATTATTTGAGTGTGTGCCTCTTAGACCACATGACTAATCCCAAGGACACATGCAAGCTCCAAGTTAGCACAAGTCAGGACAACACAGGTTATGCATCCCTAAGGTGGCCTCACGAGAAGGCTCCCACTTCCTGAGGCGGATACCTGGCCAATACAATTTTCAAGATAAGATTTTAAGGTGATTACCAAGGTATCAAACTCGATATCAATATCAATATCAATATCGAGGATCGGTTCAATCCTTACACTAATACAATATGAGCCGACACTAACACTAAATTTTTTCACTAAAAAAAAATAATTTAAACTAAAAAAGTATTTTAAAAATTGAAAATTTTAAGCATCAATCTCAAAACCAATTGACTATAAGTGGAGGGGCCCAAGATCTTATAAGAGGATGGACAAGACTACCCGATGTGTAGGGATGCAAGTTTTGAACCGAACACCAAAACTGAATCGAAAATCGAGGGTCCCGAATCAGACCGAACCGCACCGCATTGAAACTGAACCGAATAGAACCCCAATTCGGTTCGGTTTCGGTTTGGGTGGCTTGAAACCGAAAACCGAGGGGGGTAGGTTGAGTAAACTGAAAATACCTGAAAATACCCGAAAATACCGAAAAAATCAAAGAAAACCGAAAAAAGTAGGTATTTTACCTACACCGAATCGAACAGATCTGATTCGAATCGGTTTTGGTTTCAAGAAAAAAAAAAACAGAGCGAGCCGAACCGAATGGGTTTCAGTTCGGTTTCAGTTTGGTGTGTACTGAACCAAACACCAAAAAATTTGGGTTCCTTTCGGTTTCGGTTCGATACACCAAACTTGCATCCCAATCATTGCGGGTCTACACTTCAACATGCCACCACACGTGCTGACCATATGAAAAATTAAACTGAGTGATGTGGAGTGGATAAAGATATATGATAAGACGTGGAATCATATGAAAACCGGTATTAGCATGACATCGATCACTGATACATATTATTGTGGTCGGCCGATGCTTAATACGATGATGAATACACAAGTAAATATATACCTTCTTGGAGATCTTCTTCTCTCGAACCTCATATCTTTCTTGGGAAAGTTCAGTGAGCCATGAACCGGGGCAAACCAACTGAAACATAACATAATCAAAATTCCACCGTCAAAGCTGTTATATTTTTTTATTATTTAAGAACAGAAATTAAGAAGCCAAAAGATAAAGAGTGAGTTTACCATGGGTGTCCACTCATCATGTGCATTAAAAGAGATCACACATTTTTTTGATTGCATGAAGTGCAGGGGCTTCCATGCACTTATCTTTGACTGCTTTGACACAACTACTGGTGACCATAAAACTTTAGATCATGACGCATCTATTAGACCACACAGTGATCCCAAAAAAAACTATCATGGTGTAGGTGTGCAAACGATTCGGGTTGAGGCAAGTTTTTCAGACCTTAATTTCTACAGGTCTAGTGTAGGTTTTAAAACTTAGACCCATCGGGTCAGATCGGATTAAAAATCTCTGACTTGTTATATAAACAAGTTGAGTTCAGGTTAGCACCAAATCCGACCCCAACCCCTCTCCTAGAACCAAGTCACCTGACAGCTTACCTAATACCAACTCAGACCAATAAGAAAAAAAACATGTCTATGAACCATTTGGAGGGCTTTTAACCATCCGATTGGAGGACCTCTTTCAAATCTCTGCAGCTTTTAGGCTGTGGCACAAAAGAAGGAAGCCAGTGCTGTACTATCCAAGATTCCTCCTCAATCTCGGTGCTTAAAATGTTGACTATTTTGTAGTTGACTACTTTGAATTAAATGAGGAGATCATTTTTCATCCTAATTTGGGACTCATTAGATCTAGAGATCATGGGTATAATCATATAGTCAGATTTTGATTCCACATAGTACATATTTTAAAAAATGAACATGATCATGACATACATCAAATCAAATCACTTTTCAAGATGTGTCTCATGTGAAATAAAAAATTGACACCATGATGTCAAGAGCTATTATGTGGAAGATGGAGACGAAAAACAATCTCCATCGTCTAATTCAAATCAACGGTTTAAGCATATGAAACCTAGTTGAGAAGGAAGAATCTTGGGTTAAAAACAAAGGTACCCATTTTTATATTGTTAATATTTTATTGGAGAAAATACTTCTTTGGTCAATGATATTTTGGTGACTTTTTAAAATAAATATTCAATGGTGGGTTTTAGATGAAATATATTCAATGGTGGTTGACACAGCCCAATAGCAATGTTTGTTTATTTGACATCCACCCTCTCTTCGTATAATTTTGCGTACCTACTCTCATTAGGCTTCTGATGAACTCTTTTTTAAGTATCACACGGTTCTCACCCCTTTTGTTCCTTTTCTAAATGGGACCCTTTCAACACTACAGTTGTGTTTAAATCATTTATAAATAAAATTAATGGTGTAAGATCTGAGTAATTCATACTGCCAAAGTGCTTACATTTAAAAGCAATGGACCAAAAACATCATACTCTTTGAGAGATTTGAACTATATGAAGTGTGCACTTTAATATTAAGGGTACCTTAATTCGCGCCAACAGATTTACTAAAAGTGCCAATGTAAGAAATCCCTTCAAACCCATTGATTGCTTTGGATCACATGATGGAGATCATTTTTCAGCCGGATCTTCCATACAACGGATCTTAGGAATATGATCTTCCAATCAGATGGTCAAATTTTTATTACACATGTCACGGATTCTAAAAAGTGGCCCAACAGTGACGTTTGAGTGTGATGTGTGACATGATCTTAAGGCCACGTTTTAGGTATCCATGCCACATGGATTCAAAAAATGATCATGTGATGATACCCTTATGGTATCAAGATCCGTTGTATTGAAGGCCACAGTGAAAACGGCTTCCATCGTCTGATTTGGGGTCTCTAATATTGGCGCCTTCAATAAACGTGTTGGTGTAAATAGAGGTAAACATGATATTAAAGTTTACCAATCACATCGTTTATATCCAAGTATAAGCATAATTCTTTGGATGAGATATGTTATGATGATTAGATTTTCACTTAGAAATTAGATTGATAGTAAATATGCATTGAAACAATTTAAATTGATCACAAAACATAATGAACTTTGTCCGTTAGATTGATCACTAAAGAGTACCCGTGCCCCCGCTACAAAAGCTCAAGTCCAAAGTGCCTGCCGGATAAATAGGAGGTGGACTTGAGCTTTGGCAGTGGGGCCACGGGTACTCTTCAGTCGTGATCATAGCGGTCTCAATTGTAATGTTACCATTATGCCGTGAACATTTGTCATATCAAAGCCCAAGAGTTCCAAAAGGCGTAGTGGACGCTGGTTACTAATCAATAAGCACTCCCTATTCCCCTCTTACAGTCTACATAACGAAAGTCACACGGTACGGTCACCCACTGGTACTGTCCGTACAAAAAACAAATGGCAATTTTGGTAATTCTCTACCAACCACGAGGACATTTTCAGAGAACGTCCCTCAACTCTTCGTAGAACAAACCGGACTGAGAAAAAAGCGGACCACATCCCGTTCTATTCATGACCGTCTTCAAACCAAAGAGGACTTTTTTATACTTAAAAAAAAAGTAAAAACGATTTTATTTAATTTAGAAGCCAAGAGACTATGGCTGCTTATGGCATTGTTCTTTGGTACCCCTGCCATAGATTTATGATCTAATAAGTATAAGAAGTTCCAGAAATAGGACAAGACTCTTTTTTTAATCGAAAGAAAGACATATTTTCAATCGATTTGGCAATAACCACAGGATGACTAGTAATCTGTGTCATTCTCACTATAGTACATATCTATGTAGATATGTATATCAATATATCATTCGTGTCTCTGTTGTAACACGTTCAAATGAAATCAAATGAGAAATCAAAACCATTTTGAGGCTCCTCATTTTCCTAGGATTGTAGTTCAATCGGTCAGAGCATCGCCCTATCAAGGCGGAAGCTACGGGTTTGAGCCCCGTCAGTCCCAACCTAGGATCCGATGAATCGATCAATTCATTTCTCCATTTTCTGTGAAGAAGGGAGACAAAGAGCTGGATATAATTCCCAGCAGGAAGATCCTTCTTTTGTTTCACATTTCTCATCGGACAAATAAAGTAATGGAATACAAATGACAATAACTAGTACCTACTAAAGCAGGTGAGCTCTGTTATGGTAGGGGCTACCAAAGAGCAATGCCATACGCGGCCTATACCCCCACCATCAGGTAGCCATCATGTTGTGTCCATCGCCACGATCAGGCACCACGGCAACTTAGGCAAGGTATATCAAATCCAATTAAAAAAAATAATTGTTTTTATGATTTTTTCATTATTAAAAATATGAACCCCTTTATTTTTAAAAAAATAAGGAATTTTTTACGAATACTCCTATGTTACGCTAAAATTGCATAAAACCCCCTCAGATATGCCTATTTACAGTGCATCACTTACTTTTATGTTTCCTTTATAAATACCCTACTATTAAATGACAATTTTTTTATTTTTTTTTTAGATGAAACTTTTATCCTTTTCATTAAAAATGGAGAACGGTTAGAAAAATAAGTAACCCCAAATGAACGATTAACGACACAGAATTCAAAGACCTTCAAAGTAAGGTAAAAAATTAAAAATCCACCACCATCCTGAACATCCACCAGTAACAGACACCGTAAATCCACCCGAAGAAACGTCACCACTATCGACAAACTCACAATCCACAAAAATTCTCACCACGTTGAAAACGGGGGCAACAACCGACCAAAAGCTTCACACATCACTTCAGCCGAAGCTTTTAAACAATGCTTCATAGCGTAAATATAGTGCATGTGTTATGGATTACAAAAAAGTCTTCATAAAGGCGATCTATTCGGAAAAGAAGACTCACCAAAAAAAGGATAAAACTCTCATATTCTAACCCTAAAAAAAAGAAAAACAATAAGAGAACAATGGAGAGCCGAAGCCTCAAAGCAAAAGACGACCTCCAAATGTTTATTGAAAGCATAAAAAAAAAAGATGGAAATAGATTAAATCCCTTCTTTTCACCCCCTCCCATAAAACGTCTTTTCCCGACACCCGACTCTCAAAATTGCCTAAAAGGGGTACTAATTGTTATACCGAAATAATGCTAGATATTTTTATCGTTAAATGACAGTTAATTAGGCATCATTTTTTCAATTAAATAACGTATTTTCCCTTAATATTATATATAAAATGACCATTGTATTTTTATCAACTTTGATCACATTTTAAACAGTGGATAAGTATCAGATCCTGCCCAAATTTTTTTGATGGAACATGATTGATATCCTCTAAGTTGCCGTGTTACCCAATTTTTTATTTGGGTGTCCATGATGCTCAATTAATTTATAACTATGGTAGGGTCGAGATGGTACCAGCGAATGTAGCATTTTAGCGCTACGAGTCAAGTGAGTGTCATGGACACCTAAACAAGAAATCGGGTAACACAACAACTTATAGGAGATCAATCATGGACCACCCAAAAATTTGGGTAGAATCCTATGCTTATCCACGATTTAAAATGCCATCAAAGTTGGAAAAATACAATGACTATTTTCTATATAATGTTAAGTAAGGGGGCCAAACGTGTCATTTAATTAAGGCGGGAGTATTTATAAAGGAAACATAAAAATAGGGGTGCAATGTAAAAAGGCATAACTAAAGAGGTTTTATGCAATTTCATCTAACATAGGGCTATTTGCCTAAAACCCAAAAAATAAAAGAGAGATTAGGAATTGGGTATAGGGTAGCTCACGTTAAGGGTCCTTTGAATGAACTTGGCTCTCTTCTTTGGTCTTTGAGGCAACTTAGAACCCTTGATAGCCATAAAGTCTTCTTCTTTCTCCTTATTTGTTAGCCCAATCTCCAACTTTGGCCAAACCCTCGCCTCGTTCCCTGAAGACGAAGAAGACCCTCCCTTCTTATCCTCACCCGTCTCTGATGACGCCGAACCACCACCGTTCATTTTAGTTAGCGGTGAAGACGTACGGTTCCCATTGTTTTGGCTTCTCATCGCTGCAGATGTTTCCGAATTCCTGACAACAACAAAAACAAACCAAGTTATTAATAAATATTAACAATAAAAGATCAAGGTACACCTTTAGTTACATCAACCTCATTAAATTTTTATCATATATATAATTTTTAATGATATAAGCTTTGTATGAAATTACGGATGTACCCTTCACAAACGGTGCCCGATCTGATCGTTTGAAGCCCTAAGCTACAGAGGAGTTTTCAGTTTTCACTGGGGGCTCGAAAGGGAGTGTTGAAAATGGTTATTTGGGACGAAGAAGATAGATCACGGCATGATCTGACGTCACGCGTTCAAATGCTCTGAGCCGTTGGATCTGCGGCAGAAGTATACGTGTCCAAAGGTCAGTTGTGCTTTGTTCTCTTTTGCCCTACGATTCGGAATCTTCAATCCAACGGCTTATTCGTCCGGATCCGCTAAGCGTCAGAGGGCCAAAGAAAATAAAAAGGGGTTAAGCAATGGAGATATGTTGTGGTTGTGGCAGATGGGGCCCTAAGTAATATTAAAATTCTCCACCGTTTATAACATTCCTGGTACCAAAACAACGGTTTCAAAGCATTGTAAACGATGACCAAAAAGCCCATGGTTTTGATAACTGCAATAATGTACCCTAGCTTTTAGAAGTTTTGAACCCTAAAATGTCTTTTTTTTTATTTTTTATTATATATAGGGTAAATTTGAGAAGCATCATACATATGTCACAATTATGGAGCAGCATAAAAGAGCACTAAGTATGGTAGTGGGGGTTACCAAGAGAATCAAACCCATACCTTACAAAGAAAAAGGTGAATGTCTTCGTTGGAAAAATGCATAACCTTTTAACAAATATAGCCTCCTCTCGAAAGGATACAAGGGAAACCCAAAACAATAAGCGGTAGTGTTAGTCTATAGGTGGCATAAAAGAAAAAAAAGTTGAGTACCTTTAAATCCACATACTCATTGATTGCTTTGAATCCGATGTTGTAGATTGTTTTTCATCATAATCTTTTCCGTGATGGATCTTGAGATCATAAGCGTACCATCAGACGATACGTTTTTTATTTCACATGGTAAACATCCCCAAACGGTGACCTTATTTGAGCGTGATGTTAAAGCCACTTTTTTTAAATGGAAACTATGTGAAATCAAAAACGTTCCATGGATGATAAGAACACGATCTCAAGATCCAGGAAGGATTGTGAAGACAAATAATTTGCAGATTCAAAGCAGTCAATGAGTTTCAAGGTAAGTGGATTTAAAGGTACTCAAAAAAGTTAGCTTGCTGGTAACTACTCGTCTATCAGGTAACATACCACATGATCGGTCTCACGAAAAGTAGCAGGTCGATAATTATAACTATTGTGAAAATATATTAATAATAAATTAATAAAACTATTCGATTAATGATGTCAATGAAATCAAATATAATTTCACCCTTCATTTTTCGTAATTACATTGAATCAGACGATAGAGATCGTTTTTTTTTTGTCCCAATCTTCCACACAACAGATGTTGAGATTATGACCCAACTATCAAACAGTCAGATGTTGATTCCGCATGGAACGCATCCCCAAAAGTGACCTAAGAACCATTTTCATTGTACGCCATGATCACAATCACTTTTGGGGATGTGTGCGACCTGGAATAAACACCTAACCATCTGATAGGTAGGCCATGATCTCCACATCTATTATGTGGGAGATTGGGACAAAAAACAATCTTCATCATTTGATTAAGGCAATCAATGGTTTTAACGGTGGAAACCCCTAGCTGTATAGACTAAACGTTCTGTTGTCAACACAGATACCCTTTAGTTGTTGAGGGTATGAATCTTCAACCGTGGTTAAAATTCTCAAAGCCAAATACTATTCTGGAACGTTTCTATCGGTGACGTCGCAAAGAAACCAATCTGCTACATGGGCAAACATTCTTACTGTGAGAGATCTTGTAAAAAGGGGAGGATAAAAAGGGTGGGAAATGGCACTTCTATACAAATTTGGGAAGACTGATGGATACCCAAACCATCAACCTTCAAGGTTGTCACACCCAAACCACCCTCGGGTCCAAACATAGTGGTTATCTAATTCGTCCAAGATGATGTTGATGCTATTATCGAGATCCTATTAGCAGAGAGACTCACAATGACAAAATTGTTTGGACATTTACTAACAATAGATCCTTTACCGTTCGAAGTGCTTATCACTTAACGATTTCAGAGATGAAGATCGGGCAAAATTCAGCGAACTCTAGATCTACAGGACGTAACTTGATTTGGAGACGCATATGACGGTGTAAGGTACCTAACAAAATAAAAGTATTTGCTTAGAGGGCCTGTCACCACATCCTACCTACTTGTCATGCACTACAGAAGATCTCTCTTATCAATGACATATGTGTCATCTGCGACAAAGTTGGTGATACCACAATCCATGTACTCAAAGAATGTGATTTCGCGGATCTGAGTCTAGTTGCTTTTCCCACTTGGTCTTCAAATTTATAATAAATGCCTCATCTTTCTGGGATTGGGTGTTTGCTTCGATAAATATGGTTGGAGAGGAACATCTAAACTAATTGCTAACTGAGGCCTGAGTATTTGGACTAGCAGAAACAAATTTATATATCATGGCGAGCCATTGAACCACCAGAAATAGCCATTCACGCTTCTTACTTTGCTTCTGAGTATGTTTCGGCCAACGAATAGCCAAGTCAGAATGTCGATCTTCTTCCCCCTATTTGTTGACAACCCCCGATGGTCATGAGCTGAAAATTAATGTAGATGGTGCCTAATGTCGTCAATACAAAAACATTGGTATTAGAGTGGGAATTAGAAATGGATCTGGCGAGGTAATGGGTGCAAAAGCGCTAGCTGATAAAGGAGGTCCCAGTACTTTCTTTGGAGAAGCGCTGGCAGCTTATTATGGAGTATGCCTTGCGCACGATTTGGGTTTCTCATGAGTCATCTTGGGAAGTGACTCTCAAAACCTCATTTCAGCTATTCAAAGCGGAGATGACTGGTCCAAGATGAGCTTCGTGGCTTCATATATTAGAAAGATTGCTCTAGAATTTATCTCTTTTTCCTGCAATCATGTACGACGTATTTTAAAGATCATGGGCATATCATCATATAATTAATTTTTTATTCCACCTGACACACATCCCAAACAAGTGATCCAAAGACCACATGACACACATAATGCTCACATGTCACTTTTTGAGACGTACACTACGTGGAATAAAAAACTCACCGGCTGATGATATTTCCATGATCTCAACATCAGATGTTTGGAACTTCGGAAGGTTAGTAGCAGTCCCCTAGGGCTCGTTTGGGAGTACGAAACACTCGGAATATGAGTGTTGAATCAGAATCGCAGCTATTTTTGAGTTTTTCCGACATTTTCTTTTGTTTGAGAGTTTTTAAAGGGATCCGTGTTTTCTGAGTATTTTCGAGTGAAAATGATATATCAATATCCTCTCAAATGACTCGGAAATGCTCAAAATCTAAGCTAAAAAAAATGAAACCAACATACCCTTTAAAACTAGGAATTTGAGAACTCAAGAATACAAAAATCTTTGGGAAAAACTCATAAAACCATAGACTTCGGCCAAACTTAAGAACAACACTAAAAAAAAAATTAAGAATCTGAGTGTCCTCATATTCTTCCCTAACCGTAGCTAATCAGATTATGAGCTTTTTTGGAAAAGTTCGTAATCACCCAAACGAAGTCCTTATAATATTGAGTTATTTCTATCCTCTTAGTCAAATAAAAAGGGCGAAAACAGGAAAAATGCATGAAACCGCAGCCTCCAAAGAGCAACCTACATTAAATAAAGAGCTGGTATAACCTAATCGATCCATAAACAGTCAACAGTCTAAATAAATAAGATATTTTAGCCATTTACTTTTAGGGTTGCCAACTGCCTAATCTGAGAGGATAATACTACGAAAACTATTAACTGCTTTAAATTAGATATGGAGATCGTTGTCTCAATCTTTTATATTGAGGCGATGGCCGTTTGATCAAACATTCAAATTTTAATTTCATAAGACACACATCTTAAAATGTTATCTAAGAATCACATTTGATCAAATGTGATGATTAATTCACTTTTAGAATATATGCCACGTGCCTAATAAAATATAAAAATAAAAATAAAAAGAAAATATGTCATGAGGAATTAAAATCTACTCATTGACGATACGTTAATGGCCTACTAAACACTTCAAAACAAATGCATCAATGAGATAGTTCAAGGTTTATGCCAATCTCAATTCTCAAAGATCAACATTTTTGTTGCCAAAGATTGGCACCAAACATTATCTCTATCTTCTTATTGTCACAGTCAACCATTGGATTAGATGATGGGCTTTGACTTTATTGAATCAAGTGAAAGAGCCCGTGTTTCTATTTCGTGCCACTTTTTAGCACAAAATCTTTACAACAAGGCCTTCAAATCAAACAGCTTTGATGGCGTTTTACATGGAAGAGATTCAAAAAATGCGGACTCTTTCTTTTTAAATTGGGTAGCTCTATTCATGCCCACGCATTCTTTGAAAGCGCCCACACATACAACCCTTTAAAAACTGATGATGGAGATTGTGATTCACCCCGATCGTCCACACAATGGATCTTGAGATCATTTCACACCTCTCAGACAGCAAATTTCTTATTTCACGACACAGATCCCCAAAAATTAGCCCTTATGCGCAATAACATATCACGCTCAAATGTGATTTTAGGGCCATATTTTGGGAATTTGTGACACGTGGAATAAAAAATTGACCGTCAGATAGGTGCGACATGATCTCAAGATCCCTTGTGTGGAAGATCTGGGTGAAACACAACCTCCAACATAGCTCCGTGTTAATAAAAGGGAATTATTAAAAGGGTAGCTCTGTTTGCACCCACGCATTCTTTGATAGCACCTATGTTAGAGATCGCTTAAAAATTGTTGATTGCTTCGGGTTTGATGATGGAGATCGTATTTTACCCCTATCTTTCACACAAAGGTTCTTGAGATTATGTTGCACTTATAGACAATCAATTTTTTTTTTCCATGTCACATATCCCGAAAAAATGTAACTTGAATCCTAGGACACAACACATTACACTCAAACGTGAATTTAGAGTGATATTTTGGGGATTTGTGACATGTGAAATCACAAAATGACGGTCTGATAGGTGCAATATGATCTCAAGATCCTTTGTGTCGAAGATCTGAGTGAAAAAGGATCTCCATCATCTCATGTAACTCAATCAATGAATTTTAAGGGGGGTCGTCGGCACTTTAGAAAAACGCATTGAGAGGGTACCTACTAAAAGGGAACCTCGATTTGCGCCCAGCTGTTTACCTATTTACCAAAAACGCCTAATTAATAATGCAAGGCCTTGTGCTTCCAATAAATAGGTGGGGGTTAGGGTATCCAATTTTAAAATGAGATGTCATTACGGAGATTGGACACTTGGGGACGGTGCAACGATCAAATGCTGCACGCGCCAACTATAGATGAGTTTGAGCACTACAAAATAAAGTGGGGGCTAACGGTGGTGAAACATTTCACCAAAACGATAATTCATTTTCACACCATTAAATCAATAGTATTTTGTTTCTTATATAATTTCAAGGGTACCTCTATTATCTATATGTAGAAGCAATCTCTCAAAACGCCCATGTGTATAATCCCTTCAAAATTATTGATTGCTTCATATCAAGGATCAAAATATCAGCCAAAATTTCGGCCGAAAACCAATAATTTGGCCGACATTTCGGCCGATAATTTCAATCCCATACAAAATATGACCGAAATTTTGGTCCAAGTTATCGTTTCAGTGAGGACTGAAACCGATAATTTGGACCATAATTTTGGTCATTTCAGTCGAAATTTTAATCCTTGCTTCATGTCAGATAATAAATATCGTTTTTCAGGCTGATCATCCACACAATGGATCTTGAGATCATTTATCACCTATCAGTCGGAAAAATTATTGATTGTTTCATATCAGATGATAGATATTATTTTTCAAGCCGATCATCCATACAATGAATCTTGAGATCATTCATCACCTATCAGCTAGGTAGTTTTGTATTCTACATGTCTCAGATTCCAAAAAATCCCCCTAAAATCATGTTTGAGCGAGATGTATGTCATAGGATTCAAATGATTTTTTTCAAAATATGTGACATGTGGAATAAAAATCTACCTTCTAATGTTACATGATCTCAACATCCATTGTCTACAAGATCAGGGTGAAACATGATCTCTATCATCTTAAAGAGGTTGCAAACGTAGCGCTAATAGAGGTACCCTATTTTTTAAAACTACTAATAATGGATAAACTTTAATGGAATAGGTGCCACGGAAGCACTAAGGTGAAACATGGCACCTGAAATTCGATCAAAAGCCCTTTCACAAGATCGTAAGAAGCATCATAGCCATTCACTTGTGAAGCACCATTTAACCATGAAATTTGGCCAAACGCCAACAGTCACATATTTAAAGAGTCTTGAAATCCGTGACATCAGATAGAGAAAAGTACCTAAGGATGCGATTAGGCGAAGGCGGAAGGGGTAGATTGGAGTCCTTGTCAGCTCTTACGACCCGTCTGGCAACTCGAATCGCCGCAGTTTTGTCGATGGTGTCGCCTCGCATCTGAATTTTCATACATCTCAGTCGTTTCCGATTTCCCCACCGCAATATAAACTCCGCTTCAGCAGGGTGCGCTCTACACCGCACTCCAACTCCTCTCTCTTCACGCTCCATCTTAACAACCCTTTTCCTCTCGGCCCCAAAACAAATCTGACGATTCCTAACCTACCCTTAACCGTGGTTACTTTCTTCCCGACACCATGGTTGCTTTCTATTTCTAATTTTCTATTTCAATTTACGCGACGCCGACGACCTTGAAAAAGACAAAGAAATTTATAAAACAATTATTTTTTAACTTAAAAATCAAAAACATCATTCAAATCCTAGAAGATTTATAAAGAAGGCGGTTTACGGAGAGAAGATCTTTATATATTAGCTGGAATTTATAACTTCGTAGCAAGATCTGCATTTCGTGTTGGAGATTTGTAGAGAGAAACCAATTGTTCTAACTTCTAATTCAAAAGAAAAAAAATAAAAAAAGTTGCAGAGAAATTTGGATTTAAGTAAGGTGAAAATTTAGGAAAAACCATGGAAGATGTATATATGTTTCTTATAATTCGATTTCCTGAAACTCCATTGGAAAAACAAGCAGAAGAGGAGTAAAAGTGTAAAACGCTTGGGATTGACCCCTTAGAAGAACAAAAAAGGAGATTATCCATAAGAAACAAAGACGAATCAAGTTCGATCTCAAATTAAAACCGTCAGCCTTTTTTTAGAGGAAAATCTGATACCTTTTATGTTGAGATTGCCAGTCGAAACATCAAAGACCAACGGAACCTCTGTTCTTCAATTACGACCTCCCAAAACAAAACCTTTTTTGTTTTTCAGCAAAGATCTCAAATTTCTCTGAGAAGATAAATCTGCAAATCCAAAATCAAGAGAAGAAAACGTGTGTTAGTTAAAGAGAGACATAGAAATCAAATAAAAATTCCCAAATGCAAACATCTATAAATCTGATTCTTCACCTTTGATTCCATGAGGCCCTTTTGAAATCCACAAATTCTATGAGCAAAAGAAGCAAATCATCAAAAGAATCAAGACCATATTTATCTTCTCTGCCATCGAATCTTAACCAAAAGCTCAAACAAAATGAATCGCCAAATGCAAAATCCCTGATCTCCAAATTCTCCTTTTTTCACTTAATTTTTATGTTGAAAAATTCAATTAAACAAATTAAAAGATAAACAAAAAGCATTAAAAACGAGAGAGCGATGAGCTAGAAAAGCCTAGAACTGTTTCTCTCTCACAAAAAGGGCTTTTATTTTATTTTATACCCTCCCGTTTATAAACCCTCGATTACTCGTTTCCGTTGATCTATAAATTAACGGTTTATATCCTTGTCCTTATCTTACCGTCATGTCCACTGCACCGTCGGTAGAGCTCTTTCCCAATTAGTGCGTTGGACATTTCTAAAAGCACCCACGGAATCTTGATGGAACGAATCTTGATGGATTGATTGCTTTAAATCAGACTATAAAGATCATTTTTCGCTCAAATCATTGATACAAGGGATCTTAAGGGGATGAAAGTATTATCAGACGATTAGTTTTCTATTTCACATACAATATAGCTCTAAAGTCATGTTTAAATATGCTGTGAGTTATGTGATTTTTTATTATTATTGTTTTTTTTTTTTTTTTTTTTTTAAATTTTTTTTTTTATCATTTTATAAATTCTTTTGATAAAGTATCATATGATTTTTGGTGATCTGTGATATTTAGAATTGTATATTGATCTCCTGATGATACTTTTATTGGCTTCAAGAATCCTTGTGTAAAAATGAGAGAATAAAAGTAGTATATCAATGATTTTTAGTACAGGTCTCAACAAGTGTCAACAAAATTTGGCGGGCGCGTTTAAACCTGCCTATTGCGTTTGATGATGTTAAATAATTTAGGTTATGTGAGCAGTTTAAATTTTGTACTCGGTTAACTTTTTTTTAATCTGTGTCAATTTTAATAATCATATTATCATATGTACCGTTTGATAGGTGTTTATCTATCCATCAAAAGATAAGGATGAAAACGGAACTTCTATAATCTGATCCAAAAGTCAAAACCGTCTAATAGTACCTAAAATTAATGGCCACTATATAAATCTAATTTTAGATGATGATCTTTGACGATTAGGGAGGAGACGATTGGAGTTTCGTTATTGAAAGCTTGGAACCAATATTTTGTACGGTAGATCTTGGCATCATTGCCTCATGCCTGGCGTCAAAAAAATGCCCTAAGTAGTAAATAACAAGAGTATATATATATATATATATATATATGGAAAAGGCCTCCGTCCTCTATGGGAAGACGGTTACCGTCCTTCAAGCTTTCACGTGGAGCTCCACGTGGCACCCAAAATATTGTTTTGATGCCATATGGAGCTCAGGTCATTGCTTAGATCATCTTTGAAAAAAAAAAAAATTTAACTCATCTTCACCGTCTATTTTTTGAACCGTGAAATGTGAACCAATGAAACCCGTCAAACTTTGACTTGTGGGTTTAAAAAGTTTTTTTCGATTTTTTTTTTTTTAATATTGATCTATACCGTCCACTTGTGCTCCACGTGGCACCCAAACACTATTTTGGGTGCCATGTGGAGCTCCACGTGGATCTTGAAGGACGGTCACCGTCCTCCAATGGAAGACCTAACCGGCTCCCTATATATATATATATATATATATATATATATATATATATATATATATATACTTTTAAATCTCAAGGGTTAGGCTAGCTAGTCATGTACATCTTTTGAAAAGCAAGGGACCTAAGTTCGAATTTCTTCTCCCTGTGAAGCCACCTTAGGGATTTATATCATGTGCTGACCCAACGGGTGCTCGAAGAGGCTCCGATACCTAGATTATCGAAAAAAGAAAAAAAGCCTACCCCAGAAACTCATTGACTGCATGGAATTAGATGATAGAGATTGTTTCACTCAATCTTCCACACAACAAATTTTGAGGCCTCGTTCAGGTGTTTCCTGATTTTTCTCAAAAAAGCTTAGATTCTTGGACACTTAGAATCCTGACAGATTCTTAGCAGACTCAGATTCCTGATTTTTCCCATATGCGTTCTTAAGTTACTCAGATTCCTGATTTTTCTTATATGCGTTTTTAAGTTACTCAGATTCCTAACATATTATTATAAAACTCAGAATCTTTTGCTTTTAAGTTACTCTCAGAAAATCCTCAGAATCAATTCAATCAGTGATTGTGCTATGATTGTAGAAATGTGATATAATAATCGATTTATGTGTCGTACTCGGATTTCTCTCAAAATTTAAGGGCAAGCAATCGAGATGGGGCTGAGCATATTTGACGGATCGAAATCGTCAAATATGAAGCATTTGGTCGAGGAAATCATCCTGGGCTGAGCGATCGAAATCGGAGGGTATTCTGTCCAATGCCTTAATTAAGGGTCCTGCTACTCACACACCTATTTTTTCTTCACATACACTTAAAACCACTTAGTGAAAAGACTTTACATTTTGGGGATCTGTGTCCTGTGAAACACCATCTCAAAAGTATGATTTAAAGGTCACGATCTAAAGATCTTTCATACAAAAGATCGACATGAAACACAATCTTTATCAATCAATTGTTGAATCGGACAATGACCTTTAACTGCATTAAATCATATGATAGAGATGATACTTCGTGCCAATTTTTTTGTGGTAAAGATCTTCAACACATGACCTTCAAATCAGATGACTTAGAAGATGTTTTCACATGGCTCAAGTCCCCCAAATGCAAATTATTTATTTTTGTGGTGTGCGTGAAGAAAAAAAATGGTGTCCACGTAGTAGTGCCCTTAATTAAAAACATAACCATTCTATTGTACCCAAATAAACAACATGTGCACAACCAATACCTGTTGCAAGTTATTAATTAAAAACAAAGGAAAAGAAAATGCAAAAGGCAAATGAGTCATCAGATACAATGATCACTATCCAAAACTCATATGTAGCCTCAATGACTGTATCAACACTGTCCAATTTTTAGCACATTTAAAAACAAGATTCACATAGGTCTTTTCATCAATCGGATGGTGGAAAATACCCCTCTGATACTCAGTGAAATTTTATCTATGCCAAATGCATCCTCCCAATCATTGCACTGACCTGGACCGTCCAAACTCCATCGAAGTAGCCAATTAATGACTCACTTTATATATATATATATATATATATATATATATATATATATATATATATATATATAAAATGATCTAAGTGGTTCAATCAATTGGAAAACCTCGTGAAAGTATACAAATTATTGAACATGAATGATTGAATGATCATAACTACCCATTAATGATTTATTTTTGGAGAAATAATAATTATCTGATCAGCTTTGTGTCTAGGCTACGATCCATCCAAAAGTTAGCGGCGTGGATTTAAGGTACTATCAACTAACTTATATAACTAAGAGTCTATAAGATAAGTGACACAAATACCACTAGATGGTACTACTACGCACCATAGTATAACATCCATATACTAATATTTTGGGATGAAATTGCCCTTGCTACCAGCTATGGATATATATAGTTATGCCATAAAACATCAATATAGTTTTTGAAACGTTGTTGTTAGTGTTTTTTATTCTTCCACTCGGTCGTCTCTAAAGCTCAGTGAAAATGGTGAAGGGCCATCAGGGAGAACGAGTCAGTTCCTCGATTTCCCTTGAGTTTTACCTGTTTTACCTTCGAAATCTCAAGTGTTCTTAATACCCTTCTATTTCATGCAGATCACTCGGTTGTCTCTGAAGCTCAGCGAAAATGGTGAAGGGTCGTCAGAGAGAACGAGTAAGGTCCTCGATTTCCCCTCATTTTTACCTATTTTACCTTCGAAATCTCAAGATTTTGTTCTTAATACCCTTCTTTTTCATGCAGATTATACGTTAAAGGAACGAGCCTGACCCTTACCCGAGTTTGGCCCCTATCCGATTTGGGGAAAAAGAGAGTTATTTGAATTGATGATTGTTGCCTCAGTTGGGATCTGATGTTTACATTTCTGAGAAGTATACAATGCCGCCTACAATCTGTGCTCAAATTCTGAGCTTTTCCGAGCAAATTGCTTGGACGACTTGATGTCGTTTTCAGTCGGAAAACACTCAAATTCCCACTTCCCGAGGTGCACTCTCGAACGCCAGATTCAGTCGGAAAAACTCAGAATTTGGCTGCTTTCTGAGTTTAAACTCAGATTCTGAGTTTTTCCCAATTGTCGAAAAGGGCCTGAGAGTATTAGAATACTATTAGACACTTAATTTTTTATTTCACGACATATCTTAAAAAGTGGCCCTAAAATCACATGGCACACATCATGCTTAAATGTGATCTTAGAGCCATTTTCTTGGGACATGTGTTACATGGAATGAAAAACTGATCGTCCGATGGTAACCTCATGGTCTCAAGATCCATTGCGTGGGAGATTGCAGTGAAAAAGATCTTTGCGTCTGATTTCAAGCAGTCAATGAGTTTCACTAGGTTTCAAACATATGCGCCTTAGTAATCCTGTAGACGCAAACGGTGGTACCCTATAATTTAAGAGGGCTGCTACGCATAAACCATTTTTTCCTTGACCCACGCCACTTAATAAAAAGACTTCACATTTTGGGGATCTGTGTCATGTGAAACATCATCATAATCATCTAATTTAAAGGAAATGATCTAAGGATCTGTCATGTAAAAGATTGACATGAAACACGATCTTTATCATTTGATTCCATGCAGTCAATTGTTGAATCAGACAATGGCCTGTGATTGCATAAAATCATAGGATAGAGATCATACTTTGTGCAAATTTTTTGTGTTAAAGATCCTCCACACATGGCCTTCAAATCATACTGCTTAGATGTTTTCACATGGGTTAGGAACGTAGGTGCAAACAATGGTATCCCATCCAAAATGAAGTATTTATCGTTTGAGATTTTGATAATCACGTTTTGCACATTAATGAAGTATGCATAATTTAGAATTGTGCTACAATAAGCATAAGTTTTGCTAACTTCCACTTAACTTTTATTCTTTTATTGTCATATGTGATAGAATGAAAGAATATCCTTTCAATAGAAATGAATCAAATGAGTACCAAATTTTGAATTCCTTTCTCTTATATATATATTTTAGTGGACCCTGCACGTGCGAAGCACTTGAAAGCCGTTTATTTAGAGTTTATTTGGAAAATAAATCGCTATAAAGTAAATTTTAAAAATATTTTTTTGTGTTTTATTTTAAATTAGGCGAACTCCTATTTAAATTTCTATGTATTTAATTTATTAAAGTACCATTTTATCATAGGTGCATTAGTTCACGCACCTAATACCAACTCATATTAAAGAGAGTTGCAATTAGGTTGCACCAATATTATTATTTTTTTTGTTTTTGAGGATGTCATACCTCCTAGACAACCTAGATGTAATTACTATACAAACTTGTCCGTATAGAGGATCCATTATTGGCCTAGCACATTGGGAAGGGACCCGCACAAAGGACGAGAGTAAGTGTGAGGATCATAGATCAAAATGTCAGAAAATCGATACGTATCGTTTGAGCTCTTCCTGCACAAAGGACGAGAGTAAGTGTGAGGATCATAGATCAAAATGTCGGAAAATTGATACGTATTGTCTGAGCCCAAAACCGATACATATCGGACGATACGTATCGGTACCGGACAATACATTCAATGTATCATCTGACTAATTACATGTATATGAACGATACAGTACTTTCAATGTACCGTATCGTTCGGGTCCGATACCGATATGTATCGTTATCGGACGAAATTTTGATCCATGGTAAGGATTGAATACACGACTTATGC
The DNA here is from genome assembly GCA_021018995.1 of Chloranthus sessilifolius. Lineage (NCBI taxonomy): Eukaryota > Viridiplantae > Streptophyta > Magnoliopsida > Chloranthales > Chloranthaceae > Chloranthus > Chloranthus sessilifolius. Next base: position 31,312,452 of record CM037592.1, on the reverse strand, counting down.
TTCCACAAATGAAGAGGATACCAGTTGAGCTATTGCCCAACTGGTACATGGATATTGTTGAGAACCAAGTAAGTGTTGGGTACTTATATACATCAATAAATTAATTAACACTTATTACGTTAAAAAAAATCACTTTTTTTAGATATCCTACTTCTCAATAAATCTATCATGCCTGTTTTGACACAAATGATCAAAATAAATCTATTATATCTCTATATTCCAATTTGAGTAGACGAAAAAAAAATGCAATTTAAGCTCAAGCAAAATGCATACGATTGAAACCTATAAGATGAAGACAATATGACTTAAAGTAGTAAACTGTAAATAAGATGCATATGCTTTAAGTTGGTTCACTTGGTTTGAATACCCTTGAACTGGATGGAAGGTTGTGTGACATTACAGACATGATAAATAGCTATATTGTAGTTTTGCACAATTAATTATTTTTAGGGTGCGTCATTTGCACATGTTTTTCCTTTGAAGAGCACACACTCTTTCACAGGAAAAAAATGTAGACTACCTTGAATCAGACGATAGAGATCATTTTTTGTTCCAATCTTTCACAAAATAGATCCTGAGATCATAGCATACTTGTCAGACGATCACTTTTTGGCGATGTGTGCCACGTGGAATAAATATCTAATCGCCCGATAGGTGCGGCATGATCGCAAGATCTATTATGCGGATTATTGGGACTAAAAATGATCTCCACCATCTAATTCAAGACAGTCAATAGTTTTTTCGGTGTGAAAGAGCGTGTATTCTGGAAAGACGAGTGTGAATAACCCTCCTTTATTTTTATTTATTATTGATAGTATTATATGTTAATATGATTTCATTTTTATCATAAAATTAATGGGTACCTCTGTTTGCGCCCACACATTCTCCAAAAGCGCCCACGTCCTAGACCCTTTGAAAATCATTGATTACGTCGGATCAGATGAACGTCATGTTTCACCCCGATATTCCACAAAATACACTTTGAGATCATGACTCATCTATTAGACGGTCATTATTTGATTCCATGTGTCACAGATCCCCAAAGAATGACCCTAAATTCACGTTTAAGCGTGATGTGTGCCATATGATTCAAGGGTCATTTGTTTTGAGATCTGTAATATATAGAGTAAAAAAAAGACCGTTTGATACGTGAGCCATGATCTATTCTGTGGAATATCGGGCTAAAACACGATCTCCATCATCTGATCCAAAGCAATCAATGGTGTTGAAGGGGTCTAGAACATGGGCACTTTTAGAGAATGAGTGGATGCAAACAGAGGAACCCCAACCAAAATTTATTATTTGGATTTTGATGGGCATGGCACAATAATGAAGTCTGCACAATAATGAAGTCCGCATTTGCTACAATAAGCATGAGGTTTGTTGACTTCGGTCTAACCTTTATTATCCTATGTAATAGAATGAAAGAATATCCTTTCAATAAAAGGAATTAAATGACTATCAATTTTTTTTTTTTTTAATAACGGCCATTCGACCGAGACAATCTCGAGAATCGAGGAGCAGACACGCATATACATATGACAGTTGCAGAGTAGCGTAAGGGAGAACTAACTACAGTGGTAAAGGTTAACTAACAGAACTCAACCCACACCTTGTAAAAACAAGGGTGAGAAACAACGTGGAGAACGAGTATCGAAACCCACAACCTACTCCCTCACAATGAAGGAATCAAATGAGTACCAAATTTTGAATTCCTTTCTCTTTTATATGTATGGGATATATTATAAAAGGAGAATGCCAAGCATCACCTGATCTCATTTAAAAAAAATGATGAAATTATTCCTTTCAAATAAATCTTAGATAAATTCTTAATATATGAATTCTTTAACCTAATAATGTAGGGACTTTAAAGGAAATGAAAGGAAGAAAAAAACTCAATAACATTGTTATGAGCAAGGTATCAAAATCAGCATCGGTTTGCCTAAGACCGATACGTATCGGTCGATGCCGATATATATCGGCCTATTTTTTTTTTAAAAAAGGAAAATTTTACGTTTCGGTCGAAATCGAAACATATCGGCCGATACGGTATCGGATATCCGAATTGGGATACTGATATGTATCAAGCTAATACGTATTGGTTTATCGAAAAATTAATATGTATAGCCGATACACATAGATATTGGCCTATTTTTGATACCTTGGTTATGTGGCACGTCACCCACGTATAGAGCCCACGTAGAGTGAGTTGTAATATAAAGTCAAAATTGTACATAATAAATAAGGCCCAAAAGGCATAAAAGTAAAGTTCTATGTGTCTTTAATGTTATAAAAAAAATATATATGTTAACATAAAGGGCATGAAAGGAAAGACAAATTAAAATAATAACCACCAATCTTTAACTTATCTCAAAAATCGGGCAACCGCAGGAAAAACAGGAGTCTTCCTCCCAATCTTTAGACCGCCTGAATTTTTTTTTCTCCTATTATTATCTCTTTATTTACACCCAAATAATGAATTTGGTTTCCTCACAATCTCTCTCTCCCATGACTGGTCAATTTTCAATTTGGTGTTACACATCTAAAGTAGGCATTTGAGTGTGATGATTTGTCATAAGTTTTTTTTTTTTAATGAAACTTTTATCTTTTTCGTTTGAAATGGAAAGCGGTTACATAGTAGAGAGCCACAATCTAAAGAGGGGTTGTTATAATAACTAACATTAAAATATATTGAATGATATTTAAGACCCATCTAAGAGCATCTCCACCAGGTATGCTATCCCAACAGCTAAATGCATATAGCGTTTCAAATTTGAAAAAAGGGAGCTCCAGCAGACGCGCCATCGCACACGCCAAATTTACATGTTGCTACAGTAATAGCTAAATTTAGCTATTACTGTAGCAGCAGCTAAATAATAAAATAACAAAAAAGTAATGCTTTTTCTCTCTCTTCTATTTCTCTCCCTATGTTTCTCTCTCTTCTCTTTCTCTAGGTATGAAACAAGAACTAGTGCTCCTTCCCCGATCTCCAAATGGAAGTGGGTTTTCAAATGGGTTTTAAGTCTGATTTAATTTCTAGTGCAAGGAATTGATTTTTGGTAGGCTAAAGGTGATCAAAGGGTCTGCTTTTGTTGGTAAATATGGTAGGCGAAAGGTTGACGTTTCTAGCCATGGATTCTTCTTCCTTTGAAGGTGAGATTTTTCCTTCTTTTTTTTTTTTTTTTTGAATTTTGGTGATTAATGTATGGCTTGTTTTCTGATTTACCCTTTGATGAGGCCTCCTTCTATATAATAGATTTCATAGATCTGATTTACCCTTTTTTGAATTATTAGACTCCATCTGATCTCATAAAAATTAGATGAACTCTGGAGTAATGTCATGAATCTATTGTAATTATTGCATAGATCTCGTCGGCTAACAGGGTTTACTAAACATGCTCCATTGTTTGATCGCGGATTCAAATTTGTGGGCCATTTATGATTTGAGAGCAGTCATCAATCATTGAATCATTGATCTCACATAAATTAGATGAACCCATCATCCCCATCATTCACCATTGATTATAAGTTTAACTCTCGTGGTCTCTCCTTGGAAACAGCTCTCTCCACCTCCAAAACTTTGAATCTGAAAGAACAAACCCCACAAAAACCATATTATGTACTTCAATTTCTCAATTCTAGTGGATTCTCAAAGACCCAGATCACCAATCTCATCACCGAGTTCCCTTGTCGCCTCCAATCATATAACTAGCTACAATATGGGTCACCACATTGCAGCCTAAAGGCATCACAATTGGTTTGTGCGATGATCTTAGCCAATGGTTCAAATTGCAGCTCCCTGACTTAATTACATATTATATATGGTTCTAAGTTTAATTATATGGATAATATCTATATGGTTTAAATTGTCACGTTATATACAACATAAGTTAGTAATAAATTTTTACATCCATGTGGGATGCCTCATCAATATCTAAAACAGAGTCTTATAAATGAGAGATTAAATGAGAAAGCTAAGAGCCTTAAAATCCACATTTACATTAGTTTGCTGTAAAGTAGTTTTCCGTTTTGTTTCATAATGAGTTAGCAATGAATGGTATAGATTGCATAAAACAGATTATGAGGACAGAGTATTACAAGGAGGATCTTAAAACTAAAAGATAGAAAGGCCCATAGCAGCTCAAGTTTCGGGTGCTACTGATTTAGCATCAAAGGCCCATAGCAACTTAAGTTTGAATGATGTGAAGCTTAAAGAGGCATGGCATGTGAAGTTATTAAATTTTATTCTTGGTCTTTTTTTTCCCTCTTCTCTCAATCAATTAAACTTTCTTAATAAAATCTAAAAGAGGAAGTATAAAAAATGCCATAAAGGCAAACATAGGAAGAAGAAAATTTTCTACTGTTAGTGAAGCCCTACTGGCCAAGAGTTGAGCCTCATCAGACACTAAAATAAGCAAAATTTGAGGTTAGCTTCCTATTAAATGCCATAAAGCAACCAGCACAAAAAGGGAAATCCCTGTTAGTAGTGTAGCCCTACTACCCAAGGGTCGACCCTTAGCCAAAAATAAATACAAGCAAGATCCAAGGATTGCTTCCCATTTGACATCTGATAAAGATTTCATAAAGACCTGAAGGCAACTTTCCATGCACTTTCTTATTTTTATTGAATCATATTATGCACAATTTTTATTTTTTTTGTTCCTCCATCCTGTTTTCCAATTTGATTTCTAGATTATTGCCTCCAACTTTATGTTTCTTTGGAGGGATTCTCTGAACACTATCTAAATTACTTAACTGTTTATCTTGGATATTGCATTTAATCATGGACTTTTTATAATCCTCTATCTTCTGTTCTTTAGCAATTAGCATGCTAATGCAAGAAGTTAAAGTGTTTTTTTTTTTCATTGGAAAGCCTAAATGATCTTCCTATTCATTTTCTCTAATATGTCTATGTGTTTTTAAGTTGCACCAACTTGATTTATGCAAGCAATAGTTGAAAGAGAGACTGGAATAGTAGTTTTAAAAAATGATTGGTTATTTTATCTTTTGAGCATTTTGTGGTAATCATTTCTTGTTCAATTTTCATTGTTATGCAGGATAATATTATCTTTTAATATATATAACCTCACTTTCCTGTTCATCAAAATTCCTTCACTTTTTATTTTAGAACCTTACTTTCCTGTTCTTATGGTTGACTCCATAACCTTTCTCTTATAGTCTACAACCTTCAATGGGTTCTGATGTGCCTTCTTATTTTATTTGTTTCAGGTTGAGATGTTAATGAAAATCAAAACGGTTCAAGTATTCTACTAGATTACTCGTTGAATGGAATCTCAAATGGAAGAGAATATGTCTTTCACCAATCTCTTAAACGAGGGGTCCTACGCTGACAATGAATCAATGAGATCTCCATACCGAAACGATAGTCCGTCTGAACAACAACTTAGCACAAAGAAAACACGAACTGGAAATTTCAGCGTGAAAGAAGATATACTCCTAATAGATGCGTGGGTAAATACTTCTATAAGCATTATACGAGGAACTGAACAATCAAAGAGTGCATATTGGTCTAGAATTTATTCTAACTACCACGCTAATAAGGACTTTGATACTTCACGCAATCAAGTATCACTAAGTAATAGCTGGCAAACAATTCAGAAGGCGGTCAATAAGTTTTGTGGATGTTTGGCTCAAATTGAATCGGTGCGTCAAAGTGGGTTGACTCAAGCAGACAAGGTAAAATCTCTATTGACTCTTGGGTTGGATTTCATATTTTGTGTATCTAAATTTACATCACTTGTTATTTTATATATTTAATGTATACCTTTTAATTACACAGATTGCTCAAACAAAAGAGTTGTATAAGGCGGAGAATAAAGCCTCTTTTCAGTTCGAACATTGTTGGACGATTTTGAAGGAATGCCCAAAGTGGGTGGAAGAGAGGGAAAATTCGGGTAGAAAATCAGTTCCAATACCGTCTTCGGAGTTTGCTGAACCCGCAGTCAATCTAGGAGAGGACAATATCTCTACCAACAATTTTGTAGAATTGGAGAGACCTATGGGGAGGAAGGCTGCAAAAGTACAAATGACTAAACGAAAGAGCATAGATGGGCATGATAAAGAAAGTTTCATGCGGGTACTAACAGAGACGAGAGAAGCGTGGAAACTGCAAGGAAGGAAAAACTAGAACTTTTACGAAGAGCGGATGCTCGAGAGGAAAAAAGACTTGAAATTCAACAAGGTGAACTATGTATCAAGGAAGATAAAATTATGATGATGGATACAAGTGGATTGTCGGATATCCAAAAAGAATACTTTCGTACCCGACAAATGAAAATCATTGAAAAGTCTCAAAGATGAATAGTTTGGTTTAACTGATTTGTCTAGATTTAATAGTTTGCCCTAGGGCCTTCTTGTTTGTTTAAGACAATCACTAAGTAAACTTTCTACGTTGTGTATGATTATTTTATATAAGATAATTGGAGAGTTTCATATCCTAATTTATGCTATAATTAAAGTTTATGAGGTGGTAAGGTATTCTTTGATAGTCGTCATCTTTTAAAGAGATGATATATTTGAAAAAGAAAACAGGGACATAAATAAACATTAAAGTAAAAATATTGTTATAGAAAAATTAAACGTCGAACATTGAACATTAAACTTCCAAAGGTAGAAAAAAAGAAATACAACAATTGCAGCATATTATTTCTTCAGTTTTGGCCATGTAGTTGCCATTGGTGCTCGATGAGATCCAATTGCAGCTGAGAATGAGTTTCACTATCTCGAATGTTCAAATGCCTTTGAATGAATTCTGTTAATTCAACAGTGCGCATATGTGAAACTTCTACATTGGGAGTGTCATCGACTTGTTCATAGTCAAAGTCAACGGCATCATCACTATTTCGCTCGTCTTCGATGATCATGTTATGTAATATTATGCATGTTTTCATAATCAATTTTAGTGTTTGACGATTCCATCCACGTGCAGGTTCACGAACTATTGCGAAACGTGCTTGAAGCACACCGAATGCACGTTCAACGTCCTTTCTTGCTGACTCTTGTGCTGCAGCAAAATGTTTTGCCTTCCTTCCTTGTGGATGAGAAATTGTCTTTACAAAGGTCGACCACCGTGGGTATATACCGTCAACGAGGTAATATCCTATAGTGTAATCATGACCATTTATTGAGTAATTGGCAGGAGGAGCACGCCCTTCAGCAAGCGCAGAAAACACAAAAGATCGCTCTAATACATTGATGTCATTATGTGAACCGGGTAGCCCAAAAAAGGCATGTCATATCCATAGATCATATGAAGCCACTGCTTCCAAAATAATTGTTGGTTCACGAGAATGACCCGAAAATTGCCCCTTCCACCCAGTTGAACAATTCTTCCACTTCCAATGCATACAATCAATGCTACCTAGCATCCCTGGAAAGCCACGTTGTTCGCCAACTTTTAGCAATTTAGCGACGTCATTGCTATTTGGTGACCTTAAGTAAGTGTCTGAAAAAATTGTAACCACCGTTATAACAAAATGTTCCAAGGACTCAATTGTGGTAGATTCTCCAATCCTCACATACTCATCCACGTAGTTAGCCGTTACTCCATAAGCTAATATTCTAAGTACGGCTGTCATCTTTTGAAGGGAAGATAAGTCGATAGTTCCAACATAATTTTTTTTTTGGATAAAGTATGGATCATAAGCTTCTACCGCAGATAGAATACGAAGGAAAAGAGAGCAGTTCATCTGAAACCACCTTCGAAATAATTTCGGAGGATATACTGGTGAATCAGCAAAATTATCCTGAAAAAGCCTCTGGTGGCCTTGCATAGTATCACGATCGATGAACACACGCCTTGGAATAAATTCATGACATGCACTGCTCTCTCTCCATGAAAAATTTCGTGTGCCGTAACAATTGCGGTAGTTAATACCAACTCATCATCAGAGTCGGAATCGTCAAGTAGCATTTGATATACAGAATCCTTAGACATTTGGGCGAAAGCAAAAAATGAATGATGTAGAGAATGACCAGAAAATAAACTTGTGAAAAAAGAGCTAAAATTTTCTTGTATGGAACACTAGAATAGATTGACATATTTATAGACCAATTTGATTTCTATTAAGAGAATATGATCGTTTGAAAATATGACCGTTGGAAAAATATAGCCGTTATAAGAGAATATGACCGTTGGAAAAATACAGCCGTTATAAGATAATATGACCGTTGGAAAATATAGTCGTTACACGAAAATATGACCATTTGAAAATATGACTGTTGGGAAAATATAGCTGCTATAGAAAAATATGACCGTTGAAAAAATATAGCCGTTAAAAAAAAATATTACCGTTTGAATAATTTTTATTTTATTTTTAAAATTTTTATTATTATAAATAATTGGCTTATACGTATCAGTATCGGTCGACTAGTATTGGCCTCGACATATCGATACTCGAGACCGATAGCGATTTAAAACCTTGCGTTCAAAAATACGACCGTTATAAAAATATAGCCGTTAGAGAATTTGAATTTTTAAAAAATAAGTGTTGGTAGTAAAATATATTAAGAGAAGAATGAAAAATAATATTTTAAAGAATAAAGTAGCTAAAATAGAGTGCCTGCTGGAGTGATATTTACTGTAGCAGTAGCTAAAACACTGTAGCAATAGCTAAATTGGTGTTTAGCTACTCAAATTTAGCTCTCCCTGCTGGAGATGCTCTAACAACGATACAGAAATCAGAGACCTTCAAAGGTAAAAATTCGAGAATTCACCACCATCTTAAAAATCCGTCGGTAACCGACACCGAATATCCATCCGAAAAGACGCCACCATTATCGGCAAACTCACAATCCATAAAAACTCCCACCACGTTGGAAACGGGGGCAACAACCGATCAAAAGTATCACACATCGCTTCAACCGAAGCTTTTAAACAATGTCTTATAGCGTAGATCGATATAATGCATGTGTTCACGCAACAACGAAGCCATCTCGATCCGTTGGTAAAACCCGTCACCTAAACCGTTTTAGAAACAATTATGGATTGCAAAAAAGCCTTCATAGAGTCAATCTCCTTGAAAAAGAAGACTCACCAAGAAGATGATAAAACTCTAATTGTGACAGCCCGGATTTCGGCACCCCGAAACCCGTGCCATCAGCACGATCATCTTGACCGTGCCCTTTAGCTAAGCACGGAACACTGGTATATCAAGCATCAAAAGTACTATAAATGAAATTGCGGAATTTAAATCTATATTAATTAACTTCCCAAAAGACAGTTCTACCCTCATGCCTCTGCATGAATGGAGAACCGATCCGAACCATCGATGATAGAAATCATCACGGATGGTTCGTCCCAAAAGAGAAATCCCAACTCCTTATATACATGATTTTAAACAGAATCAAGGCTTGACATACCAAGCCGTACAAAACCTCTCCAAAAATCCCTCAAAGTGGCACAACGGAGTCCTCTAGAAGAAGTCCTCTGGAGGTGGCTCCAACTCTTCACCGGCCGCAAGGTCCGACTCGCCGGGATCAGCGTCTCCTGAAGCCTCGGCAGCTGCTAGTAGTGGACCTGCGACGTATAGTCTATAGGGTGAGCTACATCCTAGCTCAATAGGGAACAAACACAGTTGAACATATAAATTATGACTCACATATATTCCATGATATGCCATGCATGATGTGTCTATGCAATTATTGATGAAACAGTTAAAAAGCATTTCGTTTTACTGTTGATTACTTATGTTTTCATTTACTCATGAATGATGCTGAAAAGGCCTAAAGCAACACTTAAACTTTCAACTTAAGTAATCCCCGAGCAATATAGCATCGAGCCCCGATGAGATACCCATCATCGTCATCTATATAGACAGTTTTAATCTTATTCCCTGGGAATACAAATAGTACCCAGGCCCCTTTCCCCTGGGGATTGGTGGCGGGGTTTCACTTGTCTCAATCAACACCCCTGGGGTGTGCTTACTATGTACGGATAAGCCTCACGACCGCCTACGGTTTATTGCCAGATCGTCACGGATATCCCCGCCGTGTCGATCGTGGATATCCGCTCAAATAACAAAAATATCGGTGCCTTACATATAGTTATTCACCGTGTAAATGTCCTATCTTATATCAGTTAGGCCCTATCAAACATGATTCAATCCTTGGATACATCCCTGGGATGTATTCATTTACTTGCATCACACCTGATGCTCTTATCTCTTTACTTCTTCATCCCCTGGGGATGGCTCATTATGATTACTCTTATGGGTGTCACACACACACACTTTTCACAAACTCTTAAGAAATAAATATTTGAATTGAGTTCTATATCACTACATACATGCTCTTGTAAAATAAGGTACATGTTCAAGGTGTTCCCTACCTCAAGTCTTCATTTGATCAATGCATCAAGGTCCCACGTGGCTCCTTGTGCACAAGTCCACACGTACCACCTATGGTACCATATAACAGGTGAAACACATCACAAAGGATGCCATAAAGAAGGTATAAGACCCTCCAAGAATCTTAAAGTCAAACCCAAAAGTCAACACAATTTATCTCAGTCGATTAATCGATTTCCAAAATCGATTAATCGAAGGTCAATATCGATTAATCGAAGTAATTTCGATTAATCAAAATTCTCCTTTTCGCAAAGTCGATTCTTAGTTCGAATAGTCGAGCTTTCATTCGATTAATCGAATCCAATTTCGATTAATCGAAATTCTCCTTTTCGCAAAGTAGACTCACAGTTCGAACAGTCGAGTTTTCATTCGATTAATCGAATCCAATTTCGATTAATCGAAATTCTTCTTTTCGCAAAGTCGACTCTCAGTTCGAACAGTCGAGTTTCACAAGTTGATTAATCGATTCCCAATCGATTAATCGAAAACTAAAATCAATTAATCGAAATCCCATTTCGATTAGTCGAGTTTTCCTCAAGTCATTTCCTCCAACCCCTGGGGTCCACTGGAGGTTCCCAGTCGATTAATCGATTCCCAAATCGATTAATCGAAATCCAAAGTCGATTAATCGAAATCAATTTCGATTAATCGAAATCGTGGTCCTCTGACCTTTCAACTTCCTGGCCAATTTCGATTAATCGAAACCCAATTTCGATTAATCGAAATTGTCAGATTCAGCCCCTTTCGAGCTGTTCTTCTCAATCTTCTTCCATACTTTTTTCCTCTATTTTTCTAAGCCATTATCCTATGATTTTAACCCACATTTAACCACAACTTAACCCCTATAATCTATGTATCTTATTTACAAAATTTTTTTACCTTGAATAGATCTCAAGTTGATTTCAAATCAATGGTTGGAAGGCTAGGGTTTCCAGCTTTTGTTCTAACGGATCCCTTGCGTCTAATCCGGCGTTTATTGCTTGAATCTTTCTTCCTCAACTAGCATTCACTCCTTGCATTAATCACTCTCTTCACTCTCTCTCTCTTCTTTACTCTCCTTCAACAACCCAAAATACCCATCTAGGGTTATTAAACCCTTTTTATCTATCTCCCTCTTTGTGTGTTGAGCACATACACCGCAGTAGGTGTAAGTGACTTCTCATTTACATCACACACCACATAATCACTCAAACTATCACATCTCGTCCGTTCATCACATTCTATGCTAACTCATGATCTCCTGATTGGTCAAACTTGTGACCAATCGGGCACGGATCCCGAGGTCATAGTTTTTGCGTGATTTTTTGGGCTATTACACTAATATTCTAACCATAAAATAAGGAGAGAAACATGGAGGGCCGAAGCCTCTAAGTAAAAGATCGATTTATTGAAAACATAAAAAAAATAGATGGAAAGGGATTAAATCCTCCCTTCCCACCCCTCATAAAACTTTTTTTTTCTGACTCTCAAAATCGCCTAGAGCGAGAGAGAGAGAGAGCATAAAAAAAGTAGCTTTAAAAGCACCCACCGAATCTTGCTAGCCACCTACGCTAAAAATCATTGATTACTTCAAATCAGACAATGGAGATTTTTTTTCGCTCCAATATTCAACACAAGGAATCTTGAGAGCATGAAAAACCTATTAGACGGTCTGTTTTTGACTACACATGTCATAGATTCCAAAAAGTGGATCTAAAATTATATGATAGATCACGCTCCAACGTGACTTTAGGTCTAAATTTTTGGAAGTTGTGTCACATGGAATCGAAAAATGATCGTTGGATAGTGTGCCACGATCTCAAGATCCTTTGTCTGGAATATTATAGTAAAAAACGATCTCCATCTTTTTATTTAAAGCAATTAATTGTATCTAGCGTAGGTGCCCAACAAAGATTTGGTGGGTGCGTTTAAAGCTATCCTGAGTTTTTTAGAGTCACTTTTTTGGTTGTGTTTCATGTGTAATAAAAAGTTGATCGATATATGGATCACCCAAGCTATGCATTTCAAGCATTTCAGCGTTCTATTTCAATCATGTCCAAACATATTACTATCTATCAATCATTTGCATTTCAAGCATTTTAGTATTTTATTTTAATCATGTCCAAGCATATCACTATCTATCAATCTAGCTATGCATTTTAATCAAAATCTGTATCCTATGTTCAAAACTTAACAAGCTCATGTTCTATCATATAACTATTCACTTTATTTATCAATCAAGGAATTTATGATACTTTACTTGAAAAGGAGATAGAGAAGAAGGCAGAGATGCTCGATGAAGAGTGGATCTCTCGTGATAAGAGAACCTTAAGCGCTATCTGATTGTGTTTGTTCGATAAAGTTTTGTACAACATTCTTCACGAAAAAATGATAGTGGATTTGTGGAAGAAGATGAAATTTCTCTATATGACAAAGTCGTTGTCAAACAGACTATTCATGAAGAAATAACTTTACACACTTTATATGAAGGTTGGTACACGTATTCATGATCATTTGAATTTATTTAATAAAATAATTAGTAAACTATTGAGCATTGAGGTGAAACTTGAAGAATAAGATCTTGTACTTCTCTTGCTCTCCTCATTGCTTGCATCTTATGAACACTTTGTTACTACATTAATTTATGGTAATGATACTATTGACGTCGAAGAAGTGACTGCTGCACTTTTTTTCAGAAGAATTGAGAAAATAACCTAAATCTAATTTCGAAAGGATTAGTCTCATTAGCGAAAGAAGTCGAAATCATGATCGCAAAAGAGATAAATTCAGAGGGGATAATAAATCAACGAGAGAAAATAACAAGTCTAAATCTAGGGGTGAGAGAAAGAATATTATCTGTTACTTCTGTAAACAATCTGGACATATTCACAAATATTACAAGGAGAGATTGAATAAAGACAAGAGCAATAAATGAACTTTGTAACAGGCTAGTGTTGCTAAGTCCGATTCCGGTGAAGATATATTGTGTGCACAATTAGACTCCAGTTAGGTTGACGGTAGATGAATCCTAGATTTAAGAGCATCGTATCACATGTATCCGTACATTAAGGAGTACGATATGAGTGATGTCAAACCTATATCAACTCATCTATCAAAGCATTTCAAACTCACAAAGAAAATGAGTCTGTCCATATATGCAAAAAAAGGAATACATGAAGAATATTTCGTATGCAAATGTTGAGAATTTGATGTATGTCATAGTGAGTACATGACCAAATTTAACACAGTCCTTGAGTGTGGTTTGTAATTATATATCTAATCCGGCTAGAGAGCATTGGCTTGCAGTTAAAAAAATATTTAAAAGGTATAACTGAAAATGAGTTGATGTTTGAAGGTGAAGATACATGAGAGTTAAATCTCTATGGTTACGTTGATTCTGATTATGTTATGAACTTGACAGAAGGTCTACCACGAGGTACGTGTTCATTTTGACAGGTGGAGCGATCAGTTGGAAGTTTATGCGTCAAAGTATAATTGCGTTGTCAACTACAGAAGCCGAGTATATAGCGGCTACAGAAGCTGCTAAGGAAGCCTCATGGCTTAAGAGTTTGGTCAGTGAATTTGGTAAAATTGATGAGAGCACTAATATCTTCTGCGACAGTCAGAGTGTCATTCACCTAACAAATAACCAATTTTTTTCATGTTAGAATAAAACATATAGATGCCTGATATCATTTTATCAGAGATATGATAGAAGATGGAGAAGTATCGGTTGAGAAGATTGATACTAAAGAAAACGCAACGGGCATGTTGACCAAGTCAGTTATACAGAATAAGTTTAGGCATTGCTTAAACTTATCACAAATATTGATGCCCATTGGGGTGGTGATGCGGTTGAGGATGAAACCTAGGTAGAGATTGTTAGCTAAGGTTTAATCCTAACGAGTGAATTGAGACATTTTGAGGAGTGGTCTCGGGTTCCAATCGACCAATTGAGCTATTGGGAGTGATCGATAGACTCTGGACAAAATAAATAGTATGCTTACTAGCTGAAGTCGATCAATCGAGTTGGGAAATCGACTGATCGAATATGAGCATAAATTATTTGGTAAACTCTCAGGTTGAAATCAATCAATCGAGCTATGAAATTGATCGATCGATTTTGGGTGGATTAGTATCGCGATTTTAAACTCTTGGCTATTTTAGAAGATAATTTGCTCAAAGTTTCCTAATGTACGAATGTACCTATTAATAGAAGATTATTCTAGGGTTTCTTGAGAGAGTTTTCTTTACAGAGTGAAAACTAGTGAATACTTGGAGAGACAAGGTATTGAAGAAAGGTTTGGGGATTGAAGTATCCGATTGAAGTCGTTATTGTGTTAGAATTGTTATTATATTACAACATATCTCTTCTGCTCTTTGAAGGACTACATCCTTGGTATAACAATGTGTTGACTGTTGAAGATCGTGTCAGATCTTGATTGAGAGTGCACTAGAGAGAAGAGAGTGCCCGCATTATAAACGTTCATAAATAGATCATATACTCCGTGGACGTAACCTTAGATTGGGTGAACCACATAAATCATTTTGTGTTGTGTGTGATTGCTTTTGTGTTTTCTTATTTTTGTCATATTCTTCACGATAGGGAGTTAGTTTGGTATCAAGGTTGAATTCTTAACCGTAGGGAGACGGTATAAAAAATGGAAAAATTATAAATGGAGGACAAATTTATTGAGGACAAAGTGTAGGCATATGACACAATGTTACTGGCTGCACTGACTTGCTTTAAGTGAGCCTACCACACTTGCTGCCAATTGCGTCTTGCCACATCAGCCGCCTGGATTTTATCCGTATAAAATCTGCATGTCCTTCATATAACATTGTCCGAAAAGCAATAAGGGGTAAATCAAAGATCACTTGTGGGGAAATCACATATTCTCAATTCTCAAGTGTGGCACACGTGTGAGTTGGGTGTCAAAGGAAACTATAGCTGTTTTAGATGGGGAGGCGTTTTTCTTAAGAGTTACAAGTAAGTATCCCGGGGGGAGTAACTTCCACGTGAAATTAGGAGAGAGGGAAAATTGGAAAGGGTAGCATTATTGGTACCTCTGTTCCCACCTATGTAATGTCTAAGGTTGCGGTGCCCATATTTGAGACCCATTGAAATCTGTGGACTGCTTGGACAATGGATATTATTTTTTATCTCAACCTTTCACACAATGTATCTTGAGACTGTGAGCTTATGATCAAATGGTCGGTTTTTGATTGCATGCGATACATATCCAAAAAAAATGGCCTTAGATGTGTCATGTAATTTTAGCCATTTTTGAAGGATCTGTCCCACTCTGAATAAAAAAATTGATTGCCGGATGGTACACTCACAGTATCAAGAGCCATGACGTAGAAGAATGGGGTGAAAAATGATATTCATCATCTGATTTCTAGCAGTTAAGGGGATTCGAATGTAGGTGCCTTGAGCAAACTTGTAGTCTCGAACATATGTGCCCTACCATCATTCACACGGTCACACCTCATGAAATTATAACCTCACCTCATCTCTTCATACTCACTTTGTGGCACCTTATTTAAGGGCAAGTTTTTGGGATATAATTTAAGTGAAATAAAAAATTGACCGTTTGATATACGTTCATAATCTCAACATATATCTCGTCAAAGCTATTGGGATAAAAAAAATCTCAATAGTTCAATTCAAAGCAGTCAAATGCATGATGGTCAAGAGGAGATACAATTTCAAGATACTCCAATTGCAGAAAGAATAAATGCTAAGACTTTGCTCAATATTAATTTTCCAAAAACAACTGTAAAAAAGGTTGATAATAGTTGTACCTATTATGACTTGGATCTTTCGATGGCGTGAGATACAGTGAAGCACCAAACTCCGTGTGCATGCTCCACAAACTATCCCATCCCACACTACAATAGAAAGAAAGTTTATTCATTTTTTAGATTCAGCCACCATAGTTGGCACCGAATCTCTTGAGATTATTATTTTAAGAAATTAAATAAATCCTAACCATTAATTAGGGAGACTAATTGCCATAAATTTACAATTGGTTTCAATCACCATTGACGTATAAACGGAAACCTAACTCTAATTCCTCTCGAAATAGAACCCTCTAGGATTCTTATCCAATCGAGTGAGTTAAATATGCCAAATCTTCTACCCTCTCTTTATAAAAATTCATTATATCTCTAGCCTTCTTCCTCCTTCATCCATCCCTTTCTCTCGTTTTCTTCTCTCAGCAAGAACATAGTCGACACCAACATCGCTGCCATATTGTCTTCTTCTTCTCGCATCTAACCTAGCACCCCGTCAACCCACCACCGAAACCGCATCGCTTAATTGACGCATAGGCTCCCGCATCACTGAATCGACGTACAGGCTGCAGCATTGTCCGCATTGCTGAATCGACATGTAGGCTGCCGCATAACCCGCATCGCCGAACCAATCTAAATCATTTCGAAAACCACAAGCACACTCCGACAGGTGGGTGCCCCTCGATCGATCTTAAAATATTCAGTTTCTCTTTTGAAAATAAAAGAAAAATGTATTTTATTCCCTACTCCATTAATGAATGTTTAACTTTGAAGAAGAAGATGAAAAATAAAAATAAATATATAATAAATAAATAAGCATCTATTTATAATATATAGGTACTCTAAATTTAACAATATATATATATATATATATATATATATATATATATATATATATATATATGTATACATATTTAGGTGTAAATACGTTCAGACCAAATCGTACTCCCTCCATCTTCTTCCTCTCCCTCCAATTCTACACGTCTCTATAACAGAGACTTAAAAAAAAAAAAAAAATTTATATGTAAACATATAATGGTCCTATAATCTGTTTTGTATATTGTATGTATATATATATATATATATATATATATATATATATATATATATATATATATATATAAATGATTACCCCTAGCTAAGAGAGAGAGTGAGAGAGAGACTAATTTACAAATATGATTACCATGCTTGTATATGAACCAGTGTATGCTTAACAATGGTGCCAAGCTCCTCTCAACCTCTTCTCCCCCTTGGCACCAACGTCTTTGTAACAGAGACCATAAAACCAAAAATAAAAGGAAAAATTATATATATATATATATACAATATGTATTGATTCTATTTAGATGAGTAAATAATAGAGAGTTAGAGAGAGAGAGAGAAAAAAAGCCCAACGAAAATTTTTAGAGAGAGAAAAGGAACCCAATCGAAATTTGGAAAGAAGAGAGAGAACCCAACAAAATTTAGAGAAGTTTATTTAGAGGAGAAGACCCAACTAATTAAGAGAAATTTTAGAGAGAGAGGATTCAACAGTATTTAGAGAGAGAGAGAGAGAGAGAGAGAGAGAAGAGACCCAACCTCTCAACCACTTCTCCTCTAGGTTCACCTGCAAAACTAAAGTATATATATATATATATATATATATATATATATATTGGATGAAAATATTGATAAATATAAGTAATTATGCATATTTATGAAGTTGGGTGAGTGTGCTTAGTATTTGAACAAATCCAGATACCTCTTTTGTTTCCTCGTCAACTTTGCCCCCAACTCCATGCAACAGGAGCTATAAAAGAGAAATTCTAGTGAGAGAGAAAGGACCCAACCAAAAACTAGAGAGAGAGAGTTTTCTTTGGGACTGCGTAGAGATGTATTAGTGGGTAGGAGATTGCTTAGAGAGATATTAGTGGGTAGGAGATCCCATCACCTCTTATCTTATCTCTAATTTTTTATTTTATTTTTATACCTTGTTATGACTGTTGATAGCTCTCCATGTTAAAGCCCATGATCTAAATTAGTACCGGATGAACTTTGGCAACTTGCCGGAACATAGCAATAATCTGCTATGGCACCGATTATTGCAGCCAGAGCATGGGAGATCTAATATCATGTATGATGTTAATGCAAGGTTGCTTATTGTACCAGAGATTTCACAAAATATCATTTGGACGCCATCGACCATGAAAGGATTGACCCCTAGATCTGAGGCCTTAGAGGTTGAAATAAATTGGGCCTAAAGAGCTAATACCTCAAAATCATCTTTCTTAAGTATTTGATGGGTCAGGTCCGTTCAATCTGATCGCCACATAGTAGGTACCTTAAGTGTGCATGTAACTCCTAGATCTTGTAAAATGTTGACTGGAGGATCTAGTGTGCTAGAGGTCGGATCATGACCGGGATAAGAGACCCAACTTTAGGTAAAAGTATATTATCCGACCAGCTAATAGTCCAGATTAGAGGATAGATAGTTCGAAGTTCATTTGTTATTGCAACCCTGTGTGCCACATGGAATAACGCCATGAGATACCTTTGACCCCTAAACTTTCGAGAATAAGAGCTAACTAGACTGTAGGACCAACCTCAAAATAATCTCGATAATAAGACGGTATGATCTAGTGGATCAGAGAATAGTCATAAAAAAATTTGAGGACATATTTTGAGGCTCGAAAGTTTAAAAAATTAAGCAAGGAGTAGGAACCCTTGTGCAACTAGGACAAAGGGGTTGTTTGACCCATCCTTTTAACCCACTCTTTGGTCAAACTAGAAAAAAAAGGTCTCGATGCAAAGACTGCACAGATCTTAGAAAACTTCAGGAACAACAGGCCTGATCGCTCCATAAGTAATCTAATGACCCATAAAATTTTCCCAAAGATATGTAGAAAAGGCTTGTTCATTTCATATTTTAATCATTATATTATGGTCACAAATATGTAAGATGTATGAAATAGTCTCATTTGGTCAGGTAAGTCCTTCTATCATATGACGTGTATCACGTAGAAAACTATGATAGGGGATACACATGATTAAAAAAGAATAAGCTATGTCACATGACTCTTGAGCTTTCGTCATGATGGGTTTCCTTTCACGATCACGTAGAACTTGAAATGTAGGCATCCATGTATGGATGTAACACCTCTATCAGAGTATGGGCTGTCACACGAAGTACATTCAGGTTATTACGAAATTCATCCCTTGAGAAGCGTGATTTTATGAATCTTATCGTACCGTGTGTCACGGGGTCACTCTTCCAGCAGTGTCAGCCCGTGCGGCACCTAACGCCCGATGCGCTAAGTCAGCCATCTCTGATACCAACTATCGCGGGAGCATCTTTCGACGCGCCATCAACCTGCACGGTGCTTCGCTATCGCATGCAACGAAGCCAACCAATCTCTTTTATCAACTCTAATACCACCTGCCTAGAGGACGGGAGCTCCCCCTCGTGGTTACCTTTATTTTGCAGCCTACCACCTAATGTATCGTGTCCCTTACGACACGCTCGCTTGCACCAATGTGCCTCGTGCTAGCATGCTTAACTGAGTCCCACGCAGCCTACCTTCATGTGCGTTTCAAATTACTAGTACACTCTATACTTGGCCCACATGCTGTCGTGCTCAACTGAGTCCCACGCAACGCTCAAGTGTTCTTGTGAGGTTGCCCAACCGTATGCACTGCGACGCGTAGTCTGAGGTTATACTTCAACCTCACCTTGGGTGCCATACGGCATCACTGCGTCGACGTCTTAGGCCCACCCTTTCAGGCCTAGGAGACACTTGCACCCCCTTTGACAATGCAAGGCCCCATGTGAGTGGAAGGCAACTCTCCAGCTCCTCTCTCACATAAAAGGGTAAAATAGTAATTCAGTCAAAATGGCAGGAGAACCTCAAACCCCTTGGTTTGATATACCGTAACGCCTTCGCATCGCTAGCTCAGATTGGCCATGTCGCGACCGTATCACTCCCGCATCTTACCCCCATGCGACCGTGTCCCATCCTCGCAGTGCGACCACGTTGCAAGGCCCTCCTGGCCCCATGTCGCGTGCCCTCTTGGCACCACATGCCGTGCCGTCCCGGCACCAAGTCGCCACTGCCTCTACGAGGAGTACCAGTGGCTCGAGTGGCCCTGCGGATGGCCCAGATAACCATACTGCATGCCTCCGTACATCCTCCTCCACTCAAAATCGTCAACGTCCTCGTTGACGCAAAGACACTTCTGAACCTTGAATGTGCCCTCACTCGATGCTGTAGTCCCTAAACTCCATGTCTTCACTACACTCCATCGACGTTCTGCCATTACATAACAAAGCAGCAAGCCACTGACCTTTCTGCAGTACTAGGTAGCTCGATGATGTCGCGTGCCCTCTTGGCACCATATCGTGTGCCCCAGGCACTAATACTGTCCATGCTATATTATTCATCGGTGCTTCCGTCTCACCTCAAGCCCAAAGATTGTACATGCTGTATTGTTCATTGGCGCTTCCGCCTCACCTCAAGCCCCAATTCAACGATGTCGCATGCCCTCTTAGCACTACATTGCGTGCCCCTGCTGGTACCAATGCTCATTAGTATCATCCCTTCTGGATCGAACTTGGCTCTGATACCAAATGTCACCGGGTTACTCGTTCAACAGTGTCAGCTAGTGCGGCACCTAACGCCCGATGCGCTAAATCAGCCATCTCTATTACCAACTGTCACGGGGGTGTCCTTCGACACGCCATCAACACGCCAGGTGCTTCGCTACCGCATGCAATGAAGCCAATCAATTTCTTTCATCAGCTCTGATACCACCAGCCTAGAGGATGAGAACTCCCCCTCGTGGTTACCTCTGTTTTGCGGCCTACCACCCAATGTATCGTGCCCCTTACGACACACTCGCTTGCACCAATGTGTCTCGTGCTAGTATGCTCAACTGAGTCCCACGCAGCCTGCCTTCGTGTGCATTCCGAATTACTATCACACTCCATACTTGGCCCACATGCTGTCGTGCTCAACTGAGTCCCACGCAGCGCTCAAGTGTTCTCGTGATGTTGCCCAGCCGTATGTACTGTGACACATAGTCTGAGGCTATACTTCAACCTCATCTTGGGTGCCACATGACATCGCTGCATTGACGTCCTAGGCCCACACTTTTAGGCTTATGAGACACTTGTGCCCCCTCTGACAACGCAAGGCCTCGTGTGGGTAAAAGGCAACTCTCCAGCTCCTCTCCCACATAGAAGGGTAAGATAGTAATTCAGCTAAAATGGTAGGAGAACCTTAAACCCCTTGGTTTGACACACTGTAATGCTTTCACATCGCTATCCCAGCTTGGCCATGTCTTGTCCGTATTGCGATGGTGTCTCTCCCGTATTTTATCCCCATGCGATCGTGTTGCGTCCTCACAGTGCGACTATGTCACAAGGCCCTCCTGGCCCCATGTCGCGTGCCCTCCTGGCACCACATGCCGTGCCATCCCGGCACCAAGTCGCCACTGGCTCTATGAGGAGTATCAGTGGCTCGAGTGGCGCTGCGAATGGCCCGGGTAGCCATGCTGCGTACCTCCTTCACACGTGACTCACTCCAAATTAAGTTATAAGTGAATGATATGTAAGATAAAGTAAGATAAAGTAAAATATGAATATGGATAAGTTACGCTGTAAAGGCCAATAAAATACGAAATAAATTCTACACGTGTCATGTCTTGCGTGTCACCGCAAAATCTAATGTCTGCAATCAAGACGGGTCTTAAGGATAATACGATACGACATTGTTCTAAATATAAGAGGACACCGATTTAAATGCATGCAATCTCATCGAGCTGGATGGTGGTATACGTTATAATACGGAGATTAGGTGGTTATCTACACGTGGACCTTGTGTGATAGGCTCGAGCAGCAGCCCTGACACAAATAGTATATGTAAATTAAGTAAGAAGCGAAATACATTGTGTAGGCGTATGAAGCTATGCTAAGTTTTAAGATATGCCATGTAGAATAAGTTGAAAGGATAGATACAAAAAGACATTAGAAATTGGTGCATCATATTCATCTAATTTTATTCTATGTCTTTCAGCTTTTTCATGATATGTATGAGATTTCAGATATTATTGTAGTCATTTTTAGTTGTTAGATTTTATTTTCATAAATCACTGCTACTCAAGAGATTACACACACGATCACCTAAGTATGTTATTGTAGCGACCCGAGATCTCACAACCTCTTGATTGTAAAATCTTAGGTCGTACCTTCGTATCATGACCATAGAAATATAATAAGACGATAAAAATACTTTAAACATCGAAAGATAAAATTTCTTTAATACATTAATTAATCAAAATAAAATTCATGATAATGTTCTTATTCCAATAACAAGTCCAACATGATTAAAACTTAAACAGTTTTGATAAAATACTAACTTATCAATGTCTCATTTATTTAAAACCACTAATAATAACTAGAAAGAAAAATAGATAATTAGGTCACAAAGCCATCAGCGTCATTCAGTCTAGTTCATGAGCACCATGTGCCGTCTCATCACCATAGACCCATATATTATCATCGACGACACCTGTCTCATCTGGTCACCCACATCAATAAGGGGTCTAAGTTGATACTTGTATGGACCAGACATACAATCCATCAAAAAATAAAATATCAAGCATAGCTAGATAAATATTTCGATATATTTCATGTGTGTGTATGTGACATGTATAATCTCAATAAGCTGAAATAAAGAAAACATAAACACACACACACACACACATATATATATATATATATATATATATATATATATATATATATAAATGTTACATGAATGCATCATTTTTTTTAATTTTATCTTTCTTGTCATTTAATGTACGTTAGACTCCGTCTCGCTCAAGACGTTGGGTCGTAATCATTCTTATCCCTTGTTTAGTTAGACTCCGTCATACTCAAGATGTTGGGTCTAATGAATCATATGATTTATTACATGTCAAACTCCGTCCCGCTCAAGACGTTGGGCTTAATCATGCTCATCATACTCTTGTTTAGTTAGACTTTATCTTACACAAGATATTAGGTCTAATACCTTCTTAAACTCCATCATGTACAAGATGTTGGGTCTAATACTCCTTAATCGTGTTTAATTAAACTCCATCAAGCACAAGATGTTGGGTCTAATACCTCTTAGACTCTATCATGTACAAGATGTTGGGTCTAATGCTCGTTGATCATGGCTTAACATTTCATCATATTTTACGTGTCTTAATTGTGCATTATATAGATCATCATGAAACATGTAAAGTATATGAGAGTGATATCATAATACATAAGTATTTAAGTGTATTTAATCATGGTACATAAATATTAAAGTGTACACAATCATGATGCATAAATATTACAGTTCATATCATACGATCATAGTGCATAAATATTGACATTTAATGACACTGTTATGAGAAGAACTTGAATATAGAACTTAACTATTCACACTCAATCTATTGAATTCATGTTCAGACTCAATCTATTGATTTTAGCTCAATTTATTGATTTCTCAATCCATTGAACTCTATTCATGCTCAATGGATTGATTTCTCAATCCATTGAAATAAATCTACGCTCATGCTCAATCTATTGAGTTTTGTCTATTATTATTTAATGTTCATCCTCAAGCGATTGATATCCAATCGTCAATCGATTGACATAATTCTGTGTATTTTTTTAAAATAATATTATTTAATCCTTAATCGATTAATATCCAATCATCAATCGATTGACATAATTCTGCATATTTTTTTAAAACAATATCATTTAATAGTATCTACTTTAATGTCCATCCTCAATCGATTGACATAATTTTATATATTTTTTTAAAATAATATTATTTAATCCTCAATCGATTGACATCCAATCGTCAATCGATTGACATGATTCAGTGCATTTTTCCAAAATAATATCATTTAATGGTATCTGCTTTAATGTCCATCCTCAATCGATTAACATCCAATTATCAATCGATTGACATAATTCTGTGTATTTTTCCAAAATAATATCATTTAATCCTTGATCGATTGACATCCAATCGTCAATCGATTGATATAATTCTGTATATTTTTTCAAAACAATATCATTTAATAGTATCTACTTTAATGCCTATCCTCAATCTATTGATATCCAATTATTAATCGATTGACATAATTTTGTGTATTTTTTTTAAAACAATATCATTTAAAAATCAATATTTTAAGTTCAATGAAAGACATGATTTCTTCATACCTAGATCTATTGTATCACTACGGTTAGATCGAGATCCCAACAATGATGATGATTCTAGAAGGAGGTGAAGGCCGCTAGAGAATATACACCAACATCTTGCCGATCTTTCAAAAGAAAGATTCTAAAAAGGTAGATCTAAAATTTCTTCTCTAAGGTCTCTAGGATTTCTGTCGGCTCTATTCTTAAGAAGAACTCTAAATGAGATTATAATTTAGGGTTTTCCGTAAACACTTATTTATAACATTTTGGGGATTATTTTGGGATTATCTATTGTTAAGCTAACACATCAAGGAAGAGTGTAAGGTCCAAAAATAGAGGTTTAAAACACACATAATATGGTTTGATCCCTAAACGTCTTATCTAGAACTTAAAGTCTTTAACCAGTATGCTACCACATAACTTGTGTCTATAAATGATAAAAATAAATATAAAAGCTTGAAAAACCAAAACATGTATTTTTAATTAAAACCTTTTGAAAAGTCACGGAATTCAGGGAATATGATATTAAGCACATACACATATTTTAGGTGTATCAAAATCATAAAATTAAGATCATAACAGTTATGGTGGATCGATTGTACAACCTACTGAGTTTACGTGACAGAATAAACTCACCCCCTCCCAAAATTAACAATTGCAGGTGAGAACAATGACTATTTTATCACTGAGGATGTGGATGCTGCTGTACCTGATGCGGCTTATGAGGATGAGAACGTCGGCTACCACCTGGACGAGGGAGTAGATCCGACAAACTATTTTGAGCATTGAGAGATTCGTTAGTTCTAGTCTTTCTCGCTTTCAGGAAAAACTTGTCATTTGTTACTTTTATTTATTAGTATTTCTTATGGGTTTACGTTTGAGACCGTTCTACCCTACATAAAATCTCAATTTATTTTCTATCATAGATGCATGATTAAAATTTATCACGTCATTAATGTCATCTATATTTTTCGCTATTAATTTATATGTCATTTATATTTAAATGCTATTCTTAAATACCTCGATTCATATGTTAAATTAAATTAAGAATTATGTGTATATCCGTTTATCGCTTTAACAAGTGTGCGGTATTATAACACGAAATTTTAGACCCTCGAGATCGGATAAAAATTCTGAGTCGTGACCGTACCTGAGATGTAAGATATATAATAACCTTGTAAAACATAATTCTTATAAAAATTCTTTATAAAGAAAAATACTCTAATCAAAATATACAAAGTGTAATAGCATGAAATATTTTTTTGTCACATGTTGGAGAGATAGAGAGATTTTGCATTGACATTATAATATTTAGAAATGTGGTCATATTTACTACAAGGTTGGGATAAAAAATAAGAATGATCTCTAACTTTTGATTCAAGGGAGTTAATCATTTTTACTGTTATTTAGTTTCCAATGCCACTACCTTTTTTTTATTTCTTGTCATCTCAAAAATAAAATAAAATAAAAAATACCAGTACCCTTTTTGCAGCGTCTATGTCATTTGAAATTTCCTTGAGACAGAGAAAGAAAGGGAGAGAGGGAGAGAGCACGTGGAAGATGCTGTTTTTCTCGACGGGTGTGTTGTTGGCGTTCGACACGATGCAATTGAAAGAGGAGTAATGTTTGGAAGCGATTTTTTTAACATGCCCTACTACTATTTCAAAATTGGCAAGATGCTTTGTGAAGTTTGAGAATTGGTAAGATCCCTTATATAATCCTTTTAACCGCGCTAATCATCTTCAAAAGATCATTTTACCCTTACTTTTATAAGCTTGACGTCATAAAAAGCAGTTGAAAATTATTGCAATTCTATCGCATGCAAATGATTAAGTTGCCCCTTATGCTTAAAATTAAAAAAAGTATTTTACTTATTCTCGTAAATCAGTAAATCGCTCGATTTTAAAAATTTGAATCAACTCAGACAAATTTAAATTTTTATAGTGTTAAAAATAATTTATGAAACAAAATAATAACTGAATTCTAAATATTTGGTTACCGCACGATTAATCTTTAACTAGATGGTTACCAGTTGGTAATCGGGTGGTAACGATGCAGTTCTTTTCTGGCTATTGACCGGTTCTCGAGCGGTAACCAAGATTAATCGATCGAATTTTTAGGGACAAAAACACATTTTTCAAGATACCTAAGCCAAAATATACTTACTATAATATCATAGGTGCCGATATACCCTTTCGTAGACTTGATCAACATGCCTCCATGTTGTTCCAAAGTGGTACACATTTGACCATTATTTGAATGGAACTCTATGGCTAATTTTGTCACTAAGAAATCCATTAGAGCCATGGTGCAAATGTCTCACCTAAGAAATACAATATGTGATCACTTTGCATCACAAGTAGCAAAAAAACAACAAAACGAACCTAAAAATGAACAAAATATCACAATTAAAATACAAAATTGTGAAGACAGTGAAAAATGAAAGATACTAACCAATTGTGAATATGACAGTATCTGATAATTATCCGATTGGTAACCGATCGGTAACCGAAGAGTTACCGACCGCCAACGATTATATCGTGCGATTCTTTTTTTAGAGTTGTTAAAAAGGTGTGAGTTTTTTTTTATTCAAGCTCCCATGAATTGCTAGATGGTATTGTGAGTAATATTTTATTTTATTAAAATAGGGGTAAAGGACCAATGTGTCATTTACTCTCAAATTAAAGCGCCGCTAAAATGTGCAACATGGTAAGGATTTTAGAATTATTTAATTAAAATATTAGAAGTTTAAATGATTAAGGTATCTCACCAATTCTCAAGCTTGATAGGGGATCTTGTCAATTCCGAAACTATGGTAAGGTTATTACAAAAATCCCTTTTTGGGAAGGGCTCCATCTTCTTGGTAAAATTCTTCTTTTTATATAAAAAATCTTGTGAAAAAAATGATGCCCCCACGTGAGCATACTTTTGCTTTACTTTAATAGATATAAAGTTTAAAAGTTTGGGAAGCTTTAAAGGCACCCACCGAATCCTATTCGGCACTTATACTAAAAATCATTGATTACTTTACATCCGCGATGGAGATCATTTTTCGATCCTATATTCCACACCATAGATCTTGAGATCATGACTCATGGCGCACCTACCTGACGATTAATTTTCGATTCCATATGACACAGATCCCAGAAACGTACCCTAAAGTCACGTTTGAGTGTTATATGTGTCATGTAATTTTACGGCCACTTTTTTGAGGTCCATGTCACGTGGAATCCAAAACTGACTGTCGGGAAGGTGCGCCATGATCTCAAGATCTATTATGTGGAATATAGAATAGAAAAATGATCGCTATCGTCCGATTTAAAGCAATTAATGATTTTTAGTGTAGGTGCCCAACAAGATTCGGCAGTTGCCTTTAAAGCTATACTAAGGCCTCGTTCGGTAACCCAAAATACTCAGAATCTGGGCAGATTCTGAGTTTTTTTGCAAGATCTGAGCAAAGCCCACGTTCGAGAGCCAATTTTGGGAAGCGGGAATCTGAGTGTTTTCTGAGTGAAAACGACGTTTGGTCGTCCGACCAAACCTCTCGGATTAGCTCAGATTCTGAGCTCAGAATCTGGGTTGGTGAAGTATACTCCTCATCCATCTATGCAGCTGATCAAAACTATGTGTCCTCCCCAGCTACGCAGTAGCTTCTTTGAAGCTACTGCATCGTCTTCCCCAACCATCCATGGCGATAGGTAGGGGCCAGCCTCGATTCAAAAACACCTGCCTCCATCTCTGCTCCGATTCCCTTTGCAGTGCATTCACATGGCTACAGTTGGAGTTGATTTAAACCATCTGATCAATCCAGTAGGGGCCAGCCTGGTTCTGGAGCTTGCAGAGATTCAAATGTACTTCATTTGAATCTGGAAGGGGCCAGCCTGGTTCTTCAGCGTTGGAAAATCTGGTAGGGGCCAGCTTCTCATTTTAAGACACGTGTCCCATAGATTAGCAGCCGATCCCTCTTGAGTGCAAAGAATTGAATGGAGCTCCTTGGGGGGGCATTGAAGGCTATAAAATGCTCCCCCTTGCCTCCCTTCAACCCATCTCGGCATTTGCATTCCAAGGGAACAGAAGCTGCTTGAATTAAGGCCAAGGTGAATCGTTATCGATTACACATTGATTATAGTTTACTCAAGATAAGAGTTTCGACTGATCTGAAATCGTCATCGATTACATAAAAAAAAAATTATTATTATTATTTAAAAATTTTTTTTTTTTTTTTTTTTTATGTAATCGATAACGACTCAGTACAGAATCGGCATCGACTCGGTACAGAATCGTTATCGATTACATAAAAAAAAAAAAAAAAAAATTTATTTTTTATTTTTTATTTATTTATGTAATCGATGACGACTCAATACAGAATCGGGATCGACTCGGTACAGAATCGTTATCGATTACATAATTTATTTTTTTTTAATATAATCGATGGCGACTCAGTACAGAATCGGGATCGACTCGGTACAGAATCGTTATCGATTACATAAAAAAAAAAAAAAAATTTTAATTTTAATTTTTTTTTTTTTTTTTTTTTTTATGTAATCGATGACGACTCAGTACATAATCGGGATCGACTCGGTACAGAATCGTTATCGATTACATAAAAAAAATAATCGATAACGACTCAGTACAGAATCGGCATCGACTCGGTACAGAATCGTTATCGATTACATAATTTTTTTTTTTTTTAATATAATCGATGGCGACTCTGTATAGAGCCAATGACGACTTTGTACAGAATCGATGACGACTCTTAAAATGATCGGTACCGACTGTGTACAGAGTCGATATCCCCTTTTTCTCATATCTATCTTTAGAATTATCGATTTTATATTGTAGTCTTCAAATCTGACGGCATAGATCTCGTTTCTTAAATGAGTGTTTGGCTTTTTTATGTTTATTTGTTTACGGATATTTTATTTGGCTTAGAGCTATCTTATTTTGAATGCAGGTTTTTTTTTTTTCGTGAATTTTAGTGCCTCCTTTTTTGTTTTGTCATTTGGGTTTTTGCAGATTGATCTTCTGGTTCTTGGGGACGTTTATCTTCATGGGTATTTTTTATTCTTTTTGGATTTAATTGTTTTTGGAAATTTGAAATTTTAGTTGGGTCTCTTTCTTTGGAATGTGGTATCTTTTTCTCATGTAAATTTATATATTTATCTGTTGAATGGGCATTTGGGTTTCCGCTGATTTATTATGGGGTGTTTTCTGGGCCTGCAATATTTTTTTTTTATTGCTTTCTTTTTACAAGTGCTAATTGCATTTTGAACGTTGGAGTGCCGATTGTGGGATTTACTTTTAATTTGAATTTTAAAGTTCTGGAGTAGTTTTTATATGATTTACTCTTCGGTTTAAATGCTCCGCACCTTATCTTCTAACCGAGTACAACAGAATTAGCTGGGGCCTTGGTCCATGGATGAGTCGGGAATTGGACCTTTTAATTGGCAGACCTGAAATAGGTCTAATTTAAGGAAAAATTACCACTAAAACCCATCTATTAATGACGCCCCTTATCAATTAGGAAGCTTTGTTTAGCATGGAGGACTAAACTTTTCTTTCAAATAACATGAGTATCCCATTATTTTTATGGGGATTAAACTTTTCTTTCTAATAACATCCCTGGCCCATTATTTTTATCAGCAATGGTTAGGTACTCAATCAGGTTTGAATAGGATTTCAAGTTCAACCACATATGTAGCTTTTAAAAATAAGAGAATCTTGATTTGTTGTCATTCTATAAAAGTGAAAATAATGGGTCAAGATTCTCCCGATTTTTATATGTTACTGAATTTGCTCGTCCACCTAACGAATCGTGATTTGAGTACAATGAACCATTTTGAGGATTTAGAATTACATTTATCATGCACTACCTAGTTTATCTAAAAATCTATAACTTTGATAATTTTTAGGGAACATAAGTTATGAGTAGCCAAGAGGAAAGGGTGTTGCCCAGATAATGTCGGTCAATCAAAAATTTCACGTGGAATGAGGAACAAGACAAGGCCTATATCGAGGAACTTGTCGAGCAATATCACCTCATCGGAAACTCCCTAACTAACGACGTGGCAAAAAAATGTGTGCTTTGAGATGGCGAAAAGCTAAAGACTTACGAGTGCTTGAAGGAGATGGAAGAACTCACTAGAGATAAATGCTATAATCACTTGAAGTCGGTGAGGAATAATTACGCTAGGATGAAGAAAATTATTGAGACTAGTGGTTTTGGTTGGGACCATGTTAATAAAATGGTCATTCGATGTATGGGACAAATTTACTGCCTTTGGTTAGTAACTATGAACTTTAACCTTCCTTGACTGAATCTAAACAAGAGTACATAATTTGAACATTTCATTTAACCTAACATACATGACTTCAGGGTAATATCTGGGCTACAAATTATCGATGTCGGAAGGTTCAAGACTACAAATTGCTGTGTCTTCTATTTGGAAATAGCACATATACTGGGGCTGAGGAGTTCCACCCTATGGATCGTCGATCCTGTCCCAAGAACGTGCTATTCCTCTTGGCGATGACCTTAGTGGGACTCATACCACCCAGATTTGATAATGAAGAGTTCCCCTACCAAGAAGGGCGTGATCGAGTCTCCCTTAACTGCGGAGAGTGGTCCAAACTCGAGCACCCGAACCCGCCCTACTCGAAACTCCAACTCAAGTGGGTCCGGGAGGAAACGGAAGAGTGTAGACCTCCCTGATGGTCTTCTTGACCACCTAGCGGGATGTCGAGCGACTCGAAAGCATCGCTAATCGGCCCGTCCCTGAACCACCTCAACCACCTCGAAGCAATCATGACCTATTTTTGGAATTTTTACAAGAAATGAGAGCTCACAACTTTATTGTCCATTCTATGTTTATGGAGCTCCTAGTCAAATTTGAGCAGTCGTCGAATGGCTGACATAGTGATGGGGTTGCGCCCCGAGCATCGTCAATCCTATCTCTTCGCCTTGTGTGGAAGGCCATGGCCACATCCATAGGCCTATTGATGTTTATGTTATAAAGTTTCAATGATTTTATAAATTTGTGATTTAATGTAAAAAAATTATGGTAATTAAACTGAATGAGTTTTGTCATTTAGGTATAATGGCACCCCCCCTCGTGTCCGATGATGACTTGATTGCGATGTATACGGTGAAGCCCGTCATTACCGCCATAACCATCATCTTAACACTTGACCCGGAAAAGCGGCGGCGTCACATCGATTCTCACTGGTCCGTTATACGTTCAGGAAACCCTTCGCGGGCATCCAGATATTGCATATGAACTATTTCGAATGCGTACACTTGCATTCAGAAGTTTATGTGACGGCCTTAGGGCGAGGGGTCTATTGGAGGACTCACGGAGGATGAAGGTGGAGGAGGCGGTTGCTATATTCATGTACACTATAGCCCAAAATCAAAAGAATAGAACCCAAGATAGATTCCAACGTTCGGGCTCAACCATTAGCCTATGTTTTAATAGCGATTTGACGCTATCTTACAGCTTGTATGGCGATTTTGTAAACAGGCCACTACTAGAACTCCCGGATTAGTAGCCAACAAAGGTTTTACCCATGGTTCAAGGGTGTAGGAGCTATCGATGGTACACATGTTGACGTACTGCCTCGGCGGGACTCACTTATCGTGAATCCACAATGCGACATCGCAAAAATGTTTTGTGTGTGGTATCGTTTGACATGCTATTCGATCGTACTCCTGGATGGGAGGGTCTTCCTGCACTGAAAGTTCTAGCAAGTGCACTCTCTAGGCGACAAAATCGACTTCAAGTGCCACTGAACAAGTATTAGCTAGTGGATGGAGGATATTCCAACATGCGAGGCTTTCTAGCTCCCTATCGGGGGGTTCGCTACCATATTAAAGAATTCAATCGTCGAATCCCCATTGACTCCACAAGAACTTTTTAACAAGCGACATGCGTCCTTACGTAATGTGGTTGAGAGAACATTTGAAGTCTTGAAACAACGATTTCCGATATTGAAAACAATACGAGGTTCCCAATTCAATCCTGGCGAGAATAGCGCATGTTGTATTCTACACAACTTTATCAAATTACGATCCGGAAGATCCATTCTTGAAGAATGGCGAGGATCGTATAGTAGAGCCATCGACGACTCGGTTCACGAGATAGACCTTGACATCCATTGTACTCAAACCCCTCGCAAATCGCGAATGGATGAACACATTCCGTGATAATATAGCCAACACTATGTGGGAGGCACAATCACGTTGACATATTAAATGTACGGTTGATTATATGGTTTTATTGTAAAAACTTGAATCAATTAAATAAGCCACTTCTCACTCTTGCATTCACTAACCAATCTATTTCTATTTGTAGATATGGGTAAATATTTTGTTGTATTCGTTGGTAGGAGACCGGGCATATATCGAACTCCGGAGGAATGCTAGAGAAGGAACCCTCATGCTCGTCATCGCTCCTTTCATTAAATGCGATGAAGCACTAAATGCTATTTTCTGACGACACTTAGATGAACCCTCATATAACCCACCCACATTTCACCATGTACCTGCGATAACCCAACAAACACAAGTCATAGATAGAGTTAGAGCTACGGCCCCAGATGTTGGTGTGCATGTAGATTGCATGTGTGGAACGTTTGCACGCGCAGTTATTATTGTTCTCCTATCCACTTTGGTTATTTATGTATGGCAGTCACTGTGACTTCTTTATAATTCTCAATATGAAGCTTGTCTCTTTTCATATTTTATTATTTCTCGTGTAAGCAAATCATATGGGTTGTGTATCGTATCCCAAATGACTCTTCTCGAGGTGAGGGTCACCGTCGCAGGGTTGTCATACTCAGCTCCGACTCCTTATGGTGACGACGCCGTACAATCGTGCAATGGTAGTGTTAGGGACCCATTTTAAAAATAATAGTAATTAAATCAAATTCGAAAAAAGACTCCGTCAAATATGTTCAGCCCCATCTCGATTGGTTGCCCATAAATTTTGAGAGAAATTCGAGTACGACACATAAACCGATGATTAAGATCACGTTTCTACGGTCGTAGTATAACCACTGATTGAAGCTATTCTGAGGATTTTCTGAGAGGAATCTGAGTGGTTTAAGAACAAAGGATTTTGAGTTTTGTAAGAATCTGTCAGGAATCTGAGTGGTTAAAGAACGCATATGGTGAAAACCAGGAATCTGAGTTTGCTAAGAATCTGTCAGGAATCTGAGTGTCCAAAATCTGAGCAAAATCTGAGCTTTTCTGGGAAAAACCAGGAAACACCCGAACGAGGCCTAAGGGTATGTTTGGATAGGGGGAAAGGAAAAGATATCATGGAAAAGGAAAGGAAATATGTTAATTTCCTATGTTTAGTGTAGACACCCAAATTTGGCCCAATGCCCGATTGAAACATACACTTCGAGAGAGGCGTACTTCCGAGCTTCCGATGGCAGGTATCATAACTTTAGGAACCTTTCCAAAACCTTAGGAGTCATCCCAAACCCTTAGGAATCACCCACGATCCCGTAGAAATCTCCCCAAACCTTTAGAAACCTACCCCAACCTTTAGAATCCTTTCCGAACCCATACCTAGACTTTCCCGGGCAATGATCAAAGAGTGGTGCACCAGGACTAGCTGAAACCTCTACTGAGATTAAATCATATGCCATTGAAAATTAGAGGTTTCCAACTTTCCAACAAGCTAAGAATCGCCCCGATCCGAGTTATGCATCAAAAGTTACGGCGATCCAAAGCTTGGGCACAAGTATGGGCAATATGAGAACCTCGTGAGGCCTGCCTTGAACCGCGCGAGAACTTCACTAGAAAGTACTGTGTACTTGGTGCAAGTAACACTTGCGCCAAGCACAAGTGGGTCCCCCCGCGGCCTTGCAACTTCCCATGCACTTTTACTGTACCTTTGCCTGGCGCATCTATTATTTGCACCAAGCTCAGCTATAGTAACTGTGGGTTTTTGACTCGAATTTCATCTTTGGGGTTTGACTTGTTGACCATCTTGATGCCTGGGTATGTTTCATTTATTCTGTTGCACCCTTCCTTATCTTATTTGCAACCCTCAAGTGATTTGAAACACTACCCTATCATCTACCATTGGAGTAACCTTCACACTTTTTCAAGCTCTTAAAAACCTATGAAACCTTAGAAGTTAGATTACTTAATTGATAAATTAATTTAGCCTGTAAGCATCCTCCTAACCTCTCATTTTCCTATAAATAGAGAGGTACCCATCCCTTTGAAAGGGCTTGAAAATTTTCCTAAGAGAGAAGATTAAGAAAGAAGCTCCCTCTTCCTTTGATGCCCCCTTTTGCATACAAATTCCAAATTTTCCAAACCTTCTTTAGACCTTACATTTCCTTAAAAATCCCCTAGTTTAGGTGGGAGCCATCCTCTAGCCTTCATTCTCTACCTCTTAGCTATCAAGACCTAGGAGCTAGAACCCTTGTTCTAACCATATAAGCCATTGGAAGCTCACTAAAGCACGTTTACACAAGGATCTACAGCGGTGCAACAAGGGCCCGAGAGCTCCGGCTCTCCCCTCTACTCCTTTACCTTCTTTCTCCTTCCTTTATCCTCGTATTTGTGCCGTTACGCCGCCGATATTCCGATAGGAACGGAGGGGCACAAATAAAATTTTGGTGCCTTAGGGCAAGAGGAAGGACTCATTTATTTATTTTATTTTATTTTTATTTTGACCATAAGTAGAGACCGCATTAAGCGGGTTGATCGGGTGCCTAACACCTTCCCAATCGATAACCGAAGCCCCTACCCAAGAGCCTTTGGCGTAGACCGGTGAATCAGAGTCATATTTGGCACTTTGGTGCATTTAATATTGATTTAGGTTTCCTGTGACACCAAAAGCTCCTGGTGGCGACTCTAAATTTTTCATGATTACGCATTACCATGATGGGATCATTAAAAATCCATGATTGCACATATGACGACTTCTTTTTGACCGCTCTGGGGGATCGGGTTGTTTGCATCGATTTTTGTGCCTTCAATAGATCAAAGAGCTTTCCTTTGATTCTTCCGAAGCACATCGGGGTCTTGTCGTGGGACTTATTTAGAGTACAAAAGCTACCCAAGATGGGAATTCAAAGGCTCTGAAATCCTTAAATCATTTCATTTACAAAAATCTCCAAAAAAAAAAAACAAAAAAAAAACCAAAATAGGGATTTGTGGTGTTAGCATAACGACATTACCTTCACCTTAGTCATCCTGTAGGGGAAGATGAAAGAAACTTTACGGGCCCCACTCAAGGCACCCGTACCCTACCCGATACTGAGCCATGTCGTGGGCAATGGACCCGGCCTACACCGATCCCGACTCATCCCCGCCACATTCCCCAACTCATTCCCATATAGAAGAGGCCTTCACATCCTCCCCCCTTACCCAATCTCCATCTACCGTCACCGGGCCCTTCAGTGCACCCATCTTCCCGTCCACCACCTCTCAAGACACTCAAAATTTAACACCCTATTCTCCATCATTTTCCCAAACCATGTCCACCCCCCCGCCCCCATATCCATGTCAAATCAATCACATTTCCCATTCACATCCTACGTACCCCATATTCCCACTATTCCCACCATACCCAACTTTTCACATCCATCCACACAACATACATCCCAACCCTACACTATTAACCCAAATTTTGCCTCCACATCCAATCCTCATAACCCCCATTTTCTCACATACACCCAAGCAATGCCCAATTTATCCCAATCCCTTCCAAATACACCCCATCTCCCCTCAGTCACTGATCCACCCCATACCCCCTCATCTACCCAGGTCATGCCCAATTTTTCCAGGGCCATGCCCAATTTTTCCCACACCTCCACTTCATCCACACCCCAAATACCCTCAAATATATCATCTCCATCCGATCCCTCTCTAATGGTCATGATGGAGGAGATGGTCCGAGCCTACACCAGTTGGAAGGCCTCCCAAAACAACCCCTCTCATCCACACCACACATCCATGAACTCCTCCCATACACTATCAAGCCTCCATACCTCATTCCCCCATGATCCCCATCAACCCCCCATCATCCATACCATCCAAACTCCCATTACCCAAAACCTCCATGGCCCAATAGCCCAAACCCCCATCATTCAGACCCATCAGGGGCCCATGACCCATATATCTCAATGCCCAATGGGGCAGACCCACCAAGGCCCACTAAGTTAGACCCATCAAGACCCAATGGGCCATGCTCACCAAGGCCCAATGGGCCAGGCCAACCAAGGCCCACTGAGCCTTATCCAGATCCAACCATGTGAAAGTGGGGTTCGACCATGCTCAAAAGAGGACCCGCCATCCCCCCAATAATTAAGGCATCAAACCAAAAAAAAGGGAGAGAAGAAGAAAAAGAAAAAACTACAAAAAGAGTTAATGATCTTCTCTTTCCAGCATTGTGCACACTCCAATCCGGGATGATTGGCTCGATGACCGAAAAGGCCACTTTTGTAAAAGATAATATATTTTTCTTTCCTATTTTCACACTCAGACTCTGTGCACCACAGGAATAGCTAACACAAATCCCCAGTTTATCATTTTATGAAAACAAAATAGAGAAGATAAAATCCTTGTAAAAAGATAGATTTTTTTTTTTTTTTAATTACAAGTCTGTACCTGGCTGATATCACATTCTAAAAGATAATATGTGTGATGTCTAGCTTCTATCTAGTTTCTTTCTTTCATTTTTACAAAAGTGCAGAAATACAACAAAAAAATATAAAGAAAATATTTATACCAAAAAATATGTATCTGAATAGGGGTTTCTTACGCCCCTTTCTCTGAGTCTGATCTGTGCAAAAAGATATGTGCAGGATGGAGCCAACGGCCCAGCTCGCGCTTCAAGGCGCAAATCTCTGCACGTAGGGCATCCTCCTATACGTCTCGCTTGGTCATCCAGCGATCGTGAGGCTCCTATACCGCTTCTGGGACGCGTCGGTAGCACCAAGAGCATCATTCAAGGCTCCTCCCAGACGGAGGACCTCACACTCGGCTACATCAGCTCTGGCCTCTGCCGTTTATGCTCTAACCTTTTATTTTTCTAAATGTTCATGTAGAATGCGTTTCTCGTCCACTAGCAGCTCAATACGGGCTCGAAGCGCCAACTCCTTCTTCAGCCAAAGCCCTCCCACATCGTCACTCTCTACCTGATCCAGATGATCAGTAGTAGGCTGGTCGGATAACAGCCAGGCCTTGTACTCGAGGGAGGACAGAACTAAACTCCCTTGCTCTAAGCCGCACATAAGCGTCGACTGACGCATCTCCCTGAGAGCAGCAATCTGATCCATGTTCCCAGAGGACCCTCGAGAAAAGATTAAATCACATAAGGGGGGTTTCGTCCCGCAAGGCACTGCTGAGAGTAGCCGAACTGACGT
Source organism: Chloranthus sessilifolius (assembly GCA_021018995.1). Classification (NCBI taxonomy): domain Eukaryota; kingdom Viridiplantae; phylum Streptophyta; class Magnoliopsida; order Chloranthales; family Chloranthaceae; genus Chloranthus; species Chloranthus sessilifolius. The sequence continues at coordinate 31,274,700 of CM037592.1, read as the reverse complement.
AGCACCTGAAATGGGAAGTAGAAGGTACTGCCAATCAATCCAAGGAGGGTGATGCCCTCATGGTCTCTAAAGAGAACCACTGGGAAGGTCCGATCTAACCAAGGAAGTCTCCATACCAGCTCTGTATCGGTCAATCAAAGCTTTAACTCTGACATATCTTCCTGTGGAAGCATGTGGCACCTGCCCAAAAAGCATCAGACCACCTCACCATGAACGATATAGAAGTGAGGCACTGGTCCCAAAACGGCAAGATGCTCTCCTAGCCAGACCTGGAGCAGAAGCGGACATCCCTTGAGGCACCCCACCTTGCCCAGAGCAAAAGCGTAAAGACAACGATAGAGTTCGGCTAAGACCGGATGCATCACTGACCACCCCACCTCAAATCTGTCAAAATTTCGTAGAGAGCAAGAGAGAAGCTCTCTCCCCCAGTGAAGAAAATGATTTCAGAAATGAGGCCTAAAGCAAAGGCCTTCAAATTGAACACGTTTCGGACTGACAATTTTTGAAGACTTTCGTCACCGAAAAGTTCTCAGGAATTTTATCGAACACCTGGTTGGCCCTCTAATGAGACTTTTCTCATATTCAGACTTCTTCAAACTCAGAGTGAGGTGGATGGCTTTAGCGTAGCCCGGCTTCGGCAAAACTCTTGTAAGGCCTCTTTGGAGCTTCAAGCCTAACAGATTGGAGAGCTCTTCAAGTGTGGGAGATAGTTTCCGCTTCCCAAAATGGAACACATGGACATTTATATCCCAAAAGGAGGTCACCGCATAAAGTAGGTCCCACGGTAGAGGAACCTCAAGGAAGGACGAGAGGCGCAACAATCTGAGTTGATCTAAATCAATGAGCTCACTCTCATTCAAGCTCCCAAGCCAACTTTTAAGAAAATTGGGCCCTAAGCCTAAAGCGGGGAGTAAATTAGTTCCGGGCCCTTCACGCAAGAGAGGGTTGGAAAGCGGGTCCATTGACATATGAGGATTTTTAAAAAATATAAAAATTCAATATAAGACGATGGACCCACCCTTGGGAGGGCAAGGAGAGAAAAAGCAGCAGAAAATGTCAAGCCAAAATGAAAAGAGAAGGAAAAATGGCCATTCTCGGGCTTAAAAGGGCCCACTGCCCCCAGGAAGCACCTGGCGCATGTATTACATGTGCTAGTGCATTTTTTCCAGGAATTGGCTTGGCGCATGTAATACATGCGCCAGACCAATCTGGCCCCCTACAGCAAAAGTGGGGTTTTGAAGGAAATTTTTTTGGTCTTTGCTGGACCCTGATCGATTTAGAATGTAACCCTTGCAAGTGCACAAGATCTATTGCAGTATGGCAAGAACAGGGGTGTCGAACCCACAGGGAAACGTGAATTTTTAATTAATTCTTTTAGAGATTTTAAAAACATCCCTAAGGAAGTACCAAAGGGCAGATTCAATTTTACCAAAAACTTAACGCACTTTTCCTAAATGCAGAAAAATAAATTAATCTAAACAATTAATTACTGATAAATCTACGAACAATATTAAAATGAGATCAAGGAATATGCTACCCCAGATTCGTACCCCTTTTCTATCATTAAAACCCACAGTTTCATTAAATCATCATTCACACCATCATTCATCTAGAAAAATGACTTGAAATAAAATATGATCATCAATCCGGCATACCCTATCTAAAAACAATGACTCAGCCTAACATTGCGGTATGAGTCATGTAAAAAGCATAGCGTATCTCATGATATTTAGATCACGACAATCGACACATAATCGCTCTCTACTTAGATCACTGCAGTCCAGATCTAGCGATTACGGCCGTTAATCTGCCGCAATCAACGGTCATAACAAAGCATTTAAAATATTTTCAATCACACAAACTTTGAGCAAAACGATTCCATGATAACAATAATAGCGGTATTAATCATAAACATGGGTACTTATCGGGGATCGCATCTTCCCGATCTCTTGATTTAGCCGCTCATCTTTGGTGTTTGATCTCCTTTTCTTTCAAAGTCATTCCTCTTTTATTTCTTCCAAAAGATATTTGCAATTGTTTTTCCTAAATACAATCTATGAATTTCTCGAGAAAAATAATGCAAATCCTAGGTACAATCTACCTGAATAAACCCTAGAAGAAGGAGAAGAAGACTTGAAAAGATGAAGAAAATATTCCCCAAAGTGAAGAGCCCTAAAACTAAAAAGAAAGAATGAATAATATTCTAATTGCAAAAATCCTCCTAAGAAACTCGTGGCTTCCTTTTATAATAGCCTAACCCTAATACCTCTCGATTGACATCTAAGAGTAATTTTCGTGAATTCCGCCTAGCTTTGCATCAGACACTGCCTCGGTATTTTGCTCATAATTTTCTGTACCGGACTCGGATTGAGGTGTTTCTTGAGGTGATGGAATGCTGACGACGTGCTCTACAACTTTTATGTTTTAGCCATTTCCTGAATCTGACGTCTTGAAGGTCCAAATTGAGCTGAAAGTCGCACTAAGTTCTCAATGACCCAAAATAGCGGTGTTTTGACATTATTTTCGGGATTCTTGGGCTGTTTAGAAACTTGGTGTATTTACGAAACACTTCAAATCTAGTAAATCTCATCAGATAGCCTTCATCGGAGGCTAAATATAGGTATTTAGGGTGAAATATCATCATATTTCACTACATCACACCCCAAATCTACACTTTGCTAGTCCTCGAGCAAAGAGAATGATAGAATATAAAGCAAATCAAACTAACATCCTAAAATTTAAATGCCACTTTCAGAGGGAACACGATTGCACTTAGCATGTGCAACAAGCCTTTAAACCCATAGGTGATCCCTAGTGGAGGAGTTGTGTCCGAGGGTTTGCGTGAAGTTACCCACAAACTTCCAAAAATTTCAAACCATCGGTAAAATTTAGTTTTCAAAACATGATTTTTTTTTTTTATAACATATGTACTATTCAAAAAACAAAATCATTAATTGCTTCGATATGTGAATCATCAATCTCAAATATTAAAGTCATGTCAATCATGCTAGTATCCATTCAAATTAATTTAATGCTCAAATTGTTAGATAATTCATTCATTCATGCCTAAGCGTGAAGTGTGTGCATACCAAAACCAAGATTCATCCTCTCGAACTAGTCCAACGGAAACCATCGGATCTGTTGTCTCGACTCAATCCTCACTTTAGGTATACTCTCAAAATAAAATCACTCCGATGATGGGTAAGTTTTCGCACATGTGAGAGATCAATACAAAGCAAATGAAAAAGGTCTCACATGATAAATGAAACACGATGCCAATCAATGAACAAAATAAATCTCATAAGAATGATACTTGTATACCCTAAGCATGTCATATCAAGTGTCATAAGTATTATATATTGACTCTCCACAAGATAGCTTACCAATGCAAGATCGGATCATGAAGGTTTTTTGTGGGGTTGTAATGGGGCTCAGGTAAGGGTAAGAAAGAAAGGGAATTGTGATTCAAAATTTCTGAGAAATTGGAAAAGGAACTAACTTCTGATTTTTTTTTTTTTTTTTTTTTTTATTTCTCTTTTTTTTTTTTTCTTTTCTAATTTCTCACCATTTTTTTTTCTTTTCAATATTTTCTTTTCTCATTCTTTCTTCTCTTTGAATTTCCTTTTCTTGAAGCACCTCATTTTTCATTCCTTTTTTTTTTTTTTTTCTTTTTTCTTTTCTCTCCCCTTTTTCTTTTTTATATTTGCCATACACTCTCAAGAACACCATAACTCATTATCTCTCCACTTACTCTCTTTTCGCTCATTTTATCCCTCGTTCCTAATTTCTCGTAAATAAGAAGGGTAAAGCTAAATTTTAAATTGTGAAGGGTTAAAGGTTAACGTGGCTTATCAAAGAATGTATAAGGGTAAATTTTTCTATAGGCTCAAAGGTACTAAAAGGATAAATTTATATGAGGTGGGGCATTTTAAGCACAAACGAGCCAAAGATGGCCTTCAATCATTTCCTTAAAAGATGCTAACCTTGCCTATTTGTCTTGAGTAGATATACAGTACCTTCTAACACAATAATATGGATTTCATATCACGCAAAGTCACAAGCCAAAATAAAATGTATGAGATTATGCAAGATAACTCGTATTCAAAGAAAACTCCGAGTTTATATATTCACTCATCAATGACGGAAATTAGCTCTAAAGCTTATCGGGTTTAGTCTCCACTAAGAACCTAAGATTCAACGCTTCAAAATAGTTCATCGATTTCTAAGTCTTAGCTTGGTATAAGTGCAAAATTCTAAGCACGAATTTGAGTCATCCACAAATTATCACATTAAGCTTCATCATCCTAGATACAAGTATTCAAAATATGACATCAATATTCTCAAAATTAAATTCACATGCATCATCAACTAAAGTTTGAAAACTATTGCAAAGTAAATCATGTATGATGGTTCCAAATAAATAATTTTTTTTTTTTTTTTCAAAGAAAATCAAAATAAGTGATGAAAGATAGATAATCATACATACCCCAAACCTAAAAATGACAATGTCCTCATTGTTTGCAATAAGTAGGCACCCCAAACCTCGTTGAAAAGTACCTCAACACAAAGATCAAAGAGAATATGGGCATCAAATTAGAACATGACCAAAAATAGATTGAAGGTAATGTGGCTACACTAATTTGGAAATTAAAATAACCTAAACTAAACTAAAACTAATATTCTAGAACTAAACATACGAAAAGAAAGATAAATCCTAAATCCTAAACTAAACTGTGTCCAACTCCTAAATAAAACACCTGGTTGCCTCCCGTGAAGCCTGAAGTTTAAGTGTCGACATGACCTCTTCATTGATCAAGAATCTGGATCACTAAGGTGCATCGCCTCAATCTTAAATCGGGTCATCGGCTCAAACATTGGTTTGAGTCTTTGCCCATTCACTTTGAAAACTCGATTGTCAAGGCTTTGAATTTCAATTGCAGTGCTCACTAATGGAAACAACAAACGGGCCTTCCCATCTAGATTTCAATTTCGGGATGAAGCTTAAGTCGAAATTGAATAACCAAACTTTTGGCCAACATGAAACTCCTTCCGAGAAATTAATTGATCGTGCAACTTTTGTACCTTTCCTTGTACATCTTTGAATTTTCATACGCATCGAGCGTAACTCTTCTAATTCACTCAATCGTAACCTTCGATTCGACCGCCGCTTGCATATCGAAATTAAATCGCTTGATCGCCTGTAATGCCTTATGCTCCAATTCGACAGAAGATGACATGCCTTCCGTAGACAATTTCAAGGGAGACATTCCGATCGGTGTCTTGAATGCGACGATAGGCCCTAAAGCATCGATAGCCGGTTTGACCAATCTCTTCTATCCTATTGCACTGCCTTTTCTAGAATTCGCTGATTTCCGGTTAGACACTTCCACCGACCACTAGTCTGGATGGTACGTATGAGCGACTTTTGTGAGTGACGCCGCATTTCTTCATTAAAGTGGCAAAATGGCTATTGCAAAATGCGAACCGCCATCACCGATGATTGCTCTTGGGATCCGAATCGGTTAAACACATGTTCTCTCGTAAATTTGACCACAACCTTGTGATCATTTGATCGGGTTGCTACAGCTTCAATCCATTTGGAGACATAGTCAACGACCACCGTAATATATGAATACCCAAAGGATGGTGGAAAAGGACCCATAAAGTCAATCCCCAAACATCGAAAATTTCAACAATCGAATTGGATTAAGGGCATCATATTTCGTCGTGAAATATTGCCAGTCGTTGACATTGCCGTTGGCATTCCTTGCGATGATGAGCGTCACACGAAGATTGAGGGCCAAGAGAATCCGCTTTGAAGGATTTTCATGCGGTCTTCGTCTCAAATGGCCTCCACAGCCCCAAAGATGGCAAAAATTTAGGACGCTTAGTTGCTCGTCTTCGCACGCATCTCCTAATGATCCGATCCGAAAGCGAATTTAAACAAATATGGTTCATCCCGAAATAGTATTTTATTTGGGAGAAAAGAGATTCTTATCATTCTTACCCCACTCTGGGAATTACGCCAAAGGATGAGATAATTCACGATGTCAGCAAACCACGGAACTTTTGCACCAGCTACATCAATTGCCATCAAATGTGCATCCGGAAATGTGTCACGGATGGTCTCAGGTATAGATGATTCTTCAGGCAGAATTCTAGACAGATGATCAGCCACAACGTTCTCAACCCCTTTTTTATCTTTAATCTCAAAGTTGAATTCACGGAGAAGCGAGATCCAACGGATCGCCTTGGTTTCGCATCCTTCTTTGCTAAAAGATATTTCAAAGCAGTGGTGCAAAAGACCACTATTTTCGATCCAAGCAAATAGGAACGGAATTTGTCCGAGAGCATACACCACGACTAATAATTCCTTCTCGGTGGTGGTGTAATTGATTGGGCATCAATTAATGTCTTGCTAGCATAATAAATTACGTGAGGTAATTTATTCACCCTTTGCCCTAAGACTTCGATCGCATAATCAGATGCATCACACATGAGTTCGAATGGTAAAGAATAATCCGGTGGTTGGATTATTGGTGCATTTGATAAGAGTTCACGCAATTTTAGGAATGCCTTTATGCAATCCTCATCAAAATCAAAAGGAACATCTTTGCCAAGCAAGAAAGTGCACAATGGTTTAGCCACCTTGCTAAAATCCTTAATGAATCTTCTATAAAATCAAAGATGCCCCAAAAATGATCGAATTTGTGAACACTTTTAGGAGGTGGTAAATTTGCAATTAAGTCGACCTTCGGCTTATCAACTTCAATTCCTTTCGTTGAAACAATATGCCCCAACACAATTCCTTGTTGAACCATAAAATGGCTCTTTTCCCAGCTGAGAACAAGTTTGGAATCTAAACGTTGCAAACACTGTGAAAGATGATTCAAACAAGAATCAAATGTTTTCAAAACCGAGAAGTCGCCCATGAAGACTTCGATGAATTTGTCGATCATGTCCAGAATATGGCCAACATACATCGTTGAAACGTGGCGGAGCATTACATAAGCGAATGGCATCCTTCGATATGCAAACGTACCATATGGACACGTGAATGTTGTCTTCTTGATCACCGGAAAACGGGCACTTGATTGTATCTGAATAACCATCAAGAAAGCAATAAAACTCTTGCCCATTAACTTCTCAAGAATTTGATCAATGAGCGGAAGGAAAATGATCTTTTCGGTGGTCGTTAAATTTTCGATAATCAATGCACACACGCCATCCAAGAGTTTCACGAGTGGGCACCAATTCTCCTCCGTAGTTTCTTTCACGTAATTCCGGTTTTTTCTAACGATTTGCTTGGACTAACCCATTCACTATCGAGATCGGATAGATGATTCCGATCGAGGAGTTTAATGATTTCCTTTAAAGCGACTTCTTGCATGTTCGGATTAAGTCGCCTCGTGGTTCCCTCGATGGTTTACTCTCATCCTCCGGATGTATTTTATGCATACATACCGATGGGTCAATCCTTGAGATCGCCTAAGGTCCATCCGATGGCCTCCTTGTGCTCTTCAAGACCTTCAACAAATCATTCTCTTGTTCTTCCGATAATGTGGATGAAATTATCACCGGAAGTGTTTCTAGGTCCCGTAAAAGCATATTTGAGGGACTTAGGCAATTGTTTCAATTCCACAGTTGGTGGTGCTCAATTGATGGAGTCAAGACATCCTTTACCTCGAGGTAGTAGTGGTTCTACCTTAGTCACAACTTCACATAAGTTATCATCTTGACATGATGAATTTGACTTTTCTCTTCATTGCTTCCTTTCAAGCCCTTTGTCCTCATAGATGGCTAACAAAAGCGTGTCAAATTCCTCTTTAGCGAGCATTGATGGTAATGCTTCATCCACCACTTCGTCCATCGATCGATGTAAAACATTCGACCTCATCCTCATTGGGGAAATGGTTCATCGCATGGAATATGTTAAGCGACTTTCATGTTTCCAAAAGAAACGTCCATGACTCGTGCACAATTAATGCAAGCGTTGCGATGGCGAGAAGCGGACGTCCCAAGAATAATTGGGACTTGATTGATTGATTTCGCAGTGGTTCCATGTCTAAGACAACGAAGTCCACTGGAAAGACAAACTTGTCTATTCCAACCAAAACATCCTCGATAACACCCCTCGGTCTTCTTTCTGATCTATCTGCCAGTTGGAGTGTGACCGTCGTGGGTTTCAATTCACCCAATCCGAGTTTCTCGTACATTGAGTATGGGATCAGATTAACACTTGCTCCCAAATCCAATAACGCCTTTCCAATTGATTGCCCACCAATGACACATGGAACAGTTGGGACTCCAGGGTCTTTCGGTTCGTAGGGGTTTCCAATCGCAATATCGAACTGACTTGATTTGTTAGGAACACTTTCTTTGAAACGTGAGTACGTGCCTTTCTCTTCCGAGTGCACAAATCTTTGAAAAACTTAGCGTACTCAGGAACTTGTTTGATTGTTTCAAGTAATGGAAGATTTATCTTTACTTGCTTGAATGTTTCGAAAATTTCTTCCATTTTTGTCGGTCCCTTTCCCATTCTAGGTGGAGTACTTAGGCATTGAGGGTATGGTGCCTTTGGGACATAAGCTGTAGATTCCATTTCCGGTTCTTTTTCAGGTCCTTGTTGGACGGTTGAAAGAAACTCTTCCTCTATTACTTTTTCTTTTCCTTTCTCTCTTCCTTGCTCTTGCACTTTTCTTATCTCTCGCTCTTTGTCTCTTTCTTTCTTTCTTTCCTTTTCCTTTTCCTTTCTCTTTCCTTTTCCTTTCTCCTTTCTTTTCTCGATTCTTTTCCTCTCGCTTCTTTCTTCATCGCTTCTATGCATTTTCACTTGATTATCAACCTCTCGTAATGACTTTCAACTGTTGACTATTCGGTGGTCCTGCTTCAGATGATGCTTGGTCTCGTGGCTTATTGATGGGTTGGCTGGGGAGCCTACCTTCCTCTCGCTGACTCAGTGGATTGGCCAATTGACTGACTTGGTCCATTATCATCTGATTGCATGCTTCGCATAAGCTTTTCTTCGATCGAGAATCTTCAATCTTGGCATGAGATTGATTAAGATTCGATTGAAATTCCGATTTTTCAGAGTCGAATTTGGATGATAATCTGAGCATTCTGTTGGAAATTGGAATTACATTGGAAATTAGAATTTTGCTGGAAATTCTGTTGTGGACGAAAATTTTGTTGAAAATTTGGTTGAAAAGGTTGTTGTCCACCCATTGTGTTGGCTCTATGTTGGTTTACGCCGTTATTCGATTCACCCCATCCTAAGTTGGGGTGATTTTTCCATTCGGATTGTAGGTATTGAGTACATGTTTCTACCCCGCCACGATAAGATTGAGTCACATTTACTCGCTTGAGGATTAGGTTCATCGGGAAGAATGACAAGGTAGTAGGGCACTCATTAGCCATATGACTGGTGGTCACAAATTGAACACACTGTGGGGTGAGAGCTTTAGCTTGCTTGGTAGCGACTAACAACATGTTCATCTGTTTGGACACATGTCAAACTTTGTTGAGAGATCGAGGCATTATTGTTGACATCGCATTACAATCCGCTTTTGTCAACACATGAGATTTAGGTGCTGTGGTTCAAGTTGGTTCGCCCAGTGTCTCACTTTGTATCAAGTTTGATATAACTTTTCAAACAATGCCCACAATTTCGCCGCTTCTTTCGTGGCACAAGATCCACCACAAGATGCATCAACCATGCGTCTCTCTTGAGAATCATCCATTGTAAAAACTTTGGACTTGTTGCCACCTTGGAACTTGATGATTTGGGCAACTTCGATCAATTCCTTAAACGCTCCCAACATTCATGGAATGTTTCAGAGGTTGTTGGGAAAAGAACTGGATCTTCCGACGCAATTCAATGGCCTTAGTCATGGGAAAATATTTTTAAAGGCCAGCGATGCGGCTACGCCTAACTCGAATAGATTGTGGTTCTAAGGAATAGAACCATGTTTTGCCTTATCTCTTAAAGAGAGCGGAAGAGCTCTGAGCTTCGCTATCTCATCGGTGACATTGTGGACTCGAAACATTTTGCATACCCCAAAGGAATTCATTTAAGTGAACGTATGGATTTTCATTTGCTAACCCATGGAAAATTGGTAGCATTTGAATCATTCCGATTTGAATTCATAGTGGTTCCTGGAATGGGAGCATGCATAATACATTCCTGATCCTCGTAAAAACCAGAATCGTTATAATACTCCAGTGTTCTAGGGCCCTCATCAAAATTATTGTTCCTATTATTTCCATTATTGACATTCCCATTGTTGTTATTCTCATCTCTCTCTTGCCTTTGGGCTGAGATGGTCTCAGTTTGTTGATATTGATTCCTCTGGTCTCTTGATTCTCTCTACAAGCTCTTTCGATCTCAAGATTAAAGGTGGCGAGATGTGGGTGATGAGAACGAGTAAAGCTCATACACCAACACTCACAAGCAGGTTGAAGAATCCACAACAAACCCACAAAATTCTCGCTTCAAACGATTTAAACAAAGATGATAAAACAAGAGCAATATCGTAGGAAAGATTTCTTCTTTTTTTTTTTTTCTTTTTTTTTTTTTTTTTTTTTTTTAATTAAAATTCGAATTTAAATTAATTAATTAATTTTTTTTTATATTCAAATTAAAATTAAAATTCAAATTAAAATTAATTAATTAATTAATTAAATTTTTTTTTTTTAAATTCAAATTAAAATTAAAATTCGAATTTAAATTAATTAAATATTTTTTTTTTTTTTTTTTTTTTTAAAATTCAAATTAAAATTTAAATTCGAATTTAAATTAATTAAATTTTTTTTTTTTTTTTTTTTTTTAAATTCGAATTAAATTTTTTTTTTTAATTTTTTAATTTTTTAATTTTTTTTTTTTTTAAATTAAATTCGAAAATTAAAAATTAAAATTGAAAATCCTATAAAATCTTTCCTAAAAGAGAAAAATAAGGAGAAGAATGAAAGATTCCTAAAAATCCTAAAACAAAAGTCCCACAAAAGTTAATGACTAAATTTAGAAAATCCTAAAAATATCTAAAAGAGGAAAATAAGGAAAAAGAGTCCTACCAAATCTAAAATAAGAAGTCCTAAAAATCTCTACTTCCTAAATTTCCTAAGGAAGGTATCCTAAAAATCTAAACTTCCTAAAAAGACTCCACAAAATCTTATCAAAGAGAGAAAAATAAGGGAAATAAATTTTTTTTTTTTTTTTTTTTTTTTAAACACTCAAAACAGAAAAATCCCTATCCGAATTAATCAAAATTTCACCGATTTTCCCGGCAGCGGCGCCAAAAACTTGATCGATTTAGAATGTAACCCTTGCAAGTGCACAAGATCTATTGCAGTATGGCAAGAAGGTGTCGAACCCAGAGGGAAGCGTGAATTTTAATTAATTCTTTTAGAGATTTTAAAACATCCCTAAGGAAGTACCAAAGGCGATTCAATTTTACCAAAAACTTAACGCACTTTTCCTAAATGCGTAAAAATAAATTAATCTAAACAATTAATTATCGATAAATCTACGAACAATATTAAAATGAGATCAAGGAATATGCTACCCCAGTTATTCGCACTTTTCTATCATTAAAACCCACGAGTTTCATTAAATCATCATTCACACCATCATTCATCTAGAAAATGACTTGAAATAAAATATGATCATCAATCCCAAGATACCTATCTAAAAACAATGACTCAAATTCTAACATTGCGGTATGAGTCATGTAAAAAGCATAAGCGTATCTCATGATATTTAGATCACGATAATCAAAGACATAATCGCTCTCTACGCCTAGATCACTGCAGTCCAGATCTAGCGATTACGACCGTTGAATACGCCGAATCAACGGTCATAACAAAGCATTTAAAATATTTTCAATCACACAAACTTTGAGCAAAACGATTCCATGATAACAATAATAGACTGCGGTATTAATCATAAACATGGGTACTTATCTGGGGATCGCATCTTCCCCGATCTACTGATTTAGCCGCTCATCTTTGGTGTTTGATCTCCTTTTTCTTTCAAAGTCATTCCTCTTTTATTTCTTCCAAAAGATATTTGCAATTGTTTTTCCTAAATACAATCTATGAATTTCTCAGAGAAAAATAATGCAAATCCTAGGTACAATCTACCCTGAATAAACCCTAGAAGGAGAGAAGAAGACTTGAAAAGATGAAGAAAATATTCCCCCCAAAGTGAAGAGCCCCAAAAACTAAAAAGAAAGAATGAATAATATTCTAATTGCAAAAATCCTCCTAAGAAACTCGTGGCTTCCCTTTTTATAATAGCCTAACCCTAATACCTCTCTCGATTGACATCTAAGAGTAATTTTCGTGAATTCCCGCCTAGCTTTGCATCAGACACTGCCTCGGTATTTTGCTCATAATTTTCTGTACCGAACTCGGATTGAGGTGATTCTTGAGGTGTTGGAAAGCTGACGACGAGCTCTACAACTTTTATGTTTTAGCCATTTCCTGAATCTGACGTCTTGAAGGTCCAAATTGAGCTGCAAGTCGCACTAAGTTCTCAATGACCCAAAATAGCAGTGTTTTGACATTATTTTCGGGATTCTTGGGCTGTTTTAGAAACTTGGACTGTATTTACCTGAAACACTTCAAATCTAGTAAATCTCATCAGATAGCCTTCATCGGACGGCTAAATATAGGTATTTAGGGGTGAAATATCATCATATTTCACTACTCATCAGACCCCCTAGCCAGTTCACCTGTGCTTCATGCTGTGATCACATAACAATTATTATTATTTTTTTTTTCTATTGCACCTAACTTATATAAGCATTTATTTGTGCAGGAAAAATCCACATTAAAGGCGAATAAAACATTGAACAAAGCAGGAAGCCTAGGAGGCCCTCTTTTTTGCCAAAATCAAACCCATCCTACAAGCAATCAGATACAATACAAGCGAAGCAGAGCATACGATAAGAAGGGAAAAAGCACTAATATTCCAAAGAAGCTAAAAAACCATCCAAAAGAAAGTGAACAAAGCATCACATCATCCATTACAAATTGATCAAAATCCCAAAAAGAATGTCCCAGAATGTCTAAAGTTCAAAATCAAGAGCTAAGCCTAATCCTTAGTGGCGCCCTTCAATTTATTTCGCCGATGTGAAGAGCTTTGATAGGTCCAAATGCCTCCTACCTAGGTTCATGCCTGAGAAAGTCGGCTGAGCAGGGAGCGCGACTCCTTTTCACAGGCACGCTGCAAGACAATAACCAATCAGATCAGTTGAAAGATAAATGGCAAGGCAATAATCAAAGAACGGTCAGAAGGATACTCACCACTTCCACTTCCCGAAGGCCGACAATATTGCAGTAATACTCTGCTTGGTTCACCACCGACTCGTAGGCCTACACAAAAAGGAAAGTGACGTTCAGCTATAGGCGCCAACACATGCATTTTTCGAAGAAACAAGCATGAAGAAGGAGAAAACTTGCACCCCAGGAACCAATTCAGGAGGAGGGATCCGAATTGCGTCAGTAGATATGCGGGCCCGTACCTCTACGGCCTTACATAAACCACCAAGGAAAGCATCATCGAGGTGCCTGAAGGTTCCCTGAACGTCCACAGTTGAACTATCAGAGGCGCCAACACCGGAGGCACTTGAGGAACCAGCTCCCGTAGCATCAGCAGTACCCGCCACTGCCCCATCATCATCAAAATCACCTCCTTGCTCAAACTATGAAAAGAAATAGGGTTTCCATTAGTCGAGATCACAAGTCAACCAAAGCCACAGGGAACCAATCTGAAAGAAAAGGAAGAACTACCCGAAAGAGTGGGCCGCCAAAAGCTAAGAAGTTTGCGCCAGGAAAGAAGCTTGGGATAAGAGACCGATAAGGCAAAGACTTATACCACATCCGATAGTCCTCGGGCATCAGGAAGGCATCGATAGGGACCCTGTTTTGAAGGAATCCGATAGTGAGCTCCTCTATACTACCCACAGGCGCCATGACATTTGCAGGAGCAGAGGGCATGGTAGGTTAGTCCCGATACTGATGAACTACCCAAGCCCTAACCCAAGCCCCATAGAAAAAGATGACGCGACAGTCGATAAAGAGGCGAGATGGACCTACAACGGCTCGATCCCAATAAGGAGAACCAATGTAGGGGTCATATATAATCTACCCAAATCAAGGAGTGCCCGATCAGTCAAACATGCAGCATAATATAACGGAGAAGCTCGGAAATGAAAAGAGGGAAAAATAGCCTTACCTGCTCCGGTATCAACAAGTCGAATTGGTACCTCAGGTCCATCTTCAGGTGTTTCATGCCAACATCCCTGCAATGGTGAGTATTCCAATTACTAAGAAGCGGATAAGTGTATATATCAAATTGAAGAAGGGGGTGGCCAGGCTGAAAGTGCAAATACCCCCATGCCTGACAAGAGTAGTGCATAAGAGACGGGTCAGAAGCAGAGAATGATCATCCAAATAAACTGAGGAAAGCAAAAGAGTCAGAGGTTACCTCCAAAGCAGGCCAAAAGCCGACGACGGACTTTGCGTTGCCAATAGAGACTTAGACTAGGTTGGACATCAACGTGGTGTAGCCGGCCCCGACCCAGTTATATCTATGCACGTCATTCCACTTGTCCATGAGGCTGAGCAAGGCTAGGGAGACCCGTCCGCCGCTGGCATTTGAGAAGAGGGCCTTGCCCAGTAGCAAGAAGAGCGAGATGCAGGCCAACATTACCGCGCCCTCGAGCTAAATAAAAATGTCCACTTCTGGCTGCCCCAGATCTACCAACTCATTCATCTCAAAAAGATTAGACAGCCAGGATATTTTGACCTTAGTATCATGCAGACTTGTGGAGGGGGGATAAGCCCCTATCAATCAAATGATCTCATCCTGATCAGACACTGCAAGGTTGGCCACCGGAACCCCTCTGTCCGAATCCCCGTAATCATGGCACAATCTACGGGAGTCAGCATCATCTCGGCCGTGGCCATGTAAAAGGTCATGGTCTCCGGACGGAAACGCTCAATAAGGGCCCTCATATAGGCTGTATCAGCTCGCATGGCGGGGCATGAAAGGAACTCTCCAAAGCCGGAGCAAGAACTACCTGATCGGTGGGAGGTAGAGATAAAACTGCTGAAAGTCTAACCAACCTCCTCGAAACACGATATGGAGCAAGTCCTACACCAAGGTAAAAGAGGCGTCAGATCACGGAAACACAGCAAAGTCGCACAAGAAAAAATTGAATTTATCCCTTTACCTTGTCGGCGATACCGAAATTGGAGATATGAATATGCTACTGATGGAGGAGGCCAGCATGGGCGGCCTTGCCCTGCATTTCGTACTAAGAGCCGACAAGGCGCTCCACCACAAAAAATTGTTCGTCCTGGGGACCATAGACCATTTCCGACCCCTCTTCTTGTTCTTCCTCTTGCACGTATTCTTCTTCGTTCGACATTCTGAGGCAAATACGAGCAATCATGTCAGGTGTGATCAAGTGATGAGAAACCATTGTGCTACAGGTCAAGGGAAGGTAAGTATGTTAATCCCCTCTCCTTTTTTTCAAAAAAATAAAACCAAAATAATAATAATAAATTTTCCCTTCCTTTTTATAAAATTAAAAACAAAAAAAATCCTTTCTTTATGTGCAAAAAAAAAAACAAATTATATACAAAAAAAAATCCCTTCTTTATGTGCAAAAATAAAAATAAAAATTATATATACAAAAATTTCTTTCTTTATGTGTAAAAATAAAAACAAAAAGAAAAAATGGATATATGTCCTAATTAATGGGCATCATTCATGGAATAAATATCAAACCCATCATCAATAATTATGCTTACAAGAGAAATAACCCATTATCATCTGAGAAAGCAAGATTCATAAACACATTGTAAAAGATTTCAAGAAAAAAAAAAAAGATTTCAAGAAAAAAAAAAAAGGTTTCAAGTAATTACTTAAAAAAAAAAATTAGGTCCTTGATCCGGCGTAGAGCGGGTGTTAAATCAGTGCGAGCGAACACCGGCAATGAAACACGCTTGGAATCGATCCAAGGGAAGCCTAGGAAGGATACCTATTTCAATTCGGAGGAGGGAGAGAAAAATTCGAAATAACCCTCTTTTGGCTTGGGCTCGAGGGGTTTAAAATCACCCCCAAGTTTTGCTTGGTGCATGTATTACTGCTCCAAGTGTTTTCTGGCCCCCATTTGGCCTAGCGCAAGTAATACATGCGCCAGGCCACTTTCAGGCTGGGTTCTGACTAGGTGTGGTTTGTACACACCTGGCCTGACCTCTTTTATTTTGTTTTGTTGTTCTGTAGGTGCACACACCCCCAAATGACATATCAACTCTCATTTGACTTGCCTGGGAAGCTGTCTTAGAATAAATGGATCAAGCTCGATGAGCATGCTTAAAGAATCCCAGTCACACATAAAATAATAGTAAAAAGGTCTAAAAAAATTCACATAAAATAATAACAAAGAGTCCAAACAAATTCACATAAAATAACAGTAAAAAAAGGGCAAACAATTCACATAAAATCATAGTAAAAAGTCCAAAAAAATTCACATAAAATAACAAAAAAATTTCTACATAAATATTACAAAAAATAATAAAATAACAAAAACTGACACGTATTCCCAAAAAGCGTTGCGACATCTTTTTGCTCCGCTCGGAAAGTCGTGCTAAATTAACTTCGAGATCATTGGGTTCACCCAAAGACCTCGAACTCTGCTTCATGCAAGGGCACCCATGACTAGTCAAATGGGGCAGTCAATGCCTCATAGGGTTGGACGCAAACTATGGACCTTTGCATATTTGCTTCGCACCTATCTTCAAGTATGGGTCGATCACCCTCTTACTCACAGAGCTGTTGGATCCAGAATGAAACTTGAACATCAAACCTCTTCAATCATCTCGAGAAGCAGACATTTTTTCTAGTATATTGAGCTTTCACAACTCGCTCTATCTCGATTATATCCAGTAATGTTGCTAAGCGCTTGGGGACTGATGACCTTGAGAAACGGACATTTTTTCTAATATACAGGGATTTCGTTTTCTCACCATGTTACTCACCTAATGTTTGAGGTTCGTTTTGAATACAACGGACCTGTCAGTAATGCCTTGGGCCTCTTCGGATATCTCTTGTCTTTGACATTCGATCATTAGTGATCGGATATCAAAGAGGGGCATCTATAGACATCCAAATTTAGCCCAAGGCCTGATTAAAACACACTTGGAGAGAGGTGCACTTTCGAGCTTCCGATGGTAGGTATCGTAACCTTAGGAACCTTCCCAAAACCTTAGGAGTCATCCCAAACCGTTAGGAATCACCCCTGATCCCTTAGAAACCTCTCCGAACCTTTAGAAACCAACCCCAACCTTTAGAATCATTTTTGAACCCATACCTAGACTTTCCCGGACAATGATCAAAGAGTGGTGCACTGGAACTAGCTGGAACCTCTACTGAGATTAAATCATATGCCATTGAAAAGTAGAGGTTTCCAGCTTTTTGACGTCAAGCCAAGAACCGTCCTGATCCGATTTACGCGTCAAAAGTTACGGCGATCCGAAGCTTGGGCACAAGAATGGGCAACATGAGAACCTCGCGAGGCCTGCCTTGAACCACGCGAGAACTTCGCGAGAAAGTACTGTGTACTTGGCACAAGTACACAGTATTGTGGGTTAAGGCACCTTACTTGCCCAAGTACGCAGTACTTTCTCGCAAAGTTCTCGCGTGGTTCAAGGCAGGCCTCGCGAGGCTCTCATGTTGCCCATTCTTGTGCCCAAGCTTTGAATCGCCGTAACTTTTGATGCGTAAATCGGATTACGGCAATGTAACACTTACGCCAAGTTATTTCTCCCCAAAAATGGCCTGACACAACTATTAGTTGCGCTAAGCACAAGTGGGTCCCCCCGCGGCCTTGCAACTTCCCATACATTGTTTTACTGTATCTTTGCCCGACGCATTTATTAGTTGTGCCAAACTTATCTACAGTGACTATGGGTTTTTAGCTCGAATTTCATCTTTGGGGTTTGACTTGTTAACCATCTTGATGCCCTGAGTGTGTTTCATTTGTTATGTTGCACCCTTCCTTACCCTATCATCCACCATTGGAGTAACCTTCACACTTTTCCAAGCTCTTGAAAACCTAGGAAATCTTAGAAGCTTGATTACCTAATTGATAAACCAATTTAGCCTCTAAGCATCCTCTTAACCTCTCCTTTTCCTATAAATAGAGAGGTACCCCTCCCTTTGAAAGGGCTTGAAAATTTTTCTAAAGAGAAGATTAAGAAAGAAGCTCCCTCTCCCTTTGGTGCCCCCTTTTGCATACAAATTATGGAATTCCCAAACCTTCTTTAGACCTTACCTTTCCTAAAAAATCCCCTAGGTTAGGTGGAAGCCATCCTCTAGCCTTCCTCCTCTACCTCTTAGCTATCAAGCCCTAGGAGCTAGAACCTTTGTTCTAACCATACAAGCCATTGGAAGCTCACTGAAGCACGCCTACACAAGGATCTACAGTGGTGCAACAAGGGCCCGAGAGCTCCGACTCTCCCCTCTACTCCTCTTTCTCCTTCCTCTATCCTCGTATTTGTGCCGTTATGCCGCCGAAATTTCGGTAGGAACGGAGGGACACAAATAAGATTTTGGTGCCGTAGGACAAGAGGAAGGAATTTTTTATTTCTTTTCTTTTATTTTTATTTTAGCCATAAGTAGAGACCACATTAAGTGGGTCGATCGAGTACCTAACACCTTCCCGATCGATAACCGAAGCCCCTACCCAAGAGCCTTTGGCATAGACCGGTGAATCAGAGTCATATTTGACACTTTGGTGAACTTAATATTGATTTAGGTTTCCTAGGACACCAAAAGCTCCGGATAGTAACTCTAAATTTTTCACGAGTGAGCATCGTTGCGACGGGACCGTTAAAAATCTATGATTGCACATTTGCGAACAAAGTTGTGCCATTGGAAATAATAGAAAAATTCAAAATTTTCTTTTCCATTAGAAACTGATATATCCCTTTAAAATAGGAGGATTTCATCAGAAATATTTTGCTATTATCGATTTCTCTCTCTCTCTCTCCTCTTTCTCTCACTCTCTCTATCTTTTTTTTTATGGTTAAATTGAAATAAAATCAATTATCGAAAAAATAAAAATAAATAAATAATAAAAGAGAAAAATAAAATAAAAAATAAAAAATAAATTAATAAATAAAAATAAATAAAAAATAATAAAAAATAAAAAATTATAGATAAAAAAATAAAAGTAAAAAAACAAAAAAAACAAAATAAAAAATAGAAGAAATAAAAATAATAAACAAAATAAATAAAAATAAAAAAATAAGAAAAAAGAAAAAATATAAATTAAAAATAATAAAAATAAAAAATAATAAAAAAATAAAATTAAAATAATAAACAAGTAAAAATTCTCTCTCTCTCTCTCTCAAGGATGAAAATGGTAGATTTCGTTTCAGTTTCGGACATGACCGAAACCAAATTCCGAAATTTTGGCCGAAATTTTCCCCCCGTATAGAAAAGCCCAAAATTTTGGGTTTCGGTTTCGGGCATGCCTGAAATCGAAACATTTCGGCTGAAATTTTTAACCATGCTCTGTCTCTCACCAAATCTCTCTCTCACCAAGTCTCTCTTCTCATCTCTCACTCTCCTAGCTCCCTCTTACTGTTCTCTTTTCTCTCTTTTCCATTCTCTCTCTCTCTCTAATTTTTTATTTGTTGTGTATTGTGTACAACAAAGATGGTGCTCCCCTTTCTCTTTCCTAATCTCTCTATCAGAATCTCTCTCCTAATCTCTCTTTTTTAGATGTCTCTCTCTCTCTAATATCTCTCTAGTTTTTCTTTTAATTTCTCTCGTAAGTTTTGCCTCTCTCCCCAAATCTCTCTTTCTCTCTCTCTCCTAATCTTTCTCTTTCTTTCTCCTATTTTTTTTCTCATAGAATCTCCCTCACAATAGAAAGTTAGAATTATTGGGTATGAGAGATATACACTATCGATGGTGCTCCTTTTATATTTTCTATGAGTAATTACTCAATCAAAACACCGGAAAACAATGAATTCTCAAAGAGATGAAATCCATTGGATCTACAAATCCATTTCCTATATTTTTCAAAAAATTGCCAAAGAGACCCTAAAAGTTTTCTTCTCTTTTATGAGCTCTCGCATGACACCCTTACATGTGCCACTTGTTTAGCTTATATATATATATATATAATATAATTCTTCTAGGATTTAAATTCCCTTCAGATAGGATTTTGCCATTTTACAGTCATGTTCTCTAGTGGCGTAATCACCGATGGAACGAGTAACCTTCATCAAGATCTAGGAGAAAATTAGCCCTGAAATGAACGAAGTTGTCCAAAAACCTATGCTTGCAAAAATTAAACATGAGATGAATAAAGGATTAGAAGATGAATATGAAATTGAACTGAATTTCAACTAGAAATTGAAAATCAAACAACAATGGTCGTTGTTGTTATCTACTTTATGCTGGCAGAATTTATTGTAAAATGGATGGTTAAAATACAGCAGAAAATGAAATGAAATGGAATAGACTTTAGCACAAAGTGCAGCCTACAAGATACATGGCCTGTTGTAGCAGGTTTTGATAAGTAAGAGTTTGTCCCACAAGAAATTATGATCTAGAACCCAAAAAATGTTATATTAGTAGGCCTCCAGATTTGACTATAGATCTGACAATTCTAAAGAAAGAAAGTGTCGGTGTCACAACTAAAACTAAAACTAATCTAAGAAATAAAATACAGTCCTATACTATAGAAAAGGTTTCAAAGAAGGGTGATGGTGATGTGGTAAAATAACAAAAATAAAATGGTGGGAAGTATGCAGCTAAGGTCACATCAATCATGCAAGTAAGATCTAGAGCTGTCTTTGTAGTAATCCTTCAGATGGCTAGGGGAATCCAACTCAACCCCTGTGATTTAAACTGGTCTCTTAAGGCTATAATCTGTCTACTTAAATGATCACAGACTATACAAGGGAGAGGATCAAATCACAAAGATTAAATCAGAAACCAACCTAATCTAAGAGGATGGATTGATCTTAAGGCTATAACCTGTCCACTTAAATGGTCACATGCTATCCAAGAGATTTTCTCCAGTCAAATGGACCAAATCAAAACATGAACACCATTGCAGATATTATGTTTGCAAGGCTACAAACACAAACATTCATAGGAACAAACAACTCTTGAAAAACTAATGGAAACCATAGTCATTCACAAGCTGTTTGGGGATCTAGAATCAGCTGGTCATTGCTACTAAAGACTAGCAATGACTCAGCTCACAAGTCTGTAATCACTACAGAAGATCAGATCTAAGAGCTAGGTGATGGAAATGTAAAACAAAGGGTGATATGCCTCAGAAGTAATCTCTCACAAGGCTACAAACTCAAGTGCAGAGAAGAAGAATCTATCTTAGATCGGTGGTTTGAACCAGCCTTAGGGATATAGTTGTTAAGACCTGAAAAATATCACTTTTTACCCCTTAACTTAATATTTGTTGGACCCTTAATCATTTAATAAAAGTGCGGGTAATAAACTGCAATAAGGCCTTAATCTCGCTAAGGAGCCCACTTTTGCCGAAGTCTCCGTAAGAATGGAAGACAGAGAGGCATGAAGGCGAGGCACAACAACAAGAAAGAAAGAAATGAGCCTCAAGGTTCACATGACTCGAGAAGCACGCCACGCAATCCTCGCGAGTTTCCCATGACGTCATACCAATTGTCTGCGTTGTTCTCGCGAAGTTTAGTGACAGAAGAGCTCCTGCAGCATAGTTCGCGCAGCTCTCGCGAAGCTCAAATATAAATGATCGTGCAGTCTCGCGCAGCTTAAGAAAGCAGCTCTCAAACCTCGCGTAGTTCACTCAGATCAGCTGAGGAGAGAGAGCTCCAGGTATCTTTGCGCGCAGTGGCCGCGGGATGCAAAACTTCAGAAAAACCTCTCGCGCAGTTCAGAGACCAATGCACATCACGTCCTCGCGAAGATCCATTGAGAAATAAATTGCTCGCACGATTCCAGTGCCATTCAGAAGGAAAGTGCAATCCCGCGAAGACCAGAGCAATCCAGCGAGGATTCAATGCTCTATCGCCATTGCTTTACATGACTAAGACAACCCCGCGACGGCTAGAATTTCAAGCTAATCCAATCTCGCATGCCGTACTGCTGACCTCTTGAAACCTGCTACTGGCGAGGCTCTAAACTCTAACTCTCCCTCACCTCTGCAGAGGACATTCTGGGAACTTCCAGCAATTAGGGCACGCACTCCAATGCTCCAAGTTCTGTACATGTGCCCTGAGGCATCCAAGGAATAGTATTAGGCCATGTGATATCGTTAAAATTAGAGTTTCCTAACCCTAATGTGCCGCCAAACTAACTGCTATATAAACCTAAGCCTAGTTTAGGTTTAGGGGACCTCTCATAGAATAAAATTTTGTCTATCTTCCTCTTGCAGTAGCTGTAGATCTTTAGTAAGGTTTAGGTAGATTTCTTTTTACTTTTTCTTCTCTCCATAGCCCAGCACTTGCTGGCTATACCTTTGTATGACTATTTGGAATAGATTAATGGAGTTTTATGATAGGGTGTTTTACATTTATGGGATTTCTGTTTGTGAGTTGTTCTGTACAAGGCTGCTACCTTGAGATCCTCAATTGCTAGGATGTATTGCAAGCAATGGAGGACTAATTTTATGGTTTACTCAGATCTAAGTGATCGGTGTGTCTGGGCTAACATGCTCCCATACAGGCCTAGCCCCACCACAGGACCCACTAGATCTGAAGTCCCCATGGGAGCAATAAGCTTTTGTAGCCTTGTGAATATGGTGGTGGCAGCAATGTTTCTTGTTCTATCTTGAGCTTTGTGAGGAGGATAGCCTCTGGGATAGTCTGTGACCATTTAAGTGGATAGGTTATAGCCTTAGGGTGAAGCCAACCCACAGACTCAAGAGGGATTGTTCTTCTCTGCACTTGTGCTTATAGCCCCGTGAGAGATTGTGCTGAGACAAACTCTCTGATGTGTATGTATAGACCGCCATCGATCTGGTTTGGTTATAGAGATTGTAGGCTTGCGACTGGATCACTGCAGTCTCTCTAAAGTAGTGGATAGCTGGATCTAAGGCTGCACTCAAACTCTTGTTGGTTCTATGTATCTGGGCTAACATGCTCCCATACAGGCCTAGCCCCACACATAGCACTTTAGAGGTTGAGGTTCCATATGGATTCTTGTGCTTGTAGCCTGGATGAAGTAGTGCCTACAATGATAAACTTGTTCTGACCCATCTCTGAACTATGGTTCCCCAATTGGATAGTCTGTGACCATTTAAGTGGACATGTTATATCCATAAAGGGATTGGATCATGGCACAGAGATGAGTTGGATTCTTTCTCCTCAGTGGTGATAATATAGTCATTGGACAGGACTTCTATAGCAGCAGATCTGAATTTGAATCATAAAACTCATCAGATCTGAACCTAATAGCATACTTCTCACCATTTTATATTTATTTTCTCACTCCATCTTCTTTCTTAACCCTTTCTATAGTTTAGACATTAGAATACCTTAGAATTTAGATTTTAGTGACCCTAAATCCCCTTCCATTTAGGATTGCCAGATCTGTAGTCAAATTTGGAGGGCCTACTAATGATGGCTCCCTTGGAGCTTAAGATCAACTTTCCTGTGGGACAAACTCTTACTTATCAAAACTTGCTACAACAGGCCCTATATCTTACAGGATTGTGTATATTTTAGGCTTGCTGCTCAGTCATTTTCAATCCACCTTTCATTCATTTTTATTCACCCCATTCTTATCACTGCCCCCAATAAAGTCAGTAGCAAGCACTTAAAAATAGCCCAACAAGTTTTTGGCGTCGATGCCGAGGATATTGATCTTTTAGTAGACTCTAGATTTTTTGATTCTTTATTCTTTGGTAGCTGTACTTGTGAATAATTAATACTGCTGATTTACATTTAAAATTTTTCTTGCAGATTTGGACCGTAGCAGAGAAGAAGAGTAGAATTGCACTGGGAGTCTAGCTACCTCTGTTTGCACTTCTCTAACCCTCAAAACTCAGTCTATTTTTCATTTGAAGATTCCATAGCAGTTGATTAGGATAGTTGCAATTTTTATTAAGTGCAATGTGCCTGTAAATAGTCTTCCATGCTGTTGGTGTGTGTGCATGTTAGGAAGGAGATCCCTCAGTCCTACATTAGAGCCTGCTAACCCTGAGATAGAAAGGGGTAGAAGACCGAGAAGGCATAGACACACCACAGTTGAGCCCCCTATTAAAATTGAGATAGCAGTTATGGGTGAAGAACAACCTAGAACATTGAAGGAATTGAATGCTCCAGATGATTACAATTCTCCATTCAGCATCCAATTCCCTGATGTTTAAGGAAACTACGAAATCAAAACTTCCATTATCCAAATGCTTCCCTCTTTCCATGGGCTTAGCAAGGAAGACCCTTACAAGCACATTGACCAGTTCTTGCGACATTCTCCATTCTGGTTTGGGACGAAGCCACTAGGTTAAGGCTCTTTCCTTTCTCCCTAAAAGGATGTACATGACCTCTCCCAAACAACAACATCACTTCCTGGAAAGACCTCTAGACAAGATTTACATCTAATTTTTCCCAGAGACCAAGACCAGCCAGTTGAGGAATGGCATACTTTCTTTTGCCCAGTCCCCAACTGAAGATTTTAACCAGTGCTGGGATAGATTTAAAGAGATGCTCAAATAATGTCCCCACCACAAGATCCCTGACTGGCAGCTTGTCCAGAGCTTCTACAATGGGATTGATGAGAAGAGCAGAGACATGGTAGATGCCTCTTGTGGTGGAACGTACATGCATAAAACAACTGATGAGGCATGGGACTTGTTCGAGATCATAAGTGAAAATGCTTTCCAGAAGATGTCCTCTTCTAGAACTGTTCAAGAACCTTCTCCTAAGCTGAGACTTGCTGAGACTTCTGAAGGAAAAATGTATGAAGTTAGGGAAAATGATGATCTGAGAATGCAGATGGCCAATCTTACTGAAAGATTTGATAAACTTTTGACTGTGGTGCAGCCCAGAATGGCTGCACAAGTGATGGAGGCATGTCTGATATGCCAATCTCCACCAAAGACAAGAGAAGAATGTCCATCTCATGGGCAATACCACAGTTTGTAATGGAACAGGCTACTGCTGCCCAATCTTTTAGACAGCAATAATCTGGTGGCTACAATAAACAACCATATGGATACCAACACCAAAATGCTGGTTACCAATGGAGAGACCACCCAAATTTGAGGTGGAGGCAAGACAATTATATGCAGCCACAGTAGATGTTGGCCTTACCTCAAAAGCCACAGCAGCAGTTTAACCAGGGTTATGCCCAAAGGTCAAATTTCCAACAACAGCAGCCCCCAGCAACAAAATCAATTGGTAGTTCCACCACCCCAGCCCCGGAGTGCTTCCTTCGAGGACCAGGTGTTCGCACAATTGCAAAGCCTTGGATCCTTGAATCAGACTGTGACTTCTCACAGTCAAAGTATTAAGAAAATAGAAGAGCAGCTTGGCCAAATAGCTAATGCTTTGGCTAAAAGAGAGGAGGGCAGGTTGCCAAGCCAACCAATTGCCAACCCTAAGGGCCAATATTTCATCGGAGAAGGCTCCTCCAATTTTGAGGGGGCCAATGCCATAACTGCCCTAAGGTCTGGTAGGATGGTAGACAACCAGGTGGGAAAGGAACAAGGAGAGGTCTATCCTAAGGAAATTTCATGTGAAAGTGATAAGGATTTTGTTAGGACACAGAGTAAAGAACTGGCTACTGCCCTTCAGCAAGAGAAAAATAAAGAGGTTGTAGTTGAGCCTCAGCAAGAGATAAAAATAGAAAAAACAAAAAAACAAAAGTTCAGCCATGGGCTTGCAGCTGAGGAACCAGCAGTACCTCAGCTGCCATTTCCTCAAGCTTTGAGTGGCCCTGCCCCTTTTGATAAGGGTCAGGCACAGATCGAGGAAATGATGGAGACCTTTAAGCAGGTCAAGATAAATTTACCCCTGCTTGATGCAATCCGACAGGTCCCAGCCTATGCAAAGTTTCTGAAAGACCTCTGTACTCAGAAAAGGAAGGCCAGAGGCCATTTGTCCAAGAAGGTCTTTGCGACTGATACAGTGAATTCTGTATTAACCATGACAATGCCTGAGAAGTTGCAAGACCCAGGGATACCCACTATTCCCTGTATTATTGGAGACCACACGATTGGGAGGGCCCTTTTGGACCTTAGAGCCAGTGTTAACCTGCTGCCATACAGTGTGTATCAGCAGCTAGGTTTGGGGGAGCTCAAGCCCACCCCCATTGTTCTATTGATGGCTGATAGGTCCGAGAGGAAACCCATGGGAGTGGTCGAGGATGTCCTAGTGAGGGTAGACAAGTTCTTCTATCCTACAAACTTCCTTATCTTGGACATGGGTTGTAACAAAAGTACATCTCCGATACCTGTTATCCTGGGCAGACCATTTTTGGCCACTGCCAATGCATGCATTCAATGCAGGTTTGGAATCATGGACGTCACTTTCGAACATATGAAAGCTGAGCTTAATGTGTACAACAGTGCAAAGCACCCTCAGCTGGATAATGAGGAATGCTATGCAGTGGATGTACTAGAAGAAATTATTGAAGAAGAACTGCCCACTCTGCTGGAGTGGAGCAACATTGTCACTGATTTAACTAAAGTTTGGAACTTGGTGGAGGAAGGAAGCCTAGTTTTGATGCTAGAAGACATACCCCTAGTGAAGTCTTCTGTGGGCTTAGTGCAGCATTGCAATTGGAAACCTACATTGCTGCCCCTTCCTCCAACCAACAATACACCAATCCTGCCATCCATAGAACAAGCCCCTGATTTGGAGCTCAAGAAGCTGCCAGAGACATTAAAATATTCTTTCCTCAAGAAAGAAGAGAAACTTCCTGTGATTATCTCCTCTTCTCTTACCAGTGAGCAAGAGGAGGAGTTGCTAACAGTTTTGTGGAAGCACAAGAAAGCAATTGGCTGCACCATTGCTGATCTAGGAGGAATTGATGCATAAATCTGTATGCATAAGATTCATCTAGAGGAGGGTTCATCACCCTCCAGGGAAATACAGAGGAAACTTAATCCTCACATGCAAGAGGTGGTTATGAAAGAAATCATTAAGTTGCTGGATGCTGGGGTAATTTATCCCATCTCTGATTCTGAATGGGTGGCACCAATCCAGGTGGTACCTAAGAAATCTGGCATAACAGTGATCACAACCGACTCTGGAGAGTTGAGACCAGCCAGGGAGACCAATGGCTGGAGAGTTTACATCAATTATCGAAAACTCAACTCCAAGACCAGAAAAGACCACTTCCCTCTCCCTTTTATTGATCAAATTTTGGACAAGTTGGCTGGGAAGACTTTTTACTGTTTTCTTGATGGGTACTCAGTACAATCAGATCCCTGTGCACCCCCTTGATCAAGAGAAAACTACATTTACTTGTCCTTTTGGTACCTTTGCTTACAGAAGGATGCCTTTTGGACTGTGTAATGCCCCTGCCACCTTTCAGAGGTGTATGTATGCCATTTTTTTTATATGATTGACAAATTCTTGGAAATTTTCATGGATGACTTTTCGGTCTATGGGAATAGCTTTGACCAATGTCTACAACACCTCCATCAAGTCCTACAAAGATGTGAAGAGACCAATTTGGTCTTAAGTTGGAAGAAGAGCCACTTCATGGTAACACAAGAAATTGTGTTAGGCCATGTAGTCTCTAAACATGGAATTGAGGTAGACAAGGCCAAAGTTGACCTCATTAAAAATCTGTCCCCTCCAAGAACAGTCAAGCAAATCAGATCCTTCCTTGGCTATGCTGGATTCTACAGGAGGTTTATCAAAGACTTCAGCAAAATTGCTAAACCATTGTGCTACCTGCTCTGCCAGGATGTGCCATTTGACTTCTCTGCTGAATGTCTGAAGGCTTTTGAAACCTTGAAAATTTGCCTCACCTCTGCCCTTGTACTCCAAACACCTGACTATACCCTGCCATTTGAGTTAATGTGTGATGCATCTGACTTGGCAATAGGTGCTGTCTTGGGACAGAGAAAGGATAAGCTGCCTGTGGTCATTGTATATCTCAGCAAATCACTTGCTGAAGCTCAACTGAATTACACAACCACTAAGAAAGAGCTTCTGGTAGTGGTATTTGCTGTGGACAAGTTTAGACCTTACCTACTTGGGTCTAAAACTGTCATCTTCACTGACCACTCAACATTAAATTACCTACTGTCCAAGAAGGATGCAAAGCCCAGATTTATTAGATGGATACTCCTATTGCAGGAGTTTGACATCGAAATCAAAGACAAGAAAGGTGTAGAAAATGTGGTGGCTGACCACTTGTCCATAATTATGTTAGAGAAAGGTGTTGATGACCTCACTACAAATGATGTATTCCTGGATGAGCAATTGTTTGCCATCCAATCTTTAGTTCCTTGGTATGCACATATTGTCAATTATCTAGTTATAGGCAAGATCCCTTCCCATTGGACAAAAATGGATAAAGACCTATTTTTCTCACAGGTCAAATTCTTTTTCTGGGAGGAACCTTGCTTGCACAAGTATTGTGTAGACCAAATTATTCGAAAATGTGTTCCCGAAAGTGATATCCCCAGTATTCTGGCCATGTGCCATGAAAATGCCTGTGGAGGTCACTTTAGTGAGAGAAAAATAGCTGACAAAGTGTTACAGTGTGGTTTCTATTGGCCTTCTCTTTTCAGAGATTCCTATACACACTGCAAGGCCTGTGAAAGATGTCAAAAATTAGGAGGGCTATCCAAATGGAATTCAATGCCTTTACAGCCCATCCTTGTTGTAGAACTGTTTGATGTGTGGGGTATTGATTTTATGGGCCCTTTTCCTCCTTCAAATGGTTTTCATTTTATCTTAGTGGCAGTGGACTATGTTTCCAAATGGGTAGAAGCCATTGCCACAAGAATTAATGATAATCAGGTTGTCCTCAAGTTCATAAAGCAAAATATCTTCTCCAGATTTGGTACCCCTAGAGCCATTATCAGTGATGGGAGAAGCCATTTCTATAACAGAAATTTCGAGAGCTTGCTCAAGAAATATTCTGTCACCCATAGGATTGCTACTTCCTACCACCCACAAATCAGTGGCAAAGTTGAAATTTCAAATAGGGAGATCAAGCATATCCTTGAGAAGACTGTGAGGACTGATAGGAAGGATTGGGCTGACAAGCTTAATGACGCACTGTGGGCTTACAGGACTGCCTATAAGACTCCCATTGATATGTCCCCATTCAGAATGGTTTATGGCAAGGCCTGCCATCTCCCAGTGGAGTTAGAACACAAGGCCTATTGGGCCATCAAACATTTAAATTTAGATCTAACTTCTGCTGGTCATCACAGGTTGCTGCAGCTGTCGGAAATGGAAGAACTAAGGATGAATGCATATGCCAATGCAATGATTTATAAGGAAAGGTCTAAAGCTTTCTTTGACAAAGGGCTGTTGAGAAAGAGTTTCAATGCTGGTGATAAGGTTTGGTTGTTTAACTCCAAACTTAAATTTTTTTCAGGCAAATTGATATCCAGATGGAAAGGTCCTTACATTGTCATGCATGTTTTCCCATCTGGTGCTGTGGAAATCAAGGATCCTAAATCTAGGAGACTCTTGAAGGTGAATGGTCAAAGGCTTAAGCCTTGTTTCGAAAAACCTGCCGACCTTTTGGACACCATTCACTATAAAGGGGATCCTTCTTCAAACTGATTCCACAGGTGTGTCATTACTGTAGCATATGTACTTAGTTTTTGGTTGATTTATCTTGCTCTCTTTAGTTTCTATTCTGTAGGATTTGCTAGTGACCTTATCTGAATTTTTGCCCTATCTGTTTTTGAACTTTTAATGCTTCTCTTGCTTCCTACTATTTTTGAATTGATAGCTTCTGTTGAATGCCTAATGTGGGAGGTCGTTTTCGTTGTCCTTCAGTGTATGATTGAGTTTACATATAACTAAAGACAGTCATAGGAGAGGGTCATGCCCAGGATTCAACCACAGTAAACATGCAACAGGGCATAACAGAGAGCACATGCTCTCTGTTTTATACCTTACTATCGCTGGGTCCAAAATAGAAGCCTAGGAGACTATAGCTAGATTCATATGCTCTCGCGTGGTTAAAAGAGGAAGCCTGGAAACCTATCGCGAGGTTAAAGGAGGAAGTCTGGGAGAAGTTCGCGCAGTTCACCTGGACACATTCTATTCGCTGTCACAAGATTCATGTGTAGCTGAGAGCCTCTCGCGCAATTCATATAGAGCCATACATTACCTGTCACGAGATTATTTGGCTGCCGCGAGGTTCACAAGATAAACTGGGAGAATCTCGCACAATTCAACAGAAATATTCCATTTACTGTCGCAAGATTCTAAGTCTGTCGCAAGATTCAAAATGAACCTCAGAGCTTTTCGCGCAATCCAAATAGAGCCTTAGGAACCGCTCGCGCAATTCATATGAATTAATCTCACTCTGTCGTGCACTCCAAGGATGACTTTAGAGATTGTCACGCAATCCAGATGTAATCAACACCCTTGCTAGGTTTATTTCCAACCCCGCGACCAGATGTTCCAAAGCGCGTCGAGCTTCGCGATAAGTATTTCAACCCTACGCTTTGTCCCTTTTTCATTATCTGCTTCCTTCTTCCCTCTGCGAAACCCTAGCTTCTGCCGCTCTCTCTCTCCCTCATCCGACATCACTCCTCTGACTCATCATTCACTTCACAAATCTACAGAGTTGTTCGTATCATCACCCCCATCCATTGCCCTTTGCTCTGAGATCTTGAGTTGCCCTGTGCGTCAAATCAAACCAAACCCTAGATCTCTGTCTCCATTGCTCATACTAGAGGACAGAGTTAAAAATGGCTCCCAAAATTGCACAAAAGAGAAAGGGAAAGGACAAGGACCCTGCAGAGACCACCCCTAAAAAGGCTAAGACTTCAAACTCCCCCCAAAAAGGAAAGAAGGTGGTTGAGGAGGCGGCGGTACCAACCACTAAGTTTTCTACCCCTTCTGAGCTCATGGAGTCAATCCCATTAGAGCCTGAAACAGCCTTTGATGTACCCTTTTTTGAGAAAGAACCTCTCTTTGCCCCTGCAGTACAGTTCATAAGCAAAGCGGGCCTGATGCCATTGATGAGAGAAATTCCAGCACTAGCCTACCCAAGGCTAGCGCAACTGTTTTACCAGCACATCAAGGTCAAGAAGGACAACGATGGACAAGAGTGCTTGCTGGTGATGATTGACGATTTTGATTTGTTAGTGAGCCCTAAGATGATTGCTAAAGTATTGGGCATCCCAGCAGCATTCAATCCTAGCTGTGGATATGGCCCACCTCTGCGTACATCAATTGACACAATTGCAAGGACCCTAATAAGAGGATTAAAAGCCACCGGGGACTCAATCAGAAGGAGGAAACTAGAACCTGAACTGTTGTTCATTGACCAAGCCCTGCGGAAGAACATCTATTGCTCAGGACATCAACAGGAGAGGAGAACCTCCATTGCGGATGCTGTCTACTCCTATCACATGGGCCATGGCTTCCATGCAGCCTAGTTAATTTTTGAGGCTATGAAAGACACAGTGGAAAAATTAGGGTCAAACAAGAAGCCTCGCACCCTACCCTATGCACAAATCATCGCCTTGCTGCTGATCAAGGGGGCCTACAAGATAGGAAGGACCGAGCAAACCACCACCCTTACCCCTACTACCTTTTGCCAAGAGGCAATGGGGAATCAGCAGGAGCTTGATGGGGGGCCAGAAAAAGAAGACAGCTGAGGCTTAAGTCCTGCCCAAGCAAACAGAAGCGGCAGTCGGATCAGGGTCTACCCCTGCTACAAAGGAGGTGCCTCCAGAGATTATCACTTCCATCCTTAGAGCAGCAGCCACACCCCCTCCACCTTTTATTCCTGTATCCTCTACCCCTCTTGCATCCATCTCTCACCCCCCTCTGATTCTATTCTCCATGCCCACTCCCCCTTCACCTGCGCTTGGTCCATGTGAGGACTCCCCATCCCCTACCTTACCTCAGTACACTGCCACAATTCCAACTAAGCCTGCCAGCCCCCCACTCATCTCCTACAAGAAACGAAAACCTACTCAGACCATCCCAACCATCTCTCAGACATTGACTTAACCCTCAACACATCCATAGGCTTCCAAGCCTTCATCTCCACCTTCCTTGAAACCATGCCTACCTACTACACCCCTCTGCCAGACTCCCCAACTACCTCACAGCACCATTCCCCAGAACTCCACTCTTCTCCTCCCTCCCCTTTCCAACCAGTACCCTCTTCTTCCCAAATCCAACCTCCTAACTTTGACACACTCACCCTCATCCTACCCCTTATCCAAGACATACAGGCCCAGTTATCCACCAATAACCACAAACAGGACCAGATACAGGCTGAACTCACATTCATCCAATCCACCCTACACACCTTATCTACTCCACCCATCCCTACCCCATCCAATTCAACCCCCCCACGTCACTTTCCTTGACAAGACCACCCATACAGACTTCCCTCCTGAATCATTAATCCCCCCACCATCACCATTACCTCTTCCCCACCCATTTCCTTTACCCCCTTTCACCATTTCAATTTTTCATCCCCATCGCCCCAACTCCGGTTGAGCCTACACAATTCACCTTCCCCCCTATACCCTCCATCCCCCCTCTTATCCTACCCCCTCCCACCTTCTCTGCCAAATCTACCCAAACAGACCCAGAACCTGACCCCATTCCCCCACCACTTGACTTCCCTACTATCATTTCCCCTTCCCCCCCCCAGGACCAAGCACACTTTGCTCCTTCCACCTCCTATCTGCCAATTGCACCAAAACATCATTTCTACAGCCCTCCCTACCTCACCATCCTACATCACATGCGGGATAATGCTTACTTGAGGAAGGATGTCCTGAGGGGCATGGCCAAGTTACGCCAATCAATTGAGACCCCCCTGCTGGAGAAGATTGATGAGATGATGGAGGCCCACAGAAAATAAATACTGGGCATCTCCTTAGGGTGGCAAAATATCCTGGAGGAATATCAGAAGACTAAGGCTACAGCTACTTACCATCAGATCAATTGGGAGTATGAGAAATCAAATGCAGCTGTAGCGACTGCGCGGGCGAGAATGCTTGAAAAACGCCTTAATAATGCCCAGGAAATCTAAAAAATTCAAAAGGAGATCCATGAGAGTGACGCCCTCAAATTTCAAATCAAGATAGCCTCATTGGAATCCGCCTTGACTGCTGCCCGTAATGAACCTTACCATCAGACTCCCATCTCTGTTCACGTGCCTGTGCCTACTACTACTCCAGCTCCACCTGCCCAGTCTGAGGAGGCACCACCTTAGCCCTAGAAAGACAAAGGCAAAGCTCCTGCTTCACCCCCAACGGCACAGCCTACAACTACTGAGCAGTCTCCACCTCCCAAGGCCTCTGCTACACCTCCACAAGAACAAACTTATCCTCAGCGGAGGAAAGTCACAGCCAAGAGGTCTGCTCCCAAAGCTGTCCCCTTAAAAATTGGTAAAGAGCCTGCTGCCCAGTCTGAAGAGGCACAGTTCCCTGCCAAACCTGAGTCCATTGGTAAAGGAAAGTCACCAATGGTCCCCACTGAGGAACCCAAGGCTAAAGGAAAAGAAAAATCCCCAGTGATCCCCCCTGCAGACATTGATGCCACAAGCAAAAGCAAAGAAAAATCCCCTGCCACCCCCTGTTAAGCGTAAAGGCAAAACCCCTCAAGAATTCAAGGAACCAAAAGCTCCCAAAGCACCAAAAATGAGGGTGTGGGCACCTTAAGCTCCAACTGCGACGAAAACACCAGCCGAGAAGAAAAAGGCAAG
The DNA here is from genome assembly GCA_021018995.1 of Chloranthus sessilifolius. Classification (NCBI taxonomy): domain Eukaryota; kingdom Viridiplantae; phylum Streptophyta; class Magnoliopsida; order Chloranthales; family Chloranthaceae; genus Chloranthus; species Chloranthus sessilifolius. The sequence goes on along the minus strand of CM037592.1, from coordinate 31,240,787 downwards.
GGAGGAGAAGAAGAAAGAGGACAAAGCTGCCCTTAAGGCAAAGGCTAAACAGATGGGCTGGGATTTCCTTACAAATTCTGATTCAGATTAGATCCTAGCTTCTAGATTGTATCTTAGGTTTCTCTTCTGGTAATTCCACTTGTAACTATTTTTATTACACGTTAATAGAAATTCTAGTTTTATCTAGTGCTCTGTTCTATGTGTTTCTTTCTGATTATTTGGTACTTTTGATTTTGTTCTTTTTGGCATTCATGGGAGAAGAGTTTTTGGGGGGGATATTTTTCTTTGAACCAGTAATCCATGTCGCGGAGATGGTGTTTATATAAATTTGTGCAAATACCTGCTTCAGGATTTTCAATGGCTTCCTCTTCAAATTGATGTGCCATGATAAGTGTACTCATAAGATCCCACCACCAAGGAGAAATGTCCTTTCCTCATCACTTATTGCTCCTCGTGAGGATCCCCGGGCGATACACTTACCACTTTAATTTCCATGCCTATCTTTGGACATTCATTTAATGCTACTTCTCGTTTCCAAAGAGCCAGTTGTGTATTTTATTTTTTCCCCACACAACACTCATTTATTGGCAAGGGTGAAAAAAGGCGTAATTTCAATTCCGCCGATTCATGTTCCCTCGTCCCTCTCTTTTAAACCGGCCCTCAGTCCCTTTTCATCTCATCCCTCCTCTTCTAACCATAGAAGTCCATACCTCCTCACACAAATGGCGGATGACAGCCCCTTTGACTTCCCAATCAAATTTTACCCCATCTGGAAGATCCCCTACCGCCTAAGGAGCTGGACCCCTTGCAATTTCTCTGGGATGAGTATGACGAGGTCCAACGGATCCTGGCCAAAGAGGAAAAGAAAAAGAAAAAAAGAGAGAAGCGAGAGAAAAAGAAGAAAAAAATGGCACCACCTGCATCTCCCCCTCCATCTTCCTCCAACCCTCCCCCGGCTACACATTAACCCCCCCCCCCCATTCTCTTTTCTTTTTTTTTTTCCATCTTTTTGTCATATTTTCTTTTTATTTCAATGAAAGTTTTCTTTTAGTTCCATACTGTTCAGTTTTGTATTTTTATTTCTCTCTTCTTCTGTGTTTGTTTCTATATGTTTCCTTGGATTCGACCGTTTATTCTCACCTCTGAACCAATGAGGACACTGCTCCTCCTAGGTTTGGGGGTGTGGCAGGTAGGTCTACCAATAACATAGTTAACTTAAAGTGCAGCAGAATCATGTGAGTAACATAGAAATGGAGCTGTGTTCACTTAAGAATTATGAAAATTAAGGAATTTAAAACTTTTTGCAGATCTTTAGACATTATAAATTTCTAAACTTTCACATTTCCATGATGAGAATACCAAGAAAACTCACTGGTATCAGCACTTAGTGAATCATTGAAGAGAGAAAAAGGTAAGGACATACTTAAAAGTTCAAAGGAAGACCATCACCAGTGAGAATTGGGCCTACAAATTTTATTTTATTTTTTATTTGAGGAGTGATTGAGGCAAATTTCTTCTAGCTTTAAGGACTGGCTGAGTCAATGTGTTCACTAAAAGTTCGGTAACTCCAAGTTGAAACAACTGACAACACTTATGACACTTAGGAAAGGATCAAGGCCTTCTATTGGACAGTTTGAGCCTAAACAGACCAAACCCTAAAGCAACTGCCCTTGTTCATACACTCTTTGAGCTTCAAAGTCCAATTTTCTTCAAAAACACACTTGAGTACTTGTACCTGAACCTATGGATTTGATTTAACCTTACCCTCACTCTGAGAAGTCAGAAGGTAAAGGAGAAAGAGTTAAAGATGGACTAGCTAGGGTCAACATTGGATGAGTGGAGAAGAATTATCTGAAGTTCTAACAGTGTAACAATTGAGGAAAAAGGTGGCAATTCATCAAAGCAAAAACAAAAAAATAAAAAGAAGAAAACTGCACTCGAAAGAAAAGAAAACAATAATGAAGAGGAGTAAGAGAGGAATCAAGAGGAAACATTCATTAGAAAAAAATCAAACAAGAGGAGAAACTGATCACTTCAAATCTGAAGATTTCAAAGAAGATGAAAGGAGTTGAATTAAAGAAGGTGAAGTCATGAATCACCTCCTGCACCTACTGATTTTTGAATTTCGAACCCCTTTTTCAACCTTCCAATTCTTTTTACAATCCAATACCATAAGCCACATTACAGCCCAGTTAAAGCCCTTGTGATCCAAAATTGAATGAGCTATCATGTGGAGATAATGAGTTATTAAATCTATGGTAAAAATCTGCCAATGATGCCAGAACTTGAATGCTATGCCTATGCTCATGCTTACATACCCATTTGGGGGATGTAACTGCTCTTGAGCTTGAGAGACAATGAAACCCTCAAAAGTTCTTTGTGAGAGTACGCCCTGGAGAGTTTTGGGTCTGATATTGAATGTTTTGGGTATGACCTACAACCTAATTTTTAATTTAATGGTGAGCTCAGTGCTAACACACATGCGTAGTTTTCTTGTTGTGAACTGATTGAAAATGTTGTGCTATCATGTGAAGTTTATGTTGCTTAAACATCTGTGCAGACAATGTACTTTAAATTTCCTATATTTTTACCGATTCAAGGGTGAACTGATACTCTGTTTCTTAACTGCTAACTTGACAATCTTGCACTACTGTTAACTGTTTTATTGAGAAGTTTGTGGGTATCTTTACTGAAAACCCTCAGGAGACTTCACTCCTCCACTAGGGATGACCTAGGGGTTTAAAAGGCTTGATACATATGCTAAATGTATCCGGGCTCCCTACGAAAGTGGTATTTAATTTCTGTAGATTTTTAGTGTAGCTTTGCTAAGGGACTAGCAAAGATTAGGTTTGGGGGTGTGTTAAGACCTGAAAAGTATCACTTTTCACCCCTTAACTTAATCTTTGTTGGACCCTTAATCATTTAATAAAAATATTTTAAGTCTGCTCTGCAGGTAATAAACAACAACTGCAATAAGGCCTTAATCCTGCTAAGGAGCCCACTTTTGCCCCAGAAGTCTCCCAGAAGAATGAAAGACAGAGAGCCTGACTGCATGAAGGCAGAGCACAACAACAGCAAAGAAACAAATGAGCCTCGCGCAGCTGTCGCAAGGGTCACATGACTCAGAAAGCCTGCCTCGCGCAATCCTCGCGAGTTTCTCATGACATCATACCAATTGTCCGTGCTGTTCTTACGCAATTTAGTGACAGAAGAGCTCCTATTGCATAGTTGCGCAGCTCTCACGAAGCTCAAATATAAATGATTGCACAACTCAAGAAAGCAGCTCTCAAACCTCGCGCAGTTCACTCAGATCAGCTGAGGAGAGAGAACTCTAGGTATCTTCTTGAGCGATGGCGCGGGATGCAAAACAGGAAAAACCTCGCTGCGATTCGAGACCAATGCACATCACGTCCTCGCGAAGATCCATTGAGAAACAAACTATTCGCGTGATTCTCGCGCTATTCAGAAGGAAAGTGCAATCCCGCGAAGACCAGAGCAATCTAGCGAGGATTCAATGCTCTATCGCGCGACTGCTTCAGCTGCAACTAAGACAACCCCGCGACGACTAGAATTTCAAGCTAATCCAATCTCGCGAAGATTGTGCTACCACGCGATAGTCTTGGAAACCAGTGCTACCTGGCGAGGCTCTAAACTCTAACTCTCCCTCACCTCTGCAGAGGACATTCTGGGAACTTCCAGTAATTAGGGCACGCACTCCAACGCTCCAAGTTCCATGCACGCACCCCGAGGTATCCAAGGAACAGTATTAGGCCATGTGGCATTGTTAAAATTAGGGTTTCCTAACCCTAATGCGCCGCCAAACTAACTGCTATATAAACCTAAGCCTGGTTTAGGTTTAGGGGACCTCTCATACAATAGAATTTTGTCTATCTTCCTCTTGCAGTAGCTGTAGATCTCTAGTAAGGTTTAGGTAGATTTCTTTTTTACTTTTTCTTCTCTCCATAGCCCAGCACTTGCTGGCTATGCCTTTGTATGACTATTGGAATAGATTAATGGAATTTTATGATAGGGTGTTTTACATTTATGGGATTACTGTTTGTGAGTTGTTCTGTACAAGGCTGTTACCTTGAGATCTTCAATTGATAGGATGTATTGCAAGCAATAGAGGACTAATTTTATGATTTACTCAGATCCAAGTGACCGGTGTGTCTGGGCTAACATGCTCCCATATAGGCCTAGCCCCACCACAGGACCCACTAGATCTGAAGTCCCCATAGGAGCAATGAGCTTTTGTAGCCTTGTGAACATGGTGGTGGTAGCAATGTTTCTTGTTCTATCTTGAGCTTTGTGAGGAGGATAGCCTCTGGGATAGTCTGTGACTATTTAAGTGGACAGGTTGTAGCCTTAGGGTGAAGCCAACCCACAGACTCAAGACGGATTGTTCTTCTCTGCACTTGTGCTTATAGCCCTGTGAGAGATTGTGCTGAGACAAACTCCCCTGTATGTGTATAGACCCGCCATCAGATGGCAGATTTGGTTTGGTTATAGAGATTGTAGGCGTGCGACTGGATCACTGCAGTCTCTCTAGCGATGATAATATGGATCTAAAGGCACTCAAACTCTTCTTTGGCTCTATGTGTTTGGGCTAACATGCTCCCATATAGGCCTAGCCCCACACATAGCACTTTAGAGGTTGAGGTTCCCTATGGATTCTTGTGCTTGTAGCCTGGATGAAGTAGTGCCTACAATGATAAACTTGTTCTAACCCATCTCTGGACTGTGGTTCCTAAATTGGATAGTCTGTGACCATTTAAGTGGACAGGTTATAGCCATAAAGGGATTGGATCATGGCACAGAGATGAGTTGGATTATTTCTCCTCAGTGGTGATAATGTAGCCATTGGACAGAACTTCTATACCAACAGATCTGAATTTGAGTCATAAAACTCATCAGATCTGAACCTAATAGCATACTTCTCACCCTTTTATATTTATTTTTTCACTCCATCTTCTTTCTTAACCCTTTCTATAGTTTAGACATTAGGATATCTTAGAATTTAGATTTTAGTGACCCTAAATCTCCTTCCATTTAGGATTGCTAGATCTGTAGTCAGATCTGGAGGGCCTACTAATGATGGCTCCCTTGGAGCTTAAGATCAACTTCCCTGTGGGACAAACTCTTACTTATCAAAACTTGCTACAACAGGCCCTGTATGTTGCAGGATTGTGCATATTTTAGGCTTGCTGCTCAGTCATTTTCAATCCACCTTTCATTCATTTTTATTCACCCCATTCTTATCACTGCCCCCAATAAAGTAAGTAGCAAGCACTTAAAAATAGCCCAACAATAGTCTGTCAACTTAAATGGTCACAAGCTATCCCATGAGTTATCCAAATCACAGATGGTTGAGATAGAATAGGTAAACTTTGCTGTAACCATTGTTGCAAGGCTACAAGCACAAACAACAATGGGAGCATCAAATCCAAATTGATTTATGTCAAAAACATAGATAAACAAGGATTCAATCAAACTATGTAAACGACATTTCATTGTATAAAAGAGACTTATAATTGTGCCCTCAAGACAACAGCCTATGCTTAGCAAACCAAAACAACTCCCAAATTTTATACAAATCCCCTTGGAAAATTGAAGTAACTATAGCTATTTACAAAAATGACTTAGCCAGCAAATGCTGAGCGAAGGAGGGAAACAAAAATGAAGAAGATGATCTAAACCTAAGCCTAATCTGACCAAAGCTCTTAGCCGAATTGGGTTGAGAAAGCAGGAACCTGAGCTTTGCGAGGTTGATGTGCTCATTTTGCTTCTCACGTGGCTCTTCACACGGATGCCTTGGCTGTAGAAGAAGGCTCGCGCGGTTCGATTTACATTGAGCAGCGTAGCTCGCGTAGATGAACTTCAAGTGATTCTGGTCGCGAGGGTCTCGCGTGGATGGGCTAGAGCTTAGCGAGATTGCTCGCCAATGTGGAACAGGTTCTTCGCATGGCTGGATTTGGCTTCGAAGCGCCCGAGAGCTGGGCGAGAAGTTTTTTGGGACTCTCCTATTTCAGCTGTGCAAGACTCTGGCTCACTTGAATTGTCTGAACCTCGCGAGTTCTTTTCCGTTTTGAGCTATGCGAGATGTGCGCGAGCTCTTTGCTATGCTGCCTCTCTAGACTAAGCGAGATGCTCCCGAGGTTGTTTATGAGTGAACTGATTTGCGTGAGAGCCTTGCGAGTTTGATTTTAGTTGTGCGAGATTTGATATTTTTCTCCTCTGCTGCAGTGCACATGCTGCTGCAATAGTGTTCTTTGCTTGGCACACCTATCTCTCGTCCATTGGACTTCTAGTGCACCCTTAGGCAACCAAATTAGCCATCATGGTATGTACCATGGGGTTTCAAATGTTCTTCACTGAGCTGCAACCCTTTGCTTCAAGTCCCTCTCTTTTTGGCCACCAAAGAATGACTGTTATGCTAAGCTGCAAATTTATTGCTAACTACAAAACACACTTAAAAGAGGATTATTAAATGGCTCCAAAGAGTAGTAAAGGCTAGGTTAAGAGGTGAAAAATGATATTTTTCAATACTTAACACACCCCCAAATCTAAGCTTTGTTAGTCCTTGAGCAAAGAAAAATTTAAACAACTATTCAAAAAATGTAAATGCCACTTTCGTAGGGAGTACAGATGCATTTAGCTTATGCATTAAGCCTTTTAAACCCTTAGGTGATCCCTAGAGGAGGAGTGAGGTCTCCTGAGGGTTTTCAGTGAAGACACCCACAAACTTCTCAATAAAATAATTAACACAAGTGCAAGCATGATTAAATTAGTTTTCAACAAATAGAGTATCAATCCACTTTTGATCTTTCAAATTTGAGGAGTTCAAAGACATTTAATGCCAACAGTTAACACCTAAATCATGCATGTATACTCATCAAACCACTCAGTTGTCATCAAGAAACCCAATGTGCAAACTAATACTAAGCTTACCAATGATTTAAAAATTAGGTTCAAACTGTGCCCAATAAGTTCAATCTCAGACCCAATGCTCACCAGGATTTCCTCTCACAAATGAATTTAAAGGGTGTATTTCATTTCACACTAGCTCAAGAACAGTTACAGACCCCAAGTGGGTGTGCAGGCATGAGTATAGGCATATGCTCCTAATTTCTGGCATCATCTACTTCTTCTCTCCATAGATGAGACAACTCCTTATCTCTTCATGATAGTTCATTTGACTTTGGATCAACAAGGACTTTTCATGGGTTGTAGTGTGGCTTATAAATGATGGTTATAAAGAATGGAAGGGATAAAAGGAGATTCAAAAACTGAGAAATCAGCAAGTGTAGGAGGTGATTCATGACTTCACCTTCTTGAATTCAGCATACTTCATCTTCCTTAACATTTTTCAGATTCAAAGTGGCCAGCTTCTCTTCTTCTTTCCAATTTTCAGATGAAGGTATCCTCTTGACTTCTCTTTCCTTTTTTATTTTTATTTATTTATTTATTTTTATGAACTACCACAACTGAACCACTACTACACTTCTGTTCATCTATTGCTTCTCTTTTCCATTCACCAATTGTTACACTCAGCTTGCAGACTTTCATCTCCTTCTCCTTTACTTCTGAATTCTCAGAGTGAGGGTAAGATTGAATCAGTCCTACAGGTTGAGGTGCAGGTACTCTAGTATATTTTGAAGAAAAAATAGATTTGAAGGCTCAAAAGTGTATGCAAAAAGGATAGTTTCAATGGGTTGGTATTTTTAGACTCAAACTGTCCAAATGAATGCCTTGATTATCTCCTTAGTGTTATGCATGTTGTCAAAAGTTTCAACTTGGAGGTGTCTAACTTCTAGTGAAAAGGGATTGAATCAATCAGTCCTTAGAGCATTAAAGATTTTCCAAAGACACTCTTTAAGAAAAAATTTTATAAGCCCAATTCTCACTAGGTATGGTCTTCAATTGAATTTTTGGGCATGTCCTCACCTTTTTCTCTCTTCACTGGTTCACTAAGTACTAAAAAAAAAAATTCTTGATGTTCACCTCATGGTAGTATTGGATGTTTAAATGATCCTAGTGTTAACAGCTTTGCATCAGTTTAAGTTTCCTCATTTTTAAAATTTCTTAGGCGAATTTCACTATATTTATTTCTTCCTTAGTTAGTACTGCTGCACTTAAGTTAGTTATCCCATTGGCTTACCCTGCCACTCCCAAAACCTATGAGGAACATTGTCCTCACTGTTTCAAAAATGAAGCTCTCAGGGGCAGCAGGGTACAATGATAAAACAACACACACACAACAGCAACATAACATGCATAATAGAAGACAAGTAAAACTACTGCAATGAAAGGACACAAAAGAGAAATTTGCATTCATAAAAATAGTATACAAGACACTACAAAAGAAATTTGTACATGTATAAAAACAGAAACTAAAACCTAAGGACAACTGACACACTAAAACCTAATCTGAATTTGAGCTTGAGCTGGATAGATCAACTGGTGCCCATCCATAATCATCTATCATTTTCTGATACCTTTCTTTAAAACTTTCCTTCTTCACATTCTCAGCTTTGGCAGCACTAGCCTTTGTCCTTTTGGCAGCTGGCTTCTGTGGCCTTGTACTGCCTTGCTATGGAGAGGGCTCATTAATGGACACCCCAGCTGATGAGGTTGGGTGCACTACTGAGAAGTATTTTTTGTATGTCTCTACCAGTCTCTCCATCATTTCTGATTTCTTCATCTGCTTTTCATATAATTTGAGGATTTTGTGTAATAAGTGCTCGTAGTTCCTCTTCTCCACTCAGTGGTCTATCTACAACTGTGTAATCTGCTCTAGGAATGGCTGTTTGATGGTAGTGTTGATCTCAGCCATTCCTCTGATCACATCCCTCCTGAAATAGGGTTTGTCTTTCATGGCTCTTCTAAGGGTGGAAAATGGGGGCATAGTATTTGAAGAAGTCAGGACAATGAAGGAGGGTGATGGGACAGCTGATGGAGGTGAAAGGGTGGGTGTCAGCTGCTCCTCTATGAGCTCAGTCTGGGTGTGAGTAGAGGTTAAGGTGGGTGGGCTGATTGGCTCCTTTTCATCAGTTTGGATAAAGGTAGATGTAAAGGTAGGGACAAGGAGGGTTAGGTCCTCAGGATCAGGTTGGGTTTGTGTGGAGGTAGAGGTCAGGGAGGGTTGGGTAAGGAATAGTTCCACATGGTCTAAGTCAGTCTGAATGGCAACAGCTGCTATCACCACAGAATGTAGTGGCTGATATGAGCTAGGGGGAAGAGGGACCATGGTCAGGTCCTCAAGATGAGGATCTGTTTGGGTGGCTACTGTGGTGATAGGTAGTGAAAGTGAAGGCTGGGGTGAAGGAGGGGGGGTATAAATAGGTATACGTGAGGTTAAAGGTGGTTGGGTTGGGGGGGTGGGGTAAAGGTTTGTAATGTAGATTGGATGGAATGTAGACTAGTTTGGAGTGTGGCTTGGTTTTGGGTGTTGGCCATTAGTTGGGTGTGGAGGGAGGCAAGGTAAGTATTTGAGGTAAGGGATCTGGGATGGTGGGGACTGTGGGTGGGGTGGATAGGATGGGCTGAAAAGGTGAGGTTGGGGCATAGTGAAATTGGGTTGGTGATGGAGAAGGTGGGTCAGGGGTGAAATGGATATGCTGTGGTGATTCAGGTAGAGGTGTGTACTCATACCTGATGTCCTCCATGATAGAGTCCATCATGGCAGTGTACCCCTCACTGATGAATGGGTCTTGGTCATGAATGGGAGAAAGTGGAGAGGAATGGGTAGGTGAGTGAGAATGGATAAGTGGGGCAATGTGGGTAGGTTCAATGTGTGCACTAGTAGTAGGTGAGTCAATGGCAGTGGCTATGGGTTGAGAGCTTGGTATAGGATCTAGTAAAAGGGGTTTAGATATAATGGTAGGGGGTTCTTGGATATGAATTGGCTGGGGAGGCTCAGTGAGAGCTTTGGTGGATTTGGAGGTTCTCTTTACAGGTGGACTGGGGTGGGCAGGGTAAATGGGTAGTGGTGTAGTGGGAGCTGACACATGGGTGTCTTGAGAGGATGTTGGTTGTGGACTAGGAACTAATATAGGGATGGTAGGTATAGGGGTAGTGATGGAGGGAGTACTGATGAAGGTTGCTGATGATGGAATGGGGGGTGAGGTAAAGTATGAGGCAAGTATGAAAGGTGGGATGGGTGTGACTACAGCTGTTGCAGCAACAAATGTAGCTACAGAGGTGGCTGCTGCTTCTGCCTTCTGAATAGTGGGTTCTGCCTCCTTTTCCTTCTTCTTCATGAGGATCCTCCACGGCTTCTTTCCAAATGCCACTGGGGTCAGTGGCTTTGTTGGCTCCCCCATTCTAAACTAATATCCAACTAGTTTTAGCAGGCCAGTGATTATCCTGCTGTAAGACAGAGTATGTGGCTTCCGCTTCTTTTAAACCTTCTCATGGTCCTCAAAAATTAAATGAGCAACATCAATATAATGCCCCAATGAGAAGGAATAGAGGGCATCAACTATGGGTGCCCTCCTCTCTTTTTGGTGCCCAGAGTAAAAGACATTCTTTCTCAACACTGCATCCATAAACAACAAACTTGGCTCCAAATTCCCCCTCTTAATTGAATCTCCTGATGCTTTCTTTCCTCTTGTAATTGTTTTAGCTATCTCAGTGATAGAGGCAGTCAGGGGAGCTCCCAAGGCACTCTCTTGGTTGTAGGTAGCTGGTATACCTAGGACTTTAGCAATCTCAGAGGGACCCACCAACATCTCAAAGTTGTCAATGAGGATGAAAAGTATAGGGTGTCCATCATTATCCTCCTTTACCCTGATGTTCTGATAAAACAATTGGACTAACCTAGGGTAGGCTAACTCCAATGGGGCCTGAGCAGAGGTAACAAGGAGGCTCTGATCAGGTATGTAATTGATGGGGCAGTCATGGGCTCCTTCTCAAAAAATGATTTTTCAAAGGCAGTTTTAGACTCTAATTTAATGGCAGCCAAAAACTCACTGGGGGTTGTCAGTGGGTTGAACTTAGAGACAACTTCCTTGCCCTTTTTATGCTTTTTGAACTTTTTAGGGCTCAGAATGGTAGTCTTTGCTCTTTTCTTTGGGGCATCCTTCTTTTTGGGATTCTCAGGTTGGGGAGCTGGGGCATCAGAGGCCTCTATAGCCGAGGATTCTGCAATCCTGACAGACTTCCTAGTGGCAGCTGGTACGGTAGTGGGTTGAGGGTTCACCAGAGATGCTAGGCCCTCTCCAAATGGGGATTTACCAACCATTTCACGAAATCTGAAGGCCTAGGTTATGAAACACTCCACTGAGGGTTCTCTACACAAAATCCTCCCCAATCAACAAAGTAACCATAGGCAATATGAATTAAAAATCACAGTTGGTGGAGCAGAGCACTTACACTCTGAAAGCTAGGGTTTTAGTTGAAAAACTGCATAGTGAATCAATTTGTCTTTTGCTTGGTGCGAAATGATCGGAAGCTGATGTGGAGCAAAGTGACAGAGGCAGAGTGTAAGTGCTGGGTCAAAATGTGCAGTGAAGGGGAACGAATGGAAAAGATAGCTCTGTGGTGTGCACTGGAAGTTAGGGCAGGGAGAGGAAATGAAGAAGAATAAGCACTCGCAGGGTTTAAATGAATGAAACCCGTGCTTCGCAAAGTTCTTGCCAGGTTATCGCGAGGATGAGATTGGAAGAATTAGCCTCGCGAGCTGAAATAAGCTTGGATAACACATGTCGCGCAGTTCTGTGTAATATAAACCACTGTTTGCGCAGTTCAAATGGAGCCTCGCGAGTTGAAATGAGCCTGGGATGACCATGTTGCGTAGCTCCGTGTATTTTAAAGTATTGCTCGCGCAGTCGAAAGGGAACCTCGCGACAAGTATATTCGCTGAGAACTAGAGGTTGGTAGTATGCAGCTAAGGTCAACTAAAGGTTGGTAGTATGAAGTCCTATACTATAGAAAAGGTTTCAAAGAAGGGTGATGGTGGTGTGGTAAAATAACAAAAATAAAATGGTGGGAAGTATGCAGCTAAGGTCACATCAATCATGCAAGTCAGATCTAGAGCTGTCTTTGTAGTAATCCTTCAGATGGCTAAAAGCACATCTGCAAGGTAGGGGAATCCAACTCAACCCCTGTGATTTAAACTGGTCTCTTAAGGCTATAATCTATCCACTTAAATGGTCACTGACTATTCAAGGGAGAGGATCAAATCATAAAGATTAACTCATAAAACTAACTTGATCCAAGAGGATGGATTAATCTTAAGGCTATAGCCTGTCCACTTAAATGGTCACAGGCTATCCAAGAGATTTCCTCCAGTCAAATGGACCAAATCAGAACATGAACACCATTGCAGACACTATGTTTATAAGGCTATATGCACAAACATTCATAAGAACAAACAACTCATAAAAAATCAATGAAAACCACAATCATTCACAAGCTGTTTGGGGATCTAGAATCAATTGGTCATTACTAGTAAAGGCTTGCAATGACTCAGCTCACAAGTCTGCAATCTTTGCACAAGATCAGATCTAAGAGCTAGGTGATGGAAATGTAAAACAAAGGGTGGTTTGACTCAGCAATAATCTCTCACAAGGCTACAAGCTCAAGTACAGAGAAGAAGAATCTATCTCAGATCTATGGTTTGAACCACCCTTAGGGCTATAGTCTATCCACTTAAATGGTCACAGGCTATCCCAGGGGTTATCCAAATCACAAATGTTGAGATAGAACAGGTAAACTACTGTTGTCACCATTGTTGCAAGGCTACAAGCACAAACAACAATGGGAGCATCAAATCCAAATTGATTTGTTTCAAAAACACAGATAAACAAGGATTCAATCAAACTATGAAAACGGCATTTCAATGCATAAAAGAGACTTATAATGGTGTCCTCAAGACAATAGCTTGTGCTGAGCAAACCAGAACAACTCCCAAAATTTATACAAATCCCCTTGCAAAACTGAAGTAACTATAGATGTTTACAAAAATGACTTAGCCAGCAAATGCTGAGCTAAGGAGGGAAACAAAAATGAAGAAGATGATATAAACCTAACCCTAATCTGATCAAAGCTCTTAGCCGAATTAGGTTGAGGAAAAGATAAATTTCACAAAAAAATATTACAGCTTATATACTAATTGTCTCACTACCTTGGCCAATAAGAAAACATAAGAGGAAACCCTAATTTCTGATTGAAGACGTGGCCCAATGGTGACCCTTGGATGCCTCGAGATGTGTGAAATCGATGAGGACCTCAGGATGTGTGCCCTAGAAGTAGGGATATCCCCAAAATATCCCTGATGTTCACTAAGATAGCATGAACCCGAGCTTCGCGAGGTTGATGTGCTCATTTTGCTTCTCACGTGGCTCTTCACGTTGATGGCTTGGCTGTAGAAGAAGGCTCACGCGATTCGATTTACATTGAGCAGTGTAGCTCGCGCAGATGAACTTCAAGTGCTTCCGATCGCGAGGGTCTTGCGTGGATGGGCTAGAGCTTCACGAGATTGCTCGCCAATGTAGAACAGGTTTTTCGTGTGGCTAGATTTGGCTTTGAAGCACGCGAGAGCTCGCGAGAGCTGTGCAAGAAGTTTTTTGGGACTCTCTCTCCTATTTCAGCTGCGTGAGACTCTAGCTCTCTTGAATTGTCTAAACCTTGCGAGTTCTTTTAAGTTATGAGCTATGCGAGATGTGCGCGTGCTCTTTGCTATGCTGCCTCTCTAGACTACACGAGATGGTCGCGACGTTGCTTTTGAGTGAACTGATCTGCACGAGAGCCTTGCGAGTTTGATTTCAGCTGTGTGAGATTTGATATTTTTCTCCTCTGCTGCAATGCACATGCTGCTGTAGTAGTGTTCTCTGTTTGGCACACCTATCTCTTGTCCATTGGACTTCTAGTGCACCCTTAGGCAACCAATTTAGTCACCATGGTGTGTACCACCATGGGGTTCCAAATGTTCTTCACTGAGCTGCAACCCTTGGCTTCAAGTCCCTCTCTTTTTGGCCACTAAAGTATGACTGTTATGCTAAGCTGCAAATTTATTATTAATTACAAAACACACTCAAAAGAGGATTATTAAATGGCTCCATGGAGTAGTAAAGGCTAGGTTAAGGGGTGAAATTTGTATTTTTCATTACTTAACAGTCATGTTGATGGTCACTGATCTGAAATTGGGGACACCGGTGGCTGGTGGGTCACCGGAATTGCGTCTAAGCCAATGTCTATTGGGATTTTTGATCCCTAATCGCGCGAAAGCAATGAATGGATCGCGATTGATTCTAAACACTTCGAGAAAGGGCAATATAATTTAATACTCGTTGATTTGAGCTGTCAATTATCAGAGAAGACATCATTATCTTCACGCCACGTGGATCCGACAGTGATTGATGGCACCATAAAAGAACAATCACAACTCTAGGGTTTAAGCTTAGAGCAGAAGGGAGAACTTGTGAAAAAGAAGTTTTTCACATTCGTAAGTTACAATCTCCAAAAACCATATATTTATAAGTAACCCTAATATGGTTCTTATATGGCGTATATCATGCACATACTAGAGGTTATACAAGTGGCATCTCAGCCATTTAAACCAACATCTCCCACTCAACCCCGTAGTGAGTAGTGTTATGATTAACAAGTTCTCTAGAGCTCAAAAATAGAATCATGATAGTCCTTACAAAATAAAGGACCCATGAAGTATGACCAGTCGAGATTGCGCATTTCTCACACAAGTGTGTGCGCACTAAGTTGCCATCTTTCCAGTGCGCCATCACCCAAGCTTTCCTATGCCTGCCTTAGTCCGCATGGCCACACCGGAATATATGATTTTCAATTTAAATAGCAATCTCATACTATACACACTTATTTAATTTATCAAAAGAATTTTGAAACAGTTTCTTTGAATCCATTTTGAAAATATATATTTTCAAAAAAAATTATTGTTTAAATCTTTTCTAATTTATGATGCTGAAAGATAAATTTTACAAGTGCGAATCATTGGCCTTAAGAGACTGGTATTGATGTTAAGAAACTTTCCCATGCAACTACGTAGTTCAGATTTCGACTAAGCCGCTTTCCTAGTAGTACATGCACTCGATCAGATCATCACGATCAATGTCATTATACACTAAAGTAGTGACACCCAATGTAGTCCTCATATATATAAAGGTGGGTGGGTAAGGGCAAGAGAGTCACCTATGAGATTCACAGCTCATACTATGCAATGATTAGATCGGATCAGGCGACATTAGGTAAGGAAGTCTAGGAGCACTGTTGGTTTTTTTCTAGAGTGTTGTCCTATTATTGGTGAGAAAACAGTGGTGATTAAAAAAATAAATCAAAAGTAAAGAGATGGAAATTGGTTAAAACAGTAACTCTGAAATACACAACCTGCAAGATATAGGGCTATTGTAGCAAGTTTTGAGTAAGTAAGAGATTGTCCCATATAGAAATTGATCTAGAACCCAAAATGGGTTATATTAGTAGGCCTCCAGATCTGACTACAGATCTGACAATCCTAGAGAAAGGGAGTTGGGTGTCACAATTATACTAAATTAATACTATAGAAAGAGAAATAAAGTACAGTCCTATCCTAAATAAAGGGTTATGAAGAAGGTGGTGATGGTGTGTGTTAAAATAAAGATAAAATAATGAGAAGTAGGCAATTAAGCTAAGGTTAAAACAGCTATGTAACTTAGACTTAGAGCTGTCTCTGCAGTAATCTCTCAGATGGCTACAAGTACATCTGCTGGAAAAAAGTATCTAACTCAACCCTTATGGTGTGACCTGGTCTCTTAAGGCTACCTGTCCACTTAAATGGTCACAGATTTTCCAATGGAAAGGATCAAACCATATGAATTAAATCAGAAAACCAACCTAATCCAATGGAATAGACTGATCTTAAGGCTATAACCTGTCCACTTAAATGGTTACAAATTATCCAATAGATGTCCTCCATCCAATGGATTAAATTAGAACATGAAAACTATTGCAGACACCATGTATGTCTGGCTACACGCTTAGGCATCCATGGGAGCAAATAGTTCTTGAAAAAATAGTGAAAACCACCATAGTTTAAAAGCTATTTGGGGACTTTAAATGTAGCTGGTCATTGCTACAAGAGGATTGCAATGACTCAACTCACAAGTCTACAATCTCTACAGAGAAATCAGATCTCACATTAGATATTGGTCAAGTAAAATAGAGGAGAGATTATTCCTGCAACAACCTCTCACAAGGCTACAAGCTCAAGTGCAGAAGAGAAGAATTCTTCTCAAATATGTGGCTTGGAATCACCCTAGGGCTATAGTCTGTCCACTTAAATAGTCACATGCTATCTACAGAGGTTATCCACACCACAGAGAACTGAGTTGGAACATGTAAATTGCTGCTGCCACAATGGTCCTAAGGCTACAAGCTCAAGTTCCCATGAGCATTTCAAATAAGCTCAAGTCCTAAATGTATGGCATAGATTGAACAAAACTATGGACAAATAGGAAAATAACATATTGAATAAACCTTTAAAGCACAAATTTTATTGATCAAAATATTATTTACAATGAGATTTCTCAAGGCAACAACCTTGTGCATAACAGCTCATCAATGACTCCCAATGTTCACAAGACCAATTACAAAACTAATAAAACTAAGTCTAATTAATTACAGAGGACATAGCCAGCAAGTGCTTGGTTAATGAAGAAGAAAAATTAGAAAAAGAGGTGATCAAACCCTAACCCTAGCCTGCTCGAGCTCATAGCTGACAGAGGTTGAAGGAGAGATAAAAAATTCTAAGTTAAAAATATAGCTTATATACTCAATCCTTAATGCCTTGTCTAAGAGAAGACTAAACCCTAATTTTCTAGTAGATCTGGCATTGTTACAACCCTTGGATGCCTTGGAATGTGTGCCTCGAGATCAGGGCCTGGGGATGTGTGCCCTAGACCTGGGAAAATCCCTAAAAGGTCTCTGGATATGAAATGAGAAGTGAAGAGCTCGAGCCTCGCGGGGCTGCCTTTGGCTCATTAATTCATTCGCGCGGTTTGCGAATTGCTCGTGAGGTAGAATTTGGCTTGGAAAGTTCCTTTCTCACGCAAAAGGTCTTTAAATGGTCGTGCAGTTGCTTTGCACTGCAATGCTGTCACTAAGATGAGTTACATTGATTTGGCTTTGCTCGCGCAACAGAGCTTCAAGTACTTTCTGTCGCTAGGTTCTCGCGAAGAAGGCTTCACATTTTGCTCGGCTCCTCTTGTAATGAGTAGAGCAACTCGCTAGGTAGAGTGTTATGCTTTGATGTGTGCGAGAGAGTTTCTGGAGCTCTCTCTCTCTCTTCATGAGCCACGCTAGAACTTCGCGAGTTTGCTTGTGTTCTCTGTGGACATTTGCCTCGCGAAATTAGCCGCGCAACGGATATGAGATATGTTCCTCGCGAGAGCTTCGCGAGCTGGATTTTTGAAGACGTAGTGCGCAAGAGCTTCGTGAGGACCTTGAGTGTTGAATGCAGCTGAAGTGCACGACTGCTGTGTGAGGGAATGCTCTGGGACAATCCCTTCACTGAGCTACATGACTTCTTTGTGAGTTCCCTTATGCTGCATGTGACATCTGCGCGAGGAAGCTTTGCTGCAGACTTAAACAGCGCGAGGTAGCATTACTACTGTGCGAGATAGCACCATTTATGCTTCTCTGCTACGCAGCTGCTGCTGTTGCACATTTCTCCACTCATATCCATACTTCTCTCATCTGCTAGACTTCCTTGGTCCATCATGACATGCAAAATGGTCACCATAGTGTGTACCACCATGGTGTTCCATCATTCTTTGCCTCAGCATTCATCCTTGACTTAAATTCTCTCTTTTTGGCACCAAAGACATGGACTTTGTATTAAGCTACACAAATTATTACTAACTACAAAACAAGCTAAACCAAGAATTATTAGTCAGCTTCAAAGTATAGTAAAGGCTAGATAAGAGGTAAAAAGTGATACTTTTCAGTGAATAATACACCCCCAAACCTAATCTTTGCTAGTCCTCAAGCAAAGCAAAATTTAAACAATTACTCTAAAAATGTAAATGTCATTTTCGTAGGGAGCACGGATGCATTTAACTTATGCATCAAGCCTTTTAAACCCCTAGGTGATCCCTAGTGGAGGAGTGAAGTCTCCTGAGAGGTTCTAGTGAAGGTACCCACAAACTTCTCAATG
The DNA here is from genome assembly GCA_021018995.1 of Chloranthus sessilifolius. NCBI lineage: Eukaryota > Viridiplantae > Streptophyta > Magnoliopsida > Chloranthales > Chloranthaceae > Chloranthus > Chloranthus sessilifolius. Next base: position 31,222,621 of record CM037592.1, on the reverse strand, counting down.
AAAACAATTAACAAAAGTGCAACATCACCAAATCAGTATTCAATAATCAGAGCATCAGTCCACTCTTGATTCTTTCAAAATATGAGGAAATTGAATAAATGAAATGCACAGACGATTTAATCATTAAAAATTCTTGCATGAATGCGCATCATTTCCAATCAGCTTACACAGAAAAATAGCAAATGCATGTCAGTACTGAGCTCACCGTCAATTCAAAAATTAGGTATAGGCAATGCCCAATACATTCAATGTCAGACCCAATGCTTACCAGGGCAGCCTCTCACAAATTTTGAGGGTTTTCATTTTCACACAAGCTTAAGAACAGTTACAGCCCTCAAATGGGTCTGCAAGCATGAGCATAGGCAAGGCTATAAAATTCTGGCATCACTGGCTATTCCTCACTATAGATTTGACAACTCCTCATCTTCACATAACAACTCACTCTAATTAGGATTACAAGGTCTTATAACTAGGTTATAATGTGGCTTATGGGTGTAGGTTACAAAGAATAGAAGGGTGAAAAGGATGCAAAATTGAGAAATCAGCAGGTAAAGGAGGTGATTCATGATTTCACCTTTTTTTAATTTCAACATATTTCATCTTCTTTGATATTTTTCAGACTTGAAGTGGCCAACTTCTCCTCTTATTTTTACTTTTTCCAATGAAATTTCCTCTTGACTCCTCTCTATTCCATTTCCTTAATTTATTTTTTCTGTTTTTCCTTTGAATATATTTTTCTTGTCTTTTTTTTTTTTTTTAAAATTTTTTTCCCTGAAATGCCACCCTCTTCCCAGCTGCTATACTGTTATCCTCCTTTTGTGTTTCTTCTTCGTTCATCAAATATTGACCTTAGCTTGTCCATCTTCAACTCCTTCTCCTTTACCTTCTGACTTCTCAGAGTGAGAGTAGGTCTGAATCAAGTCCACAGATTTAGGTACAAATACTCAGGTGTATTTTGAAGAAAACTAGAAATTAATGCTCAAAAGGTGTATGCACAAGGGCAGTTTACTGGGTTTGATATTTTTAAGCTCAAACTGTCCAAGAGAAGGCCTTGATCCTTTCCTAAATGTCATGGGTACCGTCAGCTGTTTCAACTTGCAGATGCCTAACTTCTAGTGAGGAAAAGACTCAGCCAGTCCTTAGAGCAAAAAAAATTGCCTAAGGCACTCCTCAAAGAGAAAAAAAATAAGTTTTGTAGGCCCAAATCTCACTAGGTATGGTCTTCCATTGAACTCCTAGGTATGTCCTTACCTTTTTCTCTCTTTAATGGTTCACTAAGTGCTGACATAAGTGAGTTTTTCTTGGTATTCACCTTATGAAAATGCTAAAATTTCAAAGTGTTTAATACCTAAAGGTCTGCAAAATTTTAAATTTTTTTTATTTTCAAAGTTTCTTAAGTGAACTTACCTCTATTTTTATCTTACTTTCTTGGTTTTGTTGCACTTAGGTTAACTACCTCATTGGCAAACCTTCCCATACTCCCAAACCTATGAGGAGCAGTGTCCTCACTGATTCAAAGATAAAAGACATGTGTAACAGAGTATCTTGGTAAAAATCAGACACAAAATAGATCAAGTAACAATATCAAATAAAAGTCACACAAACAACTAAAACAAACAAATAAACATATAGCAGAATTAAAGTAGACCAAATAAACTTCAGACAAAAACTAACAAAAAGATTTTTATTTATAGAACAAGGAATTGTACAATGTAAGTGAAAATAATTATAAAAGTATCCTAGCTAAATACATGTAGACAATCTAATCATCTGAATTTTCTGCTGCTTCAGCTGTGTCCTAGACTCATTTTCCTTTAGCTTTCTTAAGAGGAGAAGTAGTGGACTGAGATCTCTTTGAAGTAACTTTTCACTACTTGGTGCTGGCTCTTTTTCTTGGAGTGGGTGCAGGCTTTAGGACAAGCTTTGGTACAGGCTCCTTTATGTTGATCCCAAGTTTTATCTTTTTGGGCTCTTGGAGTTTAGGAGCAGTTGCCTTTGGAGGGAATTTAGCAGTGAAAAGTATGGCAATAACTTTTGCTAAGTCTCTGTCATCAATATCTGCTAAGGTCTGCTGCAATGCATGTGCAGTCCTAGCATACTCATTTGCTCTATCCTCCACCAATCTTAGGGTTTCCTGTAAAATCTTGATTACATCTTCCATCCCATTAGCTCTATTCTTTTCTTTATTATACTTGAGCAAGGTCTCCCCCCATCCATGCTTGATTCTCTTCTTCTCCATCTTATGAGTTAGTTCCAAGAACTTAATTTTATCTAGGAGTGGCTGCTTCACTATGGTTCTCAAGTCAGCCATGCCTCTAACTACATCCCTTTTGATGTAGGTATTTTCCTTCATGGCTATAAGGAGGGTGCAATATGGGGGCATGGGGTTGAAAGAAGAAGGTAGTATGGGATGCTCAGCATGTGAAGAAGGGCCAACCAATAATGGTGAAGGGATGGATGATGGTATGGGTGGGGTGAAAGTAGAGGGTATAGGTTGTGGGTGTGCAGGATCAGGTATTGTGAGGTCTATTACCTCACAGTCAGTTTGGGTGGGAATTGAGGAGGTGGGGATTAGGTTTTCCACATCTGTGGCAGCATCAGATGTTGCTACTACAGGTGGGGTTGCAGGTTGGAGTTCTGGGTAAGGGAGTACTAGAGGTGGGGCAATACTGGATATAAGGTTAGGTTGGGGTTCTGGTTCAGGCTCAGATTCTGGGTCTGTTTGGGTTGACGCATTGGTAAGTGTAATTGGAGAGATTTCTGGAATAAGATCAATGGGTGTAACAGCAACTGTTGTTATTGCTAAGGTTAAGGGCTGGGGAGATGGGGGTGGTATAGGCAAATGGGTAGGTGAAGGGACAAATGGTTGTTAGGAAGGTTGGGTTAAAGTTGCCAATGTGGACTAGATGGCTTGTAAATTGATTTGAATAGTGGCCTGGGTTTGGAGGGTGGAGTGTATGGCCTAAATGTTGGCCTCTGTGGATGTTTAGGTTTGGGTGTTGACCAACATCTATGTTTGAAAGAAGAGTAGTAGGTTGAAGATTTGGGGTAGGGTATGATAGGGGCAATGGGTTGGGTGGTTGAAATTGATTGAAATAGTGATGTGGGTGCATGATAGAAGTTAGTGGGCTGTGGTGAAGTAGGTGTAAGAGTAATGTGCTGTGGTACGGGTGAATCAAGTGGAGGGATAAAATGATGAGACTGATGAATCTGGGAGAGGTGTAAACTCATAATTGATTTTTCCTATAATAGAGATCATCATAGCTGAGTATCTCTCTCCTAAAAAGGAGTCTTGTTCATGAGCAGGAGAATAAGGAATGGATTGGCCCAAGGGTTCAATGGTATCAGGTGCAATTGTGGTAGAGGGTTCAATGGGCTGAGGTGAGGCTAATGGGGAGCTATGTGGGATGTCAAGGATTGGGAGCTCAGATTCAGCATGGTGGACTGGGGAGGCCTAGGCTGGTGAGGGTGGTTGCATGTCAATGGTTGGGACTGGTGTGGATGTTGTTGCAGGGGTAGCGATGGGTTGGGAGACATAAGTAGGTTGGGATTGAGTGGGGGCTTTGGCTTGTTTCCTCTTCCTAAATGTGACCTTGACAAGGGGGCTGGGATGGGATATGTATGTAGGTGCAGGCTGAGTAGGTGGAGGTACTGGTATGGTCACATCAGGTGTGGTGTGGATGGATGAGCTAGTTGTGGCTGAGGAAATGGTTAAAGGAACATGTATAGTTAATGTAACTATAGATGACTGTGGGGTTGGTACAGTAATGAAGGTGGTTAGGGTGGTGAGGGTAATGGATAAAATTGGCTGAGGTAAAAATGAGGTAACTATGGAGGGTTGTGAGGTTGGTGTGATGGTAGTAGGTGCAGAGGTTGCAGTAGTGGGTGCAGTGGTAATGTGGGTGGCTATAGGTGAGAGTATGGTAGGGCTGGGTTGTTAGATGGAGTAGCTTGAGAGTTAACAACTATGACATCGAGGAAAGATGGCGACAACAATAGCTTCGATGAGGCGGTAGAGCTTGAATTGTGGGGGCTGCTTTAGCTAGCAACTCCTCCTTCCTCTTCTTCTTTTCAATCATGGTACCACTAATCCCCCACTGTTTCTTTCCACACTTGCTAGGGGCCAGGGTAAGAGTCACCTCATTCATCTGAAAGTGATAGCCCCCTAACTGCAGCAAGGCTGTAATGAGCCTATAGTAGGGCAATGAATGGAGCTTTTTTTCATTCTTCACCTTCTCATGTATATCTTTCATTTCATCAAACATGAGTTTTGCTGCATCAATGTAGTGGTTCATGTTGAAAGAATAGAGGACATCAACAATGGGGGACCTCCTCTCTTGTTGGTGTCCAGAGCAATAAACATTCTTTCTAAGTATCTTATCCATAAATATCAGGTTTGGATGTAGGTCTCTCTTCCTAATTGATAGCCCAGAGGCTATGACCCCTCCTATGGGCTCCTTATCAATCTCTGAGATTGTGGCTGTCAATGGTGCACCTAACCCACTCTCAAGAGTGTATGCAGTTGGTATCCCAAGAATCTCAGCAATTGCTGCTTGGTTAAACAGCATCTGAAAATTGTATATCAGCACCAGCAATGTTGGGTTCCCATCATCCCCAGTCTTCACCCTAATATTTTGGTAAAACAACTGTACTAGTCTAGGGATGACTAGCTGCAGTAGGGGCCTTAACAAGGGTAGAAGAGAGGCCTGGGTGAGGTAATTTATTGATGCAGCAGTCTCTGGCAGATCCTCAAAGAATGCCTTATCAAAGACAGTTTCTGCTTCTAGCTTGATAGCAGTCACAAACTCAGAAGGAACTCTGAGGTATTCATTATCTGATTAATCTTCAGAGACCTCATGGATCTCAAGGACCACTTCCTTACCTTTATTTTGTTTTTTCTTTGGTTTCTCAGGGCTCTTAGTAGGTGGGTGGACTCTGGCCCTCTTTTTAAGGGCATCAGAGACCACAGATTTGGCCTTCTTTGGAGGGGCAACCCTCTTCTTAGTTACTTCCACTTGGGGCTCTACAGGGGGTGTAGGTACCTCAGAGGTCCCCACAGTGGAGGCCTCTATAATTCTCACATAGTTTCGAGTGGCCACTGGGCTGCCAGAAGGTGAAGGGTTGAGCATGGCAGCCAAGACATCAATAAATTTAGAACCCGTGGCCATGGCTACACAAATCCTTCAAAATATGAACTTTAACTCACAGGTTGTATAATGCACACTCCAAAAATAAAATTGCACCTAAATTCTTCCCTACTTAACACTAAAACAGTATTCAATCAAATCAATTGAGAGAGTAAGAAATCTTACCACCAAAGAGCTAGGGTTTCTGTCTAAAAGTTGTCCACTGTATCAAATCTCCTCAAACCGGGTGCGAAATGATCGGAATCTGTTGTGGAACACAATGGCTGGAGAGAAATGGCTGAGTTTGAGTGGTTTAGGCAGGGGAGAAGAAGAAAGGGAGAGAGGAGCTCGGGAGTGCTTAGTGAGACTTAGGGCAAAGAGAAAGAGAATGGGGAAATGAGAAAATTCGCAGGAACCTATGCCTCGCGCGATTCTCACCAAGTAAAAATCTTCTCACGTAGTATAAATGCCACCTCGCGAGAAATGACATTTAAGAGATTCAATATACTTGCGAGGTCATTCGTGAAGCTGATGTTGTATTTAAGTCGCGCGAGAGGATAGGTGTAACTCTCGCGCAGCTAAAGCAAAGGACCTCGCGAGGAAAATGCATTCAGTGAGCTTCAGAAGTTTGCTTGCGAGGCTCTCGCGAGGTACAACATGCGTGATTTCAGTTTTTCGCGCAGCTCCATGTTGTGGACAAGATAGAGCCTCGCGAGGCTCAATATCAGGCATCAGCAGACGCTTTTGCTCGCGAGGCTCACGCGAAGAATAACATTCTTATCAAAAATCTGCGAGAAAGCCTACATCTAGCTCGCGAAGGTGAAATTGAGGTCATAGAGCCCCGCGAGAAAGCACAATTTAACCTTTTCAGTGTTGGCTCCCTGGCATGTGTATTTATACTGGCATGTACCACATTTCTTCCCTATTCAGCCATTTCACCATGATAATCTCAATGCCCATTATCCACATATTCACAGAGTAAACATGTTAGCATTCAAATGAATTTAACTTGCAGCAGATTCGTGCACATTTAAATTTCAGCACATCAATAACAATAATAGCAACAAACACATTCACGCCAACATCAGGTCTATGTACATTAAATTCAGATGACACACATGTACCTCATTAACAACAACTCAAAATAAAATAAAACAAATAATGCAGATCAACATCACAATAAAAATACTACATGACAAATTTTTAAACAAAATAAAACACAAATGCAACAACTATGGTACATAGTGTACAGAGCTGTGGATCACTAATCAGTGGGAGGTTCATGCAGGTGAATGGTCTGAGGAGGCTCCACAAAATTTTCTACACAAGTTTTTAACCTTTACATGACAGATTTTTAAACAAAATAAAACACAAATGCAACAACTATGGTACATAGTGTACAGAGCTGTGGATCACTAATCAGTGGGAGGTTCATGCAGGTGAATGGTCTGAGGAGGCTCCACAAAATTTTCTACATAAGTTTTTAACCTTTGCCCATTCACTTTCATGATTTTCCCAGACATGAGATCTAAGATCTCCATAGCACCAGATGGGGAGGCATAGATGACAGTGTAAGGTCCATCCCATTTGGATTTTAACTTCCCTGGAAAGAATTTTAATTTAGAGTTGAAAAGCCAAACCTTAGTACTAGCATTGAAGTCCTTCCTCATTAGTTTCTTGTCAAAGAATGCCTTGAATTTCTCCTTGTAAATTATTGCATTTGCATAGGCTTCCAATCTCAGCTTATCAAGCTCTGATAGTTACAATTTTCTGTGAGAACTAGTAGTAGTGAGGTCAAAATTCAGTGTTTTAATAGCCCAGTAGGCTCTGTTCTCTAACTCCACTGACAAGTGACAGGCCTTACTATAGACCAACCTAAAACGGGACATACCAATAGGGATAGGCAGCTATAAGCCCATAAAGCATTATTCAACTTTTGTGCCTAGTCCTTCCTATCTGTCCTCGCAGTCTTCTCCAATATGTGCTTGATCTCCCTATTAGAAATTTCAACTTACCCAGTAGTCTGTGGGTGGTAGGGAGTTACAATTATGTGTGTAATAACATACTTTTTTAGCAAATTCTTAAAAGGCCTGTTACAGAAATGACTCCCCCCATCACTAATGATAGCTCTGGGGGTGCCAAATCTGAAGAAGATATCGTCCTTTAAAATTTAAGGATAACTATGTGGTCATTTGTTCTTGTGGAAATGGCTTTCACCCATTTGGACACATAGTCCACTGCCACAAGTATAAAACTGAAACTCATAGAAGGAGGAAAGGGGCCCATATGTCAAACAATTCTATCACAAGGATGGGTTGCAATGGCATTGAATCTCTCTTGAAAATGCCTCCCAACCTTTTAAATCTTTCATAGGCTTTACAATATATGTATACATCATTGAACAAAGAGGGCCAATAAAACCTACATTATAAAACTTTTGCAGCTGTCTTTTTGTCACTAAAGTGACCTCAACAGGCTTGCTCATGACATATAGAAAGAATACAGTGAAACTCACTTTCAGGCACACATCCCCTAACAATTTGATATGCACAAAGTTTATATAGGTATGGATCCTCCCACAGAAAATATTTGACCTGAGAGAAAAACAGGTCCTTGTCCATCTTGGACCAGTGAGGGAAAATCCTACCAACAGTAAGAAAATTCACAATGTGTGCAAACCATGACACACTAGACTGCATAGCAAATAACTGCACACCAGGGAGCAATTCATTGACAGGTGCTGCTGCATATTCTTCTAAAATAATTCTAGAGAGGTGGTCAGCCACCACATTCTCAAATCCTTTCTTACCCTTGATCTCAAGATCAAACTCCTACAACAGGAGGATCCATCTAATCAGCCTTAGTTTGGCATCATTCTTGGCCAACAAGTATTTCAGGGTTGAGTGATCAGTAAAAATAATAATTTTAGACCCAAGCAAGTAGGGTCTAAACTTGTTCACAGCAAACACCACAGCAAGCAGCTCATTCTCAATGGTGGTGTAGTTGAGCTGAGCTTCAGCTAGTGTTTTACTAGCATAATAGATCACTGCAGGCAGCTTATCTTTTCTCTGTCCTAAGACAACACCTACGGCCAAGTCTGATGCGTCACACATCAGTTCAAAGAGGAGTGAGTAATCTGAGGCCTGGATTACAGGAGCAACGATAAGGCACTTTTTTAAGACCTCAAAGGCCTCAAGGCACTCAACAGAAAATTCAAATGGCACATCCTGACACAGCAGGTGGCACAATGATTTTACAATTTTGCTGAAGTCCTTAATGAACCTCCTGTAAAATCTAACATGTCCTAAGAAGGATCTGATTTGCTTGACAGTCCTGAGTGGGGGCAGGTGTGAAATCAAGTCCACCTTAGCCTTGTCAACCTCTATTCCTCTTTGGGAGACCACATGGCCCAACACAATTCCTTGTGTTACCATAAAGTGGATCTTTTTTCAGCTTAAGACCAAATTGGTCTTTTCACACCTTTGTAAGACTAGATTAAGGTGACTCAAGCATTGGCTAAAGCTGTCCCCATATACTGAGAAATCATTCATGAAGATTTCCAGGAACTTGTCAATTATGTCAGAAAAAATTACATACATGCACCTCTGAAATGTGGCTGGGGCATTGCACAGTTCAAAGACATCCTCTTGTAAGCAAAGGTGTCAAAGGGATATGTGAAAGTAGTTTTTTCTTGATCTTGAGGATATACAGGGATTTGGTTATACCCTGGGTATCCATTAAGAAAGCAATAAAATGCCTTCCCAGCCAATTTATCTAGAATTTGGTCAATGAAGGGGAGAGGGAAGTGATCTTTCCTAGTCTTTGAGTTGAGTTTTCTGTAATCAATGCAAATTCTCCAGCCAGTGGTCTCTCTGGTTGGCATCAACTCTCCAGAATCAGAAGTAATAACTGTTATGCCTGACTTTTTAGGTATCACCTGGATAGGTGACACCCATTCTGAATCTGAAATGGGATAAATTACCCCTACATCCAACAGTTTTACTATCTCTTTCAAGACCACCTCTTGCATGTGAAGATTAAGCTTCCTCTGCATCTCCCTAGAGGGTTTTATACCCTCTTCTAAGTGAATTTTGTGCATGCAAACTGAGGCATCAATGTTCCTAGATCAACAATTGTCCACCTCATTGCCTTTGTGTCCTTCTTGAGAACACTCAATAATTCTTCGTCCTACTCACTAGTGAAAGAGGAAGAGATAATCATCGGAAGCTTTTTATTTTACCCTAAGAAGACATACTTTAATGTGTCTAGGAGCTGCTTAAGCTCCAGATCAAGGGGACTTCCAATGGGAGGCAACAAAGGTGCCATGATGGTTTGAGGAAGGGGCAGCAATGTAGGTTTTCAGCTGAAATGCTGCACTAGGCCCACAGAAGACTCTATTTTAGTGTTGTCTTTTATCATGAGAACTTGGGCCTCCTCAACCATGCTCTAAATATTTTTCAGGTTTTCAGCAACATCATCCCAATCCAGAAGATTGGATAATTCTTCTTCCACAAGGCCATCTAGTACATCTATTACACAGCAGTCCTCAATGTCCATCTGAGGTTGTCTAGCAGCATTATACACATTTAATTGGGCCTTTATGTTCCCAAAGGTCACCTCCATTACCCCTGACCTGCATTATATGCAACCATTTTCAATGGCCAAGAATGGCCTTCCAAGGATGACAGGAATTGGGGTTTTATTTTGCAAGGGTCCATGTCCAAAACTAGAAAATCAGCAGGATAGTAGAACTTATCCACTCCCACTAAAACATCCTCCACCACAACCACAGGTCTCCTCTCAGATCTATCAACCAACTGGAGCACAATTGATGTAGACTTTAGCTCCCCCGAACCCAACTCCTCATACACAGAATATGGGAGTAGGTTCACACTGGCCCCTAAGTCCAAGAGGGCTCTACCAATGGTATGGTTTCTAATTATGCAGGGGATAGTAGGTACCACTGGATCCTATAATTTCTCAGGTGTGACAATGGACAGAACTGACTCAACATGGTCAACAGTAAAAATCTTTTGGTCAACTGCACCCTTGCCTTTCTTTTCTGTGTGCAGAGATCCTTCAAGAATTTAGCATAGGCAGCATAGGCAGGGACCTGTTTTATAGCATCAAGCAGAGACAAATTGATCTTGACCTGCTTGAAGGTCTCTATCATTTCTTTTATATGAGAATTCCCCTTATCAAAAGAAGATGGGTCAGCAAGTGCATGAGAAAATGACAGCTGTAGGACTGCTGTTGCCACAGCTGTATACCTAACCACATCATGGTCAATTTTTTTTTTTTTCTTTTTTCTTCATTTATTGTTTGCTATTGGGGTTCAACATCAGCCCCTTTATTTTGCCCTTGCTACTCCACAGCAGGGGATGAATTCTTTGGTTCTTCAATACTCACATTTCCTTCATTTTCACTCTCCATGGCCTCCTTAGTTGCCCTGTCCACTAAGTTGTCAACCACTCAGCCACTCCTTAGGGTAGTGATTGTATTAGTTTCCTCATGGGTAAAGGAGCATTCTCCAATCATGTATTTTCCTTTAGGGTTGGCCAAGGATTGACTAGGCAACTTGCCCTCCTCTCTTTTGTTCAAAGCATTACAGATTTGACCCAGCAGGTCCTCTATTTTTTTAATGCTTTGCCCATGAGAATTCACAGTTTGGACCAAGTTTCCCAGATTTTGCATTAATGTCAGCATTTGCTCTTCAAAGGAAGAGGATCTGGGCTGTTGTGGGGGCAAGACCAACTGATTGGGTTGTAGGGCAGGCAACTGAAAATTCTGCCTTGGTGCATATCCTTGATTGAACTGGTGTTAAGATCTATATGGAGCTGTCAGCTGCTGCTACTGGGGTTGAGGGTATATATCTTGTCTCCACATCAAATTTGAGTGGTTTCTCCATGTGTACTCAGCAGATTACTGTCCATATGCTTGGGCAGCATTGGCATGCTCCATAACTAAATCAGGGAATTGGTTGGCTGATGGAAAATCTTGAAGTGAATGTGTGTGAAATTGACATATCAGACATGCCTCTTCCACTTGTGCAACCATCCTAGGCTGCATCACATTCATCAATTTATCAAACTTTACACTCAGATTGGCTACCTTCCTTTCCAATTCACTTTGCACCTTAACCTCATACATTCCACCTCTAGGAGTGGACTCTTTCACTAATTTAGCTGGAGTCTGGCTATCATTGCGAGACAGTGACTCCTGCTACATAAAATTCTCTCCTATGATGTCAAATAACTCTCATGCCTAATCAGCTGTCTTGTAGAGGTAACTACTCTCACATGAGACATCCACCATATCCCTACTTTTGGGATTAATTCTTTAGTAAAAGACTTGTACAAATTGCCACTGTGGAATTTGGTGGTGGGGACATTGTTTTATCATTTCTTGAAACCTCTCCCATGCCTTATAAAAATATTTAGTTGAGGACTGAGTAAATGATAATATATTTATCCTCATTTGACTAGTCTTATTCATGGGAAAGAATTTAGTCAGAAATTGGCTTTGGAGGTCACTACATGTCTGGATGCTATTGGTTGAGAGCTTTGAGAGCCAGGTGCTGGCTTTGTCCTTTAGGAAAAAAGGAAAAAGTCTAAGTTTGGTGGTTTCAATTCGCAGGCTAGCAATGTTAAATGTAGTGCAAAGTGCAAAGAATTGATCAATGTGCTTGTAAGGATCTTCCTTACTGAGCCCATGAAAAGATGGCAGCATGTTAATGGTGGAGGACTTGATTTCATAGTTTCCCTCAATTGAAGGAAATTATATGCAAAAGGGAGATGTGTAATCTCCAGGTGCATTGTATTCCTTCAGAGTTCTTTGCCTCTCAGCCATGACAGCTGGCTCAGTTACAACAGTAGGAGCTGGTGTGGTGTTTCTCAGTCTAAGGACCCTTTCAACCTCAGGATTTGGAGGTTCCAACTCAGGGTTTAAGGACCTTCTACCAAGCATACACACACAGAATCAGCAGGTAAAGAAGATGCTCACAACACATAAAAAATTTAAATAAAAATCACAACTAAACAAATTTACAACTAAACCATTGACAGAGAATTCAACACTAATAGACTGAGTTTTAGGGTAAAAGAAGTGCAAATAGAGCTAGCTAAACTCCAGCTGTAGCTCTAGCTTTTCCCTACTGCTGTTGTCCAAGTCTGTAAAAATTCTAATAAAAATCAGTAGCACTTTTTATTCTATTTAAGACACAGCTACAAAGAATTTTCTAAACTAAATTAAAATACAACTTAGGTCTATTAAATAGATCAATATCCCCGGCAGCGACACCAAAAACTTGTTGGTTTTTTTCTAGAGTGATGTTTTGTTATTGGTGAATAAAAAAGTATCAAAAGTAAAGAGATGGAAATTGGTTAAAACATCAAATCTGAAATACATAGCCTGCATGATACAGGGCTATTGTAGCAAGTTTTGAATAAGTAATAGTTTGTCCCACAAAGAAATTGATCTAAAGCCCAAAATGGGTTATATTAGTAGGCCTCCAGATCTGGCTACAAATCTGACAATTCTAGAGAAAGGGAGTTGGGTGTCACAACTACACTAAATTAATACTAAAGAAAGAGAAATTGAGCACAGTCCTATCCTAAAGAAAGGGTTATGAAGAAGGTGATGATGATGCATGCTAAAATAAAGATAAAATGATGGGAAGTAAGCAATTAAGCTAAGGTTAAAACAACTATGTAACTTAAACTTAGGGCTGTCTCTGCAGCAATCCCTCAGATGGCTACAAGTACATCTGCTGGGAAAAAGTATCTAACTCAACCCTTATGGTGTGACCTGGTCTCTTAAGGCTATAATCTGTCTACTTAAATGGTCACAGACTATCTAATGGAAAGGATCAAACCATATGAATTAAATCAGAAAACCAATCGGATCCAATGGAATAAACTGATCTTAAGGCTATAACATGTCTACTTAAATAGTCACAGATTGTCCAATAGATATTCTTCATCCAATGGATCAAATTAGAACATGAAAACTATTGCAGACACCATGTATGCCAGGCTACAAGCTCAGGCATCCATGGGAGCAAATAGTTCTTGAAAAACCAGTGAAAATCACAGTAGTTCAAAAGCTATTTGGGGACTTTAAATGCAGTTGGTCATTGCTACAAAAGGATTGCAATGACTCAGCTCACAAGTCTGCAATCTCTATAGAGAAATCAGATCTAACATCTGATATTGATCAAGTAAAATAGAGGGGAGTTTGTTCATGCAACAATCTCTCACAAGACTATAAGCTCAAGTGTAGAGGAGAAGAATCCTTCTCAAATCTGTGGCTTGGAATCACCCTAGGGCTATAGTCTGTCCACTTAAATGGTCACAGGCTATCCACACCATAGAGAACTGAGTTGGAACATGTAAATTGTTGTTGCCACCATGGTCCTAGGGCTACAAGCTTAAGCTCCCATGGGCATTTCAAATCAACTCAAGTCCTAAATGTATAGCATTGATTGAACAAAACTATGGACAAATAGGAAAATAACAGATTGAATAAACCTTTAAAACACAAATTTCATTGATCAAAACATTACTTATAATGAGATTTCTCAAGGCAGCAGCCTTGTGCATAATAGCTCATCAAAGACTCCCAATGTTCACAAGACCATTACAAAATTGATAAAACTAAGCCTAATTAATTACGGAGGACAGAGCCAGCAAGTGCTTGGCTAAGGAAGAAGAGAAAATGGAAAAAGAGGTGATCAAACCTTAACCCTAGCCTACTCGAGCTCATAGCTAATAGAGATTGAAGGAGAGAAAAAATTCTAATTTCAAAATACAACTTATATTCTCAGTCCTTAATTCCTTGTCTAAGAGAAGATTAAACCCTAATTTCTAACAGATGTGGCATTGTTACAATCGTTGGATGCCTTGGGATGTGTGCCTCAAGATCAAGGCCTGAGGATGTGTGCCCTAGACCTGGGAAAATCCCCAAAAGGTCCCTGGATATGAAATGAGAAGTGAAGAGACCGAGCCTCGCACCGAGCCTCGCGGGGCTGCCTTTGGCTCATTAATTCATTTGCGCGGTTTGCGGGCTGCTTGGGAGGTAACATTTGGCTTGGAAAGTTCCTTTCTCGTGTAGGTCTTTAAATGGTCACGCAGTTGCTTTGCACTGCAATGCTGTCGCTAGGATGAGTTGCAGTGATTTGGCTTTGCTCGCGTGATAGAGCTTCAGGTATTTTCTGTCGCGAGGTTCTCGTGAAGAAGGCTTTAGATTTTGCTTGGCTCCTCTTGTAATGAGTAGAACAACTCGCTAGGTAGAGTGTTATGCCTTGATGTGCGTGAGAGCCGTGTGAGAGAGTTTCTGGAGCTCTCTCTCTCTCTCTTCATGAGCCACGCGAGAACTTCGCAAGTTTGCTTGTGTTCTCTATGCACATTTCCCTTGCGAGATTAGGCGCGTGGCTGATATGAGATCTGTTCTTCGCGAGCTAGATTTCTAAAGGCGTAGTGCGCGAGAGCTTCGCGAGGACCTTGAGTGTTGAATGCAACTGAAGCGCGCGACTGCTACATGAGGGAATGCTCTGGGAAAATCCCTTCACTGTGCTATGTGACTTCTTCGCGAGTTCCCTTGTGTTGCATGTAACATCTGCGCGAGGAAGCTTTGCTGCAGACTTAAACAACGCGAGACAATATTTCTACTGTGCGAGATAACACCATTTCTGCTTCTCTACTATACAGCTGCTACTGTTGCACATTTCTCCACTCACATCCACACTTCTCTCATATGCTGGATTTCCTTAGTCCATCATGACATGTAAAATGGTCACCATGGTGTGTACTATCATGGTGTTCCATCATTCTTTGGCTCAACAATCATCCTTGACTTAAATTCTCTCTTTTTGGCACCAAAGGCGTGAACTTTGTATTAAGCTACAAAAATTATTACTAACTACAAAACAAGCTAAACAAAGAGTTATTAGTCAACTTCAAGATGTAGTAAAGGCTAAGTTAAGAGGTGAAAGTGATACTTTTCAGTGAATAACAAGCACTCGATGCTCCGAACACGTGGGCACTCATCCACACTGTAAAGTAGACAAACTAAACTCAATCAGTGTATGCTAGTTCTACAATACACAAACTAACTAATAAGTATTAACAACACTAGCCTGGTTCCCATTCAGGCCCTGACGTCATCACTAGATCACACAAGTGAATGAGTCATTCAACTCTAAGTGTCATCCCCAAACGCAACTTATGCCCATATGCAATGGTGTTTAACAGCTGCTACTCCCGTCTGGAGTCATTTGGAGGTGGTTATCACCTACTCGTGTAACCTATCATTTTTTGCTACTCCAGACTTGCGATTAGCCCGTGTGACTGGACAAGTAGCCTGCTGACAAAAGATCATTTTTTCTATGTGGATGCTATCACACCTACTCGCGTAATCACACAATGATTATCATAAAAATATATAAATACTGATAATGATAATAAATTATCCATATTGCGCATAAACAACTAAAATGTAATGTAAAAAAAATAAAACACAATCATAAAGTGATGTTTATGTCTAATAAATAGCAACCATATATAAATGAGAACTATGAAATAGTAATAGAACCATAACACCCACTAACACCTGTACAACTCAAAGTCTACATAAACTTATATGCCTAACATATATCTCATGGACATCTCTCGCAGTGGGTTTTGTCATGAGATCTACCAACCTTTCTCTAGAAGGAATTTGATAGAGTACGACATGCTTGTCCCTGACATGGTTTCTGGTGTAAGAAGTCTGAGAAATACTTAAAATATTTTAGAACGATTCTTTGGTCGAAGCAAGTAAACACTTATCATTACTAGCTAAGAGGATGTCATTGACATATAATGACAAAAAAATGAAATGTTTATCAGACTGTTTAAGATGTACACAGTTGTCTTGCTCACTCATAAGGAAGCCAAATAAGATAACGGTCATATGAAACTGCATGTACCATTGTTTAGAGGACTACTTCAACCTATAAAGAGACTTTAAAAGTCTACAAACTTTGGAGGTCTTACCCTTCTCTGTAAAACCAATGGATTGTTGCATGAAAATCTCTTCTTCTAGATCACAATTTAGGAAAGCGGTATAAACATCCATGTGATGGAGTTCAAAGTCCATGCACACAACCAAAGATAAGATCATTCGAATTGAGAGAAATCGAGACACATGAGAGAATGTTACATTATAATCAATTCTCTCAATCTGCGTGAATCCTTTGGCAACTAAACGAGCTTTAAATTTTGTGTATGAAACCATTTGCATTCCCTTTAATTTTAAAGTCCCATTTATTCCCAATGACTTTACGATCAGAAAGTAAATCAACAAGCTCCCACACAAGGTTCTTTCTCATAGATTCTATTTCTTCATTCATGGCAGTTACCCAATCGTCGCAATTAGGAAAAGTCATGGCATGCTGATAAGTTTCAAGTTCATCAACATCATCCATGGCTACACACGAGAATAATTCCCCTTAAATCTCAAAAAATTTGTGAGGAATTCTATCATGTATACTCCTTCGAACCTCAAGATCACCTTGAAGAATGCTCCCACTATTTATGGGATCAACAGAGGCATTCTTATTAATGTCAGAAGAGCTCCTATTATCCTGAGTTGCGTTCGACAATTCATATAGGTCAGTATCAATCCTGGGACGCTTCCCGCTGGGATATTTATCCTCTATAAAGGTAACATCACGATATTCGACCTCAATCAAACCTCCACGCTCTTCATAAACTAGGATATAACCCTTTGAACCATCTAGATAGCGTACGAAAATACAGTTGACGGTTCAACTATCAAATTTACTTCAATTGAGTGTAGGAATCAATACATGATGTAGAGATCCCCAAGGGCATAAATTACCTAGAGAAAGTGGCCTTCCTGTCTAAAGTTTATACGAAAATTTTGAAACCAACTTAGAAGGGACTCTATTCAAGACATAGACGGTCGTTAATAACGCATCACCCCAAAAGCTCGCAGAGAGATTAACATGTGCCATCATTTATCTGACCATGTCAAGAAGAGTTCTATTCCTTCTCTCAGTCACTCCATTCTGTTGTGGAGTATAGGCCATGGGGAACTACCTAAGGATGTCAACACTTTCACAAAATAGTTTAAAATTTTCAGAAGTATATTCACCCCCTCTATTTGATCTAAGCACTTCGATTCTACAGTTTAATTGATTTTCAACTTCAATTTTACATTTTTGAAAACACATAAGTGCATCAGATTTCTGTAATATAAGAAATACATGCTCATACCGAGAAAAATCATCAATGACAGTTATAAAGTATTGGCATTCACTTTTGGCGCATACATTGAAGGGTACACATATTTATTGCACAATTTGAAGAAGACTGAGATTTGATTGCCTTAAGAAAGAATTTCTAGAGGCCTTAACAGTTATGCAGTACTCAAGTATGTAAATCAATTTTGGTTAAGGAACCCAAAAGTCCTACTTTGGCCAATCTAGTCATTCTATCTTTACCAATGTGACTTAATTTAGTGTACCATTTAAGAGATTCAGAAATGATAAAGGTATCAGATTAGGCAACAATAGGAAGTAAAGATGAAGAATAGATGAATTAGCAATATTTAAAGCAAAGGGGTCCCCAACTAAATTTGCCGCAACCAAATAAAATATTATTTTTACGACACCCCTGAGACATACGATATGCTTGAAACTCCATCTTCAAAGCACAAATATTTGCATTAGATTTTTGTAGCATATGCCTCATAAAGAGCGTCTCATAATTCCTTCGCGGTAGGATAAGACTCATAGGTAGGAAGGTGCTATTTGTGAAGACTCAGAAGAATAAGCTTCTGGATTGTGTGATTGTGTTTAAGCCAATTTTGGTATTTCTTATTTGCAGATTTCATAACCGCAATGGTTACATCCTCATTGGGTTCGTCCATAATTTCTTCTATGACATATTGGATATCCTTCTCATCTACGAGGATTCTCATTAGACGATACCAATCATTATAATTGTTGCCATCTAACTTCTCAATCTTAATCGAGTTAGCAAATTGGGATTTGGTAGCTGCTTTTTACTATTTTAAGAAAAAGCATGTGTTAATTATTAGACAATAATATTACATTTTATGCGCAATCTCCATCAGTATTCTTCAAAATGTCAAAATAATTTCTCGATGTTGAGATGACTTTAACAGTTATTAGATCAGTCTAAAAGTATCACATACCCGATTGGGCGTTGCAAAAATAATAAAGATTAATCGCATAATTGTAGAGTATCTCATCATTAATGGTCTCAATGACAGACATAACCTACCTATCTAGATGTGTATCCAAATATATGATGGATGAATTATGTAAAATAATCTCGACATGATTATCGAAGATTATCAAGATAAACGAATCAACCATTCAACCATTTACATCTCACAGAATAATAAGATATAATAATCACGAACATAAAATTGCGTTTTCGAGTAATCTTGAAATGACTTGAGCTCATGAATAGTTCTCATGTGGATCTATAGTTTAAGTCTTAAAACTATTCTTCCACAACTAGAATAATTTATTACAACTCGAGTCATCATATGAATGTAACACCCTATGAAACTAATGAAACCACTCCATCACATCAATTGGGACGCTTCTCCTAATAGCTTCATCTCGCATTTTGATCGTTTGCGCCATAGGTACATCTCCGTAAGAGTGTAAGTCCGTATACATATATTCCCCAATTTACAAACTGAAGAAAGTAAAACAATATATGGATCAGATCTAATACAATTTTATCAATTAATAAAACATCTTAAGAAGCATGTTATACTCGATAACACAATGATGTCCATAACGCACAACCAATCAATTTTCAATGATCATTCATCCACATCTCATAATAGAATAAAATAGTTAAATTTTTAATCATCGGAGCTCACGATAATTAAATATCACAATTAAATATTATGAATAATATTCACAATTCTAAGCGGATCAAACCGTCAAAAAAGAAATCAGATAGGTCCAATCAGTAGATCCCATCGAGTATATCAACATCGACTACTTATGGGCCAAAATCCGATAAGTAACAAGAAAGTTATTGCGAAAACAAAAAGGAATTCAAACTATTGCAGTTATGAAAATTGCGCTAGTACGCACGTTTGACCAATTAGATTGGGCCATTCAAATCACTTAAATATGTGATATTTTGTCAGAAAGTAATTCATTAAGAGAATTGACTATCTAACGGCTCATATCTTTCAAAAGGGAAAAGATCAATGTAGAACAAAAGTCTCAAAACAATCCCAAAAAGAGTTGTAAATGTCAATATATATATTTTTATATTGAAACATCTTACAACAACATGCTGTTATCATAGTTGGTCAGGAGAGGTTCTTTACTACTTCTTTGAGGTAGAGGTTGAAGGTTCGAATCCCCTCACCTCCAAAACATTTTTAATTCATGCATAGTGCATTAAGCAAATTAGCACGAACATGGCCTCAGATTTACATAGACCTAGACCGGCATGAATCCAATTAAAAAAATATTGACAAGCTGGCCCAAAACGAACCTAGACCCGATCTAGACTTGGTCCAGTATTAAACCAAGACCTATCTAGATCCGCCCCAGTAGCTACCAAAATGGACTCGGCCCAAAACGGGTCCAGATCAGAAACTATTGGCGGGTTGGCCCAAAACGGGTCCAAACTCAATCTAGACTCAGTCTAATATTAAACCAAGACTCATCTAGAACCGACCCAGTAGCTACCCGAATGGACCCGATCCTAACGGGCCCAGACCCGATCAAGACCCGATCCAGAATTGAGCCAGATCCATCAAGACCCGACATAGACCCAGACCCAACATGTCCTCTATTCAGAAATCATTTGCACTAGGAAAACCTAGCACACAAGAAGGAAGAAACATGGAAGGGGAAAGCCCACCCAGCAATGACAGCCAGGTGGCCGGCCCGTTCAACGACATCGCCGATGGCCAACCAACTCCGACCGATGACATTGCTGGCGAGTACTGGGAATTTTTATTTATTTATATTTTTTTTAATAGTTTCCCTTCACCATTTTCATCATTTAATACCGGCAACGGGCATAAAAATAAACAAAACTCGCCATAATTTAATCATAAAATAAGATAAATTTATATTTACAAAAGTGGAAAAATTGATATGTGTGCTCTAATACCACTGCTGAGATTTTTTATCCCTAATCTCGCGAAAGCAATGGATGGATCGCAATCGATTCTACACATTTTGAGAAAGGCTGAGATAATTTAATGCTCGTTGATTCGAGCTGTCAACTACCAGAAAAGATGACGTTATCTTCACGCCACGTGGATCCGACGATGATTGATGGCATCGTAGAACGACAATCACAACTCTAAGATTTAAGCTTAGAGAAGGGAGAACTTGTGAAAAAGAAGATTTTCACATCCGTAAGTTACAATCTCTAAAAACCATATATTTATAAATAACCCTAATATGGTTCTTATATGGTGTATATCTCGCACACTAAGGGTTGTATAAGTGACATCTCAGCCATTAAACTAACAATGTCAAGCCAGCGGTTTGGGTGTCGTGAACCCAAACCATAACTCCGTCCCTCTCGTTCTTCATCTCCTACAAGAAGGTTGGGAGAAAACGAGATATTGATGTTAGGTTCCATAGCTTCCTAAAGATGGTACATCCTTTTTTGATCAGCAGCTTGTGTAAGTAAACCTTCTGAGATAGAAAGAGTGTATGTGACTGCTGCATACAAAACTGGGGAAATAACATAGTGAAAAAACATGATTCAGAGAAGGCAGGTAGAAATGCATATGATCAATTCATCATACTCAATTAAATGACTTTGGCACAAACACCAAAAGCTAGTCTGTACAAGAAGTGAATGTTGTTGATGAAACTCCCATTGAAACTTGAATTCTAAACTCAGACATATGAGTGCGCGAGAGCACATCAAATGAGAAACATGAATTCTAAACTCAGACATATGAGTGCGCGAGAACACATCAAATGAGAGAGCACATCAAATAAAGGGCGGGTTTTACAAATTACAACTAATCTCTAACACTATAGCTCACGTTGAAAGGCCTCAGCCATGAAGTGTGACAAAAATGGAAATCCTTTGGACCTTCCTTCCCGACCACTTTCTTTTCCGCTCCATACAAATTATGGTCATTATCAATCAAAATCCGAAAAACATTGGCGCAAATTGTAATAAGGGCTCCAAAGCACTAGGTGCAAATTTTCTCGCAAAAACGAAACAGAACGAGGAGGGTCGGTCATTGTACGTACAATTTTGGCCCTCGAGAATTTTGTTTAGAAACACTTCTGTGATATCAGCCTTCCCGAATGTTGCCGGGTGAGCCCCACCCCTTGACCAGTCAACCCAAGTTAGGCTTCGGTTCGCCAAAAGATGTGGTGCCTGAATAGTTAGCATCGTGGGGAAATAATGCTCATCCACATAGCATGCGTGTTTACAGAACTCTTTGAACTTTGGGTAGAATCTAGTATCTTCAATTATATTGACTGCAAGTTTGCGATTAACTTCAAACCACTGAGAAGCTTTACGCCACTGAGCGAGGCTGACCTCAGGTGCCATGTTCTCATTATAACGCCCCCTCCCATAAGGCCCGATTTCATCAAATGCTCCAACAAAACTATACCGGGATCTCATCAAGTATTTATAAATGATGCTAAAATTTAAAAGCGGAATGCATGACTCGGACAGGAGGACAAACCATTCGTTGGAGATATCAAGCAGTGCATTTGCAAGGAGTCTTCTCTCGGCATCACACATACTCATCTGCCCCCACTCCGAGACCTGCAGATCAAAGAAGCTTAAGAGTTAGAAATTCAAGCGTGAAGATGAATACTGAAGATTTGTTGAAGATTAGCAGGTGGGTTAAAAAGATGCGGGCACAGGTATGGGCAATCAAGGACACAGCAGGAATGATTCAGAAAAAAATAAATTAATTGAGGGTATATACTTATATACTAAAGCTAAGATGTAGACATTTCTATACGTGTATTGAAAGGCTTGAGATTTTTCATATAATTGCTTCACCCCCTATAAGAGAGGTGGACATAGGTGTACAGATTTTCCAAAGAAACCTCCACAAATAAATAAATAAAAACATTAAGAGAGGAAAGAATTGAGGTATCCAACCAATGAATCCTTCTACATAGTCTAGAAGGTATTTACATGTCTTAGATTGAGAGGCCCCATTTTTTCTGCCACTGCTCATATTGTTCATGAATTTGGGGTTAAATTCTTGATAGGTTCGGGATGAGTCACTCTCCCTCTGGAACAGTTGTGTATGAAATTGCAACTCCCATTCTAGTTTTTTCTTGTATAGAAAGGTATAGCTTTTGCTTTCTAGTCTTGCTTTATTTCTTTCCTTCCTCATGAACAAGGTGATGTAAAAATTACTTATAAATTTTCCCTTACAACCCCCTTTGAGAAAAAAAAAATGATATATGACGCTTAAACATAATGTCAAAGAGTTCATATCCTGTTGATACAAACAACTGTCAAGTGAAGACGATTATGACCACAGAACAGGGATGACATGCTGTGTGTCTCGGAGATTTTTTACTTGTTATGGACATTAGATATTATATAATTTCACAATATCTGTCACCATGTGAGAGGTGTTTGTCAGCTCGTGAGATCGTGGGGTTTACATACTGCAAATTGCATGCTACAGGATTACCAGGTCGTCTTGCATAAGATTTTACTGTCAATAAATATTTAAAAAAAAAATCATCATATAAATCAATTTTCGCTGTAGAGCTATTTATACCTCAGTACTTTTCCATCTGATGATTAGTTGTACAGATTTATTTGATTTTACCTGCATGTGTTGTGGCATGCTCATGGTTTGCCATTAGAACAATCAAACCATGTAACACTTTGCTTTGCATGTAAATACGATTATGAATAGAATATAAATTATGTATTAGGTATGCAGATCATGTAATAAATGAGGGATTTTTTTTCTTTTTTTGCTTTGTAAAATTCTGTAGTCCAAGTTTGGAAGCTTAAAGTCATCTCTTCTCTATCTTTGAATCCTTATTCTTTATAGATTATATTATTATTATTATTACTATTCTTATTATTATTATCATTAATGATGATGGAGACACATAGAATTTATTCAAAAAATATACCAAAAAAAAAGAGAACAAAAATGAATAAAGTTCATATTTTTTGCCCACACGTTCAATCAAAATAATGGAAGGAATACTTTGAAGTTAGAAGGGCCAACCAGGAGTTCAAACCATGGCTTTAAACATCGCCCTAGACGAAACATCTCGGGCTATATGTTTTGTTTCATGGGGCTGGGCAAGACAATAGACGTACCATTCTTGCCTCAAGACGCTGGAGAGAATCTAACCTTTTTAAGATGAATATGTATAGGATGTTAAACTAACACACAATTGAAATTAAACAAATTGTCACTTTTGTACACTTGGCATTATTTTGACTCACCATGTGCACTATTTCAATACATTCAATCTATGTGATGACCCCGTGGAGGGCTATCATGCTTTGTCCAAATATGTGCACCCTAATACTTGTCATTGTTCTTATTTTTAATGGTTAATATTGAAGCTCATTGATCGGATGGTTTGAATCCTCTTATAGGTGTGATTCTTTAACTAAGATATGTTCCAATGATGGACAGCCACTTGGATTATTTTGATTTAAACACAATTTTCCGTTTCATGCCATATCGCCGAGACGTGAGATGTCTTGTTCATTGCCCCTATCCGATATGCCTTAGATTTCCAAGATTTAAAGCCATGGTCCAAACAGGCTGGAGTCAGGATTGTCCAATAGCCCATTGATAACAAGCCTCTCTCTCTCTGTTATATATATATATATATATATCATAGTTACCAGAAACCTGTTTTACCCTATCGTACCAGTTCCCATACGTACCAGTATCGGGGACTAGTACGAAACATTTATAGAAACGTGTTTCGAGGAGTAATAGAAACGGGCTTCATTTAAGATAGAAACTAATTTCTTTAAAAATAGAAACGGGGTTCTATCTTTGTTGAAACTCGTTTCAATTTATATAGAAACTCATTTCTATTATAAAAGAAATGAGTTTTCCCTTTAATCAGTACTTCTATCTCTTTATTTTGAAATGAATCTCTCCCTTCTACAAATTTTTTTTTGTAGATCCATTAGATTATGTCAAAATCTAATGTTCACGGATTAGAATTATGAATCTATTGTTTCCATTTTAATTGTAATTTTTTGTTTCCTATCTTTTTTATTTTTGGAACTACATATGTAACTGGTCTTGGATCTTTGAGACTTGTTCTTAGAGTTGATTAATCTTATTTCTTTTATTTTGTGAGCTTATTGCATGAAAGTATGGATGCAGTTAACTAGCTATGTTGGAGTTTAGCACCTCACTTCTCATTAAGTTGGGAGAAAATATGAGAGCATTGTCTCAAAAAATATAAATATTAATACTTACATATAAACATAATTATCATATATAGTTACGAAAATGTTACACCAGTATCACACACTGTCCAAAATATTCATTTCCCATCTATATCGCACCAATAACACTTCTATGACAAATCCATCTCGTATCTTTATCGTACCGGTATCGTATCTATAATGCATCAATTTCATTTCTATTTTCGTACCTATAATGTATCTATTTCGTTTCTATGATGTTTCCATATCGTACCAAAAAGGTATCAATAAAAATGTACCCGATACTTTTTTCACCTAAACGTACCAGAACCAATACCCGTACCAACTCCGGGCAACTATGATATATATATATATATATATATATATATATATATATATATATATATATATATATATATATATATATATATATATGGGTAAGGGTCGGATCCAATTCTAAGTGTCTAAGATATGACCCATTTAAAATTAGGTCCAGGCTGCGCACTTTTGACCCAATCTCAAACCCGATCGATGTCTCTCATTTAAATATCTTGTTTGCACCAAACAAGTCATGATCTCATTTGTTGGTATTCTTCAACCATAATATCATAGAATTTTCTTTATTGCTCTAGTGCTCACCAATGTTCTGAAGATCGAATCAGAATGTACAGTAGAAGTCAAATCAGATTGAATCATAAATAGGATCATTATTTGGAAGATCTTTTATATTTTATAACATACAAAGACAATACAAAAATAACCATAAAAACAAAAAAGAATAGGATCTCATCAATGGCAGTTTAGGAATTTTCTTCAAACCATATAAGGAGATGATACAATAATTTATAAGGTTTAAGATTTTCTTATTTTGCATTTAGAGCTCTCTTCAATATATATATTTGTATATTATAGGTGTATTAGTTAGCCGAGGGTAGGAATTTCTTTAGAGATTTTTGTTTTTCTAAGATACATATCTCGACGATCATTGAATAGAATCAGATTCCATTCATTTTGTTGGTTTTACATTTAGTGGGAGCAGAATGATACTTTTTTCTAAGGATTGGTGTCTCTAACAAAATCCACCATCGATGGCTGAATTCTACGATTTTGTAAAGTGGACTTTTATTTCATCTTATATATTTTAAGTCATAGTTGATTGTTCTCTACCAAATTCTTTTTGGTTCTTGACACATTCATAGTCATACTCATACTAGCTATAGTGTCATCCCTATATATACACATTTCATATATATAGATGTCACACACTCATACAAAACTACAAGAGAACTTCCATGAATGAACAACGATAGTTCAAATGATGAAATGAATACATCTTTTGACATTTTGGGATTCAAATGGGTTGGAAATGATTGAATTTTTTTAATGCATTCCAATGTTCTGATTTTTTTTAATTTTTTAAAATATTTTTCACATTTTTTTCAAAAACACGATTTTAAAATATTTTTCACATTTTTTCAAAAACCCAATTAATTCTTCCAATTTACGATTCAATTCATGATTCGATTCATTTTTTAAGAAAAGTAATTTATGATATGATTCATGAGTTGACAACCTTGCGTGTTCCTTCTATAAAAGCCTAGACAATTAGAATAACTGGGGATAGTTGGTGATAATTTCTTAGATATGTTAATTGTTATGATAGAAAAACAAATTTGGCTGTAAGAAAATTTTCCAAATTCTACACAGCAATAAAATTTCTTGTAAGGGATTAAAATGAGGCTTCAACTTTTATATGATGTTATCAATTGAAATAGCTGTTCTCGCCGAGGAAGCAATTTTTTACCGCTTTAATCACATTCTGTCATCAGCATATAAGCCCAGTTGCTCACTGCTTTCCGTAAATCAGCACTCTTGTCCACCTTACCCATATGAGCATATCCCTCCCAACTTGTTTTGAATGATAAATCCATCTACAACACCACCCATGCGTCCTAATTACGCACCATCAAAGCTTACTTTCCCACCCAAACTTGGGTGATAACTGATGACCAAAGGAAAGGAATAATAAAGGGAGCTTTACATTAGGTCAGGTCAATGCCCAAGAATTATTTTTCACAATGGCTGAGCCCAGGTCAGATGAATGTAACTTTCTTAGGAACAGGTGTCTTAAGGCAACATATTGATGCCCATCCCGATTTATTTTATAAGATATGAATGACTCAAGATGCTAAAATTATTGGGTAATTTATAGGTGGATAAACTCATCAAATATATGAAAGAAAAGCTAGGGGCCTTTGCAACTCGAGTGACGTAGTGTCTGCAGGCTCTGGCTACTATGATTTCTGGTTGTGACAACTAATGATTATGATCATCATTAGAATAGAAGTGGCAAGCAAATTTTCACTCTCGTGGGTGAAAATGAAAGAGGAGGTCCAAGAATAAATAAAAACAAACTATACAGTATGTTTTGGATACAATGAAGCACATTTCTCTCTCTTGTCCTCCAATCTAGCACACCCAAAGAAAAGGAAAGGACAATGAGCGAGATCAATTGACTCAAAACGTGAAGTTAGAAGACTTCCATTGGGAGCTATATTTGCTAGTTCTTGAAAATTTCTGGCAGTTCATTGACAGAAATTTGGTTCATTTAAGACCGAGAACGTTATCAGAAGATTTAGAACCATGATTTTAAATATCAGCCATATCCGATACATATTGGCTGATATGTATCGGGTTAAAACCCCTCCCGTGTTATATACATCCTCGATTTGATATAGGTTGAAATATCGGGTCAAATAAATCAAATATCAGCCCATATCAGGTCATATCGGCTGATATGTATCTGATAGGAACAGGACATAGTACCACAAAAGTGCCCTTAAGCAAATTTCTTTTATTTTAAATTATTTATCTACTGTTTAATATTAAAAAAAAAAGTACTTTAATATCAGCCGGTTTGGCCAATATATATCTTGGGACCAGGCCGATATGCCAATATGTATTGGTTTTTAAATCCCTGATCAGAAATCTATCTCCCTGTTATTAATCTAAAAAATCAAGTAACTGATCTATCTGATACACAACCCAAACGAAAACGATAAACAATGTGAAGGTTCATTCAACTCCAAGGACAAGTCTGAAGATGAAATAACCATGTTGAGTTTCCAGACAAGTTGCTCCCGAGGATGAACTAATAGTATCTGGGAAACCTATCCAGAATGCTTATAATTATGTCATGCACAATGGATCCAAGTACCAAATCAATGGATCAAGGAACGAACAGAGACCCATATATGTTATCTGCAAGTGCTAGTAACAGTCTCTAATATCTCTTCCAACTAAACTAAACTACAAAATGTTAAAAAGGACAACAGAACACCGATTTTTAACCAACAGGGGATTTGCATGGTGGCCAGGCCCTCATCTCAAGGAGCAGAGGTTCTGAGTTCAAATTTCCACCCCTTGTTGGGCACTCGCAGGGATTTATCCCTACTGATATGTGTAATGTAAGGGTATTGCAGGTACCCGGGAACTTAATCGGTTGCTCTAAGAGGCTGGCTACCCCGTTATCAAATAAATAAATAAACAAACAATCGATTTCATCACCAATATAACTCAACACAATAAAGGAACAACTATAACTAAAGCTAATGTATATACCATATAAAAGCAGGAAATCTTTCTTCTTTCATGCTGGCAGTCAAGTGAACCATATTGATTTCAACTGAGTGAACAAGAACAGGTTACCTGGCTAGGGATCTGTCTCCCATAAAAGACCGATGTCTGTGCAAAATCGGCACTATAAGACGGCAGCGAATGAATGTAGATTGAGTAAAGCCCTTCATGCCCTCTGAAAAACTTCTCCCAAAGAGGAGAAAGTGGCAAAGGCCCTCTTGTCAAGAACATGAATGCCACCTTGGGAACCCTCTTGAAAGGGTATTTCTTCACATGAGGAACCAAAGAAGCTTGCCAAAAGATCTGTTGGTCACTCATGGTGTGCATCAAATTCGACGGTGGCCTAATCCATCTGTCAAGATTATTCGCTTCTTCGATGCATGGTATG
Source organism: Chloranthus sessilifolius (assembly GCA_021018995.1). NCBI lineage: Eukaryota > Viridiplantae > Streptophyta > Magnoliopsida > Chloranthales > Chloranthaceae > Chloranthus > Chloranthus sessilifolius. The sequence goes on along the minus strand of CM037592.1, from coordinate 31,194,026 downwards.
ACACCGGAGCGTGCTGAGGAGCTCGAGACGAGGCTCTGGACTTCGAAATACCGAGTCATGTACACACTGAGGAGTGGGAATCCGAGGCCGAGCACGAGAAATAGTCCAATGACTTGGAGGATCTTCAATGAGGAAAACCTAGATGGGATTCTTAGGGGTGGGGTAGAATCCTTCCCCTCCATCTTGATTCTGACAAATTTGTTTGGAAATTTGAAATTTCAAGTTCTGGGTTTTTCGATTTAGATGATTCTATTGAGCTCGAATTTTTTTCGAATCTGGATCAGGTGGGTTTTCCGTAATTGCTAAACCCTAGATCGCATCTTAGAAAACCCTGGATTGCATCTTAATGAAGAGACATTGTCCGACATTTGAAATTTCAAGTTCTGGGTTTTTTTTATTTCGACGATTTTATTGAGCTCATTGCATTTTTCTGCATCGAAGACGAGGATTTCTAATCTGGATCAGTTTGGTTATCCCTAACATCGAAACCCTAAGAGAAATGGAGAAAAGGGGTTTCGAATTCGATTTCTGCCGAAATTTATTGCTTCTTTGCATGGAAAATGGCCGATTTAAGGGAAATTAAATGAGGGGAGTACAATGATGAATAAACTAATTAATAAAATTGGAATTGATGAGGATATCAATGAAAAGGAAAATGGCCAGCTGAATCGAATCAGTGGAGCTGCTTCTGTTTCTTCATTTCTGTAAGGAATGAGTTGCAGCGGTACATCTATTCTGCTTGGTTTCATAGTTTGGGGCCAACAAAATAAAATCGTTAGGCGTATTGAAAGAAAGAGCTCGAGAGATTTGATGGATCTGTAGAAAGATCTTTCACTTTAAATTTGGGAAATTTAAAGGATCGACCCCGTAAGACACACCTTTTACCTTAGAGACCCTATAGTTTTTACCTTTACCTAAACCGAGGCCCTAGAGTTTCACCTTTACCCAAACCGGCCCGCTCCAAGTCATGCCAGTTCCAGGTAGCACAAAAAGTCTCAAATACCCCTTCTTACACTTTTTATGATTCTACATTGTTTAAAATTTTTAAAATGTGTACTTTTTTATATTTACGCGATGTGAAGCAGTATCTATGCCGTTTGATTTGAAGGCCACAATATAAAGATCGATGGTGCCAAAGATTGACACGAAAAAATGCGATATTGCCTCTTTTTTTTTTTTTTTTAAATTACCTTTTTAAACAGTTTATATCGATTGTCTAGACAGTCTATATCGATTGTCTAGATAGTCACCAATTGGAAAACCTAAAAAATTAATTCAAATTATAGATCGTCGAAAGAAGAAGAAAATTTTCTACAACAGTGGAAGATAATTTGATTTCGAACTTACAGTTTTGATAACTTGAAGATTTAACGAAAATAATAATTTAAAAATTTTGACAACTATTTATTACCTTGGGGGTAATTTCGGGAATTAATAAAGGCGGGCGTCGGTTTGGCTTTGAGCGGGTCGGTTTGGGTAAAGGTGAAACTATAAGGTCTCTGACGGAAAAGGTGTATCTGACAGGGTTGATCTTGTAAATTTCCCTTTAAATTTTGAACATAAAAGATGGCCCTGAGGCTTTTAGAAAGGCCTCGGGAGCAAGGATCAAAATTTCGGCCAAAATTTCGGTTTCGGGCATGATCGAAACCGAAATTGAAATCCGATAATTTGACCGAAATTTCAGCCGAAATTTTGATCCCCATACAAAAGTGACTGAAATTTCAGTCCAAAATTTCATTTCAGTGGAGACCGAAACCGATAAATTTGACCAAAATTTTGATCCTTGCTCGGGGAGTGAAAATGAGGTAAGAGGGCTTCGAAACCAAAAGACCGCCATCCATTGAGCCGAATAAGAGCTTAACAAATTAAAGCCTGTAACATCCTTGAGTTCACCCATGCACGTCTTTGGCGAACCGATTCTTTAGATCTACCCCCTTATTCAATTTATTTTCTAAACAGTCGAATGCACCCACCACTTCTTTTGTATACACCCACATTATCTTCCATCTTTTTTTCGTGCTTGTGCCATAATTGAACTCCGTTCCTTCGAGGCCCTCTAAATCGCTCAATTTTCTGTGGCTGTATACCCACATTGTCTTCCCCCATCTTCTCGCACTGCGCAACGTGAGGAAGGGTTTGTGGGGCAACGACAAACCCTTTTTGGACTTGGTCCCTCCAAAGCATTTGGCAACTGTATAAATCCCTCTGACACTGCAAGAACGTGAGGAAGGACGAAAGCTGAGATTTGAAGAGTTAGGTAATTTCAATTTATTTATTTATTTATATAATCTGTACGTCAAATTGAAGTTCTTGATAGAGTTCATTGATTGTTCAGCATATTTTGTTGTTTTTATATTTTGAGTACCTTAAATCCACCCACCAAATCTTTGTGTTCACCCACACTAAAATACATTGATTTGGTTGAACTCAAAGATTTGGTGGGTGGATTTAAAGGTACTCATTTTTTGTTGTGGTTTCAAACCAACCGTCGATGATGTACAAATTGACAGTCGGAGTGTAAAATGGATAATTTTCGTAAACGGCCTACGGCTTCAATAAAAGAAGGCTTACAAAAGCCTGAATCAAAGGAGTATCTGAAGAGCAGTCTTTAGATTCTAAAATTGTTATTGATAATTCTAGATGAGAGAAGAAGATGTCAGTCAATACATCTGTTTTATGTTCTTTATAATGATAACATATGTATTTGCATTATTGAAACCTGAACATCAACTCTTGGAGGTGAGTCCTCCCATGTCTCTCAGTCAACCGCATCACATGCATCGCATTGTAGATTGTTTGAATGGTCATACAAATTTTCAGATCCTTCTTTCGAATGCTATACAGTACATGACTAGGCTTCCCCCCGACAGCTGACACCCCTTTCAAAACCTCTCTCATTTTCTTTTAACCTTTCAGCATACAAATGACCTTCCCCAAATTGTCCCGAGGGATGGTTGTGAACTCCGCATAGTACGTCCAACTTCCATACAGTTTTCCCTTCTTGTTTAATCTTCGTTCCTCGTAATGAGAACAGACAACCAAACTTTTTTCATAAAAGTTTTTCTTGCAATTATACTTTTGGATTGTCCCTTCTTACGAGGACGAAAATTATCTCCTCTCTTGCAAGCCAACTTCACTCTAGCACTGCGGCCTTGAATTCCCTTATCAGACCTCTGTATCATAAGCACAATTTCAGCTTTATTCGCGACACCGCGAGCCCACTCTATCATTTCGTCGCGAGTACTAAAGAGTTGATTTGTGATCATAATGAGAGTAAGGTGTATATTCTGTGATAGTGTATCTACGGCTTGAACATAAATACATAACGTTCATAACATTATCACTATTGAAAAGACCCAATTAAATGAACAAACTCGTGCACATAATTTTAAAGGCAATGCTATTTTCTGATTATCAAAGGGCATGATATACTTTCAATTATCTAAAAATTGTTTTTGTTTACAAAATAATTTGATTGATTTCCTTTGGTAAATCTTATCTATGACCTCAATGTTCAACTATTTTTTAATGTTGAAAACATATATATTGTAATACCCAAAATTTGCTAGACCATACATGTTCCGTTTGGTGCTCGTGTCAGTTATGGCATGAGGTGTCATTTCGGATTTTTCTAGATAAATTGTGGTGGATTGGTTTTAGGGTGTATTGAAGTATTAGAAGAAAGAAATTTTTTCTAATACACCGTTAAGGTGTAGTAGCTTAACACCAAGTTGAGTTAGTAAGTGGTTTGGGTGTGCAGGTTCCACACCGGACCAAACCGCCATTTGGAATAGAGCTAACATCTCAAATAGATGTTTTAGTTTCGTAAACAAACCAAAGTTCTTAGATAAGAACTAACAGGCAAGTAATGTGTGTGTGTTTCATAATGAAGCAAGCCCTTTTTGATATTAGAGTGCAATGGCTTACGAGAGAAGCTATTGCATAGCTTTGAAAGTGAGAGAAGAAGAGAGAGCTTGAGGAGAGGAGCTCTATCATACATGCCCGAAAATCTGAAGCGTTATTGATCTCCCTCTCGACTTCCTCGTTCATTTCGATTATTGACGCAAGAGAAGGTTGATCTCGGTACGGTTACGAATCATGAATGTGTGAGAGCTTCCAAAACCTCATGTGCATTGTTCTTGAAACCCTCAGATCCGTTAATCTCGCAAGATCCTTTCTTGCGAGGGTGTGCTTCATTGAGCGTGTTTGAGAGATTTGATCCTCATGTTCACCTTCACTACGATCGCTAGAAGAGTGGGTTTCAAACCCCTTGGGTGTGTGTGGCGCAAGCGTCATTATCTTCTTTAATCATTGCTCATAGTACGCGATTCTTGTGCGAGCTTAGAAAGGTAAGACACATGGTTTAATTGTGTTTAAATGGGGCTTAATTCTGGGTTAAATGTGTGAAAAATGTGGGTTTGAAGGAAGAAATGAAAAAGAAAATCTGATAATCGAGCAGAGTATAGAAGTTTGCCCAATCGCCCGGCGACTTTGGAACTCGCGCGTGACTTGGCTTCAGGTGTAAATCTCACCCGTGATAAATACTAGCCATTTTACTTAGAAAAATGACCTGAGAGTCTCGCTCGCGCAGCTTGAGAGGTGCCACGAGAGTTGCCTGCACAACTTGAATCTCGCGCGCGCGACTGACCCAGTTTGGGTCATTTGGGATTTTCTTTGAAAAATCTTCTGAAACTTCGATTTGTATGGTTCCTCGATTATTGATAAATGGACTTTGAATGTCATAGGTTATAAATTGAGGATCGGGATCATCCATTAGGAATCCACATCGTATTCGCGTGTTTTGCATGTCTCGTAACGAGGTAGGGGAAAACTCAACACAAATTAACATTTTCCTTGAATGGCATGAATTTGATACATGGAATAAGATGAATTTGACTGTATTTGCACTGTGTTCGAATTCTTTGAAAGATAAGTTTTGTTTTCTCTTTCGAACACGACACATGAAAAATCAGTAAGCTTTGAATATGTATTTGAAAATCTGATATCCGAACTCTGAAATCCGAACTCTAAATATGTATTTGACTCTGAATGAGTATCCGAAATTCTGAAATTTAGCTTATGTACTTATCACACTGCACTTTGTTTAATATATATATTAAAATCCGCACTTTTGATTTGAGGTTCATCAGAATGAATCCCCCAAACTCTTTAATCGGTACGGTGGTATATTCGTCCATCTGAACTGGTACGGAAATATATCCGTCCATCTAATTTCTGGTCTGCCACGGACAATTAGTAAGAGTTCATTGAACAGCGATGGTCAAGGGGGGTTCCCATTGGTAAAACTCCAGCTCCCAATGCTATATATGATCGTTATATTTATTCAAGTTATGTTTTAAGTTAAACCTTAGACAAGATAAGAAATTTGTATGTAAATCATGATTCGTCTAAATTCAATTTGAATATGTTTCAGTGTCTTTGTTTTAATATGAAAATGCATAGGAATTATGTGTTCTCGGAATAAGATCTGTCTTGAAACTGCTTTCACTCTGAAATCTAATCTATGCAATGTTACAATATAAAAATGTGATTTGTTTGATTGACCTCTACTGAGCTTAGACTGTTAGCTCACCTCGACTATACGTCACAGGTGTTGGCGTAGATAAGGATCCGGAATAGGAGAGTGACCCGTAGTACGTCTCTGAGGAAGACACTGAGCTCCAGTCAGAGGAGTTCTTCCCTTTGGTGTAGATTGTATTTTGTGAGACTCAGGCTTGGTACATCTAGCCATTTTTGGTTTTAGAACTTTGGATACTTGAAATATTGTAAATACATTTTATATACCATGGTTTTGGTGATGGTCAGCCATCACCAGTGGTTTATTTTGTTTTGTCCATTTACTCTATGTAGGACTAGAGATTTCTTTTGCAACATTGATATTGCTTATTAAGAAGTTATCTGCTCTGAATATCTACTTAAGTGTGGATGTACCAAGTACTCTATATGCGGATCGTGACCTACGACCCGATGACACGAATTTTGAGGAAAGGAAATCTGGATTGTCACAGTTGGTATCAGAGCGTTATGGCTTTAGATATTTGATAGGACATAGACTTAAGTTATGGTGTTTGAGCAATTAGAACTCATAGCCTACGAAGTTCAAAATTCTGTCAGAGCATAGGGACCATCTGTTAATCGAAACTTTTATTTCATTGTAATAGATCAGTATGGCCCCACACATTAGAGGCGGAGGAAGAATGAGAATGGTAAATATGGAGGATGTACCTAAGGGAGAGGGCACACCGCGTGGTGCAAGAATCACCACCGGCGCCAACATCATTCCATTGGGAGGAGGGAATCAAGGAAATAGTCCTCCATAGGTAGGGAATGAAACTGGAAATGATAGACATATGCTTGAGTCTATGGTTAACTCTGTGGCTCAATAGACGACGTTACTTATGGAAAGACGCCAGTATTCAGGATTTCAAGAGTTTAGGAGAATGAGACCTCCTAGTTTTTATGGTCAGGCCGATCCGCTTGAAGTGGAAAAATGGTTGAATCAGATAGAGAAAGTTTTCCGAAGAACCCCATGCACCGAAGAAGAAAAAGTTAGTTGGGCTTCTTTCCAACTTGAAGGAGAGGCGGATCCGTGGTGGGAGTCCGCAGAGAGAACCCGAATGCAAGAGACACCATGGATGTGGGCCGAATTAACAAAAGTATTCAATGAAAAATACTTCCCCATAACGGTGAGATATCAAATGGAAGTTAAGTTTGTATCGTTGGAACAGGGCCAGATGACTGTGTAAGAGTATGAGGCCGAGTTCACCAAACTTTCTCGATTTACTCTGCTACACATAGCCACAGAACTGATGAAGGCCCAAAATTTAGAACGTGGCCTGAGACTCGTCGTCAAGGAAAGGATTTCATTATTTAGACCGACAACCTACGCAGAGGTCATGGAATTGGCCCTCATTGTGGAGAAAGGTATTGAGAGAATATATAAGAGAAGAGACCTACAGAACAAGAGTGGGAACAGAGCGAGTCAAGTGAGGTCCAATACTTTTGAACCGACAAACAAGAGGCCGAGTATTAGTACGTGCTTTTTCTAGGTCCCTTTCAGTTCCAGGAATAAGTGGTCCAATTCGGTCCAAGCGAACTCTGGCTAGAGGCGATGGATAATAAAATAGGAAATATTAAATGCTAAAATGAAGAGGCGAATATTAAATGAAGAATACTATGGCTGATGCGATCTCCGGTTGCAGATATTTATTGACGCTGCAACACATCACTGATCACGTTTTAAGGGGAGCGGGGGCTTGCAGGTTGAACTCCTTTACTGAACTATCGGCCGGCCAACGTTAGCAGCTATGGGTTGCCTTGAGGTTCAACTAGTTTGGTTTCCTAATCCTACTGGGAATCTAATTAATCTAGTCTCCTAATCCTACTAGGGGTCTAATTAACCTAGTTTCCTAATCCTATTAGGAGTCTAATTAAAAAAGGGGTTGTGGCCCGTTATGCTAAGGAGGATCGGCCCCATTCTCGGGTACCCTTCGTAAGATCCCTTGAGAAAATCGGGTGGCTAAGGATTATTTTATAAATATTGAAGGATTGAATTTGGATCGAAAATTGAGGATTAAAAGGTTGAAAATTAAGAATTTTGAGGGTTTCGAACTAAAGATAAGAACTAAGATTAAGGAACTAGAACCAAAATTAAGAACTAGAACTAGAAACTAGAAACAGAACTAGAATTTATTACTAGAACTAGAAACTAGAACTAGAATTTAGAACGAGAATTAAGAACTAGAATTAGAATTGTGAACTAAAAACTAGAATTAGAATTTTCTAGAAGGAAGAAGCTCAGAAGAGAGAATTGTGTAGAGTGGCTAAGAGGTAGGGATCTATTTATAGGCTTTTACTAGAAATCCTAGTGCAACTCTAATTCCTAATAAAGTCCTAAAGAAATAAGGGAACTAATCTTATTTCTAATAAAAGAAACAAATTTTATGAAATAATAAAAGAGACTAATCCTAATTCGATTTGGAGTCTTGAAATTCGTCACTTTTTGTGTAGCTTCCGAAAATTAATCATAACTTCTTCAATACTTGTTGGAATTGTGCATTTTTTAGATTGTTGGAAAGCTGCTTCGATAAGCTTTCAAATGTGATTAATTTTGCATCAATCTAACTTTATTTGATATTTTATAATAGACCAAACATAAAAGTGACATGATTGACAATTGGGAAAGGTTGGGGAGATCTATTTGGCTATAAGCTAGGCGCTTCCTCCTTTAATACTACTTAGAGAGTCAAGACTAACGAACTAGTGCCGCTAGCTTGACTACCTGGGGCTCCCAGAGAAGAATCTGCGATTCTACAATCTAGAAGGCAACTCGATCCCTTTTGGGAATCCCTAGAGAGAACCTCGAATTTTCTCAAACGGAGAAGCTTGAGGGAAAGAAGAATAGAATAGTAAATTATTTTTATGGCTAAGGATAATTTTGAAAGGGCTAAGTTTGCATTGATGATTAAAGGCCTAAAGATTAAAAATTGAGAATCCAAGATTTTAGGGATTAGGGATCAGAAACTAAGAACCGAGATATAGAAATTAAGAATTAAGAACTAGAATCAGAAGTAAGAACTAGAATAAAAATTAGGAACTAGGACAAAAATTAAGAACTAGAATTAGAATTAAGAATTAGAACCTAGAAGCTAAGAACTAGAACCTAAAAAATTAAGATCTAGAAACTAGAAATTAAAAGCTAGAGACTAGAACCTAAAAGATTACATGAAGCCGATTGCTTAAGAGAGGATCTCGAAATCCCTAAACTTGAAAGAGAGGAACTCGAAAATTTGATTGTTGGATGTGTCATTAGTGTAGTAGGGAGGTCAATTTATAGGTGTACGGGTAATTACGTGCCTTGTGGGAGGTGAGTAATTAGCCGGTCAAATCTAATTACGCGCCTTATCTTGTGCGCTTAATTAGATTACGCGCCCTATCCTGAGCGCTTAATCACTTTGAGTCGGTGACTGACTCAATGAGTGACCGGTTGACTGACTCAGCCGGGTATCCTAGTTCCAACTCACTTGGAACTAATTACGCGCCTTGTACAACATGAACAATCCAATTAAGCGCCAGTTTATAGGTGCCTAATAGGGAAATTTGGATGGTCATGGGAATTAGAGACCAGATCCAACTGGGGACTAATTATGCGGGATGGTAGGGCGCATAATCAATTGCGTGCGTAATCAGGTCTCAAGGCGGCCTCTAGAAGGTTATGGACTAGTCCAAGTAAATAGATTGCGCTCCAGTGGTGGGGCGTGCAATCTGATTGTGTGCGCTAAATAGGGCGCATAATCAAGTCCTAAGAGACCCACAAGGAGAACGGGCCTGGTCCAAGTTGGACCAATTGCGCGCCACTGAGGGGGCGTGCAATAGAATTACGCGCGCTGTACAGGACGCATAATTTGGGATCTTTCGGGGTTGAGTCGGGTCTGAGTCACAAAGCTCTTGTTTCATCCTGTGCTTCGACCACATACTATTGTTTCAGTATATGGTCCCCTGTTTAGGGTTTTAAAGCTTTCAGAAAGAGTGAGCCCCTTTTCAGAAGTCATGGGTAAGGTCAAAGGTTGACCGAACAAGTTTGTATACTCCGAGAGGGCAAAATTGGAGTGTCTACAGATGCCCCTCTTCAGTGCGTGCTTGTGGAGTAAGGATGCGTTAAAGAAGTAGGCACCCCTCTTCCGAGGCGCCTTCTTGTTTCTTTGAGAAATCACAAGTGTGAACTGAAGATGATGACATGAAATGCTTGGATTTATTATCCATCAGTGCAAGCTAAAAGGGAGCATTTGGGGGCCCAGTGGTAACTGTTGAGAGGTGTATCTGTTATGACTTTAATCTATTACTCACAAGCGCACGAATCAGATTGTAATTAGTGGGTGCGGAGCACGAGATTGTTCCCACGAGAATTGGTTAAAAATCATCAAGAGGAAATAGCAATTAATCACAAGAAAAACTACAGATCTAAGGCAATACTACACTAGTTTAACACTTTTGAGCAGAGTGATGGATAAAATAAGGACTAAGCAATAAAATTAAATTGACTAGGAATGAAAGAGAGGATCGGGATATTAACTCTTCCCATCTTTGATTTATCATTTATAAAATATAGATCTAATGGTTGAGATACAATATCATCACAAGATGCAAAACACATAAATATTGAACTTAATCAAATATTTACGAAAAATAAATCATTAAATCTACAAAATCATATCTAAAGTATGCTCTTCCTACTGCCGTAGAGGAAATGAAGTAAAACATTCACCGTAAAAGGGACTTCTAATGACGATAAATTTATGTCGCAAAATAGGGCAAAATGTCTACCGTAAAAGAGACACACCTAATGATGATGAATTAATGCCACAAATATTATCAACAAAGAACCCGGAGTAGATTCCATATTGCAGATCCGAGATCATGGGAGTGTGACTAGCACCCTTATCTTAGATGGCAATCGAAAATTTACTAATTCGATAAGAGCAATTAAACATTAAAACCTCAAACATCTAATACACAATACATCCCAACCATCGATCAATATTTTATAAATGAATACCTCGGATGTGGTTCATTAGATCCCCATCCTTAAAGAAATTAGCCACACATGATTGAAATAAATGACATAATTGAAATAGAATTGAAAGATAATATTAAAATACTGTAAAGTGCTTCAACAACTCCAATGAAAGCTTTAATCCAATAGGTACAATTGTTCTTAAATTACAGAAAATGAAACTAATCTAAATCCTAGGGCTAGAAAAATGCAAGAACAAAACTTGAAAATTGGAAGAAAGCTGGAAAAATTCCTAGAAAAAGAAAAATAAAAGCTAAGATAAAGGTTCTCTCCAAAACCCTAAACATTGCTTTGTTTTTATAGGGCACGAGCTTGAAAGTTGCCATTTAAAGGTCAATCGATTGAATCTAAAATTCAAGCGATTGACTTCAAAATCTAAAATTGGCGGGTTCAAATTCCAATTGAAATTCAATCAATTGATTCTCATAACTCAATCGATTGAATTCAAATTCAGATTTAAGCGGCAGAATAGGTATCTTAATCTTAATCGATTAAATTTTAGAGCTTAATTGATTGAGTTAGAGTTGTAACATTTTTAATTCTCATCAGTAATCACTGGATCAATCTATTCTTTCACAAATTTCAATGTTTTTGTTGACTTCATAGTTTCAAGCTTCCATGCTGTCTTTAATTATGCTCTTTTATGCTCCTGTAAGATTCAATGGTCAAGAACTCCTGAAACCACTAAAACTTAGTAAAAGCCATCAGATTGCTTTCATCAGATGGGTAAGTGTAGATATTAGGGTATGAAATATAGTCATATTTCAGCACAAATTAGTATCTTCATCCATGGGTGTGCAAGTGGCATCCCGTCGCATGACGCGGCCTACTGCAGGTGGCAGTCAAATGGGAGGATATTGACGTAATCAAGAGGTATATCCTCATCTGTGGGTGCAAGTGGCATCCCGTCGCATGTTACAACCTGCTTTAAGTGGCAGTCAGACAGAGGGGAAAGTGGTCATATCTTGATCTACAGGTGCAAGTGACATCTCGTCGCTTGTCGTGACCTGCTGTAAGTGGCAGTCAAACGGGAGGAACATGGTGCTAATGTGGTAGCGGGGGGCGTCATACGAATGTCCTGAGATAAGGTCAAGTGACCAGGTAATAAGATGTAATATAATGTAATGGCGAAGGCATTCGCAAGTCATGTCAGACCAGGCGAGTCATTGCTCACACCAATGGCACATCAGGCGTCTCTTTCCAATAGACATTTGTGATTTCTTAGAGTTGAGTATGCTCAACGTTCGGTTTCCAAGGGGAGAGAATGGATTGAGGTGATGAGAGATAAAATTTTGATAGATAGATGGTTTATTTATTTTTATTTTTTTGAAAGTTTTTATTTTTTTGAAAATTTAGGGATTTTAACTTAAGATTAATTCGATGGAAAAATAACAGAAAATGTGGCTTCTGAGATGTCGCTGAATAGATCCATCGGTGCGGGATTTGTGGACTTGACCGTTTGCAAGGTTGTCAAGACGATACTTGGTATGCCAAATACTCTGTCTAACCTTCTCGACGAATACTGATGATTGTCTCTTATGGGAGGACTACAGTAATTCACAAGTTGAGAGAGACGAGTTTTGAAAACATTTAACTTAATATTAGGTAATTATATTTTATAAGGAATATCGAGTAGAAGGAGAGGGTGATTATTTACCCAATTTATTACTGGCGGGAGGCTTTTACTTGTGATGGGACTGGCCAGGTGTTGTGATGGTGCCATGATGGGACATTAGAGAGTTTCCTCTTCTTCTTTCTCTTTGCTGTGGTAGGGCCTGATGGTCACCGGTGTGATGGGACGTCCTAATCGCCTAATGAGATGTTCGCGATGAGACTTGATATTTGTTGGATGCAATGGAATGTTGGAGGAGTTCCTTTCTCCTGTCAGCAAGCATATATTTCTACTGCAATGGAGTCTCGCGACTGCTGCGTGGTGGATATTTGGGGAGTCGTTGCAATGGAACGTGATGATTTTCGTGGTAAGACGTTTGGCTCTTTGCGATGGGATATTTGTTGAGAGGTTTCTGTTGCTTCTTTTTATTATAAAAATGATAAATATAAAATAAAGGAAGCAAAACAAATAAAATAAAATGGAGAATAAATACATCACAAAATCAAATCACAGACCTGTAAGAATCCAGGGTCTGCTGTAGCAAGTTTTATGAAGTAAGAGTTTGTCCCACAGGGAGTATTGATCAGAACCACAAGGGTTGTATAGTAGTCTTCAGATCTAGCTACAGATCTGGCAGTCCTAAAGGAAGGGTGTTTAAGTGTCACTAAGCTATACTAAAAACTAAGAAAAATAAGAATAAACTACAGCTAAAAGAAAGGGATAAAGAAGGATGATGATGTGTGTGATGAAATAAAGATAAAATACGAAGTAAACAGCTAGGGAAAAATCAGTTATGCAACTCAATGTTGGTCATGAATCTGTAGCAGTCCTTTAAATGGCTACAAGCACACCTACAAGGTAGAAGAATCCAATTCAACCCATGCCATTTAGATTGCTCTTAAGGCTATAACCTGCCCACTTAAATTTTCACAGACTATCCAATAGAGTTTATCAAATCCCATTGATTAAGTCACAAAACTAACCTCACCCAAAGGAATGGATTGATCTTAAGGCTATAATTTATTCACTTCAATGGTCACAGACTATCCAATAGATTTCCTCCAACCAATAAATTAAGTTAGAGCAGGAATACCATTGCAAACATTGTGTTTGCAAGGCTACAAACTCCCCAGATATGTTACAGATCTGGCAGGCATTCATAGGGGCAAACAGATATGGAAAATCAGGTGGAAGCCACAAGAAATTCCAGGCTGAATGAGGACTTAGATTCAGCTGGTTATTATTATAAAAGGCCTGCAATGACCCAGCTCACAAGTCTACAATCTCTACAACAACTCAGATCTATACACTGATAATGGTGATGCAAAATAGAGTAGGTTTGGCTCTGCACAATCTCTCACTAGGGTACAAGCTTAAGTGCAGAGAAAAAGAATCCATCTCAGATTCGTGACCAAGACCTGCCCTAGGGCAATAGTCTATCCACTCAAATGGTCACAGGCTATCCACAGAGGCTGCCTTACCCCCAGATGATAAGATAGAATATGTAAACTGTTGCTACCACCATGGTCCTAGGGCTACAAGCTCAAGCTTCCATGGGCCTTTCAATCAGCTCAAATCCTAAATGCATGCTATAGGTTGAACAAAACTATGGACAAATAGGAAAATAACGGATTGAATAAATATTAAAATAGGCATTGCATTGATTGAAATGAAACTTATAATGTTCTGCCCTTAAGGCAGCAGCCTATGCAAACCCCAAATCAGCTCACTCCATTTCATACAAAACCGATTACAAAACATGAAATAAAACTAACTATTACATAGAACTTAGCCAGAAAATGCTGGGCTAAGGATGAAGAAAATGGAAAAAGGAAAAAGAAACTAAACCCTAAATGAGCACAGGAAACTCTAGCTCAGATCTCAGGCTATTCTTGGATAATTTATAAATGTAGATAACAGTCCTTTATATATGCAACCCTTGAAACCGTAATGTGCATTAGCCAATCAGATTTGAGAATGCTTTGGAGTTGATTTCGTGGCTTCACTGTGGCCCTTGGATTGCCTCGGGATGTGTGGATTAGATTGGCACCTCAGGGTGTGTGCCCTAGAATGTGTGAAATGCCCAAACAGTCCCTAGGTATGGACTGAGAAGTTGAGAGCCCGAGCTTCACGAGGTTAAGTTTACAGTTAAAGGCAGCTCGCGTGGTTGGTCGCGCAGATGGGGCTTCAGGTGTTCAGGTCACTAAGCTCTCGCTGGGCTCTTGCGGGGCTAGAATGGCTTGAGTTTATGCAACTCGCCAGGCTGCTCGCAAGGATTAAATGGGCATAACACAGCTCGTGTGGCTCCCTTCCAGGCTCGCGAGGATGCTCGCCAAGTTGAATGCATGTTTGGCCTCTCGAGTGGCTGTTTGCCATGATGTATTTGAGGATCTCGCATGGCTAGCTGTTCACTGATGCCTGCGAGATCTGGGTGAGAACTGTGCGGTTGATCTTCTGAAGCTTTGTGCGGCTTGCGAGGATGAGAAGAACCATGCGAGAATCAAATGCGTGTAGCTCGCTAGGCTCAAGACAACAAGCTCGCGAGGTTCATTTCCTCATGCTGCTGTAGTGCTGAGCTACGCGAGGTTCTCGCGAGGCTCCCTTCTGATTAAATTGAACCTCACAAGAGCTTCGCGAGGTCACTTTTTATGCTCTTGCTACTGTGCAGTGTCTGCTGTAGCAGTCCTGCCTGCTCGAGTCCACACTTCTTCCACCAGTTGGACTCGCAGGGTCCACTTAGGCAACCAAAGTGGTCAAAATGGTGTGATAAATAGCTCAAATGATGTGAACCACCATGGTGCCTTCAATGATTGCCCAGCAGCTCCTCATCTTGACATAAAATGCAGTCTTCTTGGCTTGAAAAGTGTGAATTGCTGCATTAAGCTATGAAATTCCTGTTATCTACAAAAGTATACTTGAAACACATTATTAATATGCTCAAAGGTCCTCAAAGGCTAGGTTAAGGGGTGAAAAGTGATACTTTTCAGAGCTTAACAATATTGGATGAGCCTTCCCTTTTGGTTGTGTGTCGTAGCGCGTTGCGATGGAATTTCGGGGAGGTGTAGTCGGTGGTTGGACATTGGTGGTTATGCGATGGGAAAGCTATGTTTATTTCTTTCTTTGGTAGATCTTGGGTTATATGACAAGATCAAATTATAGTTATATTGTGATAGGATGTGTTTGTGAGTGTGCGATGGGGTGTTGGTCTGATGACTCTTTGGCTATTTTGACATCGTGATGGGACAATGATGGTATCTTTCTTTGGCAGGTGATGTCTTGAGAACATGATAGGACTTGCCTTTGGCCTTGGTGATATGGCAGGGTTTTAGCATCACGATGGGACATGACGGCATGGTTGATTTTGTCGATGAGCTTACGTGTTGAGATAGCGTTGGATAGGTGCACCCTGCCACGATGGGACGTGGGTTATTGTGGGGATGTGTGATGGGATATCAACGATTCTCTCTCTGGTCGGCGTGTGAGGTTACGCGATGGAACAAGGGAGAATGATTCGGATCACGGTGGGATGTTATTTTTGGTAGCATCTCAGGGGTGATTTGGTCATGATGGGACTACTGGGAGATGCCCTCACCCCTAATTGGTTTGTGATGGGTCAAGATGATTATGTATGCATCTTATTGCGATAGGACATGTTGTCTTGCATATTTGTTTTGTTAGGGTTTTTGTTGAAGGCATATGTTTATTTCATCTGAAATATGTGTCGTGTTTGAAGAGTGCATTATGACTAGCAAATTGCACACTTTGGTTTGGGCGCTTTATTCAATTGCGCGCCTGGGAGGGAGCACGTGATCGAGAGGTTTGAAGGGTCAACTACGTGTCAGAGTGTGTGGGTGGAATCCAATTACATGCTCTTATCAGTGCGCGTGATTGAAGTGTCACCAGGTCACTGTGCAGTTGACCTTTGGAATTCCACGCATCAGTGTAAGCGTGTAATTCAATTTTGCGCGGGGTCTTCAATGCAGGATTGGTTCATCGAGATTTTTGCGGTGACAAAAGATGAATCCCGCGCTTGTGATGTGGCGTTTAATTCGGAATACGTGCGGTCGTGCCTTTGCTTAATTAGATTGCGAGCCACATTTCAGGCGCTTAATTCGTCGAGCATCTATATATGCCCGAGTTTTCTTCATTTTTCTTCATCCTTTTTTGTTTTATTCTATTTTCTATTCGACTTGAGTTTGAAGTATCCCAATTTTCATGTTTTAGTGATATCGCATGATCCGACCGTCTAATTATGATGTCATTTCTTTCGATGTGCGTCATTTCACACGTTCTATGTTCGGAAGTGGTCCCGAATGGTGGTGTAATCAGAGATGTCGCTGTGGCTTGGGGAGTGTTGAGATTGAGGTGCGATGTACATCCTTTATTATTGTTAGGAGGTGAAGATGGCGGGAGGGAAGTCCTCCAAATGAATGGAAAGGGTGTTACCCAACCAATCCTCCATGTGCTTTTATGTTGCTTCTCATTGGACGTTCCACTCATTGTGTTTTGGATGTGTCTGTTTTGGGTTTCGTGTTTATTTTTATTTGTATGTTCAGGGTCTAGGCCTTTGTTTTAGGTTGTATGTTCAGGAGGTATGCCTCCGATGATACCTGTAAAATCTTTGTCATAAATAAAGTAGTGTTTTATTTATTGTGTTCATTTTATTTACGTTTGTTCATGTTTATTGTTGTATGTTTCTTGTTTGTCTTATTTTGAATTTTTTTTTGTCCCATGGCAGAAAAGTAAGGAACAACTTGAAAATAAAAAAAATGCCCCAGTTTGAGGTGTCGGTCTCGTGACTTGAGTTTGCTACCGAGGTGCTAGCGCTCTTAAAAAAAATGCCCCAGTGTCAAGTGACGGTAGGGACTTTTATCGATCTCACATATGTCCTGGGGTGTATCTGTAATGATCCCATGTTGGGAAGTAGTTTGATTATTTTGGCCCCATGATAGGCTTGATTGTGTAAGTATTGAATGATCATCATGTATCATAGCTTCTTAGCAAAATTGAGGTGAATGGTAGGTAACGGGTAGCTTCTTATTTAACCAATTTTTTAACTAATAGTAAACTACTTTCTTCTCGGGTGGGCAATGCGATGTCATAATTGAGCTCGCCGTCATGGTCCAGCACCAGCAAATTATGAAATTATATGGTTAGCAGGAGTTTTATCCTCCTCTTGCCACCGTACGACGATATCTAGTAGTGCGAAGATGTCAACGATGCCTTCGCGGCTTGCTTATACTTCCCTAATAAAACTACCAGGAATACCCTCATAATTTGCTTATGCTTCCCTAAATTCATTGATTGTTCATTCGTCATATTACTCTTACTCGGTTGTGCTTCTTTTTTGTATATTTTTTTGAAACAATATGCTAACGCTAGAATTATGAGGTTTGATGGAACCTTGCATTTTCATTTTCTCCGCTCTAACATCAATTCCAATGGTTGGAAGGGTGTGTGAGAATCCAGAGTTTTCTATATTTCAAAAAATGAGTTTCATGATCCACTAGTTCTTTCGATCAACTCGCCCGAATAGGAAGGTGGTTAATGAGTCAGATGATTTTCAAAATGGTTCAAAAGAATAATGACCTACGACTGGCGCATACCTTGCGATGACTACGAGGATGATAACTATATAAGTATGCCTATTTAGGCTACGAGATATGATGATCATTGAGTCATGATTCCAACGGTTAGGAAGTCTTTCCCTTGTAGCTATGTAGCCAAAATAGTGAAAGTACTTCCCATGTGGGGTTTTGATTTCCTCCAGGCGAGGTGGTTGTGCAAGCATTGTTTCTTAGCATTAGCTCCTCGATTTCAAGTCCTCGGCCGAGTAAGAGTTATAAGTTAGAGATATTGTTAGGTAGATGATATAGGCAGATGATATATTTTTTGTTTTGTATATTTTTTAAATTATTTTTGTTATTATTATTGTGTTATGGTACAATATCAGATCCTTAAGCAGGGACTGACTCAGGAGGTCGGATGGACGGAGTGATAGTTGGATAATCCGTTTCGAGGTTCTCGATCCGTCTCGATTTGATTGATATGGGATGAGAGAGATGTTATGTTTAGGTTTGTGTTTTGGATGATATGAAATTTATAAAATAGGTGTGATGTCTTTTAACTTCTTATTTTGATAAATCTTTTATGGTCGGAGCCTCCTTGTTAGGAGGGACCTTCTTTAATTTTTCGATAGGGTGAGGCATCTCGTAGAGTTGGAGCATAGAGTTGTTAAAGTATTTTTCGGGGTGATTTACGAGTTGTTGGAAAGTTGTTCATTGGTGAAGCTGGAGTGGAAACTGTTGAGAGGAGGAGGAGGAGATGCGAGGGCGTAGGCCAAGGTGGACCTTCTCTCCGGGTGGTGTGGTTTTGTTTTCCCTTGTTTTATTTGATGTGTATTTTGGATTTATCGTGAGGTTATTTTAAAGTTTTATTTATAATTTTCTGGGGAAACTTAGCGTCGACTGTTTGATGTTGTGGTATTATCGTCGGTTGAATTTCTACGGGAACCTTGATTGTGAGGCCTACGGAGATTTTGATCTGGGATTCGAATGGAATTTTAGTTGTGATTCAATTTTATATTGTGAGGTTTGAGGATTAGGTGACATGTTAGTTTGGGTGTTGATCGGAGTCGTAGGATTTGGGTTTGATTTGATCTCGGGAGTGAGAGGAGTGACGGTTTTTTGGGTTTGTTTGTTGTCCAGTTCAGTGGTTTATCTAAAGGCGGTTGAAGTTGGTGTTGTAGGGATAGGCTCGATGATAGGTTCGGGCTTGATGATAAGCTTAGTTTCGATAATAGGTTCGTGTTGGATGACATGTTTGAGTTCAATGATGGGTTCAAGTTTAATGATGGGATCAGTTTTGACGATGGGTTCATGTTCAACGATAGGTTTGGATTTGTCGATAGTTTGAGGTTTGATGACAAGTTTGTGTTCGATGATTGGTTTAGGTATGAATGACGTTGTATAATACCGATTAATTGGTTTGAAAATTACTTCTAGAATTGGCACATGAACCTGTTTGGAGGTAGTTTGCGTCATTGGTTTGGGCGTCTATTCAAGAGGTGTGGGGGTTGATTCATTTGTTGGTAGGTTGTCAGATTCAAGGGTAGGCTGAGTCGGTTCAGAGATGAGTGTGTTGAGCTTGGCGATGAGTTTGGTGATGGGTTGAGTTAGTTTAGGGGTGGATTCGGTGATAGTTTGGATTTTAGTGATCTTGGTGACTAGTTCAGGGCGAAAGGTAATTTCACGTTTATAGGTACGTGGGGCAAGGTTAGTTGGTTGTGAGTGAATGGTATGGACGTGCTCCGAGGGAGGTTCTATCCTTCGGATCAGGCTTGCCGGGTGGAACGGGGCAGGAGTGAGTGAGTGTATGATATCAGATGCGGGTCGAGGGCTTGATGGTGTTTGTTTGATATGTGGCTCCTACATTCTTGAGCCCGAAAGGCATGGCGACGTAGCAATAGGTTCCCCATAGCTTGGTGAATGAAGTCTTTTCTTTGTTTGATTATGCTAATTTAACTTGATTATATCCGGAGAAGCCATCCATAAAGGATAACATCTCGTGTCCGGCAGTATTGTCGACCGGGGTGTCGATGTGTGGAAGGGGGATGTCATCTTTTGGGCACGCTTTGTTGAGATTTTGGAAATCGAT
Source organism: Chloranthus sessilifolius (assembly GCA_021018995.1). NCBI lineage: Eukaryota > Viridiplantae > Streptophyta > Magnoliopsida > Chloranthales > Chloranthaceae > Chloranthus > Chloranthus sessilifolius. Next base: position 31,174,164 of record CM037592.1, on the reverse strand, counting down.
GCATACCTGCACCCTGCCATCCCTCTTGGCGACATGTACTATGTTGGCAATCCATTTAGGGTAGAGGACGACTCGAATGAATTTCGCTTTGTGTAGTTTGTCGGCTTCCTCTTTGACTTGCAGCTCTGTTTGGGGATGCATCATTCTGAGTTTATGCTTGACGGGTTTCGCATCAGGTTCTAGGACAAACCGATGTTCTACTAAGCTCGGGTCAAATCCAGGCATATCCTCGTAGGACCATGCGAAAGTGCTGAGGTGATCATGGAGGACTTGGATAATTATTGTCGTTCCTTGGGTTTGAGTGTTGCGCTAATCAACAACTTCTTGGGCTTTTCCTCAGTGCCAAAATTTATTTCTTCAATGGGTTCTGCAGCAGCTTGAGTTTGCTGGTTGAAGCGCTTGATGACCCATTGTAAGTCTTGCATTTCTTTGGTGACTGGTGCTCCTTCTTCATCGTCTATAAGCTCGTACATTGCAAAATCGCTACATTAGGGGGTTAGTTTTGCGAGAGGTAGCCCTTCATCAGTGCAGTTGATAATCGCGGCATCCTTGGTGAGGTCAAGGCTATTCATTCTCCTCTCAAAGTCGTAGAGTATCTCATTGGGTATGATAATGGGCTTGTTGTTGCGTCGGGATGTCTTGCATCCTTATGAGGAAGAAATAGTAGAGTTGCGCCGAGTGGGCTCGAGATGCGACTGGGTGACGTCGAAGGCGTTAGTGAGTCTGGGTATATCGATTGATTTTTCTTTGGCTCCATCGATGCATCCGCCACTTGTGGCCTTGGGAGAAAGGGTTCCCTGTCGTTTGAAGGGGTCTAAGATGGAGAGTTCCCTCTCTTTTATGAGATTTTCTAATTTTTTTTAGGTTTTCTATTTTTATATTTTTAGGGATTTTAGGATTTTCTATTTTTTTGATTTTTGGTAATAAGTATGGTACAAGGTCGGTTTCCTAAGGTGGAACCGACGAGGTTACTTCTCCTAGTTGAGGAAGTGTGTCGGCCGCTGAGGCAGTTCGGGCGAGTCTTCAAATGATGTGAACTCAATCTAAATTTGGCATTTTTTTTTGTATGATCTTCGTCTGAGATGACCCTCCTGATGAGAGATGCTGGCGACGATTTGTCAGACGGTTCCTCTTCCTCTTCTACTACGTGAAGTGCTTCGTCGTCGAAGAGAGTCTGAAGATGATAGTTGTCCAAACTTTTGTCTTGGGAATCAGACCGGAGGTTCGTTTGTCGCTGAGATTCTTTGCTTCGTATTAATCGAAGATACGGTTTAATGAACTTAATTACTGAATCTGTGTTGCTTTCGACCATTTTCCATAGTGCGGGAAGGGGATTGGTCTGACGTTCTCGTTCAAAGTCCTCTATTATTATGGTGTAGGTCTGACGATAAGGCTATATGATCGAACAATGCATGAAAACTCTTGTGGGCACTCCCATGTAGCGAAGAAGTGCTCAAAAGTATCATCATTGAAGTCAGAATCTGGGAACTCCTTCCTCTAGACCTCGTAGTACGTGGTGAGAGGTATACAGGCCTGACAACGAGGCTGATATGGGTGAGAGATGCAGGGATACTCCCAGGGACATTCCCATCCTTCATGATCGAAGATGAGGTCACGATTGTCAGGGTCGAGATCTTCCTCTTCGTCTGATTATCCTCGGAAGCCATGTTCCAGCTGTTCTACTAACTCAAGTGCGGGGAGATCTATCCAATAGTCTTCGTCATCGCTCGAAGGGGGTTGCCATTCTTCCTCTAATGATATCCAAAAGATCTGGAGCTGAGGTGCTTCTGAGGATTGAGGGGCATCAAGTTCTAACTCCTCTTTGACTTCCATGAAGGTGATATGAGACTCTTCTGACTTGATTGTTTGCCAAATCTCATTCATGATGGCTTTCTGACATCGCAGCATCATAGAAACGAATCGATCGCAGCATGGCAATTCCGGGCATTGCCAATAGTCGAGCATGTACTGGTAATCGGCATCTAAATTCCCAACTTGGGAGGGATTCTCATGTTTGTACCATTCTAACCGATCCACTCTTAGGTGGTCTTCAAGTTTCGCATCGTTGAGGTTTGTCCAGTGGTCTTCCTCTTTGCTTATCACCGAGAAGGAGCCCCTTCGCTGTGATTCAGTCAGTTGATATGACTTTGGTTCTTTTGTATCTCTAAGGGTGGCGATGTGGAAATCTTCCTCATTTGTTGCTCCCCAATAGTCTTCGTGCGGCTCCGACTCTTCAGGGTTCTGAAAAATGGTCTGACTCCTTCAAGCAGCTTGTCCATGTCATGACTATCATGGCTTAGGTTTGTCAGATCGGTGAAGACTTTGGCTAGTTGCTCGATCTCGGTTGCTTGAGAGTCGATGCAAGATGGCTCCTTTCTTCTCTTCGGCACATCAGCCTTTTCAGTAGTTCCATATATGAAATGGTCGTAGAGCGACCACTTTGGTGAAATAGGTAGGATGTCGGTTTGCTTGTCGTCTAACTGGTAGCCTAATTCGATGTGTTTGCACATTTTCTTCGGGACGACCGGTCTTACGCATCCTTGCCTATCTTTGTCGTGTCCAGTGTGAGGGACGTATGTCGGGTTTATGTCGTACAGCCAAGTGAGATCAAGTCCGGCTTCTCTTCTCACTACTCTTTGCTGATGAATCGGAAGGGATGGAGGGTAGATAACTTTCACTACCGATGTGTCGTCAGGCTCCTGCACTTTTTTGATGTCTTGTGTTTAATACCGAGTCGTGCGCTATTGGGATGCTTGCCACGTAGTCTGTGTCGATTTCTTTAAAGGGCGTATCGGTGTATATTCTGATGATGGAATCTTCATGCGAGAATTTGACACATTGGTGATATGTCGATGCTACTGCCTTCATGGATTCCAACAACTTCCTTCCCAACATCAAATTATAAGTGCTTGAAGAATCAGAGACATGGAAAGTAACGTCCTTGGTGACTGGCCTGAGACGGACCTACAACTTGATGGTCCCCTTGACAAAGCGCCGAGAGCCATCATAAGCGATGAGGGATAAGGATGAATGCCTTATATCTTGTTCAGTGTATTCAAGGATCTTCAACATCATTATAGGACAAATGTTAAGTCCTGCTCCGGTGTCGATCAATGCGTGAGGTACTGAAAATCCTCTTATTACGACGGTTAGATAAATAGGAGTCGAACTTCCACGTAACGACTCCTTAGGCATGTCGGCTTCAGTGAAGGTGAGCGTAGGGGGTTGAGTCATAACTGAGGCCATCTCATGTAGCTGATCTAGGGTGGTCTCTTCATTTACGTGCGCCTCATCTAATGTTTCCACATGCAGTCGGTGATGCTCTAGCAATTTCTTGATGAATTTAAGGATCGATATTTATGTTGACACCTTGGCGAGGTGTCGAAGAAGATTGTATTCCTGACCTATTTCTAGGGTAGGTTCTTTGCCGAGTCAATGTGCTCTACACCCGTTCTGTTGAGTTGGTTGAGACATTGGTGCTGGAGGTGGAGGGATTACATGAGGTGGAGGGGGCACGTTCACTCCTCGTTCCTTGGTTATTCGGTCGGATGGTTATGCGTTGTTGCTTTGCTTTTCTCGAGGGAATGGAGATGGCAGATAGATGGTCCCAGATTTAAAGATTGAGCATGCCTGCTGCTGACCTTGGAGTGTTGGAGGATGCATTGCAGTTCTTGCGGTGAAAGGAGCAAAATTTGACGAAGGAATGCGTAATAGAGCTATGCCATTCCAAGGTGGAAGGTATTGAGTGTAGTCTTCCTCTTCGAGGAATGCGGAGATCAGCACTTCTTCCTTAGTAGGTTCTTCCTCATGCTATCTTATCTCTACCACTGATGGGCATTCTTCAGCTGTCTCCTCATGTTGTTGACTGGTAGTATTTCAGGTGACATTGTCTACCCATGTCGTGATTTGTTATGCAATTTGAAGGACATGGTCCTCATATTCTGACTCAGCTTTACCAAGAGTGACATCAATGCTCGGCTGTCTTATCTCTACTGTTGATGGGCATTCTTCAGTTGTTTCCTCGTGTTATTGACTGGGAGTATTTCGAGTGACTGTCTACCAACGCCGCGATCTACTCTACAGTTTGAAGGACATGGTTCTTATATTCTGGCTCGGCGTTACCAGGAGGTACATCAACGTTCAGGGGTGTAGAAGGTTCTATGGGTTGAATGATGGGTCTTCGAGTTCAGAAAGATTGGATTTGAACTCAAGTGAAGTTTAGATATGGTGGAGGAATTGGTGGTTCAATTCAGGTTATGAAGGTAGAAGGGTGAGGCGGAATGATGGTGGGCCTCGAAAGGTTATTCGAACTGGTTGTAGCGTCAGGATGACTAACTCGCGTGATGAGGGCAGATGGGTGAAAAGGGGCTTGGCCCGAGAGGTCTACCGTGGTGACATGGGTGATCGGTCCTTGATTATGGTTTGACAAAGGGTTGTTGACGATTCCAAGGTTTTACGAAGCCTACTGGTTATTTTGGTTAGCATTCTGAAGGGATTCCCAATCAATTTGATTCTGATCGTATATGATATCTCTTAACACCCAACAGTCTTCTAGGTATGTCCCACGTATCGGTGAAAAGCGTAGAACTTAGAGTAATTGAGGTTAGCAGGCCAGGGCCGTGGCCGCTCTGGTGGGAAGTGAATGAGGTTCTGATCGCTTAGGAGATGAAAAATATTAGGGATGGTATTGGGTAATGCAGGATAATGATCTCGTCTAGGCTGATAGGAACCTCGGGTCTGTTGATTAAAATTTTGAGGCAGGGGTACATTGTTGTAGCCCTGGGTATTGGCAGGACGGTTTTGTTGCTAATTCTGGTATTGACTCTGATCGGAGTCCCTTTGTTGGTTGTTCCCATTGCCTTTATTGGTGACCGTATTGACTTTCTTAGAGCCTGAGCCTTTCTTGTTATTTCGGGACTTTGAATCACCGGAGGTTGAGGCCTTTAGTGCTGCGATCAAGAAGGTGAGGTCTCCTCTCTTTATGTGTCGCTGGATGCAACTGGCACATAGGTGTAGAGTGGAAAAATCTGGGTAATCACTTATGATCAGAGCGCTTCGAAGGGGCTCTTTGACGTTATAGTTGATGATGCCAATCGCATCCTTTTCCTTCATCTGACTTCTTGTACGAGCCGTAAGTTTCCTCTAGCGCGATACAAAATCGGCGAAGTCTTCTTTAGCCTCCTGCTTCATCGTCATCAAGTCACTGAGATTGACGACCTCCTGTATTAGATGCTTGTATTGATCTAAGAACTATCTGGCTAATTCTTCGAATGTGCCAATTTTATGTAGCGGGAGCCCGGCGAAGCAATCGAGAGCTTCCCCTTCTAGCGACCTCTGAAAGTAACATATCAGAAGTCCGTGATTGTCATGAATAGGCTGACAGTCATTGCAGAATAATGCCAGATGGTGGTTTGGATTCCCAGTACCATTATATTTGGTAAATTTTAGGGGCTTGAATCTCGTAGGTAAATTGAATTCGAGGTCTTGACAGAAATTGTCGAATCCGAATGACAAGCCGAGGCAACTTTTCTTAGTCATGTATTCGTCGATCATTTTGGGGAATTCCTCTACTCTCACAATAGCGTCTTGCTTAGCAGTTTGGGAACGGATGCTGTCTTGACGTCCGCTGCTAAGGAGCGTGTGGAGAGTGTGCCTAGGCGGCGACACGTGCGGTGATATTGTCGTCGGAGTGGGGGTTGGCCTCTCCTATCTTTGTCATTCTCGTTCTTCCACCTTTCGTCGTTCCTTGATGGTCTCATATGCTGCAGCTAAACTGTGGAGTAGTTCGTCGACTTCATCTCCTCCCCTTTGTAATTTCTGGACGCTAAGGTCTACAAGTTGTCGAGCTGTGAAGTTCTGCCCGAAGCCACTATCTCTGTGTCCGTCTTTGTGGCTGGTGCTCGGAGGTGTGAAGGGGGTTTCCTCACTGCCGACCATGTTGATTTCTGGATTGTATTACGCTGAGCCCTCGTGTGGTTGCTCATGGTACAGTGGGTTATCATGGTACCCCCATAACAACGGGTCACTGATTCTAATCCTTTGTATTCCTGACATCTCGAGCCTCTGGTGCATGCTCATGTGCTCTCAGTAGTACACTTGAATGTGAAAAGCAATAAAACTAATGAAAACTAACTAGAAGAAAAGGAAACTTAACTAAATACGGGTGGCTTTGGCGACAAGACGTCCTACCGTGATCGCCAGTCTGTTGGTAAGCACTTTTTCTAGGTCTCTTTCGGTCCCCTGAAAGAGTGGCCAAATTCGGTCCAAGTGGACTCTGGGAAAGGCGGTATTTTTAGAGGTGATTAAGTACTAAAAATAAAGAGGTGAATCTTAAGAAAATACCTAGTTCGTTGCGATCGCCAGCTGCAGATATTTATTGTGACAGCCTGAATTTTGGCACCCCGAAACTCGTGCTATCAGCATGGCCCTCTAGGCCATGCCCCTGAAGTCTATACAGAATAATGGTATGACCAAGCAATAACTATTCAAACAAAATTGATAAACTGAACGACATGAAATCAAGATATACTAATCTAAAGCAGAAGCTCAAAAGACAGTTCTACTTCCATGGCAACGCATGAGCAGAAGAACCAACTCGAACCATCGGTGATAATCAGATCACCCCAGATGGTTTGCCCAAAAGAATTATAGCATTTAATTACATTCCTCAAAATAAAAAGGCTTGACATACCAAGCCGTACAGTATACTCTCAAAATCTCCCTCGAAGTACGCAGGGGTCCTCTAGAAGAAGTCCTCAGGAGGAGGCTCAAACTCTTCCCCGGCACATAATCCGAATCCCCCGGATCAACGTCTCCCAAAGCCTCAGTGGCCGCTAGCAATGGACCTGCGACGTATAGTCTAAAGGGTGAGCTACATCCTAGCTCAATAGGGAAACAACAAGTGAACATATAAGTTAAGCTCTCACATATATTCTAAAATAATTTAAAAGCATGGTAGAACATTTTAAACAATTGAAATGATGTAATAAATGCAACTGTTACTTTACTTGTGTTTGTTCATTCTCAACTTACTGGTATTATACACTGATTCGGCTTAATCACTTAAAAAATCTTAATTAAAATAATCTTCGAGCAATATAGCATCGAGCCCCGATGGAATACCCACCATCGTCGTCTAAATAGACACTTGTCATATCTGTTTCTTACTTGAATACTACCCAGGTCCCTTTCTCATAGGCGATGGGGTTTCTAATTTCATACTCACATCCCTGAGATGTCGAACTGGTGTACGGATTGGTTGTCGTATCGGTCACGGATATCCTGTTGAGTTCCCGCCACGTTGGTGGGGTATTCTAATTAAACCTTAAATAACAAAAATATCCTATGCACTACATATAGTTATTCAACGTGTGATCGTGCTAATTCTAGTATATTAGACCTTATCAACTTTTCTTTTACTTCACCGATATATTTCATCTGCATCCTTGGGATGCCATTGGCTCAATGCATCACTTAGATGCACATTATCATATTTTCATGTCCCCTGGGGACCTTATGAGTTCATTTAGCATTCACACACACACACACACACACACTCTTAGAAATCACACTTTTTTATGCATAAATATTCATTTGAATAACTCTACATACATGCTTTTGAAAATTAAAATACATGTTCAAGGTGTTCCCTACCTCACGCATTGGAATCACAATGCGTTAAAGTCCACGCGACTCCATTTCACACGTTTGCTCGTACCACCTATGATACATCATAACACAAGCAAGACATCAATAAGAATGCATTAAAGAAGGTACAAGGCCTTCCAAGAACCCTCAAGGTCTAATACAAAAGTCAACATAAACTGTCAAAATCGATTAATCGATCCCAAATCGATTAATCGAAAATCCAAAATCGAGTAATCGATCCCAAATCGATTAGTCAAAAATCCACACTTCGATTAATCGATTCCAAATTGATTAATCGAAAATCCAAACTCGATTAATCAATTCTAAATCGATTAATCAAAAATCCAAACTCGATTAATCGATTCTAAAATTGATTAATCGATTTTTCCCAGTCTCCATTTTCCAGCCACTGGAAGTGCTCAGACGATTAATCGATTTTAAATCGATTAATCGAAATTGTAGAATCGATTGATCAATTTTAAATCGATCAATCGATTTCGTGCAATTCTGCCCAGCTTACTTCTGAACCAAAATCGATTAATCGATTTTCCAAATCGATTAATCTATTTATTAAGAACTCAGCCCTTTCTCGGGCATTCTCCCAACCTTCATTCTCCTTCCATTTTCATTCATTTTTACCTCTTTAATCCCTCATTTTGACTACACTTGAATGCACAAACAAAGTTTAAGGAGATTAAACAAAACTTACCTCAATCAATCTCTTGATTGAATCAATGTCTAGGTTTAATTACTAGGGCTCCAACTCCGGTTTCCACGCTTCGAATCCGGCATTAATGTTCAAGCCCTCTCTTAAATTTGAAACCTAATCACTCACTTTAGCATTTACTCTTCATTCACTCTCTCCCTCTCTCTGTCTCTCTTTTCTTAACTTCTCAACAACCTAAGCCAAGGAGTAATGATCACATCTGAACCCAGAGATAGGTGTACGTGACCTTTAATCCCTCCTAGCCTTTAATCCCTTTCAAGCCCTCCTAGCATTTCATCCCTTTCTAGCTCTTTCTTGTCTCGGCGTTAAGCACATACACCAGAGATAGGTGTACGTGACCTTTAACTAACATCTACCCATACTTGGGACACGTTCACATCACATTTAATGATTTCTTTTTAAGTCCACAGTTTGACCATCACTTGGTCAAACCACAACTAGTCGGACACGCATCCCGAGGACACTGTTCGTTGTCTAAATTTTGGGGACGTTACATTTATCGATGCTGCAATACGTCACTGATCATACCTTTCGGGGTAGAGATATAGGTTATTCTCTTTACTAAATCATCGGTCGACCGATGTCAGCAGCATTGGGTCGCCTAGAAGTCTAGTTAAGCTAATTTTCCTAAGTCTCTTCTAACTACTTTACCTTTCCTACTCTTGCTATGATTTTGGATTGCTTTATTTACTTAATATTATCGGGGATCTAATTAATTTTAATCCTATCAGAGGTCTAATTAATCGGGGAATCCTAATTCAACTAGGTCTCCTAATCTAACTAGAAGTCTAATAAAAATCTAATTATATCATAAACTAATTAGGGTTCTAACTAACTTCCTAATCTTACTAGAAATACCAATCTTTCTAATTTTACTAAAACTATAATTAAATAAGCTACGCTAATTATGTTAAATAAATTAATTCTATCAAAATTCTAATTAATCAAAGTATCCTAATTTTATCAGAATTCTTAAAAAATGGGTTTTGGGCCCACTATGCTAAGGAGGATCGGTCCCGTTCCCGGGTAACCCTCCGTAAGCTCTCTTGGGCAAATCGGGTGGCTAGGGATTGAAAAACTGATTTTTAATTGAAAAATTATAGTTTTAAAGATCAAAATTATAAATTACAAAGAAATTAAAGGGCTGGAATTGAGAACTAGAATTATGAGATCAAGACAACCTCGTGGATTTAGGATTGAAACTGAAATTAAGATCTAGGACTTAGAGATTAAGATTCGAGATCAAAACCTAAGCTGTAAAAATTAAGAACAAAGTTTGAGACTAAAAAACTAAAATCAAGACTATGAATTAAAATCTAAGATCTAAAAATATGAAGAGGAATAAAAAAGCTAAAGCTAAGGAATGACTCTGGTAACTAAGAACTAGAACCAGTGATAAGAAACTAAGAATAAAATAAAAGGAATCTAGAATTAAGATATAAAATTAGAATCTAAGATCTAGAACTAAGAACTAGAACTAAGAACTAGAAGAATTAAAAACTAGAAGAAAAGTGTACCTAAGACTAGGGCTGCAGAGAGGAATCTCGAAATCCTAAGCTTGAAAGCGAAGAACTCAAAAATTCGATTGCTGACTGCGTTGTGATGTTTTGTGATTTTTTTTTGTTTTTGGGACGAGGTGGTGGGTCCTATTTGTAGGTATTTGGTCAATTGCGTGCCCTGTGGGGTGCGCTCAATTGGTTGATGAAATTCAATTATGCGCCCGTTTGGGTGCGCTCAATTGAATTATGCCCCCAGTATCAGGCTCCCAATCACTTTGAGTAGGTGACCGACTCAGTGAGTGACCGGTTGACTGGCTCAGTCGGGTGTCCCAGTCCTAGTCTAATTAGACTGATTGCACGCCCTTTTTAGTGCCCCCAATCCAATTAAACGTGCATTTAAGGGCACCTAATAGGGGAATTTTGGCGGTCTAGGGAGTTAGAGATTAGGTTCGCTTAGGAACCAATTATGTGCATGCTATAAGACGCATAATCTGATTGCGCGCGCTAGGTAGAGCGTACATTTGTGTCTTAGGTGGTTTTAGAAGGGAAGAAGGTCAATCCAAATGGGACCAATTGCGCGCTGGTGGTGGTGCTTGCAATCTGATTGTGCGCGCCTAGCGAGGCGCATAATCAAGGCCTAAGGCGGTCCCCAGGAAGTGCAATCCTGGTCCAAGAGAAACCAATTATGCTTCAGTCATGGGGTGTGCAATCGAGTTATGCGCGCTATACAGGGCACATAATTTGGGACTTTCTTGGGTTTGAGCCGTGTCTGAGCCATAGAGCTATTGTTTCAACTAGGGTCTCAATCATGTACTATTGTTTCAGCGCATGGTCCTCGTATAAGGTTTTAAAGTCTTTGAAAAAGGTTAGTCCTTTCCCAAAGATAGTGGGCAAGGTCAAAGGTTGACCGAACAAGTTTGTATACTCCGAGAGGGCAAAATGGGGTTGTCTACAGCTACAGGTAAAAAAGAGGGCGATAGTGGGCATGGCAAAAACCCATCTTAGGCATTGTGAGTAAGAAGGCTTTAAAAGAAAAAAAAGAAAAGAAAAAGAAGGAAAAGAAAAAGAAGGAAAAGAAAAATATCATCAGTCACTCCTTTGGTTATATTTCTGGGCTATCTGGTCTTCAATCGGGCCGCACATGTTAGCTCAAATCGGGTCCTCGTCAGGTATATCTTCAGACTGCACCATCAAATGCATTACCAGAGGTAAGGATAAAAGGTTAACGCAATCCAAAGGGATGGACATTCTGACCTCGGTAAACTTCTGGACCTTGCTCAGGCCTAACCGCATGAACGGGTTCGACTATTCTCATAATGGGGCCTGTTACCTCCTCTCACATTTAAGGCATGAAACATAAAAGGTATAGAAATAATGTATATAAAAAAAAAGATTTTCCTTTTTATTTCATTTTTGTACTTTGCTTATACCACATCACAAAAAAATAATCTGTGTGGTGCTGTGCTTTCAGCCTTTACACTTTTGAAAAAGCAAAAAAAAGCATATGACCCAAAAAACAAAAATATTATCTAATTAGGGGTCTTTACCCCTCTCCTTTTGTGTTTGATCTATTTTTTTAAGTATGTACTGGTCAGGTCAACAAGGCACAAATCTTGCAAGAAGCGCCTTTTCATGAGCATTGCGGCACTCATCCATCGACCGATAAGGCCTTCATAGCAGTTTCGAGAGGCATCCAAATGAGGGCTCTCGCATTCCAACGCCACAACTCGTTCTTACTCATTCTCAAGGTGCTCATGCAAAAAGCAAAAAAAACAAAAAGAAGAAGAAAAGAAAAACAAGAACAAAAATATAGAAAATGGTCAGTTGCACACATCCCAAAAGGAGGTTCGACATCAATATTCGTTCTGCCTGGATCGTTGTGCTGAATCAAGAGTTTGTGGTCGTTGAGTTCACTCAAAAACCTCAAACCCTACCTCGGTAGGGCACCCATGCCAATAAATTGGGTCAATAAATGCCTTAGGAGATTGGGCACAGGCCGTTATTTCTTTGCTCTGGTCACTCCAACATTTTTTGCTCTGGTCACTCCAACATTTTTTGGATTTATGAGCATCTTAACTTCAGATTCATCATGAGATATTTCGGAGGAGTAGACTCTTGGTTTACGCTATTTGGGTGTACGCCCTACGGGGTTTGAGGTCTGGATAACTCCGTTGTGCAACCGTGGGATCCGTGACGGTCCCGTCGCGACAATGCGCTCTCTAACAAAAATATAGAGTCGCCACCCGGAGCTTTCGGTGTCTCGGGATACCTAGTTCATTTTTATGAGCACCTAAGTGCTAAAAATATGACTCTGAATCCGGTCCACACCAAAGGCTCTTGGGTAGGGGCTTCGGTTATCGATCGGGAAGGTGTTAGGCACCTGATCAACCCACTTAATGCGGTTTCTACTAATGGCTAAAAATAAAATGATATAAAAGACAAGAAAATGGTTCCCTCTTGCCCAAATGGGCCTCCAATCCTATTTGTGCCCCTCTGTTCCTACTAAAAATTCGGCGGCGTAACGGCACAAATTAGAGGATGGGGGGAGCTAGAAAGAGATAGGAGAAGAAAGGGGAGTGCCGGAGCCCTCGGGCCCTTGTAGAACCATAGAAGAGCCTTGCGTGGCTTGCTTTGATGAGCTCTTGAAGGCTTTGTATGGTGGAAAATAGGGTTCTAACTCTTAGGACCTAAAGCTAAGAGGTAGGGGATGGAGGCTAGGGGATCACACACACCTAGGCTAAGGGTTTTGGATGCAAGAACAAGCTTGAAATGAGGTTTTGGAATTCTAGAATTTGGATGAAAATAGTGCACAAAAGGGAGGAAGAACTTCTCACTTTGAGCTCTTTCTCTCTTAAGAAAATTTCTCAACCCTTAAACCAAGGGGAGGGGAGCTCTATTTATAGGAAAAGGGTAGGTTAGGAGGCTACTTAGAGGCTAAATAAGTTTAAGAATTAGGTAATGGGCCATCTATGGTTTCCTAGGATTTTAAGGGTTTGGAAAGGTGTGAAGGTGGTTTTAATGGTGGATGATAGGTTAGTATTTCAAATCACTTAAGGGTTACAAATAGGCATTAAAAGGGTGCAACAAAGTTATCAAAACATACCCTAAGGACTGAGGTGGTCAACAAGTCAAACCCTAATCACGAATTTCAGGGCAAAAACTCACAGTCACTGTTCATATATCAGGCGCAATTATTAGTTGCGCCAGGCAAATGTACAGTAAAACAGTAGTGCACAGTACCCTGGAAGTTAGCCTCACGAGGGGTTGGGGGACCCATTTATGCCTGGCGCAACTATTAGTTGTGCTAGGCAAATCCAGGGGGAAAATGGCCTGGCGCAACTATTAGTTGCGCCAGGCAAAAATCCCTCCAAAAAAAGGCCCATTTTCAAATAGTCATAACCTTTGATGTACAACTCCGATGGAGGTGATGCTTGGCTTGTTGGAAAGCTGGAGAAGTCCTCTTTCCAATGATATATGATTTGATATTAGTAAAAGACCTCAGCCAGTCCTAGTGTACTACTCTTCATCCATTGCCCGGGAAGGTTAGGTTTAGGGTTCGGAATGGGTTCTAAGGGTTGGGATTGGTTTCTAAAGGTTCGGGGTAGGTTCCTAAGGGATATAGGGTGATTCTTAAGGGTTTGGGGTGATTCCTAAGGGTTCCATACATGCCATCAAAAGCTCAGAATTGCACCTCTCTCGAAAGGTGTTTCGATCGGGCCTTGCGCCAAATTTGGGTGTCTACATCCGTTATCAAAAAGTTGATCATTGATTAAAACCAACCCGTTAAAAATGAAAGTACATATCGAACAACAATGTTCAAGCATAGATGCAGAAGGGATCTTTTCCCATAATTATTTTCGGTCACAAGCTTAAAACCTGTATGGTATCCCTGTAAAGTGTACGCCATGTGTTTGGGTTTCTGTTGGATAGTTGTTTGTTCCTGTAAGTTGTATCCAATCATGGGTCAGAACTTCCATCGCCTTGTTATTTATTGCCCCTAATGAGTCTAAGTTTTTTGTATGGTTGATTTATTTGTAAGATCAGCTTTTAAAATGGCACACACTCTAAAAAGCGTTGCAACATCAATATTCGCTTAGCTCGGGAGGTTATGCTAAATTAACTTAAGGATCATTGAGTTGGCTCAAAGACCTTGAACCCTACCTCGTGAAGGGGCAGCCATGACCGATCAAAGTGGGGCAATCAATGCCTCATGAGATTGGGCATAAACCGTTGGATCTTTGTGTCATTATTTTATACCAATCTTAGGGTATGGATCAATCACCCCTCTCGCTCGCAAGACTGTTTTGTTCAAAATAAAACTCGAACATTATACATCATCAATCACACCATCTCAGTTATGCCCAGTAATGTTGCTAAGCGATTGGGGATCAATAATTTTGAGTGATAGATGTTTTCGCAATATAATGGACTTACGTCACACTCATTTTTTTTTTCTTTTTTAATGTTTGAGGATCGCTTTGAATACAGTGGAACAGATAGCGTTTGCCTTAGGCCTCTTCGGATGTCTTTTTCTTTAGCATTCGATCCTTAGTGATCAAATATCAAAGAGGGGCATTCGTAGACACCCAAATTTGTCCCAAGGCTCGATCGACTGATACTTTGAGAGTGGAGTAGTCCCGAGCTTCCAAAAGCACCTCCCAAACCCTTAGAACTTAACCCAAATTTAGAACCCTTTCGGGTCCCTTAGGAATCAACCCGAACCGTTAAAGCCCTTTCCGGATCCTTAGAGAACTAACCAAATAGCTGATGGAAAGAATGCCAAAGATAATATGGATATCTATAGGATTTGGGCCTATACCATTGGAATGTAGAGGTTCTCAACTTTCCAACGAGCTAAGAATCGCCTAATTCCAAGTTATACATCAAAAGTTATAGCGAAATGAAGATTGTGGAGAAGTGCAGGAATTTGCACATGCATGCATAGTATGCATGCAAAGGCAATTTCTAACAAAAATTGGCTATGCGTATAGACAAATTCAGTTTTTGCTTTAGAATGAGCGCAAGCTTCTCTACTCTGCCAGAACACTGTTTTTAAGGCATGCGTGCATAATATGCATGCATGCCTTAAAATTTTATTTTTGCTCGAAAATGGCAGATTTTAGATCTCAAATTTGACTTACGGACATTCCCAAGATTTGAGGTGCATCTTCTTAGGACTGTTTTACCCCTCCCAACCTTAAGTTCCACCCTTTTTCCATCCAACCCATCACCCTATCATCTACCATTAAACCCAATTCACACTTCTCTAAGCTCCCAAAAACCTAGAAAACCTTAGATCTAACATTACCTAATTGCCAAACGAATTAGAGCTTAAGTACCCCCCCTAATTCCCTCTCCTGCTATAAATAGAGAGCCACCCCCCCTTGCAAAACACTTTGGAAATTCTAAGAAAAGAAACTCTAGAGAATTACTCCCAAACCTTCCCCAGTCCTAACCTTCTAAGTCCAACCTCTAGCTCTCATTCCCCTCACACCATTACACCATTAACTCCATCACACCTAAACCTTGAGACCATAGCCTAGCTTTCTCTCATACTACCTATTCCAATCCTCTACTTCCAAGCCTTATAGGTTAGAACCCATCTCTAAACCATTGTGCTATTGAAAGTTCATTAGAATCGACACCAACGCGAAGATCCGGTGACGGTGCTACAAGGGTCCAAGAGCAACGGTTCTCCCCTCTATTCCTCTATATTATGTCTACGAAATTTCGATGATTGCGGGGTGGGTTCAAATAGGATCAGAGTGCCTTCGGGCAAGAGGAAGTGCCATCCAATTTTAATTTTTTTCTTACATTTAGCCATAGTAGAGATCACTTACGAGTGGGTAAATTGGGTGCCTAACACCTTCCCAATTAGTAACTGAAGTCCTTACCTAGAGGCTTTGGAGTTGGCTGGTAATTCGGAGTCATATATAGCACTTCGGTGCTCACATTATTGGTTTTTGGGTATCCTGGGACACCAAAAGCTCCTGATGGTGACTCCATTTTTTGAGTGCATCGTCATGACGGATCGATGAGATCCATGGTTGCATAGAAGTTTTGTTTATAATTTTCTCAGGAGGTTCAGTGTTGAGAGTTTAATGCTGTGATATTCTCGTTGGTTGAACTTCTACAGGGGTCTTGACTAGGAGATCTATAGAAATTTGGACTCGGGAGTCAAAAGTGACCTTAGTTATAAGATTAATTTTGTGTTGGTATGAGATTTGAGGATTAGGTGATATATTGATTTGGATGTTAATTGGAGTCTTAAGTCCCGAATTTTCTAAGTTTCGTTTGATTTCATGAGTGGGCGGAGTGACAGATTTATGGATTTTTTTTTATCAAAGGGGTCTAGCGATTAATTTAAGATCGAGTGACGTTGATGTTCTAGAGATATGTTCGATGATGGGTTCAAGTTCCGAAGTGGGTGTGAAGATTAATTTAAAAGTGGGTTTTGAAGTTGGTGGGGCGATACGTCTGATGATGGCTTCATCTTCGGAGGTGTGTTTAGGGGTGAGTGAGGTGATGGTTTTAGGGATAAGTTCAAGTTCTGAAGTTGATAATGAAGTGGGTGTGATGATCGGTTCAAGAGTTGGTTCAAGGATTGGTGGGGTAATGTGTTTGATTATGAATTCATGTTTTGAAGTAAGTGTAGAGGTTAATATTGATGTAAAATTGTTGTGCTTTTATTTTATTAAAAGGTGATGGTAAAAATATGGCAGCAAAAAAAATTAGAAAGGGAAGTGAAATGGAGTGAAATAGCACAAAACAACAATTTATACACAACTTGCAAGATACAGGGTTGTTGCAACAAGTTTCAATAAGTAAGAGTTTGTGTCACGAAGAGTGATGACTTAAAAACCTCAAGGCGTGTAGTAAACTCTAGATCTAGCAATAGATCTGACAACTCTAAACCTATACTAGAAAGTAAGGTAAAGAGAGGGTGTTTAGGTGTCACAATACTACACTAAATGAAAAATAGGAATAAAACTACAACTAAAGAAAGGGGGTAAAGAAGGACGATGATGGTGTGGTGAAATAAAATAAAATTGATGAGAAGTAGGTAGCTGTGGGATAATCTTCACTTCAACTCAGATCAAGAACTAGATTTGCAGCATTTCTTTACTTGGTTACAAGTACAAGTGCAAGGAAGAAGAATCCAAATCAACCTTGAGATATGGACTAGTCTCAGGGCTATACTCTATCCACTCGAATGGTCATAGAGTATCCCATGGATATAATCTAGTCATGGGGGTAAAAGATGGAACAATAAAATCATTGCAAACACTATGGTTGCAAGGCTACAAACACATGCAACCATAGGATCAAATATTCCATGAAGATCTAGTGAGAACCACTAGATCTCACAGATTGAATGAGTTAAGTAAATCAGTTGGTCATTGCTATAAAAAGGCCTGTAATGATCAAGCTCTAAAGTCTACAATCTGTGCAATATCTCAGGTCCTTTCACTGAAAATGGTCTTGTAAAATAAAGGATAAGCTGAATCTGCAACAATCCCTCCTATGGCTACAAGCATAAAGGCAGGGAAAAAGAATCGAGCCTCAGCCCTGTGATCTGAACTCATCCTAAGGCTATGATCTGTCCACTTGAATGGTCACAGACCATCCCAGAGATGTGGTTCAGCCATCGGGTCAAGACCAGAAAAATAAACCACTGCTGCCACCATGTTTGCATCGCTACAAGCACATGCAACCATAGGAGCATTAAACCCATACAAACCTATGTGAAAACACAGGGAAAATACAAATTTAATGAACTTTAAAAATGACATTTCATTGAATATAAAGGACTTACAATGATCTACCCTCAAGGCTGTAGTCTGTGCAAACTCCCAAAACTGTTCACCGAGTTATTACAAAATCGATTGCAAATCAGAAAAATACCTAGCTGCTACAAAAAGGAATTAACCCAACATGGTTGCTGAGCTAAGAAAGAGAAAGAAGAAAACAAAACCTAACCCTAAAAGTGATCTCAGGCTAATCCTGGATGCTTTTCCAAGACAAGTTATGTTCTATTTATACAATCCATAAAGCCATGAAAAGCTTTGGCCAATCAGAAGAAAAAAAGAATCAAGTTAGTTATGCCCTGCTGACGTGGCCTATTTTTAGCCAAGTGATGCCTCAGGATGTGTACCGTAGAAGTTGTGCAATCCCCAAAATATCTCTGAAGTCTGAAATGGATGGTTGGAACCCATGCCTCGAGTGGTTGAAGCTTCAGAACATCAATCTCTAGTGGTTCTCGAGCAGTTCTCAAGAAGTTGGCAGCTTTAGACAACTTCAGAATATGCACCTCGAGAGGATCTCGATAGGTTCTCGACAGGTTAAAAATGGCCTCTTTTAAGTGCTCGACAGGATTAAAATAGCCTTTTCGACCGAAATCGCCGATGAATGTTTTCGAAGAACCGCCGACAACAAAGAATGTACCTCGAGTGGTTGTTGTTTTAAGTTTATAAACTGCTCGAGTAGACAGTTTGGAGGTTGTAAAGTGCTCGAGTGGCTCTGGTTTCTTCAATAAGCTACTCAAACAGCAGTTACTGTATTAGATACATGCTCGATAGGTATTAAGGCAGCAACAATTAGTAGCTATGCAGGTTGGCATTACTCATTGCAGCTGCTCAACAGCTTCTTGAACTTCCAATCTTGAACCACAACTCGACTAGATTAAATGGTGCAACAATGAACTTCAGCCAACTACTCGAGCTCTTTAAGTCATCCATGCAGCTTGAGAGGTTTGATTTGCAGCAAAGGCAGCTGCTGTATGCTTCAAGGTAAGGTCTTCAGTGATGCAATAGCTTGACAACTGCTCTCACTTCAACATTAACTCGAGTATAAAAATAGAGCTTCAAGCACTGCAGATTTTATGGTTAAGTGCAGCAAAAGCAACTGCTGTATGCTTCAAAGCAAGGTCTTCAATGCAGCTAAACATCATGGTTTGCTTCAACAATCAACTGCTCGACTGGTGTAATATACAGCTTTGCTACTCGAGTACTACAATGGCTTCAGGACTTTAGGTTGTTGCAGCTTGAGAGGATGCTCGAGGGGATTGGCAAGTTCTGCTTGAGTGGATGAAACCTTCAACAGTCAGCCACTTAAGAGAATGCATTTATAAGCTTCTCGAGAGGCTGGGCATTAAGTGGGTTTTAATCTGCTCGAGCAGATTAAATGGGGCTCCAAGTTCCCAGCTCGACAGGCTCTCTCATCTGCTCGAGAGGATGGAGTTGGAGTTGGGTTTTGATCCTCTCAAGTGGATTAAACTAGCTGGAATTTCTGAGTCTCTCGAGTGGATTAAATGGATGAACTGCTAGAGTAGCCTAAATGGTTTCAGCTCTCCAACCTTGCAATTGCTCGAGAGGTTCTTGAACTGCTCGAAATGTGTTTCAGTCTTCAACACTTCAACTCAATAGGCTGCAAGAACTGCTCAATTGGTTTAACTTAAAGCTCCAGGTCTGCTCGAGTGCTTCAAATGCACAACTTTATAAACTACTTGAGTGCATAAAATGCAGTAGTGAACTGCTCGAGGTCTTGTTTATAAGCTACTGCACAACAGCTTGCTTCAGCTTTCAGCTCTTGGAGATAGGTTTCAAGCATTGCAGCTCCTCGACTGGTGGCTGTGGTGTCTTCCATGCAGCTCGAGAGTGTCCTTGCTGTAATTCACATGTGCTCAGTGCTATAACTGCTGGTGCTTTAGCCAACTAGTTGACTGCCTGGTGTCTGAACTGCTCAAGTAATTGCTTCAATAGATCTTGAAGGCTGCAACAACTTGAGTGATTACATTAGCCTTTAAGTTCTACTCGACATGTTAGTGTGCTGCAGCAATCAGCTACCTTAGCCATTAACCACTCACTAGCAAAGTTAAGTGCTTCAACTAGCAACTTGAGTAGATAAATGGGATGCCTTTTAGTGCAGCTGTTCGAGAGGCTTAAGTATAGGTTCCTGCATAGCAGCTCCTGCTTTAGCATATGCTTGAATCTATGTATAGCCTCAACTCTCTAGCTGCTCATCTTCAAATCTACAACTCGACAACCTGGTTTCTCAACAATTGCAGGTTGAGATGTTGGCTTTTAAAGCATTGATAGGTTGGGGCGGCTGTTCTCATGCTTCAAGGCTTGCTCTAGCAACAGCTGCTTGTGTGCCACTTGACCTGCTGCACTACTGCATCAGTCCTATCTAATGTACTTCAGCATCAGCCCACTAAGCTCGGGCTTCACTCCTCTCTCTCAGTAGGACTTCAAAGGCCCCGAGGCATGCTAAACAGCCCTAATGGTGTGAACCACCATGGTGCAATCATTGTAATTCCATCAGCTCTGCAGCTTGACTCAAAATTCCTTCTTCTTGGCACTAAAAGGATGGATTGCAACACTAAGCTATAACTTCTTGTCATCTATAAAAACACACTTAAAAACACATTATTAACCAGCTTAAAGGTCCATCAAAGGCCAGGTTAGAAGGTAAAAAGTGATACTTTTCAGAGATTAACACTCTCCCAAACCTAATCTTTGCTAGTCCTCGAGCAAAGGAAAATTTAAAAGAATTATTCAAAATAGTAAATGCCATTTTCTTAGGGTGTATGGATGCATTTAGCTTATGCATCAAGCCTTTTAAACCCCTAGGTGATCCCTAGTGGAGGAGTGAAGGCGGTTGAGGGTTTTCAGTGAAGATACCCACAAACTTCCTAATGAAGTCAGTTAAAACAAGTGTACCAAGCTTAATTTCACACCTTGCTCTTTCAAATTAGAGAAGTTTTAAAATAACAAATGTAAACAATTTAATACCTAAATCCTTATGCATGCTCATCACGACCAGTCCAAAGACATCAAGAGTGTAATATGTGCAAATCAGTATAAAGTTCACCATTGATTCAAAAATCATGTTCAAGCAGTGCCCCAATAAATTCAATCTCAAACCCAATCCTCACCAAGGCTATCTCTCACAAATGAATTAAAGGGTGTTCAATTTCACTCCAACTTAAGATCAGTTATAGGCCTCAAATAGGCCTGTAAGTATGAGCATAGGCATTTGCTCTATTTCCTAACTTCATCATGTTCTCTTCACCATAGATCAGACACCCCTTCATCTCCACATATAAGTTCAAGCCACTTTGGATCACTAAGGTCTCTTATTGGGTTGTAATGTGGCTTAGGGTGAGGGTTTAAAAAGAATAAACGGGTAAAGAGGGATTCAAAATTGAGAAATCAGCAAAAGGAGGAGATGATTCATAACTTCACAAACTTCATTTCAGCACAATTTCATCTTTCTTGATATTTTCTAGAATCAAAGTGGCCAACTTCTTTTCTTTTAGATTTCCAATTTTCAGATGAAATAATTCTCTTGACTTCTCTTTCCATTTTTTTTTTCTCTTTTTTTTTTCTTTCTTTCTATATATATATATATATTTTTTATGATGAATTGCCACACATATATCACTGCTACACTGCTGTTTATAGGTTGATTTTCTTCTCTTTCCACCAAATGTTAGACCCAGCTCACCTATTTTCAACTTCTCCTTCACCTCCTGAATTCTCAAAGTGAGGATAAGGTTGAATCAGGTCATGAGGTTAAGTTGCAAGTACTCCGGTGTTTGTCAAAGAAAAATAAGATTTTTAAGGCTCATAGAGTGTATGAAAAGGGTAGTTGAATGGGTAGGAAATTTTAAGCTCAAACTATCTAAATGAAGGCCTTAAATCATCTCCTTAGTGTCATGAGAGCTACCAATCAGTTTCAATTCGGGGGTGCCTAACTTCTTGTGAAACGATGTTGAGTCAGTCATTCCTTATAGCAGAATTTTTTTCTAAAAACACTCTTCAAAAGAAATTTGATAGGCCCAAATCTCACCAGGTATGGTCTTTAATTTAACTCATGGGATATATTTTCACCTTTTTCTCCCCTCTCTAGTTCACTAAGTACTAATTGAAAATTTTTTCTTGATGTTAGCTTCATGGTAGTGCTAATTTTTCAAAATTTTCAGTTTTAAATGTCTGCAAAATTTTTGAATTTCCTATTTCTAGCATGATTATGTGGGAATTGACTTTATTTATCTCAATTCAACCAACACTGTTGTACTAAAATTAACTATTTTGCTGGCCTACCATCCTGTCATAGCCCCAAACCTAAGATAAAGAGTGTCCTCACTGTTTCAGCAGACATGTATAGGGGCAATAGGGTTATTTTAAAGCAAAACAACTAAAGTACAGTAGAAAACTAAGAGAAAATTAAACTAAAAGAGTGTAGAAAATCATACTAAAAAGGAGAAAAAGAGAGTATACACGATATGACAACTAAGAAACAAAATAACTACACAAATTCCTAAAACAACAACTATATACAACAGAAATTACACTAAAGCAAACAGTAGGTAAACTAAAAATAGTAGGCATATTAAAAATAATAACTATACTAACTCCTAAAACAGGAAAATCCTAAACACAACTTTCTAAAAATGATCTGAGTATGAATCTAAATTGATGGCAAAGAAATATCAACATTAATGGTAAACATTTCAAAGCAAGATTCATAAAAAGCCAGATCACACAAGCACAATATTTACACAATTTAAAAACATGAAAAGTTATATTACATATGTTACACAGTTGAGATCAACTATCAGTGGAAGGTCTGAAAAGTGAATGATTTCAGAGGCTCCACAGAAATTTCAAAATAGAATATGAGCCTCTGCTCATCAACTTTCATGATTCTTCCCAAAAATTAAGATCCATGATCTTAGCAGTCCGGATGGGGATGCATGAATGACAGTAATTTGGTCACCCATCTGGACCTCGACTGAACTGGAAAGAACTTTTAATGCAAAAGTTAAAAAGTTATACCTTAGCAGATGCATAGGCACCATACCTCAGTTCTTCCAGCTCCAAACTAGCAGTTGCATGAAAGATGCAGGGAGCAGCTTCAGCTACGCATCAGGTGGATCGTCAATAATCGACTGAGGGAGGGGCAACAAGGCTGGTGTCCAAGTGGACTGTTGTACTAGCCCCACTGAGAAGGCCAAGATGATTACTTTGTCAGCACATAAGTGGGGGCCTCCTCAGCCCATACTTCAACAATTTTAGCACATACCGCAGCCCATTCTAGCAGTGTGGGCAAGGTGTTTTCCCCCATCTCATTAATGACTGCAACTATTAAACAGTCCTCATTTCCTCCATCTAGCCTTCCCCTTGGAAAAAAGAGAATGCCCATTAAAAGCCTGAGGAAATGGCAGATGAGGTACTGTTGGTCTTCATCTGCTAACATATCATTTTTCTAAATTTTTTTTTATTTTTATTTTTTTTTAAATCCTAAGGCTATAGCTGTAATTTCTACAAACACTACTGAGACACAAAATACCTAAAACAAAAAATAAAGAAAAAGTGAAAAAATCAAACACAACCTAGAGCTGTAATTTATTCAAACACTACAACTATAAAGAATAAAAACTAAACTCAGATTACTATACTTAGATCAAAACTCCCTGGCAACGGTGCTAAAAACTTGTTGGTGTAAAATTACTGTGCATTTATTTTATTAAAAAGTGATGGTAAAAATATGGCAGTAAAAACAAATCAGAAAGGGAAGTGAAATGGAGAGAAATAGCACAAAACAATAATTTATACACAACCTACAAGATACAAGGCTGTTGTAGCAAGTTTCGATAAGTAAGAGCTTATCCCACGGAGAGTGATGATCTAAAAACCTAAAGGCATATAGTAAACTCTAGATCTGGCTATAGATCTGGCAACTCTAAACCTACACTAGAAAGCAAGGTAAAGAGAGGGTGTTTAGGTGTCACAATACTACACTAAATGAAAAACAAGAACAAAGCTACAACTAAAGAAATGTGGTAAAGAAGGATGATGATGGTGTGGTGAAATAAAATAAAAATGATGAGAAGTAGGCAGCTGTGGGATAATCTTCACTGCAACTCAAATCAAGAACTAGATCTGCAACATTCCTTCACTTGGCTATAAGCATAAGTGCAAGGTAGAAGAATCTAAATCAACCTTGAGATAGGGACTAGTCTTAAGGCTATACTCTGTCCACTCGAATAGTCACAGAGTATCCCATGGATATAATCCAGTCATGGGGGTACATCGATCCTGGTCCATCACAACATATTGATCCTTACATTGCCGCACACCAGCGGTCTAGACCCTCATGTCATCTACCAGTGACCGATTCTAAAATCTCAGCTTCCTCAAGTGAGAATGGAGCATCCTACCTGCTCCTTGCCATTCATGGCAACGGTGCTCTCATGTTAGACATCACTAGCGTTCATCCAACCTGGACCGACCCGCTACCGCAATGTATAGCCCTCATGGGCAACAACCATCACGAAGTGAGGATGGAGCATCCCCCGTGCTCCATACTGATATGGCAATGGTGCCCTTAGCACCTATGATTCAACGTCTCATGTTGAAAGTCACCAGCGTCCATCCACCTCGAACCGGCCCGCTAACTCAACGCGTGGATCACATGACCAACTAGCGTCAAGTTCCTTTTTCGCGACATATAACCTAGCAGTTCCGTCCCACTGCATGAGACTCAATCGCATCTCTATCGCAAATGTGCAACTCAACTGCACTCAAGGAACTCTAGTTGTCACAAAATCATAGCGCACCTCATCACTTTGGCTCGCCAATATAGTCCCAATCGGAACGATCTGGCTCTGATCTCACAGATTGAATGAGTCATGTAAATCAACTAGTCATTTTTAGAAAAAGGCCTGCAATGACCAAGCTCTCAAGTCTGTAATCTGTGCAATATCGCAGGTCTCTTCACTAAAAATGGTCTTGTAAAACAGAGGAGAAGCTGGATCTGTAACAATCCCTCCTTTGGCTACAAGCACAAAGGCAGGGAAAAAGAATCGAGCCTCAGCCCTGTGATCTGGACTCATCCTAAGGCTATGATCTGTCCACTTGAATGATCACAGATCATCCTAGAGATGTGGTCTAGCCATGGGGTCAAGACCAGAATAATAATCCCATAGCTGCCACCATCATGGCTACAAGCACATGCACCCATGGGAACATTAAATGCATACAAATCTATGTGAAAACATAGGAAAAATATAGATTTAATGAACTTTAAAAATGACATTTCATTGAATATAAGGACTTACAATGATATGCCCTCAAGGTAGCAGTCTGTGTAAACTCCCAAAACTGCTCACAGAGTTATTACAAAATCGATTGCAAATAAGAAAAATACCTAGCTGCTACAAAAAGGAATTAACCCAACATGACTGCAGAGCTAAGAAAGAGAAAGAAGAAAGTAAAATCTAATCCTAAAAAGATAAAACCTTAAAAGTGATCTCAACCTAATCTTGGATGCTTTTCCAAGAAAAGTTATGTTCTATTTATACAATCCATAAAGCCATGAAAAGCTTTGGCCAATCAGAAGAAAGAAAAAATCAAGTTAGTTATGCCTTACTAATGTGGCCTATTTTTAGCCAAATGATGCCTCGAGATGTGTGGGACAGCTAAGCACATTGGGATGTGTGCCCTAGAAGCCATGGAATCCCAAAAATATCCCTAAAGTCTGAAATGGATGGTGGAACCCATGCTTCAAGTGGTTGAAGCTTCAGAACATCAATCTCGAGTGGTTCTCGAGCAGTTCTCGAGTAGTTGGTAGCTTCAGAATATGCACCTCAAGAGGATCTCGACAGGTTAAAAATGGCCTCTTTTAACTGCTCGACAGGATTAAAACAGCCTTTTACTACACTGCAATTGCTTAACAGAATGTTTTCAGCAGTGAACTGCTCAACATCAGCAATGCAACTCGAGTGGTTGCTGTTTTAAGTTTATAAACTGCTTGAGTAGACTGTTTCGAGGTTGTAAAGTGCTTGAGTGACTCTGACTTCTTCAATAAGCTACTCGAACATCAGCTGCTGTATTAGATACTTGCTCGACAGGTATTAAGGTAGCAAAAATCAGTAGCTATGCAGGTTGGCTTTACTCATTGCAACTGCTCAACAGCTTCTTGAACTTCAAATCTTGAACCGTAGCTCGACTAGCTTAAATGGCGCAGCAATGAACTTCAGCCAACTGCTCGAGTTCTTTAAGTCTTCCATGCAGCTTGAGAGGTTTGATTTGCAGCAAAGGCATTTGCTGTATGCTTCAAGGCAAGGTCTTCAGTGATGCAACAGCTTGGCAGTTGCTCTCACATCAGCATTAACTCGAGTGTAAAAATAGAGCTTCAAGAATTGTAGCTTTTGTGGTTAAGTGCAGCAAAAGCAGCTGTTGTATGCTTCAAAGTAGCTAAACATCATGGTTTGCTTCAACAATCAATTGCTCGATTGGTGTGATATACAACTTTGCTACTGAGTACTACAATGGCTTCAGGACTTCAGGTTGTTGCAGCTCGAGAGGATGCTCGAGGGGATTGGCAAGTGCTGCTTGAGTGGATGAAACCTTCAACAATCAGCCACTCGAGAGGATGCATTTATAAGCTGTTCGAGAGGCTGGGCATTAAGTGGGTTTTAATATGCTCGAGCAGATTAAATGGGGCTCTAAATTCCCAGCTCAACAGGCTCTCTCACCTGCTTGAGAGGATGGAGTTGGAGTTGGGTTTTGATCCTCTCGAGTGGATTAAACTAACTGGAATTTATGAGTCTCTCGAGTGTATTAAATGGACGAATTGCTCGAGTACCCTAAATGGTTTCAGCTATCCAACCTTGCAACTGCTCGAGAGGTTCCTGAACTTCTCGAAATGTGTTTTAGTCTTTAGCACTTCAACTCAATAGGCTGCAAGAACTGCTTGACTGGTTTAACTTAAAGCTCCAGGTCTGCTTGAGTGCTTCCAATGCACATCTTTATAAACTACTTGAGTGCATAAAATGCAGTTGTGAACTGTTCAAAGTCTGGTTTATAAGTTACTCTGCAGCAGCTTGCTTCAGCTTTCAGCTCTTGGAGATAGGTTTCAAGCATTGCAGCTCCTCAACTGGGGGTTGTGGTGTCTTCCATGCAGCTCGAGAGTGTTCTTACTGTAATTCACATGTGCTCAGTGTTGTAGCTGTTGGTGTTTTAGCTAACTAGTTGACTGCCTGGTGCCTGAACTGCTCAAGTAATTGGATCAACAGGTCTTGAAGGCTGCAATAGCTTGAGTGATTGCAATAGCCTTTAAGTGTTGCTCGACATGTTAGTGTGCTGCAACAATCAGCTGCCTTAGCCATTAACCACTCAACAACAAAGTTAAGTGCTTCAACCAACAGCTTGAGTAGATAAATGGGATGCCTTTTAGTGCAGTTGTTCGAGAGGCTTAAGTATAGGCTGTTGCATAGCAGCTCCTGCTTCAGCAATTGCTTGAATCTGTGTATAGACTCAACTCTCTAGCTGCTCATCTTCAGTTCTACAACTCAACAACCTGGTTTCTCAGCCATTGTAGGTCAAGATGTTGGCTTTTAAAGCATTGACAGGTTGGGGCAGCTTTTCTCGTGCTTCAAGGCTTGCTCTAGCAACAGCTGCTTGTGTGCCACTTGAGCTACTGCACTGCTGCATATATAAATTTCCTCCACACCTGTCCTATCTAATTTACTTCAGCATCAGTCCACTAAGCTCGGGCTTCACTCCTCTCTCTTAGTAGGACTTCAGAGGCCCCGAGGCATGCTAAACAGCCCCAATGGTGTGAACCACAATGGTGCACTCATTGTAACTCCATCAGCTCCACAGCTTGACTCAAAATTCCTTCTTCTTGGCACTAAAAGGATGGATTGCAGCACTAAGCTATAACTTCTTATCATCTATAAAAACACACTTAAAAACACATTATTTATCAGCTCAAAGGTCCATCAAAGGCCAGGTTAGGAGTTGAAAAGTGATACTTTTCATAAATTAACAAACCCCCAAATTCCTCTTTTTTAATCTCGTGTGAAATGTTCACAAAAAGGGTGAAAACCCTTATATAGTTCGATCCTTGCGCAAGCGACTTAAGTCAACTCGGGCGCGCAACGATCAGTCAGTCACTGGAAGTCAACTTTTTCTTTCTTATTATTATTTTTGTCATTTCTGAGTGACTCGCATGATTGAGTATCAGTAGTCTTTTAGGGAGTCAAATTCCTTATTCTATTCCTTTGTCTGAGTGTCTCGCGCGAGCGAGCACTAAAGCTCTGGCGCGCAAGAACACAGGCATAATGATTTTCAACAGTTTTGCTTCCACTTTTCAGTTTTTTTGCCTTCATTCATCAATTTCCCTATATTTGAGACATCTTCTTGAAGCTAACAATTTATATATCGCCCAAGTAAATTTTCACACAATACCGACTCACGATGATTTAATCGTTTATTAAATCATCACACACTTAATCAAAAAAATCTAAATTTAAACATTAAACTCATAAATTTTGTTCACATTTATACAAGTTTTATGTAAACAAATTCAGGTAAGCATCACGCACATCTGCCTCACCTTCTCAAGTGGCCTCTTTTGGCGAATGGTTCTGCCGTCTGACAAGTACCAACAAAATCCTTTTTGTGCGCAGTACTTGTTCCTTCCGATCAAGAATTTGTATCGGCTCTTCCCTAACCATCATGTCTTCTTGAATTTCAATCGGTTAGTGATCAAATACGTGAGTTGGAAAGATGTGTGAAAATGAGAAATCGTGATTTACGATTTTCTAGAAAAAGAAGAGACAATCGTAATTTATGATTGTGTAAAGCTGCTACTGTTGTTGTTGCTGCTGATCACGTGAATGAAGATTATCACCGCCAAGAATAGAATTAGAAGATATATGAAATTAGAAGTTTGGTGAATCATGGATCTGAGAAGATTGATGAAGATAAGCTCTTAGAAAATCTCGATTGCTGAAATTAAGGAGAACAATCGGGAAGCACATCTACAGTTGAAAGGAAGGAAGAATAAAATTAGGAATTAGAGTTATATTATGAATCTTTTATTTTTTAGTAGTTTTGTTTATTAGAATTAGAAGTCTTTGTAAACCGACTTCTTATGATCTATAAATAAGAGAGCCCGGTGTAGGAATAAGCATCGAAGAATTTCAGCATCAATTCACAATCAGTAGTGTGAAATAGTTAGAGTTGATTAGATATCAAAAGTTTCTCAAGAGCAATTGACGACTGCTATAGGGTGCTGAAGATTAGTGTAGATATCCTAATTTCTCAGAAGCAATTGATGAATGCGGTTGAGTGGTGAAAGATATATTTACTTTGCTTTTTAGTTTAGATTTTAATTGCTTTATTTATGTGCTTTGTAAACATCTTCAAGTTTTAATTTGAATTGACGACTCAGGTTGAGAATTGCAGATTAGTATAATGATTTTTACTTTTCCATCTTCAATTTTCTAGAGTTTGATTGACACCTAGATTTTAGGAAATTGTTGATTAGATTAAATCCGTGTTACAGAATTTTAGTTTTGATTGACGCCAAAATTCTAGAAGACTGCAATACGGTGTAATGGTACTGTTTATTTTTATAAATATCCGATGGCTGAAGATTGGGATTGACGACCTCAATCTAAAGAAGGAGGATTAGGATTTATTTTCCGCATTTTAGATTAAGAAATCATTCTTTTATTCGTATTTCCCAAGTAGTTCAGAACCTTTAAAGATAAATATAACTTTAAAATAGAAATATATATAAAAAGGATAAAATTTTTTCATGGGAATGATCCTATACTAGCTCTATAATTTCCATTGTGCGTTTGCAATAGGTTAAAACTTAATTAGACATACATAGTAACCCAATCAAGTTTTTGGCGCTGCTGCCGGGGAAGTCTTTATCTTTTTTATATTTTCATTTTAAAAGTAAATATTTATCATTCTCAACCTTTTTATATTTATTTCTATTATTAACTTTCTTTGAATCACTTCTCAACCTTTCACAGGTTTATTCAGAGCAGTGAATTAAAAGCTTCCAACTTCTATCGGCCACAAAATTTAGAAGCTCAAATTTATTTCTTTCCCTGCTTGCTAAAATAAAAAGCAGAAAATATTGAAAATAAAAATAAATACAAGAACTGTTCTAACCCAACCGCTCTGTTATTAAAACAATTCATTATGACAGGCAAGGATCAGAATATGACTAAAATCATGGAGGAATATTATGCATTGAAACCTCTTACACTACCCCCATGTATTCAAACCCCTACCACCGGGTATGAGGCTTTCAAAATCATGCCAAATATGCTTCAAATACTTCCTACTTTTCGTGGGATGATTGCGAAAGACCCCCAATGGCATTTAAATCATTTTATAGAAATGTGTAACATTATTCGAATTAAAGAACTAACAGGAGTATCCGTTCGTTTGAGACTATTCTCATATTCTTTTGAAGACGAGCCAAAGCAGTGGTTACACTCTTTACCCCGAGATTTGATTGCTAATTGGGAGGGATTGAAACATGAATTCCTTACGAAGTACTTCCCAAGGTGCAAAACGAATAAAATTCGGCACCTTATTTTAACGTTCCATCAATTTCCAGATGAACCTCTTCAAGAGAGTTGGAGTCGCCTCAAGGATCTTCTCTATATGTGCCCTCATCATGGGGTCGCGAAATGAAAAATAGTGCCCACTTTCTATGAAGGATTAAATGACCAAACTAGGCATATGGTTGATGCTGCCTGTGGTAGTATGTTTCATAATTTAACAATAGTGAATGCTTGGGAACTCTTTGAGACCCTTAGTAAGGAAACGGTGTAACACCATGCATCGGGTGAGATTGATTTAGACTTCTAGCAATATATCCCCAATGCAAGGAGGATTATATAAATTAAAGTCAATGACGAAAGTTCTTCCAAAGCTGAAGCTTTGGAAAGGAAAATTTCAATCTCTGGTGGGTACAAAATTGCACCTAACATCTAGACAAGGAGAAGCATGTGGTCCAAACCATAGCCCAACTCAAACAGCTCCACAGTGTCCTACCGCTCCTTTTTACCCCACAGAGACCAAAGACCGTACTGACACTGGGGAAGCCCTGATACAGATAGCCGAAAGTTGCCTGCAATATGGCCGGATTCAAACGCAGTTACTCAATAATCTCCTGGAATCCATTACACGGTTAAAAGCTTAGGTCGAGCAAGTAACCATTTTGGTTAACTCGAGAGGCAGTAACTATTCATTCTCAGCGACAGTTGGCACTCCAGGAGGAAATACTGTCACGGGAGGTGCATCAACTCCCTGTGGTCACTTTTAAATTCCTCACGAACCGTCGAGCTACCGACTCACCCATAGCAAACACCTGTAATATATGTATAAAAAGAGTATTTTACGATCTACGGTATGTAAAAGACCAGGCAATCGTAAAAGTCTCTTTTAGGTCATAATCACTTAAAAATTTATGGAGTTACGATTGTAGGTGATACGAAGAGTTAAGTCGTAGTGAGTATGATTTGAAGCATCAATAAGTCTCACTTTTGTTCTAAAGAATTGTAAATGACAATTCTAGGAAACAGGCGACTCCAGTGATCGATCTTATCGATTATGTTGGAATTTGAACCCATTAAATTTATAAGGGAAACAAACAAATTTTACATTCAAGACTACCACTTCCCAACTACCCTAACCTAGAAACCTACACATCGACATTTACTTTGAAGTGACAGTTCAAAATCGAGCCTTTTCCCTATAAATCCATACCTATTCATAACCCAACTCATCTCTTTCGTCTTCCATCTTTCATTCCTAAAAACCCCATAACGAAAGAGCATAATCAGAATAATTTCAGTAAACAACTTGTTAAAATTCTAGAAATACATAGAGCTAAGCTCCTTACTACAGAACAGAAAGTAGAAAATCTGAAGCGCCAGCGACTTACTCGAGATGCTAAATTGTCCATTGAAACCACCCTTGACCCTAAACCTAACCCAAATGAATGAATGTTTGAAATAATAGATTGATCTAAACTGTAAAAATTTAGACTATAGTTTCAAAATTATAAACCAGTGAGATTTTGAGCCATATTTCCTCTTTTATTTTGAGAGAGAATGTTTCTATTCAAATTTTAAAATTTGAATAGAATTGAATTATTCTATGAATATGATGAACTGATTTTTTTGTCTAGAACTATCTATTAGAAATATAAAAGCAATAAGGCATCTATGTTAGTAAATCGTGAAAATGATCAAAGACCATATTTTGTTTAAACCAGAGCCAAAAAGCAAAAATCGCAGAACATTTTATCCTTTGAACCCATATTAGAAGCCAAAAAAAAAAATAAACAGAATTTTTTTATACCAAAATTTTATAAACCTTTAACCATATATACTACCCAAAGCTTTCTGCCTTTAACCATTAAAATTTCTTAGAGTTTACAACGCAAAGAAGAGGGAGTGAAAGGAGTAAGAATGAAACAGAGAAGGAATGTTAGAAAAGAGGTACAAAAGAAGAAGAAAAAGAAAAGAAAAATATGGGAAAGGAGTGAAAAAAAAGCTATGAAAAAAAAGGGAAATCGTAAAAGACGATTTTATAGTTGAAGAACTGGGATATGTATATAGAAAAAAAAGAGAGACAAGTATATGGGAAGAAGTTATCCAATAATGGATACTTACTGAAATAAAATAGTAGAAGAAGATAGGAAAAAGAAGAGCTAAATTTTCAGAAAAGCTTTAAATCCTTTTCTACCTTTCCTTGATACCTTCTGAAATCTAAAACCCCATTACAAACTGAAGGAAAGACCTTTCTAATTTACTATTTGCAAAAGCATAAGCCTAGTAGAGATAAGGATAATAGATACTATGGATTATACATGGAATCATAAGAGTAGCATAAGATTATCTTTTCTATGGGATTTATTTTTGCAATTATCTTTGATTGAATTCTTCTGAAAAATACAAATATACACTAAGAGAACCCAAAAGTTTCGATATCTTTTTGAGAGTATGACAATAGTGAGTTTTTGAATGAAAATATTTTCTAAATCTATAGTTTAAAAAAATTTATAAAGAATAAACTGTTCACTAGTGCATATACACTCTGTGCTTATTATGAATTGAAATTGTTGGAGTTCTAATTAAGGATAATTGTTGTAATGGAAAATAAGGATAAAGAATTGGTAATTTTAGAAACAACTTCTAATATGAAACAACTTCTCCACTAGGGATCACCTAGGGATTTAAAGGCTTGTTGCATCTGCTAAATGCAATCGTGCTCCCTACGAAAGTGACATTTAAATTCATAAGTTTAAATATTTTATATTTCCTTGTTTACTAGGAACTAGCAAAGCTTAAGTTTGGGGGTGTGATCAGTCACATAGTTTATCATTTTATCACCCTTAACTTAGTGAAGTTAGGACTTAGTTTGCTACTAACAAGTTAACGATATACAGATATTAAGGAAAAATAGTAAAAGTGAGCCAAAGTGTTAATATTCATCAAAATAAACTCGAAAAGTAATAAAAAGATGATTGAGCAAAAAGAAGACAATTAGCCGTTGTTGAAAGTCAAGAAATCTTACTTTACGATTGTACGCTAAAGTTGAAGACGGAAAGAAAGTGAAAAAGAAGAAATTATAATTTACGTTTCTTCAAAAGACGATTCTTCTGAATGCGACAAAGGAGTAAAAAGCGATAAAAGAAAGAAATCGTTCATTATAGGAAATCAACGAGTAAGAAAGCTGTGTGAAAATGGAAAATTGTGATTTATGATTTTCTAAAAAAAGAAGAGATAATCATAATTTACGATTGTGTAAAGGTGCTACTATTGTTGTTGCTGCTGATCATATGAATAATGATTATCACTGCCAAGAACAGAATTAGAAGATATATGAAATTAGAAGTTTGGTGAATCACGGATCTGAGAAGATTGATTAAGATAAGCTCTTAGGAAATTTTGGTTGCTAAAATAAAGGAGAACAATCAAGAAGCACATCTATAGTTGAAAGCAAGGAAGAATAAAATTAAGAATTAGATTTATATTAGGAATCTTTTATTTTTAGTAGTTTCTTTTATTAGAATTAGAAGTCTTTGTAAATCGACTCCTTATGATCTATAAATAAGACAGCCCAGTGTAGGAATAAGCATCGAAGAATTTCAACATCAATTGACAACTGAGGTTGGATTTTCTTCTGATCAATAGTGTAAAATAGTTAGAGTAGATTAGATATCAAAAGTTTCTCAAAAGCAATTTACGACTGCTATTAGGTGCTAAAGATTAGGGTAGATATCCTAATTTCTCAGAAGCAAATGACGACTGCGACTGAGGGGTGAAAGATATATTTACTTTGCTTTGTAGTTTAGATTTTAATTGCTTTATTTACATGCTTTGTAAACATCTTCAAGTTTTGATTTAAATTGATGACTCAGGTTGAAAATTTCAGATTAGTGTAATGGCTTTTAGTTTTCCATCTTCAATTTTCTAGAGTTTGATTGATGCCTAGAGTTTAGGAAATTGTTGATTAGATTAAATCTGTGTTAAAGAATTTTAGTTTTCGATTGATGCCAAAATTCTAGAAGACTGCAATACGGTGTAACGGTATTATTTATTTTTATAAATATCCGATGGTTGAAGATTGGGATTGACGACCTCAATCTGAAGGAGGATTAGGATTTATTTTCTGCACTTTAGATTAAGAAACCATTCTTTAATTTATATTTCTCAAGTAGTTTAGAACCTTTAAACATAAATATAATTTTAAAATAAAAATATATATAAAGAGGATAAAACTTCTTCGTGTGAACGATCCTATACTAGCTCTACAATTTCCTTTATGCGCTTGCAAAAGGTTAAGACTTAATTAGATATACATAGTAACCCGATCATGGACTCAACTTGCCGCACGTCCCAAAACATTAAAAGGTCCTACATAACATGGACTCAACTTGTTGCGCTTCCCAAAATGCATTACGCCCTTAGTCTGCGAAATCTTGATGAAGACATTGTGTCCCATTTGAAAGAAACATATTGTATTATCATTGATATAGATATATACGCATGCTTATATATATACTCCAGCACAACAAAACATTAAGTTTACCTGAAACTCAACGCATGTCCTTTTAAGGTCCGCATAGCTCTTCTGTCAGCTTTGTGCGACCCTTAATCTTTCTTTAATCATACATATCACTTCAGTAGTACTCTCTAGAATCTCTGACCCCAACATAAATTTTTCTCCTATCTCCTCCCAATTGATTGGAGATTTACACCGTCGCCTAAATAGAGCCTTATACGGTGCCATACCTATGCTTGTTTGATAGCTATTATTGTATGCGAACTCAATCAATGGTAAATATTGATACCACGATCCTTGAAAATTAAGCATACAAGCTCGTAGCATATCTTCTATAATCTGATTTACTCGTTCAATTTGACCATCTGTTTGTGGGTAAAATGCTAAACTAAAATCCAGTCTCATATCCATCCCTTCTAGAAATTTTTGCCAAAATTAAGAAGTCTACAATGGATCTCGATCGAAGACTATGCTCACTGGAATACCGTGTAATCGAACAATCTCCATCATATACATATACATTATATTATAAGGTAAGTAATGGTCAGACTTATTCAGTCTATCGACAATCACCCAAATAACATTATGCTTCTTCACTGTCCATGGTAATCCTAAGATAAAGTCCATGGAAATGGATTCTCACTTCCATTCTGGTATTGGTAATGGTTGTAATAATCCAAATGAAGGCCTGTGATCCACCTTTACCTACCCTAAAAACTTGATCGCTGCTTATGATGTATATTATTATATTAAATTCAAGTCTTAACCTATTGCAAGCACATAATAAAAATTATAGTTCTAGCATAGGATCCTTCCCACAAGGAAGTTTATTTATCTAATTATTTTTGCTTTATATCTTCTACTTAAATCCTTATATTAAAAACTTTTATTTATCTTTAAGATCTAATCTACTAGAGAAATATGAATAAAAGAATGGTTTATTAATCTAAAATACATAAAATAAATCTAAATCCTCCTTCTAATTGAGGTTGTCAATCCCAATCTTCAGATATTGGATATTTACGAAGTTAAACAGTACCATTACACTATATCTCTAGTTTCTTAGCATTGGTCATCAATCAAGTCTAAGATCCTATCAATACAGATTGAATCTAATGAACAACTTCCTAAAATTTGGGCGTCAATCAAACCTTAGAAAACTGAAGATGGAAAAATAAAAAACGTTACACTAATTTGCAAATTCTAACCTGAGTCGTCAATTGAAATTAAAACTTGGAGATGTTTACAAAGCTGTAAATAAAATATGCAATCGTAGGATTTTTTGACGATCCCGTCGTGATGATGTGCTCGCTAACAAAAATCTAGAGTAGCCACCCGGAGCTTTTGGTGTCTCGAGAAGCTTAGATCATTTTTATAAGCACCAAAGTGCCACAAATATGACTCTGAATCTGGTCCACACCAAAGGTTCTTGGGTAGGGGCTTCGGTTATCGATTGGGAAGGTGTTAGGCACCCAATCAACCCGCTTAATGCGGTTTCTACTTATGGCCAAAATAAAAACAATATCAAAGAATAGAAAAGGGCTTCCTCTTGCCCAAAGGGGCTTAAAATCCTATTTGTGCCCCTTTGTTCCTACCAAAAATTTGACGACATAACGACACAAATGGGAGGATGGAGGAATGACCGAGAAGGTAGAGGAATAGAGGGGAGAGCCAGAGCTCTCGGGTGCTTGTTGCACCATTGAGGAGCCTTGCGTAGACTTAATTTGATGAGTTTTTGAAGGCTTATATGATGGAAAAAGGGGTTCTAACCTCTAAGGCTTGCTAGTTAAGAGGTAGAGAGGGAAGGCAAATAGATAACATACACCTAACCTAGAGGTTTTTTATGAAAAGTAAGCCTTGGAAGGAGGTCTATCAATTCTGAAATTTGTATGAGCAATGGTGCACCAAAGGGAGAAAGATCTTCTCACTTTAAGCTCTTTCTCTCTTAGGTAATTTTCTCAACCTTTAATCCAAGGGGAGGGGGGCTCTATTTATAGGAAAAGGGTAGATTAGGAGGCTACTTAGATGCTAATTAGGGTCAGCAATTAGGTAATCTCTAATCTAAGGTTTTCTAGGATTTTGAAAGCTTGGAGATGTGTGGGAATGGTTTTAATGGTGGACGATAGGTTAGTGTTTCAAATTACTTAAGGGTTGCAAATAGATATTAAAAGGGTGTAATAGAACTAGTAAAATACTCTCCAAAGATCAAGATGGTCAACAAGTCAAACCCCAATCTTGATTTTTAGAGCAAAAAACCACAGGTACTGTTCATATGTCTGGCGTAACTATTACTTGCACCAAGCATATGTACAGTAATACAATGATTCACAATAGTTTTGGGAGATTGCATGTAATAGCCCGAAAAAATCACACAAACTATGACCTCGGGATCCGTGCCCGATCGGTCATAGGTTTGACCAAATGGAAGCCCAACAGTCAGTATGTAGTGGGATGAACGGATGAGATGTGAAAAAAATAGAATGCCTATGTGATGTGTGTTGTAAATGTGAAGTCGCATACACCTACCGCGGTGTATGTGCTCAACACACAAGAGAGAAAAAGGGGATAA
The DNA here is from genome assembly GCA_021018995.1 of Chloranthus sessilifolius. NCBI lineage: Eukaryota > Viridiplantae > Streptophyta > Magnoliopsida > Chloranthales > Chloranthaceae > Chloranthus > Chloranthus sessilifolius. The sequence continues at coordinate 31,136,820 of CM037592.1, read as the reverse complement.
AAGGGTTTAATAACCCTAGATGTGTATTGTTGGTTATTGAAGGAGAGTGAAGAAGAGAGAGAGAGAGAAAAGTAAGAGAGGAGTTATTGCAACCGATTGGAGGGGGGGGGATTCAAGAGACGAAAGCCGGATTCAACGCGACTTGGATCCGTTAGAAACCAAAGCTGGAACCCTAGCCTTCTAACCCTAGATTTGAAATCAACTTAAGATCTATTCAAGGTAAAATTTTTGTAAATAAGGTGCATAGATTATAGGGGTTAAGTTGCAGTAAAATGTGGGTTAAATCATAGGATAATGGCTTAGAAAAATAGAAGAAAAGTATGGAAAAGATTGGGAAGAACAAATAAGGATCGACTGACAATTTCGATTAATCGAAATTGGGTTCCGATTAATCGAAATTTGCCAGGAAGTTGAAGAGTCGAGATCAATTTCGACTAATCGAATTTGGATTTCATTAATCGATTTTTGATTTCGATTAATCGATTTGGGAATCGATTAATCGATCGAGAACTCTCCAAAGGACCCGGTTGGAGGAAATAACTTTAAGGAAAAATCGACTAATCGAAATGGGATTTGATTAATCGATAGTTTCGATTAATCGATTTGGAATCGATTAATCAACTTGTGAAACTTCGACTATTCGAACTAAGAGTACGCTGCGAAAAGAAGAAGGATTTCGATTAATCGAAATTGGATTCGATTAATCGAATGAAAACTCGACTGTTCGAACAGTGAATTTACTTTGCGAAAAGAAGAATTTCGATTAATCGAAATTGGATTCGATTAATCGAATGACAATTCGACTGTTCGAATTGAGAATGGACTTTGCGAAAAGGAGAATTTCGATTAATCGAAATTGCTTCGATTAATCGATATTGACTTTCGATTAATCGATTTTGGAAATCGATTAATCGAATCAGATTCGATTAATCGATTTTGGAGTTCGATTAATCGACTGTAGTAAACTATGTTGACTTTTGGTTTGACTTTAAGATTCTTGGGGGATCTTATACCTTCTCTATGGCATCCTTTGTGATGTGTTTCACATGTTATATGGTACCATAGGTGGTACGTGAGAACGAGTGCACAAGGAGCCACGCGGGACCTTGATGCATTGATCAGCTAAAGACTTGAGGTAGGGAACACCCTGAACATGTACTTTATTTTACAAGAGCATGTATGTAGTGATATCAATTCAATTCAAATGTTTTTACTACTCAATGATTATGAAAAGTGTGTGTGACATTCAGAGAGAACTTAAATGAACCATCCCGTGGGATGATGAAGTGAAGAAGTAAAGGCATCAGGTGTGATGCAAGTGAATGGATACATCCCAGGGATGTATCCATGATTGAATCATGCTTGATGAGGCCTAATTGATATAAGATAGCATAATTACACGGTGAATAACTATATGTAAGGCACCGATATTTTTGTTACTAGAGGTTTGATAGGTTACCCCACCGACGTGGCGGCATAACCACGACTGACGCGGCAGGATATCCGTGACCGATACGGCGGCTAATCCGTAGGCGATCGGAGGCTTATCCGACAGTAAGCACACCCGTGGGTGTTGATGAGATGTGAAACCCCGCCACCAATCCCCAGGGAAAGGGGCTTGGGTACTATTAGTATTCCCAGGGAATACATTTAAAACTGTCTATATAGATGACGATGAAGGGTATCTCGTCGGGGCTCGATGCTATATTGCTCGGGGATTATTTAAGTTGAAGTTTAAGTTTTGCTTTAGGCCTTCTCAGCGTCATTCATGATTAACTAAAAGACATGAGAAATCTACCAGTAATTGAAGCGTTTTTAACTGTTTTTCATCAATAAATGCATAGACACATCATGCATGCATATCATAGAATACATGTGAGTTATATTTTATATGTTCAATTGTGTTCTGTTCCCTATTGAGCTAGGATGTAGCTCACCCTATAGACTATACGTCGCAGGTCCACTACTAGCAGCTGCCGAGGCTTCAGGAGACGCTGACCCCGGTGAGTCGGACCTGGCGGCCGGCGAGGAGTTAGAGCCACCTCCAGAGGACTTCTTCTAGAGGACTCTGCTGTGCGACTTTGAGGAGTTTTAGTTGGAGATTGTACGGCTTGGTATGTCAAGCCTGGTTTTTGATTAAACCTTGTGTATATGGATATCAGAGTATTCTTTTGGGCGAACCATCCATGATGATGGTTATCATCGATGGTTCGGATCGGTTCTCCCTTCATGCAGAGGCATGAGGGTAGAACTGTCTTTTGAGAAGTATTTCTATGTAGATTTAAATTCCGCAAGTTGTTCTTATTTATTTTATGCTTGATATACCAGTGTTCCGTGCATAGTTGATGGGCACGGTCAAGATGATCGTGCTGATGGCGCGGGTTTCGGGGTGCCGAAATCCGGGCTGCCACAGTTGGTATCAGAGCCATTTTCTTTTAGCAATTCTGACAAGGGTTCTTTCGTCAGAACATAGGGGCTTCTGCTAACGAAACTTTAGTTTCAAATGCAGCCGCAATGTCAGCTAGAGGGAGAGGCCGACCAAGGGGAGGCCATCAAAGGAGTTTGCGTAGTGGAGATGATTTCATCTCTCCTACCAATAGAGTGCCTTTAGGAGGTAACGAGGCCCCAGGGGGCAGTAGTAGCAGACAGCATGAGGAAGAGGATCGAGATCATCAGGATCAAGATCTAAGAGAGCAAGAAAGATTGAGAGAAAGACAAGAAGATAGAGAGGAGCACAAAGGATGATGCACACTATGGATATGTGCCACTATGGCACAACAAGCAAGATCCTTTGCCTCATTAAGAGAACTGCACCACCTACACCACCTGTAGGACCTGCGTTGCTTGTGCCCTCATCTTTTATAGAGTTTAGAAGGATGAGACCCCCTTCATTTTCTGGGCAGGCAGACACAATGGCCGCTGAGAATTGGCTGATGGAGATGGAGAAAGTCTTTAGCGTGCTAACTTGCACGGAAGACGAGAGTGTAAGATGGGCAGCTTACATGTTGGATGGGGAGGCTGGGCCTTGGTGGAAGTCCGTGATAAGGACTCGGGCTCAGGAGACCCCAGAGTTGCCTTGGACTTGGGAGGAATTCGTTGAGGAATTCAACAAACAATATTTTCCGGAAGTAGTGAGGAACCAGCTTGAGATTCAGTTCCTACAACTAGTGCAAGGGAGGATGATGAGAGAGTATGGGGTAGAGTTTCACGACTTACGTTTTGCACGGACTACGTCGCCATCAAGTGATGAAGTCCAAGAGGTTTCGAAGGTTTGAAGCACGAAGTTAGGGGAGGAGTAGCTCCATTCCAGTTGCGGACCTATGAAGAGGTCATGAGCAAGGCACTGGTAGTGGAAGAAGAGAACACAAACAGATATAGACAGAGAGAGCAACAAAGAGGACTTGACCAAGGAAGGATGGGGAACTACGAACCGGTGAATAAAAAGCCGAGGTTCGTGGGAGTCGAGACCACAGTTGAGGAGGTTTTGGAAGGTCCGCAAAGAACACCAACAGAGGTTTCCATTACTTGCTGGGAGACCTTTTCGCTATGAGAGCCTCGCCATGTTCATCGGCGCCATCTTGTCACAGTGGTTCTCGACTGTATCTTTCGCACCTCGAGACGTGTGCCGATGTGGCAAGCCGCATAGGATAGACAGAATCGGAAGAACTAGAGGTTGTTTCGATGTGGCAAGGTGGGCCACTTGATCAAGGATTGCCCCGAGATGACAAAGGGCAAGAGCTTCTCAGACCACGACCCATTCAAGCAAGGAAGCCGATTGTTAGGGGAGAGTTTATGCCACCTGTCAGAAGGTGGAATGTGCACGACGTCATCCAAGGTGAGAAATTTTATTTTATTTAAGAAAAATTCCGTTTCATAAAGAATTTTAGATGGAAAAGGTGCATGCATTAGGAATAGTGTAGATTCTTTTATATAAACTGAGAGTGTATTTTGATGTGTAAATTTCTGTATGTATGTGTATATATATTATAGGTACTTTAACTATGTATGAGAAGGGAAGTGTATTTAGACATGACGCTCGAGTGTTGATAGACCCAGGGTCTACCCACTCATTCGTCACTCCACGTTTCGTCAAGAAGATGAAGGTTATTCCAGAGGCGTTGGACTTCGTCTTATCGGTGTCTATTCCGACTGGAGAGTTAGTAGACACGGAGCTAGCTTGCAAATCTATCATCGTAGTAGTCCAAGACTTGGAAGTGTATGAATTGGAAGCGAAGTTGATACTATTAAACATGCAAGGGTTTGATGTGATCCTTGGTTGGCGCAGTATTGTGCGACTGTTGATTGCAAGAACAAGGTGGTTATTTTCAGACCCAACACAAGAAGATCATTTCGGTTTCAAGGAGCGAGGTCGTCATCTGTGCCACTGATCTCAGCAGTAAGGGCCGAGAAAATGATCAGAAAGGGTTGCAGTGGATACTTAGCTTTCTTAAAGGAGGACAAGGAAGAAAAGAACGTCATCTCTGAGATCGCAGTTGTGCGAGACTTCGCTGACGTGTTTCCAGAAGAGTTGCCTGGATTACCTCCAGAGAGAGAAGTAGAATTCGTCATTGACTTAGCACCAGGAACGGAGCCTATTTCAAAAGCACCTTATAGAATGGCTCCCGCTGAGTTAAAGGAGTTGAAGGAACAACTACAAGAACTAATGGACAAGGGGTTTGTTAGACCGAGCGTGTCTCCATGGGGAGCACCGGTCTTGTTTGTCAAGAAGAAAGATGGGTCAATGCGACTATGCATTGACTATCGACAATTGAACAAACTCACTGTGAAGAGCCGCTACCCTTTGCCTAGAATTGACGACCTATTCGTCCAACTGCCAGGAGTAACTTATTTTTCCCAGATCGACCTGAGATCCGGTATCATCGATTAAGTCAAGGCGAGGACATACAGAAGACAGCTTTCCGAACACGGTATGGACACTATGAATTGCTTGTGATGCCGTTTGGATTAAGGAATGCCCCAGCGTCATTTATGGATCTGATGAACCGAGTGTTTAAACCACACTTGGACTCCTGCGTGGTAGTGTTCGTTGATGATATACTAATATACTCCAAATCCAAGACAGAACACGAAGAACATTTGAGGATTGCTCTACAAACGCTACGTGAACACCAATTGTACGCCAAACTCAGTAAGTGTGAGTTTTGGTTGGAAGAAGTTAGCTTTTTGGGACATGTCGTCTCAAGCACGTCACGGTTGACCCAAAGAAAGATAGAAGCAGAGTTAAATGGGAGCAGCCAAAGACAAAGGATGATGTCCAAGTTTTCCGGGCTTAGCAGGCTATTATCGACGCTTTCGCTTGAGGGGTTTTCAAAGATATCGGGACCTCTCACAAAGTCGACACGTAAAGATTCAAGGTTTGAGTGGAGTGAGGCATGCGAAGAGTTTTCAAGAACTCAAACGAGACTCACTTCTGCCCGTGTTGGCAATTCCTTCAGTAGTGGAGGATACGCATGTATCTGACGCGTCATACAATGGCCTTGGTTGTGTGCTCAACCAACACAAGAAGGTGATAGCTACGGATCAAGACAGTTGAAAGAACACGAAAAATTACCCGACTCATGACTTGAACGGCAGTCATTTTTTTTGAAAATTTGGAGACACTACTTGTATGGTGAGACATTTGAAATTTTCACCAATCATAAGAGCCTCCGATATCTGTTTACACAGAAGGAGCTCAATATGAGACAGCGCAGATGGATGGAATTCCTCAAGGACTACGATTGCTCTATACAATACCATCCAGGCAAGGCGAATGTAGTAGCCGATGCATTGAGTCGAAAAGGTTCAGCTCAGTTAGCTTCTTTGATTTTGGGTATGCACCGATGGAAATTATTGGAAGACCTGGCAATCTATGACGCGAACATTGAGTCAAAGGACACTGGATCCTTTTTGGCTAACATATATCAAGAAGTGATATTTGAGCATATCCACGATCTACAGATGAAGGATCCGACATTAACAAAGATTCATCAAGACGTGAATGAAGGCATCAGGTCGGACTTCTCAGAAAAAGAAGATGGTTCTTTGTTGTTTAAAGGCCGTCTATGCATCCCGGACAATGCCGATCTAAGACGAACAATTCTTGATGAAGCTCATAAGTCAAATTATGCTATCCACCCTGGTAGCACCAAAATGTACCAAGATTTGAAAAAGAATTACTGGTGGAGAGGACTGAAACAAGACGTGGCCGAGTATGTGTCACGATGTTTGACTTGTCAGCAAGTGAAGGTTGATCATAGACATCCCGCGGGACTATTGCAACCTTTACCAATACCAGAATGGAAGTGGGAATCGATCTCAATGGATTTCATTGTTGGATTACCTCGTACTGCCAAGAGACACAATGCCATTTGGGTCGTCGTAGACCGATTGACCAAATCAGCGCACTTTTTGCCGTATAATACCACATATACTGCAGGAAGACTGGCAGATTTATACATGAAGGAGATTGTAAGATTACACGGGATTCCAAGCAGCATCGTTTCAGATCGTGATCCACTATATACGTCCAAGTTTTGGAAGAAATTTCAAGAAGGAATGGGAACATGACTAGACTTTAGTTCAGCTTTCCATCCTCAAACTGATGGGCAGACAGAGCGAGTGAATCAAGTGATAGAAGACATGCTCAGAGCGTGCATGCTTGATATGCAAGGATACTGGGATGAGTATCTACCGATGCTCGAGTTCGCATATAACAACAGTTTTCAAACGAGCATTGGCATGGCACCGTATGAAGCTCTGTATGGATATGACGATGCAAGTCACCTCTGAATTGGGAGGAAACAGGTGAGAAATTTGTATTAGGACCGAAACTGCTTGAAGACAACGCCACCGTTGCCCGAATTATCAGAGAAAGGTTGAAGACAACACAGAGTAGACAGAAAAGTTACGCCGATGTGAAGCGGACTAGTGTTGACTACAAGGTGGGCGAGCATGTGTTTGTGAAGGTGTCACCTATGAAGGGTGTAATGAGATTTGGCAAGAGAGGGAAGTTATGTCCACGATATGTTGGACCATTTGAAATTTTGGGAAGAGTAGGTGAAGTTGCATATCGCATTGGTTTACCACCGCTATTTGATCGAGTACATAATGTCTTCCACATATCGATGCTCAGAAAGTACGTGAATGATCCGTCTCATGTGTTAGGAAAGCAACCTATAGAGATGTGTGAGGACATGAGCATGATAGAGGAACCAGTGGAGATTCTGGATCGAAAGGAGCAAATCTGCGCTAAAAAGTGATTCCTTAGTGCTTGTTGATTGGAATAATCATCCAAAAGAAGAGGCTACTTGAGCGAGAGGCCGATGTGAAAGAACAATATCCGGCCTTGTTTCCAACAACGTGAGAATTCAATGTAAACCGCAACCACGTTTGTGAAATTCCACTATGCTTGAAATTCAATGGAAATTTTGATCCAATCTGTTATAAATTGTCAAGAATAGTAAAAGAAACAAAGAGACTGAAATTCTGGAGAAATTGGACAAAACCGATTAATCGAATTTCAAATCGATTAATCGATTTGGAATTTCGATTAATCGATTTTGTTCGATTAGTCGACTGGCATGTGCCAGTGACTGGAAATGAAAAATTTGAGTTAGAATATACATAGAATGAAGTTTCGATTGATCGAATTATAATTTCGATTAATCGATTTTGTAATTCGATTAATCGAATTGGATTTTCGATTAATCGAGTTACTTAGAGGACTTGAGAGATGTTAAAGTCAAATGGACAATTTCGATTAATCGAAGTGAGTTCGATTAATCGATTTTGGAATTTCGATTAATCGAAATGGATTTCGATTAATCGAATACTTAAGAAAGTTTAGAAAAAGTTGAAGTTATAGCCCGATTTCGATTAATCGAAACTAAATTCGATTAATCGATTTTGGAATTCGATTAATCGAAATGGATTTGATTAATCGGGCAAGCCAGTGAGCTTAAAAATTTGAAATTTTAAACAGACACGATTTCGATTAATCGAAATATTTTTGATTAATCGAATTTGACTTTCGATTAATCGATTTGGGAAATCGATTAATCGATTTTCGCTTAACCTAGTTTTAAATTTGATTAATCGAAATAGAATTTCGATTAATCGAGAACCTATATATATGAAATTAGGATTCTCTTCCCATTCGAATCATTTACCCTTTGAGTTTTCGGCGCCTTTTCTCCTTCTTTTCGCCATTCATCCGTGCTAGAGTTTTGGGGTTTCTTGACGATTCGGACCAAGATCGCCTACTTTTGGATCGAAACTCCACGGTAAAACCCTAGATTTATACCTTCCTCTTTCATTTGAAGTAGATAAACCCTAGTTTAGTGAAAATGCCGCCCAAAACCCGTTTGTCTTCGAAGAAGGCAACCTCCAAGCTTCGGTTAGGCGTGAAGAACGCATCACCACCACCTACCCCATCGCCGGTGAGGACTCCATCACCGTCGGAATCGGAGACCACCTCCGGTTCGACGAGCGCACTCTGTGAGTCTTCCAATCCACCCCATGCCACCACCACCCACCAACGTGGAGCAACCAAAGCAGTGGTGGGCTGCCAAGACCTTTGAGGTCGAATACACCATCGACCCTACCCTATTCACAAATCCCGATTTACCGGGCGAGACCCAATGGGCTCAGAACTACCTAACTAGTGCCGGACTCGGCAACCTTCTCAAACCAATCCGGGGTTCCTATTACCCTAGATTGGTGAGATTATTCTACCAAGGGCTAACCAATGGCCCTAGCGACGATTGTATCATAACCAAGATCGAGGGTCGTCTCTATACGATCACTCGTCGACACATACATGAGGTGCTTGAATGCTACCTCGACTTTCCCGAGACTACCCTATTCCCACCCTTTGAAAAGGAACCCCGTTTTGAAGAGGTCATGACTCGCATGACCAACGGGAAGAAGGGGTCGGGCACGTCCATCAAGAGGGTCGATCTTCCACCCTACATGTGGATGCTCGACTCCATAATAAAATGCAACCTTTACCCGATGCGCCACGACACGGAGTGCGTGGATAAAGTGCAACATGCACTTCTGCTGACTTCATGGCGATGGTTTGATGCTACCATGGTCATCCTTGAGGGATGCGGTACATCAAGAGCAAGGCGATGAAGGGCAACATGTGGCCCAAGGAGAAGATGCCGTATGCTCGACTCATCTCGAGCATGTTGGAGTGTTACTCCGAGCCCTCCTACACTATTTCACCTCACGAGGTGAGGGCTACGGATCAGCGTGAAGACGCGTTCACAAAGTCTTCATGGACCCAGCTACAACCTGAAGCGGCCCTACCAGCTCCCGGGTCCCCTCCCGCCCGGCCCAGCAGCAGCAGCAGCAGTAGCACCGCCACCACCCCCACCACCTCGGCGGGGACCCACTTGAGGGTGGGGCACACCCTACCAGCAGAGCCATCGTGGAGAGGGTTCCTCCCACACCACAGCCACACCACTGCACACTCCGCGCGACACCCACCTCATCCTACCGCGTGCGCCCATCCATCAGTCCTACCATAGAGGACGTGTTGGCCAGAATGGAAGCGAATAACGAGAGGATGAACAGGAGAATTGATTTCCTCATGTTTCACACCCTCCAGTTCATCTACCCCCACACCTACATGGATATCTTTGGCCCGAAGAAGAATGGGGCCACGCCGCCTTCCATAGAGGACCCATCTTCCATCCCACCACAGACGCAGTTCCTCCACATCCACATCCCTCAGCCACACCCCACCACCACCAGCCCAAACCAGCCACCCACTGCTCGCCACCTCGATGGAGCACTGCTCCGGCACCGTCGGCCAGACGAGGGTTGAGTTATATGTATTTTGCATTTTCGGATACCTATGTATTTTTTGTCGCCAATTTTTGGCATTGTAAAATTACTCACTCAATACAAATCCAAATTTTTTCTTTTGTGAAATTGATTCTTCTTCCTTGCTTTTATGTGCGAATGTGTAAATACTTAAATACGTCTAACGAAATTGGATCACCTCACCTGAGGGTGTGGAGAGAGACAGACACACAGAGACACAAACTTTGGGTTATTTTCGAGGACGAAAATTCCCAAGGTGGGGAGGATGTAATAGCCCGAAAAATCACACAAACTATGACCTCGGGATCCGTGCCCGATCGGTCATAGGTTTGACCAAATGGAAGCCCAACAGTCAGTATGTAGTGGGATGAACGGATGAGATGTGAAAAATAGAATGCCTATGTGATGTGTGTTGTAAATGTGGAGTCGCATACACCTCATGGTGTATGTGCTCAACACACAAGAGAAAAAGGGGATAAAAGGGTTTAATAACCCTAGATGTGTATTGTTGGTTATTGAAGGAGAGTGAAGAAGAGAGAGAGAGAGAAAAGTAAGAGAGGAGTTATTGCAACCGATTGGAGGGGGGGGGATTCAAGAGACGAAAGCCGGATTCAACGCGACTTGGATCCGTTAGAAACCAAAGCTGGAACCCTAGCCTTCTAACCCTAGATTTGAAATCAACTTAAGATCTATTCAAGGTAAAATTTTTGTAAATAAGGTGCATAGATTATAGGGGTTAAGTTGCAGTAAAATGTGGGTTAAATCATAGGATAATGGCTTAGAAAAATAGAAGAAAAAGTATGGAAAAAGATTGGGAAGAAACTCGAAGGATTGAATCGACAATTTCGATTAATCGAAATTGGGTTTAATGTCGAAATTGGCGTGAAGTTGAAGAGTCGAGAGGACCCGATTTACTAATCAATTTGGATTTCGATTAATCGACTTTGATTTCGATTAATCGATTTGGGAATCGATTAATCGATCGAGAACCTCCAAAGTGGACCCAGGGTTGGAGGAAATAACTTAAGGAAAATCGACTAATCGAAATGGGATTTGATTAATCGATTTTAGTTTTGATGTCGATTTGGAATCGATTAATCAACTTGTGAAACTCGACTATTCGAACTAAGAGTACGCTGCGAAAAGGAAGAATTCGATTAATCAAAATTGGATTCGATTAATCGAATGAAAACTTCGTTAACAAGGAATTTACTTTGAAAAGAAAATTTCGATTAATCGAAATTGGATTCGATTAATCGAATGACAATTCAATTCGAATCGAGAATGGACTTTGCGAAAGGAGAATTTCGATTAATCGAAATCGATATTGACTTTCGATTAATCGATTTTGGAAATCGATTAATCGAATCGATTCGATTAATCGATTTTGGAGTTCGATTAATCGACTGTAGTAAACTATGTTGACTTTTGGTTTGACTTTAAGATTCTTGGGGGATCTTATACCTTCTCTATGGCATCCTTTGTGATGTGTTTCACATGTTATATGGTACCATAGGTGGTACGTGAGAACGAGTGCACAAGGAGCCACGCGACCTTGATGCATTGATCGCCTAAAGACTTGAGGTAGGGAACACCTGAACATGTACTTTATTTTACAAGAGCATGTATGTAGTGATATCAATTCAATTCAAATGTTTTTACTACTCAATGATTATGAAAAGTGTGCGTGTGTGACATTCAGGAGAGAACTTAAATGAACCATCCCCAGGGGATGATGAAGTGAAGAAGTAAAGGCATCAGGTGTGATGCAAGTGAATGGATACATCCCAGGGATGTATCCATGATTGAATCATGCTTGATGAGGCCTAACTGATATAAGATAGCACAATTACACGATGAATAACTATATGTAAGGCACCGATATTTTTGTTATTTGAGGTTTGATAGGTTACCCCACCGACGTGGCGGGATAACCACGACTGACGCGGCAGGATATCCGTGACCGATACGGCGGCTAATCCGTAGGCCAGTACGGAGGCTTATCCGTACAGAGTAAGCACACCCCAGGGGTGTTGATGAGATGTGAAACCCCGCCACCAATCCCCAGGGGAAAGGGGCTTGGGTACTATTAGTATTCCCAGGGAATACATTTAAAACTGTCTATATAGATGACGATGAAGGGTATCGCGTCGGGGCTCGATGCTATATTGCTCGGGGATTATTTAAGTTGAAGTTTAAGTTTTGCTTTAGGCCTTCTCAGCGTCATTCATGATTAACTAAAAGACATGAGAAATCTACCAGTAATTGAAGCGTTTTTAATTGTTTTTCATCAATAAATGCATAGACACATCATGCATGCATATCATAGAATACATGTGAGTTATATTTTATATGTTCAATTGTGTTCTGTTCCCTATTGAGCTAGGATGTAGCTCACCCTATAGACTATACGTCGCAGGTCCACTACTAGCATTGCCGGGCTTGAGACGCCGACCGGTGAGTCGGACCTTGCGGCGGCGAGTTAGAGCCACCTCCAGAGGACTTCTTCTAGAGGACTCTGCTGTGCGACTTTGAGGAGTTTTAGTTGGAGATTGTACGGCTTGGTATGTCAAGCCTGGTTTTTTGATTAAACCTTGTGTATATGGATATCAGAGTATTCTTTTGGGCGAACCATCCATGATGATGGTTATCATCGATGGTTCGGATCGGTTCTCCCTTCATGCAGAGGCATGAGGGTAGAACTGTCTTTTGAGAAGTATTTCTATGTAGATTTAAATTCCGCAAGTTGTTCTTATTTATTTTATGCTTGATATACCAGTGTTCCGTGCATAGTTGATGGGCACGGTCAAGATGATCGTGCTGATGGCGCGGGTTTCGGGGTGCCGAAATCCGGGCTGCCACATTGCAAGCCCGCGGGGGGACCCACTTAAGTGTGGTGCAACTAATAGTTGCGTTAAGCCAAAATCTTACAAAACTGCTCGATCTTCAAATCATCATAACTTTCTCTATATAACTCCGATTGAGGCGATTCGTAGCTCGTTGGAAAGCCGAGGAAGTCCTCTTTCCAATGATTTATGACTTGATAGTAGTAGAGGACCTAAGATAGTCCTATTACTCCTCTTTTCATCCATTGCCCGGGAAGGTTGGGTTTAGGGTTCGGATGGGGTTCTAAGGGTCAGGATTGGTTTCTAAAGGTTTGGGATAAATTCTAACGGATTTTGAATGATTTCTAAGGGTTTGGAAAGGTATCTAAGGGTACTATACTTGCCATCAAAAGCTCAGAGGTGTGCCTCTCTTGAAATATGTTTCGATCGGGCCTTAGGCCAAATTTGGGTATCTATAGAGGCCCCTCTTTGGTATCCGATCACTAATGATCGAATACCAAAGAAAAGAGACATCCGAAGAGGCCCAAGGCATTACTGACAGGTCCGCTATATTCAGAACGAACTTCAAACATCAGACGGGTAACATGGTGAGAAGACGAAAGTCCTGTATGCCAGGCTAAACATTCGTTTATCAAGGTAATCGGTCCCCAAGCACTTAGCGACATTACTGGGCATAACCGAGGTGGAATGAGTTGTGAAAGCCCTGTATGCTAGGCCAAACATTTGCTTCTCAAGATGATTTGAAGGTATTTGATGTTTAAGATTTATTCTGAATACAACAGCTTTGCAAGTAAGAGGGGTAATTGACCCACATTCAAAGATAGGCACAAAGTAAACATATGCAAGGCTCCATAGTTTACGTCCAATCCTACGAGGCATTTGATTGCCCCATCTGACTGTTTGTGGGTGCCCCTGCCTGAGGCACTCAAAATCTTTGGGTGAACCCATCGATCCAGAAGTTTATTTAGCATGGCTACCCGAGCGGAGCGAATAGAGGTTGCAACGCTTTTTGGGGAGTATGTACCATTTTTGAAAACGTACCTCAGATCAACATGACCTAGAGCATCCAGCTTCAACTACCTTAATCAGGTCCAACCAAACATTGGGTATCTCCCAAAAGGGACATCAAATCATGGTCTCTGCCAATAATAATCATAAACATCATTTAACTATGCATAATCATGCACCCGTTAGGGGCGATAAGCAACAAAGGCGATGGAAGCCCCGACCTGGACCTGCCCGGGTATAATTTACGGAAATAAATGACCATCATACAGATACCTAGATGCATGTCGTACACTTTACAGGGATACTGCTGTCAATACGGCTTTTAAGCCTGCAAAAAATAAAGGGAAAATGAACCCTTCTGGATGCATGGCTGCACATAGTTTGATTGATATATAATCTCGTTCTCAATAGGTTGGCCTCAACTAACGATTGACCTTTTCCAACGGAGTTATCCAGACCTCAAACTCCATAGGGCGTGTGCCCAAACCACGTGGACTAAGAGTCCACACCTCTGAAAGGTTCATGAAAAATCTGAAGCTTAGACTCTCACATTCATATGAATCAAAGACAAAGTGCATGGCTCAAAAATTTAGCTGTGGAATCATCCTGATCGAAACATTGAGAGTCTGATCATGATTGACACTGTTGCTCCTACTTTGAAGTAGGATCCCAAGATCCAAAGCGAACCTTTAGACTTAGGACATTAATTTAGCACAACTACGTTACCGATAAAACATTGATATTTTATCGCATCGAAAATACGCAAGTGCGTAGCTGTGCATGCTATGAAAATATAAATTAATTTTTCTTCTCTTTTTTCTTTTTTCAATGATAACTTTTTCCATTTTTTTTTTTAAAACAACAAGCATTATCTGGACCTTGAACCCCAGGAGGCGCACGCCCAGAGAACACATACCAAGAGCCCGTGCCTCTAAAACAGTTTACGACGAAACTGAAGCCAACGTACTCAAATCCATGTGATATCGAAAGGATCAGGTCAGAATTGAGTGTCCATAGAAGGACACTCAATCATGGCCTCCGCCATCAATGAAGTTACAAACAAATAACTATGCATAAACACGCACCCATTAGGGGCAATAAATAACAAGGCGATGGAAGTACCGACCTAGATCCCGTCCGGGTATAATTTATAGGAATAAACGATCATCCAATGGATACCTAGACACATGATGTACACTTTACAGGGATACCGTACAGGTTTTAAGTCTGTGCCCTAAAATGGGCCCTTCTGCATGCACATTTGCACATAGTTGTATGACATAGTTTCGTATCTGACAAGTTGGAATCAATCCAACAATGGATCTTTTCGAAGACGGAGTTATCCGCACCTCACACCCCATAGGGCGCTCGCCCTGACAGTGTAGACCAAGAGTCTGCACCTTCGAAAATATCACAAGACAAACTTGAAGTTCAAGGGACTCAAGTTCACCTAAAACAAAAAATGGAACGATCAGTGCGAAGATTTAGCGGTGGAATTAATCTGATCAAAATATTGACTGTTTGACCGAGATTGACATCGTTGCTCCTACTTTGAAGTAGGATCCATAGATCCAAGACAAACTTTAGACCTAGGACATTAATTTAGCACAGTTGCATTGCCGATAAAATATTGACATTTTATCACATTGAAAACACGCATGTGCGTAGCTATGCATGAAAAGTTCATAAATTTCTTTTTTTTTTCCTTTTTTAAATGATTTTCATTCTCCCCCTTTTGAATAGACCTGACGTCGGTGGCAGGATGCTTTCTCTGATTTGTCCATCGCTGAGAAGTTGTCTGCTTCGAGGCTTTGGACCATTTGATATTCCTGCACATCCTTGAGAATGTGTCAGTCCCTTTTTTTATTTATATGGGTAAAAATAAACATCCTAATTAACAGAAGGAGAAATAAACTTTTACCTATATTTTTTCATTTTAAAGATTTATAAATATTTTTTTGGAATTTTATTTTCAGAGATTTTTTTTATTCTTTTTCTTTATTTTTGAGATGGAAGTACGATGCTGTAACTATGTACATGGGAAAGAGTAGAAATATACACACACATTTTTTTTGTATTTAGATTTTTCTTAATTTTTTGTTTTTTTTGGCTTTTCTCTTTTTTATTTTTGATGATGCCTTATCAGTGAATTGAAGTCACGGGTCCGACTTTGGGCATAGTCAAAACCTCCTTTTAAATAGTCAGGTCCGAGGGAGTTTCAGCAGCCTTACCAAGACTGAAACATCAATCCCTTTGGGCTGAGTCAAACCTTTCTCCTTACCTTGGACCATATGTTTAACGAAGTTGTTTCACAAAGATAAACTAGCATGAGTGGCCCAGAAAAGGGGATCAGGGATAGTAACAAAAAGGTTCTCCAAACATCAATCAATCATTTCAAACCTTTTTTTTTTCTTTTTTTTATTTATTTATCTCCTTTTTACTCGTGGCGCCCTTTCGGGTTTTCACCACGTCCATGGACTTAGCTCTCTTAGCCCAAGCGCCCTTTCGAGTTTTTACCTGGTCCCCACAAACTCGCTGTTTTTACTTGTAGCGCCCTTTTGGGTTTTTACTACTATCCATCGTGCTTTGATCTTGTATTTTTATTTTATTTTTCTTTCATTTTTTAGAGGCCACAACATAGACGTCGATTCCGTCATAGCCAGCTAGATGGGGTTCTGGTGTTGTCTCACAACTCGGCACGTGCTGACTTAACATATATTATGGCTGCTTGTGAACCTTAAAAGAGGGCTTTCTTCATGGCATGGCTTGGCCATGGGTCAGGTTAGGATTTGAAGGTATGCTGGGCTAAATAGCGTTTTCTTAATATGGCTTCAGTTTTTCTCAACATTCTTCTTCTTTGGGGGATTTTATTGTACACGCCCCACAATTTTATTTTTTCTTTTTTCTTTATCTTATTTCAGGTAATCTATTTTTGAGGTTTTGCTTTTTCAATTTTTTTGGATTTTGATGGTAACTTTACTCCCTCTCTTTTTTTTTGTATATGTACACACTTTTTCTTTTCCAGGGAAGTGGTTCATTGAAAGAAAGGCCTTGGCTCAAAATGGGATAGCAAAGGATATCATCCTTTTTAGGGATGCTTTTTGGCTACTGTGCTTAGAATGATGGCCTCTTTTGGGTGGTTCTTAAGCAGTTACGTATATGTTTCACCAATACTTACCTTATCGTGATATACTAAGCGTAGAACCGTCGAACGTATCTAGCATTGATGGGCTCAGGAAGATGATCTCCGTCCATGGTGGCGAGGTGGATGGCGTATTCCGGTAGCATCTCTCGAACGACATAAGGTCTTTCCCAGTTCAGCTTGAACTTCCCTCTCAGATCGGCATGGAGGGATGGGAACATCTTCTTCAACATAGCATCTCCTATCTTTAGATCTCGACCGTGGACACGTTTATTGTAAGCGCGTGTGATTCTCTCCTGGTAAACTTGAGTGTGACATAAGGCTAGAAGTCTCTTCTCGTCCAATAAGTTCAATTGTTTGAAGCGGGATCTCTCTCTCTCTGCTTCGGGTAAGCCTGATTCCATGAGGATTCGGAGCGAGGGTATTTCAACCTCTACTGGTAGGACGACTTCGGTTCCATACACAAGGTAGAATGGTGTTATCCCTATAGTGGTACGGATTGACATTCTCTAGACCCATAAAGCAAACGACAACATTTTGCTCCAATCTCGATAAGTGACGACCATCTTCTCTAGGATGCGGATGATAGTCTTGTTCGCAACTTCTACGGCTCCATTAGTTTGAGGCCGATAAGGGATGAGCGATGGTGCCTAATTTTATATTGCTCGCAGAAGGCTCAGATGTGCTTATTTACAAAGTTTGTGCTATTGTCCGTGATAATATCCTTGGGTATTCCAAATCGACACACAATATTATTTTTAAGAAACTTCTCGATGTGACTGGTCGTGATGTTGGCATATGATACCACTTCTACCCACTTGGTGAAGCATTCAATGCGACGAGGATGAACTGATATCCATTTGATGCTTTTGGATTAATCATTTCGACAATGTCAAGGCCCCAGGTAGTAAATGGCCAAGGAGTGGTCATGCAGTGTAGATCGATGGCAGGAGAGTGTATCAGACTGGAGTGTTCCTGACACTTATAATATTTCTAAACATGTTTGCAGCAATCCGATTCCATAGTGGTCCAAAAGTAACCCTGCCGCAGAATTTTCTTAGTAAGTATGTGACCACTGACGTGGGCTTTGCATACTTCCTCGTGGATCTCCTTCATGATATTGATCGCTTTACTTTTTGTAAGATACCTGAGTAAGATGTTATTATAGAATCGCTTGTAAAGGCATTCCCCACAAATGACGTAGCCTGCTACTAAACATTGAATGGTTCGTCGGTCCATCTTGGACGTACCCTCACGGAAAATTAGTGTCTCGAGAAAATTCTTGATATCTGAGAACCAAGGTGGTTCATCATCAGGCTTTATAGGTTCCTCAATTTAGAGGAAGAAGGCCGGCTCATTCCGCTGCTCGATCATGATCAGCTTCATCTCAGCATCATACGGGATTTTGATCATTGACGCCAAAGTGGCTAGTGCGTCGGTAAAGCGATTCCTTATCCGAGGGACATGAGAATGTCACGTCTTAGAAGCAAGCTATCAGGTTCTCGAGGTGCTCATGGTAGGGGATCAGTTTCTCATCTTTTATCTTTTAGTCACCATTCGTCTGGCATATGATTAGCTGCAAATTGCCAAACACTTGAAGGTGTGTTATATTTAGATCGAGAGTCGCCTGTAGATCAGCGGCGCAAGCTTCATATTCAGTCATGTTGTTTGTGCAGGAGAAGTTGAGCTTGATAGCCGCTACGTGTGATCCTTTCGACAAAATCAGAATTGTGCCACCCTCGGCATTTACTGCCTTGTCAAAGTGCATTACCCATGATTCTTTTACTTCTTCAGTATCATCTTCCGTCATGAACAAGATGTCCTCATCGGGGAACTCAGTTCTCAGAGGCTCATAATCTGGCAAAGGATTGTCGGCAAGATGATCGGTGAGTGCCTACCTCTTGATCGACTTTTGAGTGATGTATGTGATGTCAAACTCAGACAACAAGAGCTGCCATCGTGTAGTCCATCCAGTGAGAGCTGGCTTCTCGAACAGATATTTCAACAGGTCCATTAGAGCCAAAAGTAGGATGGCTTGGGATAGAAAGTAATGGCAGAGCCTCTGAGTAGCCCATACAAGAGCTAGGCATGCTTTCTTCATATGAGAATAACATGTCTCATAATCAGTAAACTTCTTGCTCAGATAGTAAATAGTCTGCTCTCTTCTTCCCGTTTCGTCATGCTGCCCTAAGACGCATCCCTTCAAAACTTTCATCGTAGAGAGATACATCAAGAGTGGTCTCCCCGGATCGGGTGGTACCAAAATAGGTGGATTAAGGAGGTAGCTTTTGATTTTATAGAATGCTACTTGGCAGTTGTCGTTCCATTCAACGGCCGAGGTCTTCCTTAGTAGCTTGAAGATCGGCGTGCAGATGGGCGTTAGCTGTGTAATGAACTGACTAATATCTTGTATTCTGCCCAAGAATCCTCTAACTTCTTTCTCAGTAGATGGTGGCAGCATTTCTGTGATAGCTTTGACTTCGACTGGGTCGACCTCGATCCCTCTCCTGTTGACGATGAATCCCAATAGTTTCCTTGACATGGCGCCAAATGCGCACTTCTATGGATTCAGACATAACTTATATGTTCTCAGTCTTTCAAATAGCTTTTGAAGGTTTACTAGGTGGTCGCTTCGCTCTGGTGACTTGGCGATCATGTCGTCTATGTACACCTCAATTTCTCGGTGCATCATGTCGTGAAACAGTGCGGTCATAGCTCTTTGGTACATTCACTAGCATTCTTCAGCCTAAACGGCATGACTCTATACTAAAAGGTTCCCCAAGGAGTGATGAACACAGTCTTCTCTCGATCTGCCTCTGCCATCTTAATCTGATTATATCCTGAGAATTCATCCATAAAAGAAAGCATCCCGTGTTTAGCAGTGTTATCAACCAAAATGTCGATGTGCGGCAATGGGAAATCATCTTTCGGGCTTGCCTTGTTCAAGTTTCTAAAATCTATGCACATACGGACCTTTCCATCCTTTTTCGAAACAGGCACAATATTGGCTAGCCACTGCGGGTACTTAGATACCATGAAAAACCTCACGTCATACTGGTTGATGACCTCGTCTTTGACTTTCAACAGCCACTCGGGTCGAAGACGTCTTAGCTTATGCTTAACAGGCTTCATATCATGGTAGAGAGGCAACTCATGCTCGACTAAATCGGTATCCAGACCAGGCATGTCCTTGTATGACTAGGCAAAAATGTCTTGGTATGAAGAAGGAAGTTGATCGTACTTTTTCTTTCTTCAGGAGATAGCGACATTCCAATCTTGGTAATTCGGGAAATCTCCTCAGTCCCTAGATTAACGTCCTTGGTTTCTTCGACAATGGGGGTAAGGCCATGCTCAAATTTTGCAAGCCGTTCAAGGAGCTCATTGAGGAGCTCCTCTAAACGGATATCCTCATTCCGACTCGTAACTCATACCTCTTCTTGTATTTCTACAGGAAAGGGGTCGATTTTACGTGGGATGGGTACTTCGATTAGGGCAACTTTTTTTAGGACTTTATTTGAAATTTTAAATGACAATATTTTTGGACTTTGTATTTTTTCAATATTTTTGAGGTTTTGTATTTCTTTGGAGGCGGACTCTTGGCAACGTGAGTCTACGTATATACAAGGTATTGCCTGTCAAGGGCCTTTCTCACTTTTTATAGGTTGTATTTTTTTAGAAACGGGTGCCAAATGTTAGGCCACTCCCCGCGGGGTTTGGGGTAAAGATACCCAATTGCGTACTTGAGGGGTCGCTCCTTTACCTGATTGGATGGAGGGGGTTGACTGATACAACTCTTCGGAGTCTACCTCCATCATGTTGATCCCTATTTCATCTGAGATTACATCCTCAAATGTTAACACTGTTTTGTGGTGATTCACCACAGGAGGAGTTTGTTCAGGTACGGGCCGTCGTTCCTCAAAGAAGGATAACGCGGCCAAATCTATCTCAAGGCTAGGAAGGGTAATGTGGGGATTGGTGGGGTGAACTAGTGTTGTGGGCTTGTGTGGGGTTAATCGAGTTTCCCCATTCCGGTTAATCTTCATAACCCTGACACTCATAAATGAATTTCTGATATGAGGCCTGGGTAGAGGTTTCTCTTCTATGTGGATCTCCCTGGCTTTTACAGCTGCCATGGCACGAGCTTTCTCCTCAGCCTCTCTCACTTCTTTCGTGGGCTTATAATCGAGCCCAAACCTGACTTTCTGCCCCCCTTTGGCTATGACGGGCTCCCTTCTACCTTGTAATTTGGGCCCAAGCCCCCTTCCTTTCTGATAGCCCCACTTTTGGAGCATAGCCACCGCTGCTACCATTCCACCTCCAGTTCTTGGAATGATTCTCTCGATGGGCTTCGGGAGTATTGTCGGCACCTCGTATTCAAAACTATGGAGGTTGACATCCTCAGAGGTGTGCGGCACATCCAACACATTGGGCTTTTCAATGCTGTTGGTGGCCTTCTCTTTCTCGCTGTGCCCCTCACTGATGATTCTGATGATCTTATGCCTCGATGAAAATTTAAGTTTCTGGTACAATGTGGAGGGTATGGCTCCGACTTCGTGTAGCCACGGGTGCCCCAGCAGCAGATTAAATAAGGATTTAATGTCTATTACCTGAAATAATATGGAAAAGGTCGTTGGCCCAATCAGCAGTTCAAGGTTAACTTCTCCCATTATCTCTCTCCTGGTATTGTCAAAACCTCGGGCACTGGTTCTCGTGGGTCTCAACATGCATGGATCTACTCCGATCTCTGTGGCGGTTCTCAGTGGGGATGTCATTAACAGATTCCATACAGTAATATGGGCAGGCATTCTTCTCAGCTGAGTCTTCAGTATATGTTCTCGACTCATTTTCTCAAAAGGATTCACAACGCTATCTTTCTTTCCCTCCGGTTGGGCTTGTGCTGCTACTAGTGCCTCTGGCTACTTTAATATCCTCCTAGATTGGGTAACGAAGTCCACTGCCCCTTCTTTGTTGCTATCAGTGTTGACATCCGTTTGCTCATAACTCGGTGGGTCCTGATGAGGATTGTAGGTTGGCCCCGTGATCTGGAACGGTAGGGCTGCTAGCTCTTGACGTGCGTGTGTTGATGGCTTGGGCAAGGTAGGCAAGACTTGGTTTACGTCAGTGAAGGATGGGTGGGTGGAAAAATTGGGCCAGGTAGGAGTGGTGAGGTTTAATAGTGGTTGCACCGAGGGTAATGGGGTGGGCATAGACCATTGGTAGCTAATGGGTGCGGGTGGATTGGGGGTTTGATGGGCCATTAGGTAATTGACGGGGGTGGTGGTGTACGGTTGGTACACATTTATTTGTACGTAATTGATGGGTGTGGGTGTTGGAAAATAGGCCCTAAGATCTAGGGGCTCAGCTTGTGGTGTAGGAGTGGGGAAATAATCTGCCAAATTTAGGGGTTCAATTACCCCAACAGTTTTTTCTTCTTGGTCTCTCCACCTTGGGCTCATGAAAGTTTCCTGGTTACTAATGAAGTTTGACGGATCAAACTCCAATTCTTTAGATTCCTCTACCATCCCTATGGTGGGTCTGGGACCTGCTATTCCGGTAGGTGTGGGGGCAAAGGCACCTGGTAAATATTTGCATGCTGGTTCATTTGGGTGGGTGCAGGGGGAATGATCTTCCTAGCATCGATTAAATCCTGGATCGCGTACTTCAATGGGAAGCAGCGATTAGTTGGGTGGCCTAGACCCTGGTAGAAATTGCAATAAGTATTGGGGTCAAAATTATATGGGATCGGATTGGGAGGAGGTCATGATTGGAGAGCAGTTATTAATCCCTTTTCAATTAACAGAGGTAAAAGTACACTCAGAGATTGCCCCAAGAGCGTAAAGACTCGATCATAATAGGTTCTCCTCTCTGGGGTCATTTGCGTCCCCTGCCCATTCCCTACTCTTTGTACTAGCCCTGTCCTGACAGGAGCTGGTTGCGCTACTTTAAATTGGAAGGGGGCTACATTGTTATTGTTGGGTCGGGTGTTTGCAATATTCTGTACCTCTGCCCCTGTTCTTCTATCATTTCTTTGCTCGGAGAACTTCCTAACCCCGTTGGGCCCCTCGGATGTATTCTTGTTCAACCACCCTTCTCTGATGGAGTCCTCACAGCGGTTGGCGTTCCTTACCAAGTCAACAAAACTGGACTGCTGCTGGTAGACAAGAAAATCTGAGATCACTGGCAAGATATTCTTCGAGATCATTTCTATTTGCTCGTCGTCAGGTATACTATTTCTGACTTGAGCTGCCAATGCTCTCCAACGCCCTAAGTAATCGCTGAACGTTTCATTGGAGTTCTGCTTCAATCGAGCTAGATTTGACTTGCGAGGCTCAATGTCTATGTTATAGACATATTACTCTTGGAATAGGTGGGTCAGATCTTTCCATGTTTTAATCATTGATGGTTCAAGAGCTGTGAACCATCTTAAAGCTAGGCCGGTTAAACTTTTTTGGAACACTTTGATGAGGAGTCCTTCGTCTCCGCCATATTAGCACATGTCACCACAGTAGGACTTAAGGTGTGCAATAGGGTTACTTATGTCGTTATATTTATCGAAGACCAGCCTTTTGAATTTAGGGGGTAGGGGGATCTCAACAAATAGGCACAAGTCTGTGAAGTATGTGGCATGGATTTCAACACCACCCATCTTCAATAACTGCTTATGGATCTTGTCCAACTGTTCCCTCAATTGTTCCGATTCTTTGGACGTGGGGGCCGTCTTCTCAATTGTGAGTTTAGACTCACTCTAGGTTGCCAGCGGTGGGGTAATTATAGCTGGAGGACTAACATTGGTCAATGCCCCGACGTAGGCCCCACTGTTTCTAATCTTATCCTCCTCATACTGCTGATCTACGTAAGGTGTAGTGAGGACGAGATTCTCAGATTGCTATTATATGGACTGGGTGGGCATGGTCTGAATGGGGGTAGGGTGAGACCATTGGATGTGGGGGAAGTGTTGTGGGGTGATGGGGTGAGTGGTAGTTTGGATTTGGGGTGGGGCCTGATGGGGCCATTGGACATGGGGGAAGGTTTGGAGATGGCCTTGGGGTATGGGGCCATGGGAAAATTGGATTTGAGGTATGGTTTGAGTTTGACTCGGGTGTGAAGGTTGGGGGTGGGTGAAATTTTGGGGGTATTGTGGGGGGTATTGGTGCGGGGTCCAAGGTTTTGGGCTTGGGTTAGGGCCATGAAGCCTTGGGAGGGTTGGGCCATGGGCCATTGATGGGTTTGGGCCATGGGCCCTTGGTGGGTCTGGAACATTGGGCCTTAGTAGGTCTGGGCCATGGGCCCTTGAAACAAGTGGGGAGTGGAGGTTTGGGCAATGGGGCCATGAGGCATGTGGGAAATGGGGGTTTGGGCCATGGGGCCTTGAGACAAGTGGGGAATGGAGGTTTGGATGGTGTGGATTATGGGGGGTTGATGGGGCTCATGGGGGAATGAGGCATGGAGACTTGATAAAGTATCAGATGGGTTCATGAGTGTGTGGTAGGGATGAGTGGAGATGTGTTGGGAGGCCTTCCACCTATTGTAGGCTTGTACCATCTCTTCCATCATGGCAACAGAAGGAGGATCGAATGGGGATGGGTTCTTTGAGGCTAGGAGGGGTATGGATGAAGTGGATGTGAAGGGTAAATTGGGCATGGCCTCGGTAAAATCGGGCATGACCCGATTAAGGGATGGGATATGGGGTTGATTGGAGGAATGAGGTGGGGAATTGGGAAAGGGGGGTTGGTTAGGTATGTATGGGGATGTGAAGGGTAAAGTGTGGGTGTTTGGGAAAAACTGGGCATGACCTCGGTAAAAATGGGCATGACCAGAGTAGATGGGGGGATTTTTGGGGGGTTGGATAGGGTGGAGGTGACATATGTGAATGAGGGCGGATCGGGCCTATATGGGGAAGATGGAAAATGGGGCATGGATGTGGAAGAGGACAATCGGGTTGGGCTTGGAATGGAAGTGGGTGGAAGATGGGATTGATTTGGCATGGATGTGGATGGCAAGTGGGATGGGTTTGGCATGGTTATTGGAGGGAATGGGCATGGTTTGAGCAAAAGATGGGGAATTGGGGGGTGGATTTTGGATAACTTGGGAAGTGGTGGATGAAAATATAGGGGCGCCAAAGGGGCCGAAAATGGCAAAGGGTGATTGGGTGAGGGGGATGGTAGTTGAAATTTCTCCCAAATGGGAATGGGTTGGAGAATGTGGTGGGGATGAATCGGGATCGGCATAAGCCGGGTCCACTACCCACGACATCGTTTGTTGGTGGGTTGGATACGGGTGCCTTGGATAAGGCCCAAAAAATTTACTCCTCCTTCCCTTACGGGATGACGGAGGGTAAGATGATGCCGTTATGCCGGAATCACAAAGACTCTAGTTTTTAGGTTTTTTGATTAAAAAAAATTTTTGAAATTTTTTTTTTATAAAAATAAAAGTTCTGAGGCCTTGGAATTCCATTCTCGGATGGCTTTCGTACCCTAATTTAGGACCTGCAGCGACGATTTTGAAGCACTTCGAAAGAATCAAAGGAAGACCTTTGATCTATTAAAGGCATGAAAATCGAGGTGAACAACTCGATCCCCCGAAATGAGTAAAAAAGAAGTTACCTTTTTTTTATCAGCGGGGGAGTATTGGGTGTCAGAGATGGCGGAGCCCAAACAGAGGCATTAAGACACTAATTGGGGGACTCGGGATGTGGAAAAGGCCACAGAATCGGGCTGGATTGCTCAGAACAATACTGGTGCAACTAATACATGTGCCGAAGCAAAAATTCCCTAAATAAGGCTGGCACAACTAGTAGTTGCACTAGTGTATTTTTGGGGATTTTTGCATTGGCGCAACTAATACTTGCGCCAGGCAAAAGTGAGTTTCTAGAACTCTTGACAGCAGCTACTTCAACCCGAATTGAGTCTCTTTTTGACTTTTTTGTGGAAGCTGGGCTTCCGGAAACTGACTGATTTTTTAGTGAATCATTCTCTCCTCACCGAACATGGGGGTTTGAGTCCAGTATAACTCGCTAGCGCGCTCTCCAACGGGTTTTAAGCTTGTAGGAATAGGTGACTCATCCGATATACCTCCGACACAAGTGCCTTCTCAAATACTAGGCGGGCTGAGATTTTTCTGGATCATCACCACTAGGGGCTGTCGCCATACTAAGAGCCGGGTGGTTGTATGTGTTCCTAAACCCAACTCTTTAAAAATCTACCCCGTAAAAATAAATTGATTAAGTTCCCTATCTTGGTTCAATTTTAATTTTTTCAAAGCCCTTTTTTTTATGGAAGTTTTTTTTACTTTAAAGATCGAGGGTGATGATCCTGTGCCGCCACTACAGGCTGGTGTCCACTGTTAGAATATGCTTGCACAAGTAGGCCCGCCAATTGGTTAAGACACTTTAAATGATAAAAATTTAAAAAAAATTAAAAGACAATGCGTAAATAGGCCTTCCAATTAGCTAAGGCAATAAAAGGACAGAAAAGTAAAGAAAATTAAAAGACAATGCGCATGTAGGCCCGCCAATCGGCTAAGGCTCATAAAGGACGTAAAAGTAGGGGTAAGTAAAATGACTTAATCGGAGGGGTGAGTAAAAATAAAATAAAAAATAATAATAAAAGGTTAGTAAAATAAAAAATAAAGAGGCCAAGTTCAAGGGGAAGCTCTACAAGAAATTCCCCAGCGGAGTCGTCATCTGTGCAACCGTGGGATTTTTGACGATCCCGTCACGACAATGTGCTCGCTAACAAAAATATAGAATCGCCACTTGAAGCTTTTGGTGTCCCGAGAAACCTAGATCATTTTTTGAGCTCCAAAGTGCCACAAATATGACTTTGAATATGGTCCACACCAAAGGTTCTTGGGTAGGAGCTTCGGTTATCGATTGGGAAGGTGCTAGGCACCCAATCAACCCACTTAATGTGGTCTCTACTTATGGGCAAAACAAAATTAATATAGAAGAAAAGAAAAAGGCTTTCTCTCGTCCAAAGGGGCTTAAAATCCTATTTGTACCCCTTTGTTCCTGCCAAAAATTCGGTGGTGTAACGACACAAATGGGAGGATGGAGGAATGACCGAAAAGGTAGAGGAATAGAGGGGAGAGCCGGAGATCTTGGGCCCTTGCGTAGGAGGAGCCTTGCGTAGGCTTGCTTTGATGAGATTTTGAAGGCTTGTATGGTGGAAAAAAGGGTTCTAATCTCTAAGGCTTGCTAGCTAAGAGGTAGAGAGGGAAGGAAAATGGATAGCACACACCTAACCTAGAGGCTTTTTATGAAAAGTAAGGCTTGGAAGCAGGTTTATCAATTCTAGAATTTGTATGAGCAATGGTGAACCAAAGGGAGAAAGATCTTCTCACTTTAAGCTCTTTCTCTCTTAGATAATTTTCTCAACCTTTAATCCAAGGGGAGGGGGGCTCTATTTATAGGAAAAGGGTAGGTTAGGAGGCTACTTAGATGCTAATTAGGGTTAACAATTAGGCAATCTCTAATCTAACGTTTCCTAGGATTTTAATGGTAGATGATAGGTTAGTATTTCAAATCACTTAAGGGTTGCAAATAGGCATTAAAAGGGTATAATAGAACTAGCAAAACACCCCTCAAAGATCAAGATGGTCAACAAGTCAAACCTCAATCTCAATTTTTGAAGTAAAAAATCATAGGTACTGTTCATATGCCTGACGCAACTAATAGTTGCGCCAAGCATATGTACAGTAATACAGTGATTCACAATAGTTTTGGGAGGTTGCAAGCCTGAGGGGGGACCCATTTAAGTGTGGCGCAACTATTAGTTGCGCCAAACCATTTTTGGACACAAAATGGCTTGGTGCAACTAATAGTTGCATAGAACCAAAATCCTGTAAAACTGCTCGATTTTTAAATTGCCATAACTTTCATTATATAACTTTGATTGAGGTGATTCTTATCTCGTTGAAAAGCTGGATAAGTCCTCTTTCCAATTATATATGACTTGATAGTATTAGAGAACATAAGCTAGTCCTAGTGTATCACTCTTCATCCATTGCTCGAAAAGGTTGGGTTTAGAGTTTGGAAGGGGGTTATAAGCGTCGGGATTGGTTTCTAAATGTTCGGGGTAAATTTTAAGGGATTTTGGATGATTCCTAAGGGTTTGAAAAGGTATCTAAGGGTATCATACATGTCATCAAAAGCTCAGAGGTGCGCCTCTCTAGAAATGTGTTTCGATCGGGCTTTGGGCCAAATTTGGGTGTCTACATAAAAGAAAATAAAATCTAATCTAGAAAGCAAATATATATATCTTTCACCCTTAAGCCACAGTCGTCAATTGCTTATGAGAAACTAGGTTATCTACACTAATCTTCACCACCCAATTGCAGTCGTCAATTGCTTTTGAGAAATCTCTGATATCTAATCTACTCTAACTATTTTACACTATTTTGATCGGAAGAAAATCCAACATCAGGTGTCAATTGATGCTGAAATTCTTTGATGCTTATTTCTACACTAAACTCTCTTATTTATAGATCATAAGGAGTCGATTTACAAAGACTTCTAATTCTAATAAAAGAAACTACTAAAAATAAAAGATTCTTAATATAACTTTAATTCATAATTTTATCTTTCCTTACTTTAGATGATAGATGTGCTTCTGGATTGCTCTCCTTTATTTTCGCAATAGAGTCCTTCGGAATAGATCTTCATCAATGTTCTTAGATCCGTAATTCATCAGACTTCTAAAGATATTTTAATTTGGTTTATGGCGATGATAATCTTTTACTCGCGTGATCAGTAGTAGCAGTGAATTAAGCTTTTTATAAAATCGTTGATATTGATTCTCTGTCTCTCTTCTTTGGTGGAAAATCATAAATTACAATTCTTTGCTTTCAGTATGATTCATAGAGGGAAAATCGTAAAAGATGATTTTTTAGTTTTGTCGTTTTATTGCAAAATCGTAAATGATGATTTTATATCTTCATACTGCTCACTCTTATGACTTATCAAACTTGATGGACGATTCTCTGGAAAATACAATTATTTACTTTTCTCCTTTGAGTGGCTTCTTTTGGAGAATCGTAAATTACGATTCTTTGGCTTTCATAGTCTTTCACTCTTGGAAAATAGTAAAATAGCGATTTTTCATTTTGTTCAGTATGCAGGCTTCGTCTTTTAGTTATGTTGTCATTCTTTACTGCTTTTTGAGTTCCTTTTGATGAATATTAACACTTAGACTTTATTTTACTATTTATCTCTAATATTTGCACATCAGTAAGTTATTAGTAACAAACTAAAGCTTAGCATTACTAAGGTAAGGGTAATAAAATGGTAAATTATGTGACTGATCATACCCCCAAACTTAAGTTTTGCTAGTCCCTAACAAATAAGGAAACATAAAATATCTAAGCTATGAAATTAAAATGCCACTTTCGTAGGGAGCACGATTGCATCTAGCGGATGCAACAAGCTTTTAAACCCCTAGGTGATCCCTAGTGGAGGAGTTGTAGTCTCCTAAAGGTTTTCAGTGAAGGTACCTACAAACTTTCAAGTATATTTTTGGGTTTTTCAAAATCAAAACTTCAAAATATAGATTTTTATATACTAATTACTTAGTCATTCATTATATGTTCATTATTTTTCAAATCTTTTATCCTTAGCTTTCCATTATTGCAATCATCCTCTATCAGAACTCAATAATTTTAATTCGGTATAGTGTGGAGTGTGTGCATATCAGTGAAAAGTTTATTTATCATAGATTTTTTTAAACTGTAATTTTTAGAAAATATTTTTATCGAAACTCTCACTTATTGGCATACTCTCAAAAATGATAAAAAATTTTCGGGTTCTCACAATATTGTAGATATATATATGTATATATATATATATATATATATATATATATATATATATATATGCAATTCTCATTGAACAATTAACTAAGAAGATAAATCTCATGGAAAGGATAATCAGTTCTGTTCATATTACTTTTTCATTTATTCATAGTATCTATTTTATATATTTTTACTAGACTCATATTCTTGCAAATCGTAACTCACAAAGGTCTTACCTTCGACTTGTAATGGGGCTTTGGGATTTCAGAAGGTTTTAAAGAAAAAGGTAAAGAGGATTGAAAATTATTTATGAGAATTTAGCTCTTCCTTCTCCTCTTCTTTTATATTTTTCAGCTTCAGTAAGCATCCTTATTTTAGATAACTTCTTCCCATTTATTTTCTTAGTATAAATCTTCCCATTTATATTTTTCAGTTGGAGGCTTTTTGCTTCTCTTTTTCACCGCAGTCGTCAATTGCTTTTGAGAAACTAGGATATCTATACTAAGCTTCACCACCCAATTACAGTCATCAATTGCTCTTGAGAAACCTCTGATATCTAATCTACTCTAACTATTTTATACTACTTTGATCGAAAGAAAATCTAACTTCAAGCATCAATTGACGCTGAAATTCTTCGATGCTTATTCCTACACCAAGCTCTCTTATTTATAGATCATAAGGAGTCGATTTACAAAGACTTCTAATTCTAATAAAAGAAACTACTAAAAACAAAAGATTCCTAATATAACTGTAATTCTTAATTTTATCTTTCCTTGCTTTAGACAGTAGATGCACTTCTAGATTGCTCTCCTTTATTTCAGCAACAGAGTCCTTCGGAATAGATTTTCATCAATCTTCTCATAATTGTGATTCACCAGAAGTATATTATTGAGAACTAATATGGGTTCAAATCTTTTATCCTTAGCTTTTCATTATCACAATCGCCCTCTATTCGAACTCAATAATTTCAATTTGGTATAGCGTGGAGTGTGTGAATATCAGTAAAAAGTTTATTCATCATAGATTTTTCTAAACTACAGTTTTTAGAAAATATTTTCATCCAAACTCTCACTTATTAGCATACTCTAAAAAATAATCAAAATTTTTCGGGTTCTCACAATATTGTAGATATATATATGTAAATCTCATCGGACAATTAACTAAGAAGATAAATCTCATGGAAAGGATATTCAGTAATGTTCATATAACATCTTCATTTATTCATAGTATCTATTTTATATATCTCTACTAGACTCATATTCCTGCAAATCGTAAATCACAAAGGCCTTTCCTTCGGCTTGTAATGGGGCTTTGGGTAAAGAGGATTCAAAATTATTTATGAGAATTTAGCTCTTCCTTCTCTTCTTCTATATTTTTCAGCTTCAGTAAGTATCCTTGTTTTGGATAACTTCTTCCCATTTCTTTTCTTAGTATAAATCCCCTTTTCTTTTTAATTGGAAGCTTTTTGCTTCTCTTTTTCATAGAATCGTCCTTTTATGATTTCTTCTTTTCTTTTCTTATATTTTGTGATAGCTCAAATTTCGACACCCTAAAACCCGTGCCATCATCACAGCCCTCTAGGCTGTGACCCATTAATCTACACGAAATATTGGTATAACCAAGCAATAACAAATCGAGTAAAAACATGTGAACTAAAGCAAGCATAAAATAAAGGTATGCTATCTTAAAACAAAAGCTTAAAAGACAGTTCTACTTCCATGCCAACGCATAGACAGAAGAACCGACCCGAGCCATCGGTGACAAGCAAGATCACCCTTGATGGTTCGCCAAAAGAATATATCATTTAATTATATTTTCCCAAAACTAAGGCTTGACATACCAAGCCGTAAAGAAAGCTCTCAAAATTCCTCTCAAAGTATGCGTGGGTCCTCTAGAAGAAGTCCTTAGGAGGTGGCTCCAACTCTTCCTCGGGCACGTAATCCGAATCTCCCAGATCTACGTCTCTTGAAGCCTCAGCTACCGCAAGCATAGGACCTGCGACGTATAGTCTAAAGGGGTGAGCTACATCTTAGCTCAATAGGGAAACAACAAGTGAGCATATAAGTCAAACTCTCACATATATTCTAAGATAAATTTAAAAGTATGATTTATCAGATGGAATTGCTGGAAAAATAATTTAAATAACTGAAAAGATGTACTAGATGCAACTGTTACTTTACATGTATCTATTTATCCTCAACTTGTTGGTATTAGACAATGATTCGGCCTAATCACTTAAATCTTAACTTAAATATTCTCCAACTTACTATAGAGTCAGGCACCCGATGGAATACCCTCCATTATCATCTAATCAGACAGTTTTTATATCTGTTTCATTCTTGAATACTACCCAGGTCCCTTTCTCATAGGCGACGGGGTTTCTAGTCTCAAACACACATCCCTGGGATGTCCAACTGGTGTACGGATTGGTTGTCGTACCGGCCACGGATATCCTACCGAGTCAGTCGTGGGTATCCCGCCATGTCGGTGGGGTATTCTGTTCAAACCTTAAATATCAAAGTGCACTACATATAGTTATTCGCCGTGTGATTATGCTAATTTTAGTATATTAGGCCTTATCATCTTTTATTTCACTTTACTGACAGGTTTCATATGCATCCCTGGGATGCCACTGGCTCAACGCATCACCCTAGATGCTCATTATCACATTTACGTCCCCTGGGGACCTTACATATTCATTTAGTATTCACACACACACGCACTCTTAGAAATTACATATTGATGCATAAATATTCATTTCTATCTCTTTTCATACATGCTTTTAAAAATTAAAATACATGCTCAAGGTGTTCCCTACATCACGTGCTCGAATTCACCAAACATCAAAGTCTGTGCGATTCCACATGCTTGCATTTACTCGTTCCACCTATGGTACACCACATCACAAGTAAGGCATCAATAAGGATGCATTAAAGAAGGTACAAGACCTTCCAAGAACCCTCAAAGTCCAATTCATAAGTCCACAAAAACTATCAAAATTGATTGATCGATTCCCAAAATCGATCAATCGAAATTCAAAAATCGATTAATCGATCCCAAATCGATTAATCAAAAATCCAAAATCGATTAATCAATCCCAAATCGATTAATCAAAAATCCAAACTCGATTGATCGATTTTAAAATCGATCAATCGATTTTCCCAGCTCTCCATTTTCCAATCACTGGAAGTGCTCAGATGATTAATCGATTTCTGATCGATTAATTGAATTTATAAAATCGATTGATCGATTTTCAAATCGATCAATCAGTTTCGGGCCACTTTTCTCAACTAACTTCCAGGACAAAATCGATCAATCGATTTCAAAAATCGATCGATCGATTTGGTCAAAATTTTAGCCCCTTGCGGGCATTTCTTCCAAATCTCTTCCTTATTATTTTTCCTTTATTTCCCCTTCTTTAATTCATCATTTACTATGGTTAAATGCAGCATAAACATATTTATAGCAATTTAATCTAACTCACCTCAAATAAATCTCCTGATTGGTTGGATGGTTGGGTTAATGACTAGGGTTCCTAGCTTTGACACCACGAGATTCTGTGTGCGGTCCCGTCGAAATTTAAGGCTCGTGCACGGTCTTTAATCTATAATCCAACGTACCAATCTACAGCTTTTACTCCCTTCTTCCTTCCTCACTCTCTCTCTTCATAAATCCCTAGCTACCATCCAAAGAGAAATAACTCCTCTTTACTCCCAAGACTACTTAACTTATTCCAGGTCTTTGGTGTAAAACACATGCACACTAAAAACAGGTGTATGTGATTCTCATAATGAAATCCGACCCCACATTCACAAGTACACTCAGCCCAACTTCACTCAATCTAAGTCATTGAGTTGACCTTCACTTGGTCAAGCCTACGACCAGTTGGCACGCATCTCGAGGCCACTGTTCAACGCTCAAACTTTGGGGATGTTACATATTTTCATACGATTGTATTTCTTTTTGCTTGTACCCTTTTTCAGCGGATCTTTTATCTATTATGTGCATACTCCTTTCACTCCCTCTTCTCTTCTTTATATTTTGAACTCTTAAAAATTGTAACGGTCAAGGATAGAAAGCTTTGGGCAGTACATATGGTTAAAGGTTTATAAAATTTCGGTACAAAGAAATTCAGTTTTAGGCTGCTAATATGGGTTCAAAAGATAAAAATATTTTGGGATTTTGGCTTTTTTGCTATGGTTTAACAAAAGATGGCCTTTGGTCATTTTCATGATTTACTAATATGGATGTCTTATTGCTTTGATATATTCATTAGACAGTTCTAAATAAATAAATTATCATATTTACAGAATATCTTGATTCTAAGTTCAACATTATGAGATTTCAAATAGTAGAGAAGTTCAAAGAAATTTAGCATGAATAAAAACAGTCTCTCTTTCTCAAAATAAAAGAGAAAATAGGCTCTATATCTTACTAGTTATATGATTTTGAAACTATAATTTAAAATATTTGCAGTTCAGGTCAATCGTATAGTTTCAAATATTCTCTTGATGAAATGTTCTAGAGATGCTTTACTTTGAATTATAACTACTTTTATTTTAATTTTTGAATTATTACTGTGATGGATTGCTAAGAATTTTGGATTTTCATTTTTTTGGTCATAATTCTCATATAATGATTAACTAACTAAAAAAAAACTCTAAAGAAAAAGACTATACTGATATATTATATTTTTCAAAATTAATTTTGATATGTATCCCCCCCAAAACTTAAATAGGAAAATGTCCTCATTGTGCAAAATAGGGGACACACAGGAAAAATATTACCTTACCTTACTGCTATGTTAGTAACCGAGTTTATAATCTGTGAAGAGAATCAAAATTCCTCCCCAAAACTTAGGAGAAAAATACTACCGATTTTATATAAAAAAAATGTTAGATGTTAGTATCACTGTTAGTCAATTAGTCAAAAACATTAAAGAAAAAAAACTATTTTTTTATATATATGAACTAATTATAGAAATATGGCAAGAAAATTAATTACATCAAAGAAATCCTAGGAAAAATCTAGACACACACTAGACTAAGACACTGACAGCAACATCCGAAAAGAACTCTTCTGGCTTTATCAAAATTTATCCCTTAAAAAATGGTTTGCATTCCTGGCTTTGGGATGTCCTCAGCTTGCTGCTCTTGGTAGGGAACTTCAAGCCAGGAAGGGGATTAGGGAGAATCAGGGGGCAATAGCTGAGCAGGGGGTGTATGAAGGGCAGAGGAGGTGAAGATGGAAGGTGTGTCAGAGGATGCAGGTGGTTCCATCTTCCTATTTTTCTTTTTCTTCATTGCGTTCTTTTTCTTCGCCAAAATCTTCTGAACTTCCTCGTACTCGTCTCACAAGAACTGCAGAGGGTCCAACTCTGATAGTGGTGGTGGGTCCTCCCATACTGGAAAGAACTTTATTAGGTTATAGTTGGCTTTATCGTCTATCATGCGTAAGCATGGGATGGTAGGGACGAGGAGGAATGATTTCGCTAAGGATGGAGTGATCCTGTATTTGAAGTGCTTGGATGGTGGAATAAGAATCTTCGTTTTAAATTTTCTCATTCTTTCGAACTTAATTGCCATAATGATTGTACAGAAGGTTAGTTGGCAATAAATTAGACGTCGGCTGGAATAAATATAGAACGTTGTACGATTTATTATGGGTGATGATATCAAAGAGTACATATGATGGGTAATAAGTATTTTCATGAGGTGATAGAATGCTTATCTACTATTGTATGTATATATGAAAGACTAGGAAATGAATTTGAGCATAACTACTAATTTTTATGTT
Organism: Chloranthus sessilifolius; assembly: GCA_021018995.1. NCBI lineage: Eukaryota > Viridiplantae > Streptophyta > Magnoliopsida > Chloranthales > Chloranthaceae > Chloranthus > Chloranthus sessilifolius. The sequence goes on along the minus strand of CM037592.1, from coordinate 31,101,408 downwards.
TTTAGCCTTATATAATTTTTATTTTAGAGAGCAGGGAGAGAAATAAATCTGAGTTTCTAAATTTTGTGGCCGGCAGAAGTGAGAAACTTTTGATTCGCTGCTCTGAATAAACCTGCAAAAGGTTAAGAAGTGATCAAACAAAAATATAAATATAAAGAAATATAAAAAGAGAAAGATAAATATTGGTTTCAAAAAGAATAAAAATATTAGATAAAAACTAGAAGAAAAGATAAATTCTGCTTCCCCGGCAGCGGCGCCAAACACTTGATTGTTGCTTATGATGTATATTATTATTATATTGAATTCAAGTCTTACTTCCCCGGCAGCGGCGCCAAAAACTTGATTGTTGCTTATGATATATATTATTATTATATTGAATTCAAGTCTTAACCTATTGCATATGCACAATGAAAATTATAGTACTAGCATAGGATCGTTCCTACAAGGAAGTTTATTTATCTAATTACTTCTTATTTATATCTTCTACTTAAATCCTTATCTTAAAAACTTTTATTTATCGTTAAGATTTAATCTACTGGAGAAATATGAATAAAAGAATGGTTTATTAATCTAAAATGCATAAAATAAATCTAAATCCTCCTTCTGATTGAGGTCGTCAATCCCAATCTTCAGCTATTGAATATTTACGAATTTAAACTATACCATTACACTATATCTCTAGTTTCTTAGCATTGGTCATCAATAAGTCTAAGATCCTATCAATACAAATTTAATCTAATAAAAAACTTCCTAAAATCTGGGCGTCAATCAAACCTTAGAAAACTGAAGATGAAAAAATAAAAACCGTTACACTAATCTGTAAATTATAACCAGAGTCATCAATTCAAATTAAAACTTGGAGCTATTTATAAAGTTGTAAATAAAAGAAAATAAAATCTAATCTAGAAAGCAAATAAATATATATTTCACCCCTTAGTCGTAGTCGTCAATTGCTTCTGAAAAATTAGGATATCTACACTACTCTTCAGCACCCAATTTCAGTCATCAATTGCTCTTGAGAAACCTCTAATATCTAATCTACTCCAACTATTTTATACTACTTTGATCGAAAGAAAATCTAACCTCAGGCATCAATTGATCCTGAAATTCTTCGATGCTTATTCCTATTCCAAGCTCTCTTATTTATAGATCATAAGGAGTCGATTTACAAAGACTTCTAATTCTAATAAAAGAAAGTACTAAAAATAAAAGATTCCTAATATAACTCTAATTCATAGTTTTATCTTTCCTTATTTTAGACGGTAGATGTGCTTTTGGGTTGCTCTCTATTATTTCAGCAATAGAGTCCTTCAGAATAGATCTTCATCAATCTTTTCAGAAATGTGATTCACCAGACTTCTAGAGATCTTCTAATTTAGTTTTATGGCGGTGATAATTGTTTACTCACGTGACCAACAACATCAGTGAATTATGCTTTCTGTAAAATCGTTGATATTGATTCTCTGCCTCTCTTCTTTGATAGAAAATCGTAAATTATAATTCTCTGCTTTCAATATAGTTCATAGAGGGAAATCATAAAAGATGATTCTTTAGTTTTGTCGTTTTGCTACAAAATCATAAATGACGATTTTATATCTTCATACTGCTCACTCTTACAACTTAGCAGACTTGACGGATGGTTATCTGAAAAATACGATTATTTACTTTTCTCCTTTGAGTGGCTTCTTTTGGAGAATCGTAAATTATGATTCTTTGGCTTTCATAGTCTTTCACTCTTGAAAAATCGTAAAATAGCGATTTTTCATCCTATTTAGTATGTAGGGCTTCGTCTTTCAGTTATGTTGTCATTCTTTACTGCTTTTTGAGTTCCTTTTAATGAATATTAATACTTAGGCTCTATTTTACTGTTTATCTCTAATATCTGCACATCAGTAAGTTATTAGTAACAAATTAAAGCCTAGCATAACTAAGTTAAGGGTGATAAAATGGTAAATTATGTGACTGATCATACTCCCAAACTTAAGTTTTGCTAGTCCTTAGCAAACTAGGAAACATAAAATATCTAAGCTATTAAAATGCCACTATTGCATTTAGTGGATGCAACAAGCCTTTAAACCCCTAGGTGATCCCTAGTGGAGGAGTTGTAGTCTCCTGAAGGCTTTCAGTGAAGTTACCTACAAACTTTCAAATATATTTTTGGGTTTTTCAAAATATTTTTCAAAATTAAAAATTAAAAATATAGATTTTTATATAACAATTACTCAGTCATTCATTATTTTTCAAAATTTTTTAAATCTTTTATCCTTAGCTTTCCATTATCGCAATCATCCTCTATCAGAACTCAATAATTTTAATTCGGTATATCATGGAGTGTGTACATATCAGTGAAAAGTTTAGTGTAAAATAGTTAGAGTAGATAGTCTGAGAATTTAGCTCTTCCTTCTCTTCTTCTTCTTCTATATTTTTCAGCTTCAGTAAGTATCCTTATTTTGAAAAACTTCTTCCCATTTTTTTTATCCTTATTTCATTTTCTTTATTATCCTAGTTTCTCAGAAGTAATTGATGATTGCAACTGAGGGGTGAAAGATATATTTATTTGCTTTCTAGATTAGAATTTATTTTCTTTTATTTATAACTTTGTAAATATCTCCATGTTTTTATTTGAATTGACGACTCAGGTTTGAATTTCCAGATTAGTGTAACGATTTTTATTTTTTCATCTTCAATTTTCTAAGGTACTTAATCGTTGCTTATGATGTATATTATTATTATATTGAATTCAATTCTTAACCTATTGCAAGCTCACAATTGAAATTATAGTACTAGCACAGGATCGTTCCCACGAGGAAGTTTATTTATCTAATTACTTCTTATTTATATCTTCTACTTTAATCCTTATCTTAAAAAGTTTTATTTATCTTTAAGATTTAATCTACTGAAGAAATATAAATAAAAGAAGAGTTTATTAATCTAAAATGCATAAAATAAATCTAAATCCTCCTTCTTCTGATTGAGGTCATCGATCCCAATCTTCAGCTATTAGATATTTACGAATTTAAATTGTACCATTACACTATATCTCTAGATTTTTTGGATTGACCATTAATCAAGTCTAAGATCCTATTAATAAAGATTTAATCTAATCAATAACTTCCTAAAATCTGGGTGTCAATCAAACCTTAAAAAACTGAAGATGGAAAAGTAAAAACTGTTACACTAATCTACAAATTCTAACCAGAGTCGTCAATTCAAATTAGAAATTGGAGATGTTTACAAAACTGTAAATAAAAGAAAATAAAATCTAATCTAAAAAGCCAATAAGTATAGCTTTCACCCCTCGACCGCAGTCGTCAATTGCTTATGAGAAACTAGGATATCTACACTAATCTTTAGCACCCAATTACAGTCATCAATTGCTCTTGAGAAACCTCTGATATCTAATCTAATCTAACTATTTTACGCTACTTTGATCAGAAAAAAATCCAACCTCAAGCGTCAATTGATGCTGAAATTCTTCGACGCTTATTCCTACACCAAGCCCTCTTATTTAAAGATCATAAGGAGTCGGTTTACAAAGACTTCTAATTCTAATAAAAGAAACTACTAAAAACAAAAGATTCCTAATATAATTATAATTCCTAATTTTATCTTTCCTTGTTTTAGACGTAGATGTGCTTCTGGATTGCTCTCCTTTATTTCAGCAACAGAGTCCTTCGAAATAGATCTTCATCAACCTTCTCAGAATTGTGATTCACTAGACTTCTAGAGATCTTCTAATTTAGTTTTATGGCAGTGATAATCTTTTACTCACGTGATCAACAGCAGTAGTGAATTAAGCTTTCTGTAAAATCATTGATACTAATTCTCTGTCTCTCTTCTTTGGTGGAAAATCGTAAATTATAATTTTCTGCTTTCAGTATGGTTCATAGAGGGAAAATCATAAAAGATGATTCTTCAGTTTTGTCGTTTTGCTATAAAAAATTAAATGACGATTTTATATCTTCATACTGCTCACTCTTATGACTTAGCAGACTTGACGGGCGATTCTCTGAAAAATACGATTATTTACTTTTCTCTTTTGAGTGGCTTCTTTTGGAGAATCGTAAATTATAATTCTTTGGGTTTCATAGTCTTTCACTCTTGGAAAATCGTAAAATAGCGATTGTATGCAAGGATTCGTCTTTCAGTTTTGTTATCATTCTTTACTGCCTTTTGAGTTCCTTTTGATGAATATTAACACTTAGGCTCTATTTTACTGTTTATCTCTAATATCTGCACATCAGTAAGTTATTAGTAATAAACTAAAGCCTAGCATCAGTAAGTTAAGGGTGATAAAATGGTAAATTATGTGACTGATCAACATACCAAACACTTGGAGACGTACTCGGCTACGTCTTTCTTCAAACCTCTCCACCAAAAGCTCTTCTTCAGATCTTGATACATCTTGGTGCCACCAGGATGAATAGCATACTTTGACTTATGGGCCTTATCTAAAATAATATGCCGTAGATCGACATCAATGGGTATGCATAGATGCCCTCTAAATAGTAGCGATCCATCCTCCTTAATGGAGAAATCAGGTCTACTGCCATTGAGCACACCTTGTCCGATCTTCACTAACTCAGTGTCTTTCATCTGCAGCTCAGAGTTGATCGAAGATCACTGGTTTGATTGTAACGCTTGCTAAGAAAGCTCCTAAAGCTTTCACCTCGATCCTATACAATGATATGTCCTCTAACAACTTCCATCTGCAAAGTCCCAAAATAAGATTCGACAATTGAGCCGAAGTCCTACGACTCAAGGCATCTGCAACCACATTCGCCTTGCCTGGATGATATTGTATGGAGTAATCGTAGTCTTTAAGAAATTCCATCTACCTTCCCTGTCTCATATTCAAGTCCTTCTGTGTGAACAAATACTTGAGACTCTTATGGTCTGTGAAGATCTCAAAGGTTCTCCATATAAATAATGTCTCCATATCTTTAGTGCAAATATCACCGCCACCAACTCAAGGTCATACGTCGGATAGTTTTTCTCATGATCCTTAAGTTGTTTAGATCCGTAGGCAATAACCTTCCTATTTTTATTGAGCACACATCCTATGCAGTTGTGTGACACATCGCTATACACCATAAAACCACCACTCCCTGATGGAATGGCTAACACTGGCGCTGAGGTCAATCGCTTCTTAAGTTCTTGAAAACTCTTTTCACATTCATCAGTCCACTCAAATTTAATATCTTTCCTTGTAAGTTTCATGAGTTGCCCCGAAATCTTCAAGAATCCTTCCACAAACCTCCTGTAGTATCCAGTCAGACCAAGGAAACTGTGAATCTCTGTCATAGTCTTCGATTGTTCTCATTCCACTACTGCCTCGATCTTTGTTGGATCCACTATAACGCCTACTTCTAAGATTACTTATCCTAAAAAGCTCACTTCCTCTAGCCAAAACTCACACTTACTGAGTTTAACATATAGTTAGTGTTCACGCAATGCCTGTAAAGCAATCCTCAGATGTTGCTCATGTTCTTCTCTAGACATTGAATAGATGATTATGTCATCCACAAACACAACCACAAATGTATTAAAATGTGGTTTGAATACTCAGTTCATAAGATCCATAAAAGACGCTAGTGCATTTGTCAAATGAAAGGCATCACTAGAAACTCGTAATGCCCATATCTGGTTCTGAATGCCATCTTGTGAACGTCCTCAGCTTTCACCTTCAGCTGATGATAGTCGAATCTCAAATCTATCTTGGAAAAGAAATTTACCCCTTGTATATGATCAAAGAGATCATCGATTCTAGGTAAGGGATATTAGTTCTTGATAATCAATTTATTCAACTAACGATAGTCGATGCACAGCCTTATCAACCCATCCTTTTTAACAAACAAGACCGGTGCTCCCTAAGGAGACACTTGGTCTTATAAAGCCCTTATCTAACAGTTCTTGCAACTAGTCCTTCAATTCTTTCAACTCAGCAAGAGTCATTTGATAAGGCGCTTTAGACACGGGCTCCGTATCTGGGGCTAAGTCTATCGTAAACTTAACCTCTCTATCAGGCGGCAATCCCGGCAACTCCTCCGGAAAAACATCTTGAAACTCACAAGCTACCAGAATTTCTGCTATCACGTTCTTCTCTTCCTTCTGTTCTTACAGAAGTGCTAAATATCCACTGCAACCATTTCTCATCATTCATTTTACACGTATTGCGGAGATGAACGGTATGAAGGTTGATCGCATGCCGAGAAATTTGAATGATCTATTCCCACTCGAGCGGAATGTAATTGTCTTTCTCTGACAATCAACATTTGCATCATGCTTAGATAACCAATCCATGCTAAGGATTATGTCGAATCCTTATATATCCAATAGGATCAAGTCAGCCATTAATTCATGATCTTCATACTCCCTAATGGCTACTACAAATGATTGACACACTGTGTCGGTCTTAACCGAATTTCCCATTGGAACTGACACATTCAAAATAAAGTCTATGGGTTCGGGAATGACCTTCACCCTTACTGCAAACTGAGGGGTCACAAATGAATGAGTAGACCTCGAGTCTATCAAAACTCTGGCACATCCGGATAGATCGCTTGATGGCATATGCTAGTACAAGAGTTTGACATCACCTACATCTCGTAGAAATCAATCAAAGGACAGGTGATCACTTATTACCTCGCTAATCTTCCACCCCCGGGCAATGAGCCAATATAAGCAGACCTCCCTGACGAAGACTTGCTCTCGATTCACAACGAAGAGCCCGACAAGACCTCATGGACCATGTACTTTGACGGAGCTCTTAACCACAAAGGAAAAGGCATAGGGATAGTCTTACTAATCCCTGAAGGAGTTGTCAAACCAAAAGCCTTTCAACTCAACTATCCAGTCACCAACAATGTCGCAGACTATGAAGTCTTTATTGCTGGACTATGAACAACATTAAAACTAGGTGTCAAACAGTTAAAGACCATCGGTGACTTCAAACTAGTGATTTCACAAGTTATCGGAGAATGAAAGACTAAAGAAAGAAGACTGATGGCATACTTAGAAACAACTCAATTCCTGAAAAAGAAATTCGAAAGGATTTCTTTCACACATTGTTAGATTAGCAAATGAGTTGGAAGACTTCCTCGTCACGTTAGCCTAAGTCATACAGATACTAGTCAGACAAAACAAGAAATTCTTCTTCCTCGAGAAGTTGACTGCGCCAGCACACGAAGTTGCCTGGCAAGTGAAAATAGGACTGCCAACTTGACCAATGACTATTATGAATGAAAGACAACCCACCCTAGGGGACCTTACAAAGATAAAAGTCATCATCGCAACCTTCATATTCGAGAAGTTACCGACCAACGACGGACGGTCATGGTATTTGACATATGGAACTTCCTGAAGTATCAACACATCCCTCCTTACGCTGAAAGATTGAATGAAAGACAATAAGGAATCAATACGCTAGATTTTGCATCCTAGGCGAGATATTATACCAAGAAGCCTTCACAAAAGGAGTACTACTATGATGCATCATAGTAGCCAAAGGATAATACATCATCCATGAAGGTCACGCTAGTGCCTGCGGCACCCATGTTGGTAGGTAAAGACTCACAGACTAGATCGTACGACAAGGTCACTACTGGCCTACGATGATGAGAGAATGCCACCTCTACATCCAATGCTGCAGGTAATGTCAGGAACACAGATCACTCATCAAAGCCCCATCAGTTGCATTGAACCCCATAACCTTGCCATTGCCGTTCTTGATGTGGGCCTTCGAAATCATAGGACTCTTCACAGACACAGTCGGGAACACTCACAAGCACGCATTTATCCTTACTGTGATCGAATACTACACCAAATGGGCAGAAGCTGAGTCATATGTTAGGATCACTACTTCGACACTCGTGAAGTTTATTATTCAGAACATCATTGTAGACACCCCAATTTTTCCCTCTTGGAGTATACAAATTTGTTTGGTCAACCTTTGACCCTGCCCATGATTTTCAGAAAAGACTTACCTTCACTGAAAGCTTTAAAACCCTAATACGGGAGCCATATACTAAAACAATAGTATATGGCTGAACACAGGCTGAAATAATAGCCTGATGGTTGGGACCTGACTTAGCCCGAGAAAAGTCCTTAATTCTACGCCCTTCCAGGTGCGTGCAATTCGATTGCATGCCTACACGCCGGCGTGCAATTGGTCCCCTTAGACCAGGCTTACCCTCCCGTAGACTACCTTAGGAGTGGATTGCATGCTCTATCGCCTGCGTGCAATCTGATTGCACGTCCAATCACTGGCGTGCAATTGGTCCCCTTTTTTACCTGTCCTCTAATTCCCTAGACCACCTAAACACCCCTATAAAGCGCCTAAAATAAAGCGCTTAATCGGATTGCACACACAAAGACGAGCGCGCAATTAGCTCCAATTGGACTGGAACTAGGACACCCGACTGAGCCAGTCAACCGGTCACTCACTGAGTTGTGATTGACTAAAAGTGTAATAAGTGCTTGGAAGAAGGCGCGTAATTCAATTAAGCGGCCCAGATAGGATGCGCAATTGAATTCCACCGACCAATTAAGCGCTCCCCACAGGGCGGGCAATTGCTGGAATACCTATAAATAGACCCCCTTTACCTTGTACACAAGACACATCACAATGCGTTTGGCCTTGGAATTTTTGAAAGCTTAGCGATTTTGAGGATTCTCTCTCCAACGCCTAGATTCAGGTAATTTCTTTAGTTCTAGTTCTTAATTCCTTCTTTAGTCTTAGGTTCTAGTTCTTAAGTTCTAGCCTTTTAGTTTTTAACTTCTAGTCTTAGATCTTAGGTGTTAATCCTAGTTTTTAATTTTAGTTTTTGGTTATAGTTCGTAGGTTCTAGAACCAGTTCTTAATTTTAGTCTTTAGATTTCGAATTCTAGTTCTTAAATTTTGATTTCAGATCATAGATCTGATTTTAAGTGTCAGTTCTTAATTTCTAGAGTTTAGATTTTAAATTCTAGTTACTAGGTCCTTTTTACCTTAATTTTTTTAGTTTTAGTTCTATACCATAATTACAGTCTTTGATTCCAGTATGAATTCCAAATTCCAAATCTTATCAATTCACAGACTTTAATCTGCACATCTAATTTTTTTTTTAATCCATACATAGTATTTTTCAATTAAAATTATTTCTAAAGATGATCCTCAGCCAACCGATTTTCTCAAGGGAGCTTACGGAGGGTACCCGGGAATGGGGCCGATCCCCCTTAGCATAGCGGGCCCAAACCCCCTTTTTTCAGATTCCTAAAAAAGTAGGAGACTTAAAATAATTAGATTCCTAGTAGAAATAGGAAAATTAAAATAATTAGATTTCTAGTCAAAATAGGATACTTAAAATAATTAGACTCCTAATAGAATTAGGACATTTAAGTTAATTAGACTTTTAGTAAGAATTAGAATATTTGAATTAATTAAAATTCTAATTAGAGTTTTAATAGGAGTAGAATACCTAAATCAATTAGAATTCTGATAGAATAAGGATACTCGGGATAATTAGGATATTTAGATCAGACTATGACTCTATGGATTCCTCCAAGTACTAGCAATAACCACGATGGAAGAGATGGGAGTACCGGACAAAACTTCACAGCTCGACAACTTGTGGAGCTTAGCGTCTAAAAGTTACAAATGGGAGGCGAGGACACCGAAGAACTACTCTGAGGCCTGGCAGCGATTTACGAAACCATCAAAGAGAGACAAGATAGACAGGAGCAAGAACGACTAAGGCAAGAAGGGTCACCACCCACACCGAGCATAGTCTCAGCCTACGTGTCGCCATTTGGCCGGGCCACCCATGCCCTCTTCAACAACATTCACCAAGACCGAACTCACCCTCTAGTTACGCAAAAAGATGCCACTGTAAGAGTAGAGGATTTCTCCAAAATGCTCGATGAATACATGGCTAAGAGAGAACAACTTGTTTACTCATTCAAGTTTTGTCAAGACCTGGAGTTCACCTTACTTGCAGGATTTAAGCCACCTAAGTTCAACAAATATAATGGTACGAGAAACCCGAACCACCTAAGTTCAAAAAATATAACGGTACGAGTTCGTTGACACCTCATCCAACGTGACCGGTCCTCAAGTATGGAACCCATTATCCACCACTGCCATTCACTAGAGAAAAGCAGAATGACGGTGCTCAGTCGTCGAAAAGGATAGCAAGGGAACAAGTAGTAAACCTACCTCCACCTCCTCATGCGATCCCATGACCTCCTCATGCGATCCCACCACCTCCGATTCTAGGACCAGTGCCCCGACAAAGAGCCAGTTTTAGAGGTAGGACAGGAATACAATCTTCTGCGGCACCTTGGAAAATACCAGTGCAGATATCAATCCTTGAGCTAATCAAGAAGTCGCTGAAACACCACAGACTATTGATAGATGTCATGCCCCTCACACCTAGCCCCGTAGTCCGTCGCCGAGTCCGATGCGAGCTGGCGTCGACGCGCACCATTTGTTTCTATTCATATCAATGTTCATATTCTTATCTTTCAGGTTCAACTTCTTAATTCGTATCTCTTCTTCAGGTAACTTACCATATTTTTTTTTTCTAGAAATACATTTAAATTTGCAAAAATGATTAGGTTTAAATTATCAAAATAGTCATTAATTTATCAAAGTATGCATGAAAACTTGAGTTAAACACTTATCAGTTTAGCCTCCCAATTTCGTTAACCTGATGGGCATATTCAAAATTACGATTTGATCAAAAATGGTTTTCACTGAATAAAATAATATAATGAAGGCAACTTTAAAAACCTTTTTCCATCAAAATAAAACCTTAAAAGTTAAATTGTTCATACGAGCCCAGTTACAAAATTATAACCAAAATTTCAAAAGTAATGAACTTAAACAAAAGCCAAAATAAGAAGGAAAGATCCTTTCAAAACTAGGTGCAAGTACTGGTAGATCTACTAGACAAAATGAGCTTTAAACTATCAGCTTGGTTGTTGCTCTTGGATCCTTTCACATCCAGCGTCTCAAATCCTGGCTAGGTGGCTGCTGACTGGCCTCTGGAATTTTTAGGTCATGAAACGACCGTAAGTAATGAAGCTCAATAAAATCTTAGTTATCATTGTCTTAAAATTCTAGTATAAGTAGTATACAGATAGTCCATAGGTGCATGTGCACGTGGGGTTTCCAACAGTTATGAATATAACTAATTATCAAGCAAGAATTCTAACTAAATGTAATACAACTGATGCTAATTAATACTTAGGTAGGCATTTATAGAAATACTAGCAGTTCAATGATATTCCATGTATCACTAATCGGGAAACAATATGATTTAAGAGTTAAGTACAAGATTAATATCTACAGATTATCTATAATAATAACATGAATTACAGTAATATTATTAGGCATGAGTTACAATTTTCTCAAGATTCGTCCAACATGATTAAGTGAAATTTCAATTGTCTCCAAGATTAGTTAATTATGATTGAATTTTGTAAAATATGAGTTAATTATTAGTATCTTTTAATTAATTCGGTGTTGATACCAAACACCAACCATGGTCCAGACAGAATTCAGATGCCAATGTTGATTAGACAAGGGTCGGCACTCTCCGCCGTTTAGCCAATCTTAGGCAATGATCAATGACCTTGTTGGTCTAACTAGACCCGATCCTCAGCTGATATTTCAATATTCCTGCATATACAAGGGGCCCATTCATATACGAGGTGCTTATACGAGCCTGTTCTTGAGAACAGTGATCAACTATGTGAGGCCATAATGGAATAGAATGGTATCGTCTTTCCATTTTCAAATTTTTTTAGTTTTCGTAGTATTATCTTTCAAATTCGTATTCTTTGCCCCAATTTTTAGGCTTCTGTATCATGTATCTTTATCTTATTTCCCCATTTTAGAGGTTCAAAATCATATTCAAATACCCATTTCGGGTCCAGAGTTCAGATATTCAGATACCCATTTCGGGTCCAGAGTTTTAGATATACAATTTCTCATTTCGGGTTCAGAGTTTCAGATATTCAATTTCCCATTTCGGGTTTAGAGTTTCAGTTATTCAAATAATCTTTTCAGATTCAGAATTAAGTATTCAAATATTCCTTTTCAAATTCAAAGTTCAAATACAAATTCAGATTCAAGTTCAAGCATGTCAAACAAACGATTCAAACACTTCATGTTACTATCAGACGTTTCATTTCAAACATTTCAGCTTCCTATCATATTTTTATCATATTATTGTCATATCATATATTTTTCATGTACATATCATATTCTTATCATTTACTTATCATATACTTATCATGTACCCCATGTCACTATCTATCATATCCTGTCATGTCCAAATAGAAATCAAGTCCGAGTTTCGGATGACTTGATCCTAAGGGAGGATCTCGTCGGCTTACACTTATATCGAGTGTTACCCCAGTTAAAGTATGAAGGGAGACTTAACGTTTATCAATGTCGATAAGAACTCGATCATCTCTCATGAGGTTCGAGGCACTCGCGTGCCTGTTCCTAAATGTCATATCTATTTAAGTTAAACTAACTTCAACTATCTGACTGTTCAACGAAGGTCAATCGCTTTACTTATCCTATACTTTTGGGTATGGGTCGTGGGTCCAACGATTTATGGGTCCAATGGTTGATAGGTCCAAACGTCCAATGGGTCTAATACCATATGGATCCAATGGATTATACGTACAAAGGGTCCAATACAATATGGGTCCAATGGATTATAGGTCTAAAGGGTCTAATGGGTCCAATAGATTTTAGGTCCAAATGGTTCAACGAGTACAATACAATATGGGTCCAGTGGATTATATGTCCAAAGGGTCCAATGGATTATAGGTCCAAAGGATCCAACGGGTACAATAAAATATGGGTCCAATGGATTATAGGTCCAAAGGGTCCAACAAGTCCCATACAATATGGGTCCAATGGATTATTGGCCCAAAGGGTCCAAAGGGTCAAACGGGTTAAATACAATATGGGTCCAACATTTCCTAGGTAATTCAGGCCTTTACTAGACTTAAATATAGAGGTATGAGCCTTCTCCAAGGTCCAGACCATGTGAGTTTCTCATTCTCATGGGACTTAAAGAACATGTCTTGGGCCAGGTTCATAATCTAGTTCATTGAGTTATGGGTCGGGTCCTTAAACTCTTTTCATTTATATCAATCCTATTTATTAATAGTTAAGGATTTTGGACCTTATTAGGCCGTCAAAGAACTCAATCGGGTCCTTTGACCTAGTTGACCAATTTCACATGGGTTTTATCATATGTTAACAGCATGGAACCATTTGTTTGGGTCTGCCCAATCGGTCACGGGTCTTGGGCTAAGGTCCGAATACTAAGCTTCTATTCCATATATTCAGATTTTCTGAAGAGGTGGCGGACAGCCTACGGTAAATCAGCCACCATTTTCAGCTTCGATTGAATTTTCGAATGATTCTAAAAGTGTGGGCAAGTTAACTGATGAGAGCATCTTTCCCAAGTTGTGGCATCTAAAAATCATTTCAGGTTGGATCATGGTACACAGATCACCGAGATCTATTCTGTTTTATCAGGTTTTCGGGCCAAAATTATGGGGCCTCGGTGTTGGGTCCATAACTATCAGTTACGAAAATGGAATTAGGTGCTCAATGGCTCTATGGAAAGATTCACAAGTCACCTAAATTTTTTATTTACATTTCGTGGGTCAAAAGTCAATGGATCAGGATGTATTATGGCCCATTTGATTGAAGGTCGCGTCTAATTTTCTGGCTGTGTGCCATTTGCCAACATTCCAGGCTGAAATTTGCAGAATTTATTGCCATAAATGCTGATCAAATCGAGGCTTGAAATTTTTTCCAAGATTTAAAGATGTACTAAGGTATATTTTCAATTTATTTCAGATTTGTTTGTTAATGTTTCGGTCACAGGAACTGGATCTTATTACAGCTCTATTTTCGGGTGCAACATGACAGATTTGTCGCTTTGCGTTCCGGGTGCTGTAACCTTCAAACCATACGGGGTTTGGGTCTGAAAATTTACCGGACATTGAGAACTCCTTCAAGTGTATCCCAGAATTTTTATGGATTTTTATGACATTTATTTCTATTTATTATGTTACTGTTCCGGGACTGATTTTCTGTGGGTTGGTCCACAGATCTGGGCCTTAGATGGGTCTACTTAGAGGTCCATCCTATGCCACATATCATCGGGTCTCAGTCTGGAGAATTCCCAAGATAATTTCAGGTCCATGGGGATCAAATTTTTTTGTCATCATATCCATCTAATTAATATTAATCGGTTACCGATACTTTCCTAGTCGCCGGTATCGATTTTTCTTAAATTTATCGGGTTCGGGCTTTGGGAGTCATCCGATCGAACGTAACGTATCGGGCATCTTTATATTCTTAAAAACCCATTTTTATTTTTGAATTTCTTTAACAAAAATTTTATTTAAAACTCCTCATTTATTTGATATTTTTGAAGATCTCATGTAAATCCTAACCATTCATCTAATCCTATCCATTCATCTAACACCGTTGAAATGTCCATGATCAAATCAAGGGTCAAAACATGACTTTTTGTTTTTCAGAATTGATACTCTTGTCCTGACTTTTCAAGAGGCCATGATTCTATGATCTAACGAGTGAGTTCTAAGTATTTTATCAAGAGATCCTAGCAATTCAAGCAAATTCTCAAAATGATCAATCGGGACCATTCGCTTGGATATTCATCATGATCAATAAATGAGTCACATTTTACTGAAACATGACCATATAAATGTTACTATATTCCATCCACATAATCAAATTAAAAAACCTATTTTAATTTCATAAAAATAAGGCAGCATTCTACACTAGATCTCATCTACTTATTCTCAACTTTTGGCGATCTAGGACAACACATTTCACGTATGATCAAAACAGTTCATGATGAAATAAAACATGATATTTCACATGGATATTATACTAATATGCATCAGACATTAACTCATAATTCCTATGATTAATCAATGCAAGGAAAAATTACATCTATCAATACTATATTAAGCGTAGTGTAGAAATGCAATCTTTGACCACTATTTGACCTAGAAATTCGTGAGTACAATGATGAATCACAGTAATTAAAAACTCATGAACCTAATTTTCTGTTCTTATAGCATTTATCTATATGGATCATATGTCTCATATTACTTAAGATGATCAAGAAAATCTAGAAATACATAAATTTTCTAAATTTTGACCTTCTTGGTCAATCAAAGCCACTGGATGGCCTTGCATGTGTGCTAAGATCACATACATGATATCATTTGGCTCAGGTCCATGTATCATTACATAATATTCAAAAACTTTATATCAAAATTCTGTTTTATACTACTAAATATATAAAATACTCAACCTATATTACAGGAATAACCTAGTTTGACCTTCTTGGTCATTTGGGGCTATTGGATGGCCTTGCATGTGTATAAAATCACATGCATGATCATATTTATCTCAAGTATATCTTCATTCCAGAATTTATCCATGACACTATAAACACCTAAATTTGGCCCAAGGCCCGATCGAAACACCTTTCGAGAGAGGTGTAATTATGAGCTTTTGATGGCAAGTATGAAACCCTTAGGAATCACCCCAAACCCTTAGGAATCACCCTAGATCCCTTAGAAACCTACCCCAAACCTTTAGAAACCAATCCCGACCGTTAGAACCCATTTTGAACCCTAAACCTAACCGTCCCGGGCAATGGATGAAGAGTGGTGCGCCAGGACTAGTTGAAATCTTTTACTAATATAAAATCATATATCATTCGAAAGAAGACTTCTCCAGATTTCCAACGAGCCAAGAATCACCTCAATCGGAGTTGTATATCAAAAGTTATGACCATTTAAAAATCGGACTCTTTTGGAGGGATTTTTACCTGGCGCAACTAATAGTTGCGCCAGGCCATTTTCCCCCTGGATTTGCCTGGCGCAACTAATAGTTGCGCCAGCTCTTTTTCCCCCAAAAATGGTTTGATGAAACTAATAGTTGCACCAGGTATAAATGGGTCCCCCCACCCCTCGCGAAGCCAACTTCCAGGCTAATGTTCGTTACTATTTTAATGTACATTTGCCTGACGCAACTATTAGTTGCGCCAGACATATGAACAGTGACTGTTGGATTTTACCCTAAATATCATGATTAAGGTTTGACTTGTTGACCACCTAGACCTTTGGGGTATGTTTCGATGGTTTTGTTGCACCTATTCACTACCTATTTGCAACCCCTTAAGTGGCTTAAGGCCTCACCCCATCATCCACCATTGGATGATTCTTCACACCTTTCCAAGCTCTTAAAATCCTAGGAAACCTTAGATGGCCCATTACCTAATTCCTAACCTTACTTAGCTTCTAAGTACCCTCCTAATCCACCCATTTCCTATAAATAGAGCCCCCCTCCCTTTGGTTTAAGGGTTGAGAATTTTGGCCAAAGAGAGAAAGCGCTTAAAGTGAGAAGATCTTTCTCCCTTTGGTGCACACTTCCCATACAAATTCCAGAATTTCAAATCCTCCTTTGAGTGATACTTTTTACCTTAGATCCCTTAATTTAGGTATATGCTACCCATTCACCTTCCCTCTCTACCTCTTAGTTAGCAAGCCTTAGAGGTTAGAACCCCTTTTTTCACCATACAAGCCTTCAAAAGCTCATCAAAGCAAGCCAACGCAAGGCTCTCCTACGGTGCTACAAGGGCCCGAGGGCTTTGGCTCTCCCCTTTCTTCTCCTATCTCCTTTTGTCATTCCCTACTCTCTCATTTGTGCCGTTACGCCGCCGAATTTTCGGTAGGAACGGAGGGGCACAAATAGGATTGGAGGCCCATTTGGGCAAGAGGGAACCATTTCTTTGTCTTTTACATCATTTTATTTTTGGCCATAAGTAGAGACCGCGTTAAGCGAGTTGATCGGGTGCCTAACACCTTCCTGATCGATAACCGAAGCCCCTACCCAAGAGCCTTTGGTGTGGACCAAATTCAGAGTCATATTTTTAGCACTTTGGCGCTCATAAAAATGAACTAAGTATCCCGGGACACCGAAAGCTCCGGGTGGCGACTCTATATTTTTTCGTTAGAGAGCGCATCGTCGCGACGGGATCGACCCGATTCCCACGGTTGCACATATGACGACTCTGCTGGAGATGAGCTAGTAGAGCTTCCCCTTGAACTAGGTCTTTTTTTTTTTCTAACATATTATTGCTATTTTTTTAGTGTATTTTTGCTATTTTTTTACTCACTCCTCCGATTAAGTTGTTTTACTTACCCCTACTTTTACGTCATTTACGAGCCTTATCCGATTGGCGGGTCTACTTGTGCATAGTCTTTATTTTTCTTACTTTTCCGTCATTTTAGTGCCTTAGCCGATTGACGGGCCTACTTGAGCTTTGTCTTTCAATTCCTTTAAATTTCTGTCATTTAAAGTGCCTTAGCCGATTGGCGGGCCTACTTGAGCACTCATATTCCGCCAGTGGATGCGGCCCGTAGTGGCGGCACGGGATAATCACCCCCGGTCTTTGAACTAAAGAAAACTTAAAAAAAAAAAAGAAAAAAAGCTTTGAAAAAAAATTAAAATTGAACCAAGTTAGGGAGCTTAATTAATTTATTTTAGCGGGTTTGATTTTCAAAGGGGTTGGATTAGGCAAACACATAAACACCCAGGTTTTAGTATGGTGGCAGCCCCTAGTAGTGATGATCCAGAAAAGTCCCAACCCACCTAGTATCTGAGAAGGCGCTTGCGCTGGAGGTATATCGGGTGAGTTCCCATTCCAAAGCTTAAAACCCTTGGGGGAGCGCGCTAGCGAGTTATACCGGACTCAATCCTTTAGGCATCGAGGAGGAGAGAATCGATCACCAAAAAACAGATCAGTTCTCGAAAGCCTGGCTTCCACAAAACCAAAAAAAGAGATTCATTTCGGGTGTTGGTGGCTACTGTAAAAAACTCTGGAGTATCTGTTTTTGGCTGGCGCATGTATTAGTTGCGCCAGCATAAAAAGCTGGAATTTATAACTGGCGTAACTAATAGTTGCGCCAGCTTTAAACTCAACTTTTTTACCTTGGCGCAACTAATAGTTGCGGATGTAAAAACTCCCCGCAACACAGGCGCAAGTATTAGTTATGCAGTGCATGACACCCAGCCGAATCTTCTTCACCTCCCGAGTCCCCCGATTAGTGTGCTTAGTGCCTTGTTTAGGCCCCGCCATCTCCGACACCCAATACGCCCCCGCCGGTTAAAAGAGGGCAACTTCTTTTTAGCTCATTCCGGGGGATCGAGTTGTTTGCCTCAATTTTCGTGCTTTCAATAGATCGAAGGTTCTCCTTCGATTCTTCCGAAGTGCCTTGGAATTGTAGCCGTGGGTCTTGAATTAAGGTACGAGAGCCACCCGAAAAGGGAATTCCAAGGCCTCGGAACCTTCATTTTTCAAAACTCTTTCAAAAAATTCAAAAAAAATAATAAATAAAATCCAAAAAGAAATAGATAGTTTTGTGGTGGCGGCACAACGACATCATCTTGCCCTCTGCCATCCCGTAGGGGAAGGAGGAGGATTTTTGGGCCTTATCCAAGGCACCCTTACCTGACCCGCTCCCGTAGAATGTCGTGGGTAGTGGACCCGGCTTACGTTGATCCCGACTCATCCCCACCACATTCTCCAACCCACTCCCATTCGGGGGAAGTTTTTTCCACCATCCCCCTCACCTTACCCCCCTTTACCGTTATCGGCCCATTTGGCGCCCCCATTTTCCTAACCGATACCCCCCAAAATATCCAAAATCCAACCCCCCATTCTCCATCTTTTGCCCAAATCATGCCCATGCCAAACCCATTTTCCCAATCCACATCCATGCCCCAATTCCCATCATCCCCCTATAGATCCGATCCACCCACATTCACATGCACCACTTCCACCCTATCCAACCCCTCCCAAAATCCCCCATCCATCCGGGACATGCCCATTTTTACCAAGGCCATGCCCAACTTTCCTTATCCCTCCTCATCATGCCCCCCATCATCCCAAAACATACCCAATACATCCCCTCATCCACCCCATACACCCCCACCTACCATGGCCATGCCTGATTATACCGAGGCCATGCCTAAATTTTCAGCCACCTCCATCCCATCTATACCCCATCACGCCTTAAATCCCCCATCTCCATCCAACCCTTCCTCTATGACCATGATGGAGGAGATGTTCCAAGCCTATTTCGTGTGGAAGGCTTTTCAAAACACCCCCTCTCCTCCACACCACATGCCCATGAACCCATCGCATACCCTAGCCAATCTCCATGCCTCACTTCCCTATGACCCCCATCAACCCCCCATTATCCACACCACCCAAATTCCCATTACCCACTTACCCCAAGGCCCCATGGCCCAATCTCCAAACTCCCACATACCCCAAGGCCCATTGGGCCAAACCCCCTTTTTCCACATATCCCAGGACCCCATGACCCAATACCCCACCACCCAAGCCTACCCAGGGCCCATGTCCCAGACCCACCAAGGGCCCATGGCTCAGACCACCAAGGGCCCATGGCCCAGACCCACCAATGGCCCATGGTCCATACCCATCAAGGCCCATTGGGCCAGACCCACCAAGGGCCCATGGCCCAAACCCATCAAGGTCCATGGACCAAACCCATCAAGGCCCATTGGGCCAAACCCACCAAGGGCCCATGGTCCGGGCCCATCTAGACCCAATAGCCCATACCAACAGGGCCAATTAGGTCAGACCCATCATGGCCCATTAGGCCAGACCCATTAAGGGCCCTTGGCCCAAACCCATCAAGGGCCCGTGGCCCAAACCTACCAAGGGTCCATGGCCCAAACCTATCAGTGGCCCATGACCCAAAATGACCAAGGGTTCATGGTCCAAACCCGAACCTCCCACTCATACCTTCCACAATACCCCCAACATTTAACCCAACCTTCACAACCAGGTCAAACCCATGCCATACCTCAAACCCAATTCTCCCATGGCCCCACACCCCAAGGCCATCTCTAAACCTTCCCCCATACCCAATGGCCCTGTCAGGCTCCACCTCAAAACCAAAATTTCATCACCCAACAAACCTTTCCTCACCCCCAATGGGCTCACCCAACCCTCGCTCATGTCATTCCCATCCAACCCATGCAACAACAATAGGAGAATCCCGCCCTCGTTGCACACTATGCTGACCAGTAGTATGAAGAGGATGAGACTAGGAATAGCGGGGCCTATGCTGGGGCTTTGACCAGCCTCAACCCTCCTCCCATATTTGCCCATCCCTTGGTGGCCCAGAGTGAAGTCCAACTGACGACCGAGAAAGCAACCCCTATATCAAAAGAGTCAGAATAGCTGAAAGAACAGTTAGACAAAATACAAAAGCAGCTGATGAAAATGGGTGGTGTTGAAATCCATGCCACGGACTTCACAGACTTATGTTTGTTCGCTGAGGTCCCCTTGCCCTCCGAGCATACTTTCCATTGGTACTAATTGATAATGGGTCTGCATTGAATATATGCTCGTTAAGAACCGCCACCAAGATCGGGGTTGATCCGTTCATGTTAAGGCCCATCAGAACCAGCGCTAGAGGGTTTGACAATACCAGGAGAGAAATAATGGGAGAAGTTGATCTTGAGCTGTTGATAGGGCCAATGACCTTTTCCATCTTGTTTTAAGTCATGGATATCAAATCTTCATTTAATCTATTGTTGGGACACCCGTGGCTGCACGAGGTTGGAGCCATACCCTCCACTTTACACCAGAAACTTAAGTTTGCGTCTGGGCACAAAATTATTACGATCATCGGGGAAGGGCACAACGACAAAGAGAAGGCCACCAACAGCGTGGAGAAACCTAATATACTGGATATACCACACACTGCTGAGGATGTCGACCTCCACAGTTTTGAATATGAGGTGTCGGCTATACTCCCATAACCCATCGAGGGCATCATGTATAAAACGGGAGGCAGTATGGTAGCGATAGTGGCAATGCTCCAAAAGTGGGGCTATAAAGGAAGGGGTCTAGGACCCAAATTATAAGGTAGAAGAGAGCCAGTTGTGGTTAAGGGACAAAAAGTAAGATTCGGGTTAGGATACAAGCCCACAAAAGAAGAGGTCCGAGAGGCCAAAGATAAAGTCAGGGTTGCCGCGACTGCAAAAGCTCGAGGAATCACCATAGAAGAGAAACTTCGCCCTAGGCCGCACATCAGGGATTCCTTTATCAGCGCAAGGGTCATAAAGATCGACCGAAATGGGGCAACCAATTTAACCCCACACAGACCCATAGACCCGATCCATCCCACCAATCCCCAGATTTCCCTTCCTGTAGACACCCAAATTTGGCCCAAGGCCTGATCGAAACATATTTCGAGAGAGGCACATTTCTGAGCTTTTGATGGCGTGTATGGAATTCTCAGGAACTTACCCTGAAACTTTAGAAACCAACCTCAACCCTTAGAACCCTTTTTAAACCCTAACCTAACCTTCCCAGGCAATAAGGAGGAGGGGCACACCAGAATTGGCTACGACGCTCTACAATGACCAACTCTTATACCATTGAAGAGTGGAGGTCGTCAGCTTTCCAACGGTCTAAGAATCGCCCCAATCGGAGGTATATATCAGAAGATGTGACAATCCGAACTCGGAGGGCAAGAGGGTAATTTCGAGGTGGCCCCCTAGGGATTTGGCACGACTATTAGTCGCGCCAGGCTATTTCTCCCCAGAAATGGCCTGGCGCAACTAATAGTTGCGCCAGTTATAAATTTTGCCTGGAACAACTATTAGTTGTACCAGGCCAATCCTCCCTAATTTTAAGCCTGGCGCAACTAATAGTTGCGCCAAGTTTAAAAGGTGGCCCCCACCCCGTGAGCTAACTTCCAGCACTGTTCCTCACTATTTTACTGTGCATTTGTCTGGTGTAACTATTAGTTGCGCCAGACATATAAACAGTAACAATAGGTTTTTACCCCAAAATTCATGTTTAGTGTTTGACTTGCTGACCACCTCAACCTTTGGGGTGTGTTTTGATAGTTCTGTTGCACCCATTCCTTACCTATTTGCAACCCTCCAAGTGGCTTAAAGCCTCACCCCATCATCCACCATTAGAACCACCTTCACACCTTTCCAAGCTCTCAAAATCTAAGGAAACCTTAGATTTGAGATTACCTAATTGCTAACTCCAATTAGCATCTAAGTAGCCTCATAATCCACTCCTTTCCTATAAATAGAGCCCCCCACTCCTTGGTTTAAGGGTTGAGAATTTTGGCCTAAGAGAGAAAGAGCTTAAAGTGAGAAGATCTTTCTCCCATTGGTGCACACTTCCCATACAAATTCCAGAATTCTAAAACCTCCTTTGAGTGATGTTTTTCACCTTAGATCCCTTAGTTTAGGTATATGCTACCCATTCACCTTCCCTTTCTACCTCTTAGTTAGCAAGCCTTAGAGGTTAGAACCCCTTTTTCCACCATACAAGCCTTCAAAAGCTCATCAAAGCAAGCCAATGCTCATCAAAGCAAGCCAACGCAAGGCTCTCCTATGGTGCTACAAGGGCCCGAGGGCTCCGACTCTCCCCTTTCTTTTCTTATCTCTTTGTGGCATTCTCTACCCTTTCATTTGTGCCGTTACGCCGCCAAATTTTCGGTAGGAATGGAGGGGCACAAATAGGATTGGAGGCCCATTTGGGCAAGAGGGAACCATTTCCTTTTCTTTTACATCATTTTATTTTTGGTCATAAGTAGAGACCGTGTTAAGCGGGTTAATCGGGTGCCTAACACCTTCCCGATCGATAACCGAAGCCCCTACCCAAGAGCCTTTGGTGTGGACCGGATTCAGAGTCCTATTTTTAGCACTTAGGTGCTCATAAAAATGAACTAGGTATCCCGAGACACCGAAAGCTCCGGGTGGCGACTCTAATTTTTTTTATCATTAGAGTGCGTATCGTCGCGACGGGGATCGTCCTGATTCCCACGGTTGCACAGATGGCGACTCTGCTGGGGAGTAGCTAGTAGAGCTTCCCCTTGAATTAGGCCTTTTTTTATTTTTTATTTTTCTAACATTTTATTGCTATTTATTTATTATTTTTGCTATTTTTTTTGTCACTCACCCCTCCGATTACGTCATTTTACTCGCCCTACGATTCCGCTTTAAATTTCAACAATCTTTGTCTAGTCACTTGACTGGCACCTTTTTCACTCACCCCTACTATTCTGCTTTAAATTTCAGCAATTTTTACATAGTCACTTGACTGGCACCTTTTTTCACTCACCCCTACGATTCCGCTTTAAATTTCAGTAATTTTTACCTAGTCACTTAATTAGCACCTTTTTTTACTCACCCCTATGTTTCTGCTTTAAATTTCAGCAACTTTTTGCCTAGTCACTTGACTGACACCTTTCTTACTTCCCTTTACAATTCGGTTTTAAATTTCAGCACTTTATATTTCCCTCCTAGTCGCTTGACTGGCCCCATTTTTTTTTATTATTCATATCCTAACAGTGGACGCCGGCTCGTAGTGGCGGCACGGGATAATCACCCCCAGTCTTTGAACTAAAGAAAACTTCCACAAAAGGAGAAAAGTTTTGAAAAAATTAAAATTAAACCAAGTTAGGGAGCTTAATTAATTTGTTTTGCGGGGTAGATTTTTCAAAAGGGTTGGTTTAGGCACACATACAAACACCCGGGTCTTAGTATGGCGGAAGCCCCTAGTGGTGATGATCCAGAAAAGTCTCAGCCCACTTAGTATCTGAGAAGGTGCTTGCGCCGGAGGTATATTGGGTGAGTTCCCATTCCGAAGCTTAAAACCCTTGGGGAGTGCACTAGCGAGTTATACCGGACTCAATCTTTTAGGTGCGGTGAGGAGAGAATCGATTACCATAAAACAACTCAGTTCCCAAAAGCCTAGCTTCCACAAAACACCAAAAAGAGACTCATTTCGAGCATCGGTTGGTTCGCTTTACATCGAGAGGCGGTTTTGCACGGCGCATGTATTATTTGCCTGTAAAATCTTGGAATTTATAACTGGCGCAACTAATAGTTGCACCAGCTTTAAACTCCCAACTTTTACCTTGGCGCAACTAATAGTTGTGCCAGTGTAAAAGTCCTCCCTTGCAACCTAGGCGCAAGTATTAGTTGCGCCAGGTCTGTTTGGCAGCACCCAACCCAAATCCTTGGCCCTTTCCACCTCCCGAGTTGCCCAATCAGTGTGCATAGTGCCTTGTTTAGGCCCCGCCATCTCCGACACCCAATACGCCCCCGCCGATCAAGAGAAGGAAACTTCTTTTTGACTCATTTCGGGGGATCGGGCCATTTACCTCAAATTCTGTGCCTTCAATAGATTGAAGGTTCTCCTTTGATTCTTCCGAAGTGGATCGGAACCATTGTCGCCGGTCTTGAATTAAGGTATGAGAGCCACCCGAAAAGGAAATTGCAAGGCCTTGGAACCTTTGTTTTTTAAAAAGTTTTCATAAAATTCAAAAAAAATAAAAATAAAATAAAATATATATATATATATATATATATAATCAAAACACAAAAAATATTCAGTTTGTGGTGCCGGCACAACGGCATCATCCTACCCTCCGTCGTCCCATAGGGAAAGAAAGAGGAGGATTTTTGGGCCTTATCCAAGGCACCCTTACCCAACCCGCTCCCATAGAATGTTGTGGGTAGTGGACTCGGCTTACACCGATTATGACTCATCCCCACCACATTCTCCAACCCACTCCCATTCGGGAGAAGTCTTTTCCACCATCCCCCTCACCCAACCCCCTTTTACCGTTACCGGCCCATTTGGCGCCCCCATATTCCCAACCACTACCCCCCAAAATATCCAAAGTCCAACCCCCCATTCCCCATCTTTTGCCCAAACCATGCCCATGCAAAACCCATTTTCCCAACCCACATCCATGCCCCAATTCTCATCATCCCCCTATAGACCCAATCCACCCACATTCACATACACCACCTCCACCCTATCCAATCTCCCGCAAGATCCTCCATCCATCCGGGTCAAGCCCATTTTTACTGGGGCCATGCCCAATTTTCCTCATCCTTCCTCATCATGTCCCCCATCTTCCCAAAACATACCCAATACATCTCCTCATCCAACCCATACACCCCCACCTATTGTGGCCATGCCCAATTATACCGGGGTCATGCCTAATTTTTCCACCACCTCCATCCCATCTATACCCCATCACCCCTTAAATCCACCATCCACATCCCAGCCCCCTTCCATGGCCATGATGGAGGAGATGTTCCAAGCATACTCCTCATGGAGGGCTTCCCAAAATATCTCTCCTCCACACCCCACATCCATGAATCCATCCCATACCTTAGCAAACCTCCATGCTTCACTCCCCCATGACTCCCATCAACCTCCCATAATCCACACCATCCAAACCCCCATCACCCACACACCCCAAGGCCCATTGGCCTAAATCCCCTTTTCCCACACATCTCAGGGCCCCATGGTCCAATATCCCACCATCCATGATCTCCAAGGCCTCATGGCCCAATACCCCACTACCCATCATCCCCAAGATCCATTGGCCCAAAACCCCATTTCCCATATCCCCTAGGGCCCATTGGGCCAAACCCATCAAAGCCAAACCCATCAGGGGCCCATGGCCCAAATCCATCAATGGCCCATGGGCCAGACACATTAAGGGCCCATGGCCCAGACCCATCAAGGCCCATTAGACCAGATCCACCAGGGGCCCATGACCCAGACCCATTAAGGCCCATCGGGCCAGACCCAACAAGGCCCATCGGGCCAGGCCCCCCCCATCAAGGGCCCATGGCCCAGACCCAAAAGGCCCATCGGGCCAGACCCATCAAGGGCCCATGGCTTAAACCCATCAAGGCACATTGGGCCAAACCCATCAAGGCCCATTGGGACAGACCCACCAAGGGACCATGACCCAAACCTACCCAGGCCCATTGGCCCAAACCTATCCAGGGCCCATGGCCCAAACCTATCAGTGGCCCATGACCCAAAATGATCAAGGGTTCATGGCCTAAACCCAAACCCCACACTCATACCTTCCACAATACCCCCAACACTTAACCCAACCTTCACAACTGGGTCAAACCCATGTCGTCCCCTAAACCCAATTCCCCCATGGCCCCACACCCCAAGGCCATCTCCAAACCTTCCCCCATACCCAATGGCCCTATCAAGCCCCACCTCAAAACCAAATTCCCATCACCCAACAAACCTTTCCTCACCCCCAATGGGCTCACCCAACCCCTACTCATGTCATTCCCATCCAACCCATGCAGCAACAGGTTGAGAATCCCGTCTTCACTGCACATTACACCGACCAGCAGTATGAGGAGGATAAGATTAGGAACAACGGGGCCTATGCTGGGGCATTGACCAGCCTCAACCCTCCACCAGTAATTGCCCGCCCCCTGATAGCCCAGAGTGAAGTCCGATTGACGACTGAGAAAGCGGCCCCCTATATTGAAAGAGTCAGAGCAGCTGAAAGAATAGTTAGACAAAATACAAAAATAGCTGATGAAAATGGGTGGTGCTGAAATCCATGCCACGGACTTCATAGACCTAATCCTATTCGCTGAGGTCCCCTTGCCCCCCAAATTTAAAATGCCAGTATTCGACAAGTACAATGGCACAGGCAACCCGATCGCACACCTCAAATCCTATTGTGGGGACATGTGCCAGTACGGGGGGGACGAAAGACTGCTAATAAAAGTCTTTAAGAAAAGTTTGACCGGATAGGCCCTGAGGTGGTTCACATCTCTTGAACCATTCATGATAAGAACATGGAAAGATTTAGCGCATTTATTCCAGGAACAATATGTCTATAATACTGATATTGAGCCGCGCAAGTCTGATTTGGCCCGTTTGAAGTAAAATTCAAACGATACCTTCAGTGACTACTTAGGGTGATGGAGAGCACTGGCAGCTCAAGTCAGAAATAGAATACCTGATGATGAGCAGATAGAGATGATTTCAAAGAACACTCTGCCAGTGATCTCTGATTTTCTTGTATACCAACAGCAGTCTGGTTTTGCTGATTTGGTGAGGAATGCCAATTGCTGCGAGGATGCCATCGGGGAAGGGTGGTTGAGTAAGAATACCTCAGGGGGCCTTAGCGGGGTCAGAAGATTTTCTGAGCAGCGGAGCAAGAAGAGAACAAGGGGCGATGCCCAGAACATAGCCAACACCAGGCCCAATAATAATACTGCTCTGTTTCAATTTTAGGCGGCCCCACTAGCACCAGTTAGGCCTGAGCAGATGCAAAGAATGAGGAATGGGCAAGGAATGCAAATGACCCCAGAACAGAGGACAGCCTGCTACGACCGAGTCTTTACACCTCTGGGGCAATCTTTGAGTGTACTTTTGCCCCTGTTAGTAGAAAAGGGATTAGTGGCTATCCGCCAACTGCAACCTCCTCCTCACCCGATCCCAAAGAACTATGACCCAAATATCCATTGTAATTTTCATCAGGGTCTGGGTCACCCTACTGATCGCTGCTTCCCATTGAAGCACGCTATCCAAGATTTGATCGATGCCGAGAAAATCATTCCCCCTGCACCTTCTCAGCATGCTAATATTCATCGAGTACTACTACCCCCACATCCTACCGGAGGAGCAAGTCCCAGACCCACCATCGGAATGATAGAAGATGAGGAGGAATTCGAATTTGACCCATCCGATTATATCAGTGATCAGGAGAGTTATGTAGCATCGCTATTAAGAAACGTTGAAGAAAGGAATATAGGGGTAGTTGAACCTCTAAATTTATCATATTATTTCCCCAACCCGGCTCCACAAATAAAACCCTTGGATCTCAGGGCATACTTTCCATCGCCCACACCCGTCAATTATGTGAATATCAATGCATACCAACCATACACCACAGCCCCCATCAATTACCCAATGAGCCAACAGGCCCCCAATCCTACACCTGCACCCACCAGTTATCAATGGCCCGCGCTCGCCCCATTCCAACTACCACCATACACCACAACCCCCGTTGATTACCCTTTAAGCCACCAGGCCCCCAATCCAACACCCCCACCCATCATTTATCAATGGCCTGCGCCCACTCTATCACCCCTAGTTCAACCACCAGCGAATTCCACCACCTTGGTCAATTACCTAACGGCCCATCAGACCCCCATCTGCTGCCAGCACCCACTAGCTATCAATGGCCTACTTTCACCTCCTTCCCTCCAATGCCACCACCCTCAAGCTCCACCACCCCCATTTGGCCCAATCTGTCCACTCAACCCTCCCCCACCGAAATAAATCAGGTGTTGCCCACGCCTCCTGAGATGACAGTACAAGTACCTCAAGAATCGGCAGCCATACCTTTCCAGCTCTCGGGACCCACATATGATCCTCATCAGGTCCCGCTAAGCTATGAATAAACAGATATCAATGTCGGAAGCAACAGTAGAGAAGGGGCAGTAGATTTTGTTACCAGATCATGGATGATATCAAAACAGCCCGAAGCACCAGCAGCAGCACAGGCCCAACCCGAAGGAAAGAAAGACAACGCGGTGAACCCCTTCGAGAAGATGAGTGGAGAACATATACTGGAGACTCAGCTGAGAAGAATGCTTGCCCATATCACTGTATGGGATCTGTTAATGACGTCCCCACTCCATTTTTAAGCATTAATGGGGCGTTAAATGCGCATGTATCACTCCAAGTTAGCCCAAATGAAGTCGGGCAGATAATTGGTCAAGTGATGGCTCCAAATGCCATTTCATTTTCTGATGCCGATTTACCCGAGGAAGGAGGCAGCCACTCAAAATCTTTAAATATAACCGTTGAGTCTGGAAATATGATTATCCCCTTGGTACTAATCGATAATGGGTCTGCATTGAATATATGCCTGTTGAGAACCACCACCAAGATTGGGGTTGATCCATGCATGTTAAGGCCCACCAGAACCAGCGCTAGAGGGTTTGACAATACCAGGAGAGAAATAATGGGAGAAGTTGATCTTGAGCTGTTGATAGGGCCAATGACCTTTTCCATCTTGTTTCAAGTCATGGATATCAAATCCTCATTTAATCTGTCATTGGGGCGCCCTTGGCCACATGAAGTCGAAGCCATACCTTTCACGTTGCACTAGAAGCTCAAATTTGCATCTGGGCATAAGATTATCACAATCATTAGAGAGGAGCATAGTGAGAAAGAAAAGGCTGCCAATAGCATTGAAAAACCCAATATGCTGAATGTGCCACACACTGTTGAGGATGTCGACCTCCACAGTTTCAAGTACGAGGTGTCGGCAATACTCCCAGAACCCATCGAGGGCATCATGTCTAAAACGGGAGGCGGTCTGGTAGCAGCAGTGGCGATGCTCCAAAGATGGGGCTATCAGAAAGGAAGGGGTCTGGGACCCAAATTATAAGGCAGAAGAGAGCCAGTTGTGGCTAAGGGATAAAAAGTAAGATTCGGGCTAGGATATAAGCCCACAGAGCAAGAGGTTTGAGAGGCCAAAGAGAAAGCCAGGGTTGCCGCAGCTGCAAGAGCTCGAGGAATTAACATAGAGGAGAAACCTCGCCCTAGGCCACACATCAGGGATTCTTTTGTCAGTGCAGGGGTCGTCAAAATTGATCAAAATGGGGCAACCCATTTGACCCCACACAAACTTATAGCCCCAGTCCATCCCACAAATCCCTAGATCTCTCTTCCCAGCTTGGAGATAGATTTGGCCGCATTGTCCCTTTTCGAGGAAAGACGGTCCGTACCTGAACAAACTCCCCCTATGGTGAATCACCACAAAGCCGTGTTAACGTTTGAGGATATCATCTCAGACAAAATGGGGATTAACATGATGGAGGCTGACTCCAATGAGCCATATCAGTCAGCACCCTCCATCTCAACAGGTAAAGAAGCGACCCCTTAGGTACGCAACTGGGCATCTTTGCCCCAAACCCTGAAAGCGGGGAGTGGCCTAACATTTGGCACCAATTTCCAAAAAAAAAACAACCTATAAAAGGTGAGATAAGCCCTTGACAGGCAATACCTTATGTATATAGCAACCTGCCTTGCCAAGGGTCCGTCTTCGAAGAAAACAAAAATCTCAAAAACATGGAAAAAATACAAAATCTCAAAAACATGGAAAAACTACAGGATATCAAAAACATGAAAAAAATACAAAATCCTAAAAATATTGAAAAAATCTAAAGTCCAAAAAAATTGTCATTTAAAATTCTAGGAAATGCCCCACAAAAGGATGCCTTAATCAAAATACCCGTTCCACGTGAAATCGACACATTCCCTGTAGAAATACAAGAAGAGGTAGGGATCACGAGTCTGGATGAAGATGTTCCCTTCCAGGAGCTCCCCAACGAGCTCCTTGACCGTTTGCCAACTTTGGGTATGGCCCTACCCCCATTTTCGAAGAGATCGAAGACGTCAATCTAGGAACTGAGGAGGTTCCCAGAATAACCAAGATCTGAACATCACTGTCTCCTGAGGAAAGAAAAAGCATGATCAACTTCCTTCGGTCATACCAAGACATTTTTGCCTGGTCGTACGAGGACATGCCTGGTCTGGATACTAATTTGGTTGAGCATGAGTTGCCCCTCTACCTTCATATAAAGCCAGTCAAGCAGAAGCTGAGACGTCTCCGACCCGAATGGATGCTGAAAGTCAAAGACGAGGTCATCAAGCAGTATGACGCGGGGTTCCTAATGGTATCCAAGTACCCACAGTGGCTAGCTAATATCATACCTGTGCCAAAAAAGGATGGAAAGGTTCACATGTGTATCGATTTCCACAATTTGAACAGAGCGAGCCTAAAGGACGACTTCCCATTGCCACACATCGACATCTTGGTTGATAATACAGCTAAACATGGGATTCTTTCTTTTATGGATGGATTCTCAAGATACAATTAGAACAAAATGGTAGAGGTTAATCACAAAAAGACAGCGTTCATTACCCCTTGGGGAACCTTTTGCTATCGAGTCATGCCATTCGGGCTGAAAAATGTCGGTGCAACATACCAGAGAGCTATGACTATACTATTTCATGACATGATGCCCCGAGAGATTGAAGTGTATGTCAACGACATGATAGCCAAATCACCGGAGCGAAGTGACCATATGGTAAGCCTTCAGAAGCTATTTGAAAGGCTGAGGAAGTATCGGCTACGCCTAAATCCATAGAAGTGTGCATTTGGTGCTATGTCAGAGAAACTGCTAGGGTTCATCGTTAGCAGGAGGGGGATCGAGGTCGACCCAATCAAAGTCAAAGCCATCACTGAAATGCCACCTCCATCTATCGAGAAGGAGGTTAGAGTAGAATACAGTATATCAGTCGGTTCATTGCACAGCTAACTCCAATCTGCACGCCGATCTTCAAGTTACTAAGGAAGAATTCGCCCATTGAATGGAACAACAATTGTCAGGTAGCATTCAAAAGAATCAAAAGTTACCTCCTCAATCCACCTGTTTTGGTACCACCTGAGCCAGGGAGGCCGCTCTTGATGTATCTCTCCATGATGGAAGTTTCGATGGGATGTGTCTTGGGGCAGCACGATGAAATGAGAAGAAGAGAGCAGGCCATTTACTATCTGAGCAAGAAGTTTACTGATTACGAGACGCGTTACTCTCATCTGGAGCAAGCATGCCTGGCTCTTGTATGGGCTACTCAAAGGCTCTGCCACTATTTTCTATCTCAGGTGGTTCTGCTCTTGGCCCGGATGGACCCGTTAAAATACCTATTTGAAAAGCCAGCTCTCATTGGACGAACCGTATAATGGCAACTCTTTTTATCTGAATTCGACATCACATATGTCACTCAGAAATTGATCAAGGGGCAGGCACTTGCTGATCATCTTGCTGATAATCCTTTACCTAATTATGAGCCTTTGAGAACTGAATTCCCAGATAAAGATATCTTGTTCATAACGAAAGACGATACAGAAGAAGTAGAAGAATCATGGGTAATGCACTTTGACGGCGCAGCAAATGTCAAGGGCCAAGGAGTTGGCGCCATCCTAATTTCACCAAAAGGATCCCATGTACCAGTCTCTATCAAGCTCAACTTCCCTTGCACTAACAATATGGCTGAGTACGAAGCTTGCGCCGCTGGTCTGCTGGCAGCTCTCGATCTGAATGTAACTCACCTTCGAGTATTTGGCGATTCACTATTAATCATATGTCAGATGAATGGTGACTGGAAGACGAAAGATGAGAAGTTGATCCCCTATCATGAACACCTCGAGGATCTGATAGCTTGCTTCCAAGATGTGACTTTCTCATACGTCCCCTGGATAAGGAATTGCTTTGCCGACATGTTAGCCACTCTAGTGTCAATGATTGAAATCCCTTATGGTGTTGAGATGAAGCCGATTGTGATCGAGCAGAGGAATGAGTCGGCCTTCTGCCTCCAGATTGAGGAACCCACCAAGCCTGATGATGAGCCACCTTGGTTCTCAGATATCAAGAATTTCCTCGAGACCCTAACTTTCCCAGAGGGTACATCCAAGACAAACCGACGAACCATTCAACGTTTAGCGGCAGGTTATGTCATTTGTGGGGAATGCCTCTACAAGCGATCATACAATAACATCTTATTCAGGTGCCTTATTGAAAGTGAAGCAGTCAATATTATGAAAGAAACCAATGAGGGAGTATGCGGAGCCCACGTCAGCGGTCACATGCTCGCCAAGAAAATTCTGCGGCAAGGATACTTTTGGACCACTATGGAGTCGGATTGTTGCAAACATGTTCAAAAATGCTACAAGTGTCAGGAACACTCCAGTCTGATATGCGCTCCTGCCATTGATCTTCACTGCATGACCACTCCTTGGCCATTTGTTACCTGGGGCCTTGACGTTGTCGGAATGATTAATCCAAAAGCATCAAACGGACATTGGTTCATCCTCGTCGCCATTTAATACTTCACCAAGTGGGTAGAAGTGACATCATATGCCAACATCACTGCCAGTCACGTCGAGAAGTTTCTCAAGAATAATATTGTGTGCCGATTTGGAGTACCCAAAGATATCATCACGGACAACGGCACAAACTTTGCGCATAAACGCATCTGAGATTTCTGCGACCAATACAAGATCAAGCACCATCGCTCATCCCCTTATCGACCTCAAACTAATGGAGCCGTGGAAGCCACGAATAAGAAAGTCATCCGCATACTTGAAAAAATGGTCGTCACTTATCGAGATTGGAGAGAAATGCTATCATTTGCTTTGTGGGCCTATCGAACGTCGATCCGTACCGCTACAGGGGCAACACCATTCTCCCTTGTGTATGGAACTGAGGCCGTCCTCCCGGTAGAGGTTGAAGTACCCTCACTTTGAATCCTCACGGAATCAGGCTTACCCGAAGCAGAAAGAGAGAGATCACACTTTGATCAATTAAACTTATTGGACGAAAAGAGACTCCTAGCCTTATGCCATACCCAAGTTTACCAGGGGCGAATCACACGCGCTTACAATAAACGTGTCTGTGGTCAAGATCTAAAGGTAGGAGACACTGTGCTGAAGAAGATCTTCCCATCCCTCCACACCGATCCGAGAGGAAAGTTTAAGCTGAACTGGGAAGGACATACGTCATTCGAGAAGTATTGCCGGGGTATGCCATCCGCCTCGCCACCATGGACGGAGATCATCTTCCTGAGCCCATCAATGCCGGATACGTCCGTCGGTTCTACTCTTAGTCTATCGCGATAAGGTAAGTATTGGTGAAACAGATACGTGACTGCTTAAGAACCACCCAAAAGAGGCCATCAATCCAAGCACAGTAGCCCAAAAACATCCCTAAAAATGATGATATCCTTTGCTACCCCATTTGAGCCTAGGCCTTTCTTTCAATAAACTCATTCCCCCCCCCAAAAAAAAAATATATATATACACAGGTATGTATTCCAAAAAAAAGAGAGAGAAAAAAATAAAAATAAAGTACAGTTACTATCAAAATCTAAAAAAAATCGAAAAAGTAAAACCTCAAAAAGAGATTGCTTGAAATGAAGCAAAAAGAATAAAAAAAATGTGTAGAAGAATCACGGGGCATGTACAGTAAAAAACCCCGAAGGAAGAAAGTATGTTGAGAAAACTGAAGCCGTATCAAGGAAACCCTTTTAGCCCAGCATACCTTCAAATCCTAACCTAACCCATGGCCAAGCTACACCCTGAAGGAAGCCCTCTTTGTAGGTTTGCAAGCAGTCATAATATCTGTTAAGTCAACATGAGCCGGGTCGTGAGATGACACCAGAACCCCATCCAGCCGGCTATGATGGAATCGACGTCTATGTTGTGGCTCTTGAAAAAATAATAAAAAGAATAAAAAATAAAATAAAAATACAAGCTCAAAGCAAGATGGACGTGGTGAAAACCCGAAAGGGCGTTACGGGTAAAAATAGCGAGCTTGTGTGGACCAGGTGAAAACCCGAAAGGGCGCTCTGGGTAAGAGAGCTAAACCCATGGACGTGGTGAAAACTCGAAAGGGCGCCACGGGTAAAAAAGGGAGATAAAAAAAAAGAGAGAAAAAATAATAGAAAAAGGAAAGGTTTGGACTGATAAAAATTATTGAAGAGCCCCCTTGGTTACTACCTCTGTCCCCTTATGTTTTTTGGGGGGCCGCTCATGCTAGTTCAAATCAGGTCCCGACCAGAATTGTCTTGGTGAAACCCGCAGCGTCGAACGTATGACCCAAGGCAAGGAGAAAGGTTTAACTCAATCTAAAGGGATCAATATTCCGGCCTTGGTAAATTTCGAAACTCATCCAGGTTCGACTCTAAAAAAGGGGGGGTATGCCATGCTCAAAGGTGGACCCAAGGTTTCTCAAAATATCACCCAATGATTAAGGCACAAAAAAAAGAGAAGAAAGAAGAAAGATGAGATAATACATAAACAAAAAAATAGATCTGTATAGATGTATATAACTGCCTTTTGTATCACTTGCACCACATCTCAAAAAAAAAAGACGGTGTGATGACTGGCGTGTTTTCCTTTTTACAAGTATAGAAAAAAACAATATATATATATATGTTTACCAAAAATGTGTGTGTATCTGTAAAGGGGTTTTCTACACCCCTTTTTTCTGTGTATATGATCAGTGCAAAAAGTTCTGTGTGCAGGAAGGAGTCAACGGCCCAACTCGCACTTCAAAGCGCTAATCTCAGCATAAAGATCATCCTCTCGGACATTCCTCTCAGTCAGCCAACGACCATGCAGGCTCTTGAACCTCTTCCGAGAAGAGTCGGCGGCTTCAAAAGCAACGCTCAATGATTCCTTCAAACGGAGAACCTCGCTCTCCGCTGCGTCTACTCTAACCCTCTCGCTTGCCAAGAGATCTTGCAGGACCCTCTTCTCATCCACCAATAGCTCGATACGGGTCCGAAGCACCGCTTCTTTCTTTGGCCAGGGGCCTCCAATCTCAATGCTCTTTAACAAATTCGCGCCATCGGCGGCAGGTCGCTCAGTCAACAGCTAGGCCTCATACGTAGGAGAAGTTCTCCATGTCAGCTCAGTTAGAACTTCGCGCCTATCTTTGAATGTGGGTCGATCACCCCTCTTACTTACGAAGCTATTGCATTCAAAATGAATCTCGAACATCAATCACTTTCAAATCATCTCGAGAAGCAGACATTTTTCCCGACTAACGGGCTTTCGCAACTTGAGAGCGAATGTTTTTCCCAGCTATTGGGCTTTCGCAACTCATTCCACCTCAGTTATGCCCAGTAATGTCGCTAAGCGCTTGGGAACCGATTACCTCACGAAACGAATGATTAGCTTGGCACCCCAGGGCTTTCGTTTTCTCATCATGTTACTCACCCGATGTTTAAAGTTCGTTATGAATACAGCAGACCCATTAGTAATGCCTTAGGCCTCTTCGGATGTCTCTTTTCTTTGGCATATGATCACTAGTGATCGGATACTAAAGAGGGGCATCTGTAGACACCCAAATTTGGCCCAAGACCCGATCGAAACACCTTTCGAGAGAGGTGTAATTCTGAGCTTTTGATGGCAAGTATGGAAACCTTAGGAATCACCCCAAACCCTTAGGAATCACCCTAGATCTCTTAGGAACCTACCCCAAACCTTTAGAAACCAATCCTGACCCTTAGAACCCATTCCAAACCCTAAACCTAACCTTCTCGGGCAATGGATGAAGAGTGGTACATAAAGACTAGTTGAGATCTTTTACTAATATCAAATCATATACCATTGGAAAGAGGACTTCTCCAGCTTTCCAAAGAGCCAAGAATCACCTCAATCTGAGTTGTATATCAAAAGTTATGACCATTTGAAAATTAGACTCTTTTGGAGGGATTTTTGCCTGATGCAACTAATAGTTGCCCCAGGCCATTTTCCCCCTAGATTTGCCTGGCGCAACTAATAGTTGCGCCAAGTCTTTTTCCCCCAGAAATGGCCTAGCACAACTAATAGTTGTGCCAGGTATAAATGGGTCCCCCCACCCCTTGTGAAGCCAACTTCCAGGCTACTGTTCAGAATCGCTTTATCAGAGATTTCTGGCGCAACTATTAGTTCGCCAGCATATGAAGATATTGATCGGTGAATTTCATGATTGGGGTTTGACTTGTTGACCACCTCGACCTTTGAGGTATGTTTTGATAGTTCTGTTGCACCTATTCACTACCTATTTGCAATCCCTTAAGTGGCTTAAGGCCTCACCCCATCATCAACCATTGGAGGATCCTTCACACCTTTCCAAGCTCTTAAAATCTTAGGAAACCTTAGATGGCCCATTACCTAATTCCTAACCTTACTTAGCTTCTAAGTACCCTCCTAATCCACCCATTTCCTATAAATAGAGCCCCCCTCCCCTTGGTTTAAAGGTTGAGAATTTTGGCCTAAGAGAGAAAGAGCTTAAAGTGAGAAGATCTTTCTCCCTTTGGTACACACTTCCCATACAAATTCCAGAATTTCAAAACCTCCTTTGAGTGATACTTTTCACCTTAGATCCCTTAGTTTAGGTAAATGCTACCCATTCACCTTCCCTCTCTACCTCTTAGTTAGCAAGCCTTAGAGGTTAGAACCCCTGTTTCCACCATACAAGCCTTCAAAAGCTCATCAAAGCAAGCCAACACAAGGCTCTCCTACGGTGCTACAGGGCCCAAGGACTCCGGCTCTCCCCTTTCTTCTCCTATCTCCTTTTGGCATTCCCTACTCTCTCATTTGTGCCGTTACGCCGCCGAATTTTCGGTAGGAACAGAGGGGCACAAATAGGATTGGAGGCCCATTTGGGTAAGTGTGAACCATTTCCTTGTCTTTTACATCATTTTATTTTTGGCCATAAGTAGAGACCACGTTAAGCGGGTTGATCGGGTGCCTAACACCTTCCCAATCGATAACCG
Source organism: Chloranthus sessilifolius (assembly GCA_021018995.1). Lineage (NCBI taxonomy): Eukaryota > Viridiplantae > Streptophyta > Magnoliopsida > Chloranthales > Chloranthaceae > Chloranthus > Chloranthus sessilifolius. The sequence continues at coordinate 31,064,086 of CM037592.1, read as the reverse complement.
AAGCCCCTACCCAAGAGCCTTTTGTGTGGACCGGATTCAGAGTCATATTTTTAGCACTTCGGTGCTCATAAAAATGAACTTGATATCCCGGGACACCGAAAGCTCCGGGTGGTGACTATATATTTTTTCGTTAGAGAGCGCATCGTCACTACGGGATCGACCCGATTCCCATAGTTGCACAGACACTTAAAGAAAAATCAAATCCAATATGAAAATCTATGAGAAAATATTCAAAATGCAAGAATCTAGTGGCTCATTGACCATCATGGATCATTGGATGACTCCTACGTGATTCCATAGATCACATCCCAGAGTGCTAAGATGCTGGTCCCATGTGAGAACATGGTCATACCAGACTTAGTCATCCAAAAACTAGAAAAGAAAGTATACAACTATGAGAAAAGTCTACATAATACAAGCTAGAAAAATAGACAAACACCTAAACTAAGATTTTACCTTAGCAAGCTCCAACCTCCAAGCTGATTTTCTCCAAACCGTGGGGTGAAGAGGGATGAGTTGGGGCTGAAATTTATGTATGTTGGTGTGGGGAATGTGGGGAGTGGAGTGGTGGTTTTATATTTGGAAATCAAAGGTTAGATTGGGAGGGGTGGTTTTCTTACAACTGGAGCTTCAAGGAGCTCTACTGGAGCTAGGAAGAGAGGCGGAAGAAGAAAATTGAAGGCAAAATGAGAGTCCCATTGTAAAATTTTGCTTTGGGGAGGAGGAACATGGGCTGAATTTTGGTGACATGTGTCATAGTTTTGCTTTCCAAGCTTAATTCCTCCTAGTCCCCATATATGCTCATAATTACTCCACCTCACATGAAGTTAACCTCTTGTCTTTTGTGGCCTTCAAAAGTCTTGAACTTTGTGAAATTCTAAAGTCTTACAAATCTTGTGGTGCATGTAATTGGGTGCATCTTGCACCCTAGATTTCTCCAATAAAAATAGATGGTGTAAGATGGGTCAAATCTCGGTCAATTGAACCAAGGGCTAGAATTTGCTAGAAATTTGCAAATTCTAATTTCTAATTTCTCAATTTAAGTAATTTAATTATAATTGCTCTTGGTCTTGTTTAACTATTACAAGAAATGCCATGGTTCTATACAAAACACAAACACATAGTCTCTTGTGTTAGTGCATCTAGGTATTTCTATTTTTTGGGCCTAAGTTTGACTCAACACATCAAACAATCTCATGATAATTTTCAAAATCTGATCCATTGGCAATGATCACATCATCACCACAAAGGCTCAAGCCAAATTTGGGTCAAACCGTGAGTCAAAGTTTTGTCAATGCAATATTTCGGGTAGATTTGGGGTATGAGATGTGTTGTGTGTCTCATTAATTTTCCTAGCACACCCATTCAATTAATGGGGTGCCCTATGGGTGCCACTACCAATAGTCAAATATCTATTGAATTAAGGTGGGTACTCAGGCAGTCACCTGGCACTGTCAAGTCACACCAGTGTCCAGTCAATATTTTGACCATCACAGAGATCTAGGGGCAGGTGTTATAATAGAGACACTAGATGAGATGCATGTAAATGAAGATACCACCTTGGATGAGCTATATGAAATCGCTTTGGTCATGGCATAGCCCCCAGTGCTCACTTTCACTGAGGCTGATATGCCCAAAGAATCATTGCGCGAGAGTTCCGCCCCAATATACCTGATTGTTATGATTAGAGGTTTCTTAGTACCATATGCATTGGTCGACACCGAAGCAGGACTTAATATATGTCCCATAACCACACTCAAAAATGTTGGAATATACTGACAGGACATAAAACGCTCATCTTTATACCTCATCGCATATGACTGGTCCCGACATTTTGTCAAAGGAACCATCAAGCTGCAATTCTGCCTTGGACCAGTCACTAAAGGTATTACGTTCCATCTTTTCGACTCGTCTAGTACCTACAATCTAATCCTGGGAAGGAAATGGCTAGAGTCTATGAAAGCTATGACATCCACATATCATCAATGCATTAAGTTCCCCCATGAAGACTCTATTGTCAGAATATGCGCCGATGCGCCCCTTAAAGAAGCAGATACTATGCGGCAAGTATTCTAGCAGCTCACGACTCTATTCTATCTACTGGTCACATTAAAAAGGTACAATCACCTGACAATATTGCAATAACAGAAGTCACCCACCCTAGCTCACCTATATATCAATCAAGATTAACAATGAGAACAGTTGGGCGTGAACTCACCTGGCTGTATGATATAAACCCTACCGCGACAAAGGGATGGGACCTTAGGTACCAGCTCAGATACATCCCACATACGGGACTCAACAAGAATCGACAAGGACGAATATGGCCAGTTGTCCCAAAGAAAGTTCACAAGCACACAAGATTGGGTTACCAGACAAACAGTAAACAAGCCTACCTCCTGCCAACCTCACCTAAATGGTCACTCTACGACCATTTCATCTACGGGACTACCAAAAAGGCTGACGTGCCAAGAAGAAAGGAAACATCCTTCATCGAACCACAGGCAACTGAAGTTGAGCAGATCGTCAAAGCCTTCGCGAACCTAACAAGCTTAAACCAAAATGACGATGATGTCGATGAACCGCTTGAAGGGGTAGGGCCTCTCTTCGACATTGAGGAACCCCGCACTACCAGAATCCGAGCAGCACATAGAAGATTAGGAGTTGACTGATGAGGAGGACTTTCACATCACGGCATTGGAAAATGGGGAAGAATCAGAGTCATCCCGGCCTAATGAACCAGAAGGAGAGGACTGGCCCTCAATGTCGAGTGAAGAAGAAGTCTACTAGACTAGCCGTACAGAAATAGAACTTGGAGATCACTTGAGAGTGGAACGGTTGAAGCTCCTCGAGGAATTAAATAACTCTCAAAGCGAAGAAACAAATTTTGATGACGAGCTTGATTATCTATCCTTACTGGATAATTGGCGGTGCCTACACCGCTGCCCTTACCCAGAATCACCCTATTGCAACTTGTGTGCATCCATCTTGATATGATATGAGAGAGCGATCTTGCACGAGATACGACGAACAGCAAGGGTAGAAGATCATCATGTCGCCTTTATAGAATTCTAAGAAGAACTAGAGCTCGACGCTCCCCAATCTCTAGACGCGCCCCAACTTCTGATATTCTGAAACTCACTGAAAGAGGAATGGCAATCGCCGCCGAGCGATGACGAAGACTACTGGATAGATCTTCCGGTGCTCTAGTTAGCAAAACAGTTGGCCCGAGGTTTTCAAGAGTAGTCAGACGAAGAAGACAACATTAACAATAGAAACCTCAAAGACGAAGGCTGGGAATGCCTCTGGGGAGACCCTTTTATCTCTCACCCATATCAACCATGCTGTCACACATTCATGCACATCATAACGTATGAACTCGCCTACCCAAGAGAACATCTCGAACAATTTCAGTAGCCAGGGTACCTCCAGACTGATTTTAAAGATGAGAGCTTAGACGACTATTGCCTCTCCGCCCTTTTCGAGAGTGAAATGGTTCACATGATAAAAGAGGAGAGTACATCAGCAGGACCATCGTCGTCTTCACTCATCAGGAGGATCACTCCAGACAAGGAATCTAAAAAAAAAATGCCAAATTTTGAACGGGTCCACATCGTCCGAAGACTCGCACGAACGGCTCCCACAGCCGTCCAACTTCCCCAACTAGGAGAAGCCTCTCCGCTGGTTCCTCTTCAGGCAACCGACCCTGTACCATATCCCTTATCAAAAACCAAAAAAATAGAAAATCCCAAATCCCATAAAAATTCAAAAACCCCAAATCTCAAAAATTTAGAAGGCCACAGAAAAGGGAGGGAGCCCCTCATCCTAGACCCATTCAGCGACCAACAAGGAGACTTTTCCTCTAAGGCTATTAGTAGTGGACATGCCAACGGAAGCAAGGAAGGAGTAACCGATATGATTACACACGGTCATCGTCCTACCCTCAATATTGAAGAACCCTGCCTCGACTCGATTCGAAGTGACCCTACAGCCTCTTCCTCGTGAAGCCACTTGGCAAAATAACAAGCCTGTAATCCTACCTGACGAAATACTCTACAATTTTGAGAGAAGGATGAATAGCCTCGACCTACACCTGACTAAGGATGTCGCAGTTATAGACACCCCCATTTTGCCTTCTTGGGATATACTTTTTGTTCGGTCAAGCTTTGACCTTTTTAGCCCTGATATGGGAACCATGCACTGAAACAATAGTACGTGGCTGAACACAAGCTGAAATAATAGCTCTGTGGCTCAGATCCCGACATGGGGAGACTATATACTAAAACAATAGTATATAGTCGAAATGTAGACTGAAATAATAGTCTTGCATTTAATTCTAGAGACCAGACTCAGACAACCAGGAATTAAGTGCTTGAAACCCAACACGTAATTCGATTACACGCCACACCACAAATGCACAATCAGTCCCCCTTTCAGACCAAACTTCCCTTCTCAGACCTATCCGAGACTCGATCACGCACCTGAAATCAAATGCACGATCGGATTGAGCGCCACAAAAATAGCGCGCAATTGGCCTAGGCCCGACCAGTCTCACTACCCTTAACCCTTAAGTTTCCTTGATTAAGCACTTCTGAAGAACCGCTTAATCAGATTGTGCCCCTCCCATCACACGCGCAATTAGCCCTAATTTTTTTAGGACTGGGAAACTCGTTGAGCAAGTCAGCCGGCCGCTCATTGAGTCGGTGACCGACTCAAAGCGATAAAGCACAAAGAAACTGACGCGTAATTCGATTAAACGCCTAAAAAAGGATGCATAATTGAAGAAAAACCTATAAAAACTTTTTTAAATTTTGACCGAAGAAAACACAAAAGAGGCTGGCAATTTTTCAAGGGAGAACGGATTTTTTTGGGATTCCAAAATCAGAGAACTCCGAGGACAAACCCATAGAGCAACCTAGTCATGATTTCGAGATTCAAGCCTCGAATCTTCGAGATTTCTCTCCGCAGCCTCGACCCTTAGGTAATAATTTAATCTTTTAATTCGCAGCCATAGCTTCTAATATCTAGATCTAGAAATTCTATTATTTTCTTATTTTCAGATCGTAGCACTCCCTCTCGGACTGAAATTCTATATATCTTGTTCTAGTTCTCTGTTTCTAGAACCAGTCCTTAATCTATCAGTCTGATATACCGGCTCTAGGCTTTAACTCAGTTCTAAAATCTCAATCTATAGACCTATCATTAATTTATGGTTCTAATCCTTTGATTCAGAACCAGTCCTTAATCATACGGCCTGATTTCCTAATTTCGGACCTGAATTCAGTCCTCAAAATTTAAATCATAGCATTAATTCCCTATTTCAATACTTTCAAAAATCCCAAATATTAATTCTAGTTTATAATTTAATTCATAACTATTATTCCGAAACCAACTTTGAAAAGCCTAAAAATATTATCTCGTGGTCTAAAATCAATTTGTCTTTAATTTCAGCCACTCGATTTGCCCAAGGGAGCTTATGGAGGGTACTCGGGAACGAGGCTAATCCTCCTTAGCATAGCGGGCCCAAACCCCCTTTTTTTTAGGAATTTTAGAATTAAGTAATTGCTTTAGTTTTATACTTTTAGCATGATTAATTAGTAAGTAATTTTATTTCAGCATGCTTAATTAATTAAGTGTCTTAAATCTTAGTATGACTGATTAATCCCTTTAAATCAGAATTTAGTATTATTAATTTCGTTGCTTTAAATTAAAATTTAATTGATTAATTCCTTGCTTTAATTAGAATTTAGTATGATTAATTTCGTTGCTTTAAATTAGAATTTAATTGATTAATTCCTTGCTTTAATTAGAATTTAGTATGATTAATTTCATTGCTTTAAATTAGAATTTAATTGATTAATTCCTTGCTTTAATTGGAATTTGGTATGATTAATTTCATTGCTTTAATTAGATTTTTAATATAATTAATTCATTGCTTCAATTAGAATTTCAATAAAATTAGTTTACTTGTTTCAATTAGATTTAAAAAAAAAAAAATTAGTTTATTTGTTTTAATTAGATTTTAATGAAAAAGTTAATTCGTTTGCTTCAAATTAGAGTGTCGGTAAAATTAGTTATTTATTTCAATTAGAATTCTAACAGGACTGTTATAATTGTTGCAATTAGAATTTTAATAGAATTATTATACCTTATTCAATCAAAATTCTAGTACACCTGATATGCCTGAACAAATTAAAATCTCACCAGAACTATTATACAGGTACTCCTTGTAGTATTAGGAGACCAATATTAATTAGACTTCTAATAGAATTGGGAAATCAACATTAACTAGACTCTTAACCTGATTGGAACAAACCTATACAACTAAATTCATAACAGAATTAGGGAAGTCTAAACTGACTAGAATTAAACTATCTAATCGAAAGAAACAGAACGCTGCTGACGTTCGCAATCGGACGATTCAATATAAAAGCAACCCACACCCGCTCTTTAGCGTGATCCTTGACGTGTTGCAGAGTTGATAAATATCTGCAGCTATCGATCACAATAAACTAGGAATCCTCCTAGAAAACCCCTGTCATTATTTATTTATTTTTACTTTTTTCTTTTCACTTTAAGTATTCCAAACGCTGCATCGCTAGAGTCCATCAGGACAGAATTGGAAGCCACTGATTCAACGGGAACCAAGAGGAACCCAGAAAAGGTGCACACCAACAGACTGGCGATCGCGATTGGACTTTTTCGTAAACTTTATTTCTAGATCGTTAGTTTTCAGCCTATTTCCCTATTTTTCTCTTTTCCATCGTGTCGTTTAGATTCTCTCTTATATATATGAGTCTTCGCCAAAGATTCTAAATGTCTGGTATACAAAGAGTAAGTTTAGGAGACCCACTACTATGGGGATATCATGACAGCCCCATGTATGGAGAAGATTCGTTTCATAATTCTAGCCCACGACAACTTGAGATTAATATGGCTGGTGAGCAAGAGAATCCCTTCTCTACCCCATACACCGGGAACAATCATGATGGGAGAGATGGTGGCATCGGAGAGAACCTTACTGCTTAACAAATCGTAGAACTCAGCATCCAAAGAATACAAAGAGGAGATGACGACTCCGAAGAATTGCTTCGAGGGTTGGCCGCCGCATACGAAATCATTAGGTCACGACAATTTTTAGAAGAACTAGAGTGACAAGAGAGGCCACCGCCCACCCCAAGCACGGTATCATCCCGCGCCACCTCACTTAGACAACCTGCCCACACATTATTCAACAATGACCCTTTGGACAAGGTTTGCTCACGAGTTGCTCTAAAAGACCGCACCATTAAAATTAAAGATCTCCCTAAAATGCTCGATGAGTACATGGCCAAGAGAGAGCGTCTCGGACACTCATTTGGATTCGAAATTTTTTGTCGAGACATCGAGTTTAATTTACCGATAAGATTTAAGCTACCAAAGTTTACTAAATATAACGGCACCAGAAATCAAAACCACCACTTGGCCCTTTTTTATAATGATTGCCGACCCATACGTGATAATCAAGGACTTCTCATTCACTATTTCCAATGCTCGTTAGAAGGAGAAGCTTTAGATTAGTTTGCGGGGCTCTCACTTTATAATATAGAAACCTTCGACCAATTACTCGATCAATTCTTAGACCAATACAAACACTTGATCCAAGAGACAGTTAGTCTTAGCGATCTAATGGAAGCCAAGTAAGGACCTGATGAAAAATTCACTAACTTTGTTGTCAGATGGAGAAAACTTGCTGCTAGAACTAGCACTTCAATGAAAGAGAAGGACTTGATTGATATTATTATCGACAACACTACGGAACCGTTAAAGAGCGCACTCGTCATAAGTGATTCCCTGACTTCTATGCACTCCACTCTCGGACATCCAGACTAGCGTGAAACATCAAAGGTGGAGATCTCGCATTATCCATAATCACATCAAGAATAGGCTCTTCCAGTGAATCGAAATAAAAAAATAATAAGAAAGCCTTAGGAATTGAGCAAGTTAACAGCGTCGTCAACCAAGGGCAAAACTCTAATAACAGAAACTTCCAACCGCAAAATTTTAGATAGAACAAAAACTAACAACGGTATACCAACAAAAATCAAGGTGCTAGTCAACAAAGATATGCAAACCAAAACCAAGGCCAGAATCAGGATCAAGGCCAATACCAAAATAGAAACCAATACCCTAACACCTATCAGAATCAGAACACGACATAGAACCGACTGGCCCATGCGTCGAATTATAATAATGTACCCCCACCGCAAAACTTCAACCCAGCCAGAGGCCCTTACCAACCAAAGAGGGAACACTATCCCCCTTTACCGGATATGATTCCCAATATTTTCCATCTTCTTAACACTCAGAATCTCCTCCGATTCCCACAGGAAAAACCTCGCCCATGGCCTGCAAATCTAAACTATAGTAAATACTGTGCCTTCCATCAATATGCGAGACACGACTTAGAAGACTATTGGGTCCTTTGGGACGTGATTTATGATAAGAACGACTGAAATCAAATTGATTGGGAAGCACTTAGAAATCCCAATCCTAGTAATAACCAACCCCAACCAAATTTAGGGATCATAAACAACCCTATGCCCAACCACAACCAAGCAACACCGGCCAAGGTCACTACCGTGGATCTCCCTAGTCAATGTTCCTTCCAGCCTTAAACCTTAATCACCTGCATCCAGCCCTCTGCCGGTTCTACCACACCGGCAAGAACTTCCTCCCCCCTACACCCCTCGGCCCTGATCACTCGAATCGCCTCGCCGAGCCTGCCTCCATACCCAAAGTTCACTCAGATACCAGTACATTCCTTTAGGGCTAGGATACCATTCCTCCGTCGTCACCCACCAGAACCTTCAACCCCACCACTCCCTTCATCTGATTCTGAATCCGAGTATGGAGATCACGTTCTCCGAACTATCGCCCAAGTTGCCGCATCGGTAGAAAGTGTCACCCGTAAGACTCCAAGCCAAGACAACGAAATGACCACCGGGCATTCGCTAAATCTAGAAGAAAGTGAGCTAGAAAAATACCCCGACCTGTGTGAGACACTGGTCTCTACTTTTATGGAAGAGGAGGATTATACACAGTGTCTCCGACCTTGGAATAGTATCGTGCAAGCACACGCTCCGACCCCCAATTTCACTCGCTTAACAAATACATCTACGTCGAATCGTGTCAAGTCTAGCCAGTAACTGATGTGCCCGATTCTCAAGTTAGAAACCAATTACCCACCTCCTCCTTTCCCTCAGAGTAAGGATTTCACGAGCGTACAACCGCCAGAAGGAAATATAAGGGAAAGAGAGGTTAACTTGCCTCCCCTGCCTCATATCATCCCTCCACCAATCCCTGCACCTCAACCACTCCAACCACCTGTACCCAAGGCTCACTGGCTAGGCAAAGAAGTGACACCCGAGCTAGGACAAGAATATGACCTTCTGTGATAACTCCATAAGATCCCGGCCCAGATATCCATACTAAAACTCATCAAGAAATTACCTGATCATCATCGGTTGTTGATAAGAACACTTGAAGACACACAAGTAGATGAGGATACGACTCTAGATGAGCTTCATCAAATTGCTTCGATCATGGCACAACCTCCGACGCTCACTTTCACAGACGCAGACATGCCTAAAGAGTCACTCCGCGGAAGTGCAGCCCCCATATATCTCACAGTCATAATTAGAGGATTCTCTATACCACATGCACTAGTTGACACGGGAGCAGGACTTAACATCTACCCTCTCACCATCTTAAAGACTCTCAAATACACAGAACAAGACATTAGACCCTCTGCCTTGTCACTCATAGCTTACTATGGCTCACATCGTTTCGTGAAAGGAACTATTAAACTCCAGGTTTGCCTCAGACCTGTGATGAAAGACGTTACTTTTCATGTTTTCGGCTAGTACATACAACCTCATCTTAGGAAGAAAATGGCTAGAGTCCATGAAGGCCGTCGCATCCACATACCATCAATGCGTCAAATTCCCACACGAGGACTCCATTGTCTATATATACGCTGATGCACCCCTCCAGGAGATAGACACTAATTACACGACAAGCATACCAACCGCTCACAACTATGTATTGAACACGGGCCATATTCGAAAGACTCGGACCCCTGATGACACAATCGTCGCAGAGGTCCACCCCCCTGACCGTCCTAGTTCTCCCCCAATACGTCAACAAAACTTAGTGAGGAGAGAGTCAGTCCAGACCTCGCCAAACTTTATGACATCAACTGCACCGCGACAAAAGGGTGGGATCTCATGTACCAACTTGGATATGTCCCTCACACCGGACTCGGTAAGAATAAATAAGGTCGTATAGGACCCGTCATCCCAACAAAAATATGCAAACACATAGGGTTAGGTTATCAATCGGATGACTCACAAGCCGACTTATGCCCTACCTCACCGAAATGGTCTCTATATGACCACTTCATCTATGGGACCATTGAGAAAGCTGACATGCCGAAGCGTAAGGAGGTGTACTTTGCCAAATCCTAAGAAACAGAAATTGAACAAATGACCAAAGCATTTAGTAATTTGACAAGCCTCAATGACGATATTGATGAACCGCTTGAAGGAATCAAATCCTTGTTTGATCTCAAAGAGTCCATAGAAAAGAGAAGAGAACAACCTCCAGGAACGAAACCACAATTAGAAGATTGGGAATCTATCGATGATGAAGACTTTCATATAGCTTCCCTACAAGATAACAAAGAGCACTTGCACTCAACGTGGGAAGAGGATAACACCCTGCAAGAGAATCTTAACCCATATAGCATCCGCCTCGGCCTTGGCCTTGGAGGGTGGGAATGCCCATGAGATTCCCCTTGTATTGTTCACCCTTGCCAGCCCCGCTGTAGGGCATGCACCAGTATATTAGAACGTTTCACCAAGTGGACCCGACATCCTACGACAGAGAAATCAGACCATTCCAACCCCACGATGGTAGAAACCGGCAATGACCTACCATCTCAGCTACTGACACAAGGAACAGAGAGTCTCAGTGGCTATCTATTTGATCCCAAAGGAAACACTCAACCCACTTTTATAGAGTTTGAAGAGGAACTCGAACTAGACACTTCTACATCCCCGGATTCGTGGCAACTCTAAATACTTTGGGAATCTCTTGAAGAGGAATGGCAACCTCCCCTGAGTGATGACAAAGACTACTTGATAGATCTCCCTAGACTCGAGTTAGATGAGCGAGCTAATCTAGGACTTCAAGCGTTATCAGATCAAGAAGATGAGTTCGATACCGTTTTCAATTCTAATTTAGAAGGATGGGAGTGCCCTTGGGAATCTCCCTGCATTCTTCACCATTATAACCTCGCTGCCGAGCATGCGCACTCATCCTGACATATTATGAAGATCAAGGAAAATAATTTGCTACCCCTGAGGATCCTTTGGAAGATCCCCCTCAGTGGAAAGAACCACCATATTATAACTCAGAAGCTGATAGCTCGATCGACTACGATCTTCAGAGTTTCTTCGATGAAGAGGCCATTAACGTGATAGAGGAAGTCCGAACATCAATGCCACTATCACCAGCGTTACTTATTCAAAAGGTCTCATTAGCGGAGGACTCTAAAAAAAATGCCAATTCACAATAAGTTTGCGTTTCCCGAAGAATTGCTCGAACGACCCCAGCAGCCATCTTGCTCCCTCAATTAAAGGAAGTAATTCTCCCGACGCCCCTTGAGGTGACTGACCCTATACCATATTTATTGTCAAAAATTAAAAAAATAGAAAAATAGAAAACCCTTAAAATTCAGAAATACAAAATTCAAAAAAATTAGAAAACCTCAAAAAAGAGAGGGAGCCCTTCACCCCTAACCAGATTTGTGGCCAACAAGGAGACTCTTCTCCTAAGGTTTCTATCCCATTCCTCACGCAAGGACGCAAAGGGTCTTGGCTAAACAACAAGCCAGTGATCATACCGGATGAGATACTTCGTGACTTTGAGAGAAGAATTAATAGCCTTGACCTTTACTTTACCAATGATCTCTCGGTTATAAATTATGCCGATGAAGGGTTACCTTTTGCAAATTCAAACCCCCAGTGTGATAACTTCGCAGTATACGAATTTATCTAGGACGAAGAAAGAGCACCAGTTGATGAGGAGGCACTAGACTTCCAATAGGTTATCAAGCGCTTCGATGAGCAAACCCAAGCTGTCGTAGAACCCACTGAAGAACTTAACTTTGGCACTGAAGAGAAGCCCAAGAAGCTATAAATTAGTGCAACGCTTAACTCCAAGGAACGCTGGCAAATTGCACAAGTCTTGCAAGAACACCTCAACTCTTTTGCATGGTCCTATGAGGACATGCTCGGTTTAGACCCGAGTTTAGTGGAACATCGTCTTGTCTTAGAACCCGATGCAAAGCTTGTTGAGCAAAAACTTGGCAGGATGCACCCACCCATAAATTGCCCTCCAAGTCAAAGAAGAAGTCGACAAGTTACACAAAACCAAATTTATTCGAGTCGTTCTTTATCCTAAGTGGGTCGCCAACATAGTACTTATCGCCAACAAGGACAACAGAGTACGAGTTTGCATCAACTTCCGAAATCTAAACCAGACATGCCCAAAAGACGACTTCCCACTCCCACACATTGGCACTCTAGTCGACGACACCGCAGGACATGAGATGCTATCCTTTATGGATGACTTCTCTGGATATAATCAGATCAAATTAGCAGAGTCCGACCAAGAGAAGACTTCCTTCACCACACCATGGGGAACATACTGTTACGTCATTATGCCTTTTGGGCTCAAGAACGTAGGAGCCACGTATCAACGCACCATGATGGCTATCTTTCATGACATGATGCATAAGTGTGTAGAAGTCTACATCGATGATATATTAGTGAAGTCCCAAACACGAATAGGACATGTTGAAACACTCCGACTAGCGTTACAGAGAGCTAAGAAACACCAGCTAAGAATAAACCCAAAGAAATGCATTTTCGGAGTCACCTTAGGAAAATTACTTGGTTTTATAGTTAGCAAGCGAGGGATCGAAGTTGACCCTACAAAAGTCAGAGCCATCCTCAAGATGCTGCCTCCCAGTAATATCAAAGAATTACGAGGCCTGATAGGAAGATTGTAATTTATCAGGAGATTTATCTCCCAACATTCAGACATATGCAATTTTTTCTAAAGGCTACTTAACGGAGGAGTTGAGTACAAATAGGATGACCAGTGTCAGTAAGCCTTTGATAATATCAAGAAATACCTCCTTAACCTGCCTATACTATCGCCACCTGTCCTTGGAAAACCCTTGATTTTATACCTCTCAGCGAACGACAAGGCAATGGGAGTAATTCTGGGATAATATGAAGAAGATGACAAGAGAGAGAAGGCTATCTACTACCTTAGTAGGACAATGGTTGAGTACGAACAAAAATATACTCTGATGGAGAAGACTTGCCTCACATTGGTGTGGGCCTCTACCAAATTACGACACTACTTTGGAGCACATAAAATACTAGTATTAGCTCGAATGGACCCTCTGAAGTACGTATTCGAAAAGCCCGCAACATCAGGAAAGATCGCTCGCTGGCACATGCTATTGCAAGAATTCGACATCACTTATGTCACGCAGAAATCAATCAAAGGACAAGCCATCACTGATTATCTCGCGAACCTCCCACTCCCGAGTGATGTACCTATACATGTGGATTTTCCCGATGAAGACCTATTCACGGTTCGTAACGAAGAGACCAACAAGACCTCATGGACCCTTTATTTCGACGGCGCTCTAAACCACAAAGGAAAAAGCATCGGGATAGTCCCCCTAAGCCCGAAAGGAGTTGTCATATCCAAAGCTTTTTAGCTAGATTTCTCTGTCACTAACAATGTCGCAGAATACGAAGCTTTAATAACTGGACTACGAGTAGCACTATAATTAGGAGTTAAATAATTAAAACCTATCGGTGATTTCAAACTAGCAATTTCACAAGTCATAGGAGAGTGGAAAACTAAGGAAAGGAGACTAATGGCATACCTAGAAATCGCTCAATATTTAGTAAAGAAATTCAAAAGGATATCTTTTATGCACATCCCTAGATTAGAAAACAAGCTCACAGATTCCTTAGCCACGCTAGCCTCGGTCATCTAGATATCTATCAGGCAAAATACTAAAACCCTCTTCATTAAAAAGATGATCGTACTCGCCCATGAGGTAGCATGGACCGTTAAGAGAGAATTACCCATCCTCCCCACAAGTATAGGACCGAAAGAAGCAATCACCTCGAAAAAGCACGTTAAGGCAGAAACAGAAGTCGCTATGTTCAGATTTGAAAAATTGCCGACTGACGATGGACAACTATGGTATTTTGACATCTGGAACTTCTTGAAACATCAACATGTTCCTTCGTACGCTACAAAAATTGAACAGAAGACTATAAGGAACCAATGCGCCCGATTCTACATACTCGGCGAAACATTATACAAAAAAGCCTTCATCAAAAGAATACTACTATGATGCGTTACGACCGCCAAAGGACAATACATCATCCAAGAAGCACACACCAATGCCTACGGCGCCCACTCCGGTAGACAGAGACTCGTTAATCAAGTTACACGACAAGGTTACTTTTGGCCGATAATGATCAGAGATTGTCACCTGTATGTCCAGTCCTGCAAGCAATGCCAAGAACATGCCTCACTCATTAAAGCTCCATAACTTGCATTGAACACTATGACCTCGTCATGGCCATTCTTAATGTTGGCCTTCAATATCACTGGACCTTTCACCGACACAGTTGGGAACACTCACAAGCACGCATTTATTCATGAGGTTTATCACTCAAAATATCATCACCAAATTTGGAGTACCCAGGATGTTTGTCACTAACAATAGACCACAATTTATCGTGGAGAAGATGAAGAACTTATGTAAAAAGTATGACATCGATCTATGTCACTCATCACCGTTCTACCCTCAAGGTAGTAGACGGGCATAAGCTACGAACAAAATGCTGATTCAAATCTTAAAATGCACAGTAGAAATAAGCAATGGAGCTTACTGGCCTGAACGACTACCAGAAGCACTTTGGGCCTATAGGACCTCTATTCGTATGATGACTGGCCAAACTCCCTACCTCCTCACCTACGGGATGGAGGCAGTCGTACCAAATTAGATACAAGTACCGTCTTTTTGCATTCAACTCGATAATGAGCTATCCTTAGATGAGAGGAGAATTGCCCTACTCACGCAGCTAGAGCAGCTTGATGAAACACGTCTAAGGGCAACTGATCATGCTCAGATATATCAGAGGAGAGTGGCCAGGGCTTACGATAAGAAAGTCCTCGAACAAACCATTAATGTTAGAGAATTAGTCTTGAAGAAAATCATGCCTTCTAAGCACGCCCACCCGAAAGGAAAACTGAAACCAAACTGGGAAGGCCCATATGTCATAACAGTCGCATACCTTGGAAATGCCTATAAACTGGCAAACTAAGACGGGGAAGAACTCCCTAGGAACACCATGTACCTTAAAAAATATTACCCCTAATCCTATGATCATCACATCCCGTGGTTAAATACTTATACTTACCACCCCCGTAGTCGTCACGACCCATTCGTTGGTCGTACGCCTTCAATTCTCAGAATATCTTTAAGACCTCCGATCTATTGCCCACCTTTCCTCACTTGGGTAATTTGATCAAAGGACTAGTGACCTATCTAACCCCTTTCAAAAGCATAAGTAACACCTGATCCTCACTTCCATTCCCTTGCCATTGGAGGAGATGTTAGAGCAGAAAAAAATAAAGATATTAGGTTCAATCAAAGCTCATTATTCTTGCATTAGCAAGATGCTTTCAAAAAAATATATGCGTTTACGTGTCAAAAAAAAAAGAGTGAGTGAGTATTACGACGAATGAATAAGTCAATGAGCTCAGGGAAGCATAAGCATACCGTGAGGACATCTCTGGTAATTTCACTAGAAGTGTATAAGCAAGCTGCGAGAGCACCCTTGATGTCCCCCATACTACTAGATGTCGTTGTAAGGTGGCGGGAGGAGGATAAACTCCTGCTAACCAAAGAATGTGAGATTTTGATGGTGCCGAAAGATGACGAAGAGCTCGATCATGGCATCCCGTACCCCCCTTGAGAAAAAGACTATTACCTACCCCTTTTGGAAAGCATTAGATACAAACTACTCCTCCCATCACTGAGCCTTACTTCCCTCTGCTATTTTTATTTTCAGACAATAAATCAGAAGTCTTGTAGGATATTCTTAGAAATGAAACCGAAAACTAATGAATGATGACTGGCGCAATCACCTATTATTCATACCATACTTCTCCTTAACAACCACGGGATAGGATGACCACCACCCTAGGATAGACCCCGTATATAACTGCCCTAATCATAAAGATGACCTCACCAGTTCGGTGACAGTACCGATTAACCTTTTTCTTCAAAACTAACTCACCAGATACCCATGACTACTTATAAACCCAAAGTGCCTATCTCGAAACTCAGAAAAGTTCCATTACATCATGACACTGGGGCATTTTTTTTGGAATTAGGAAAAGAATCATGTCAGAAGTGTCGGCTTGTCCACAAAGAAGATAAGAAATGACAAAGTTACCATCCGGGAAGCACTACCGAAGATACCATGCTGCCAATCTTGCCACGCTCTTACACTGGGGCATTTTTATTATATTGTTTTGTTATTATTTCCATTTTTGCTATTTTCTTTCCCTGTTGCATTATTTTCGTTTCAAAAAAAAAGAAAAAAGAAGAAGAAAAAAAAGAGAAAAGCGCACGTATCCATCTTTTGCTACCAAACTCCGGTTTGAGACACTTACCCCCTTGACAACTGGCAAGGGGGTAAGCAAAACTACTGACAACATTACTCTCAGATGTGCAGATATGCAAGCAGCCTTCAACCATCACCGGGCTAGCTCAGCGAGGGTCCAAGTCCCAATGATGGTTGACGGCGCTAAAGCAACTAAAAGTAAAAGTGGATGCAAGAGCTAACTAAAAGGAAAAGGAGCCAATCAGGTACATCTAAATAAAAAAAAAATATATCTCTATATATATGTGTCAAAATTTTTTCCATTTCTTTTTACACCTATCACTGGAGACACCCCCTATATATACAACACACATGCTATAGATACAAAAAAAAAACACACACACACACACACCTAATCCCTACGCTGCCACTGGAATGGTCGAGCACTGCTGTCCCCAGTATCATCAGCTTGGAGGTCTGTGGACTGGTCCTCCGAAAATACAATCTCGGCACCTGGAGTCGGCGGAACCTCTAAGCAACGAGGTCTTGCCACAGAGCCCCCCTTATTCGTCTGGCTGACAGACCACCTTGATCGAGAACAAGGAGGATATCTCGCTAGAACCTCACGAACTACTGCATCCTCACGAGCATCACCCCTGGCACGATCATGCGACGTGCGGCGAGACTGTTGTTGGAGTGTTTGCCTTCCCTCAAATGAGGGTTTAAAATTATCAATAAAACTAGGTAGACACACTCACACAGACCTACAAGTAGTCAGGGTCTGTTGTAGCAAGTTTTACAAAAATGGTGAATAAGGGAATGCCCACAGGGAGGTTAGTTTAAAAATATGATAAATCTCCATATTTGAATTAGATCTGGCACCCTAACTATTACTAATTTAGCTAAAAGACAGGGGAGAGGTTTGAAATGGATTGTCACTTAAGCTAAGCTAAAATTAAATATAAACTAACTTGGATCGAGTTTAGGATCTTAGATCTTACAGGGGAAAGAGGTAAAAAGAATAGAAAATAGAGAAGAGTAGCTTGGAGGTTGGTTTTCACTGAAATCAGATTCGATTAATCATGCTATAGAGGTTCAGAGCACACAATTCCCTCAACTGGCTATAAGCACAGCTGCAGGGTATAAATTCCACTCCAAATCACAGGATCCACCTGGTCTTAAGGCTAGATCTGTCCACTTTAATGTCACAAACCATCCTATAGACTTTATCGAATCCATGGATTGCAGCAAACGAATCCAAATGGAGCCTAAGCTTAGATTCATCTTAAGGTTATGATCTGTCCACTTTAATGGTCACAGACCATCCTAGGGATCTCCTTCAAAGCTAGAGCATCAATTAGAACAATTAAAACCACTACAGATGCTGCAATTCCTAGGTCATAGACTCAAGGAATCACAGGAGCATCAGATCTAGGGAGATCTGATGGTATCCAAGAGGTCTACCAGTTAAGTGGGTGAGCTGATATACAGACTCCTCTACACAGATCCGATCGATCACCAAATAGAATCAAAGGGACTTTAGATCTAATTAAAACATTAAAATCAGCATTAACATTGCAAACAAGGTCACTCTACAATGGAAATACTCTCAGATCTATAGTCTGTGCAGCTAGGAACTTACAATAGCACTCTTAACCTTACCTAATTACAGATCTAACTTCTCTCCTCGCTACTCCAGGGGAATTAGCCAACCATGTTTGGGCTAAAGGAGGGAAATAGAATTTCTCTACAAGCTCTAATCTCTAGAATTTGGCTTAGATCTCAATCCCCCCCCAATTGCAATTGGGGGTCTCTATATATAGCTTTCTCCTCTACTTTTCCTACCAAAAATCCATTCTAGAAGGTCCTCTGAGTTTGTTAGAGTTCTATTAGAGCACGTGGGTTGGTTAGGGTTTCTTAGGGCATCTCCTGGAACCATCGTGCCGGTCACCAAGTGCCTTGAGTTGCGTGCAGCAGGTCACCAAACCACAACGTATGCACAACTAGATTTCTGAGAAGTTCTACACACAATTTTGACAAGTTCAGGAAGCTTTCGACAGGTCCCAATAGAGCTTTTTGTTTCTCTCGCTAGGTTCTTAGACCTGTTTGATAGGTTCCGATAGGATGAGTCTTTGCTTAGAGTTCCAGCATTCTTAGTTCTTGGTCTGGTGTATTCGACAGGTTGGAGGGACTCTTCGACAGGTTGGAGACCCATTTTGACAAGTTCCGCTTTACATGCCATCATTTCAATAGGGTTGCTTTCACTCCTATTGAAAGGCTCAAATACCCTTCGATAGGTTCTGTTCCAGCGTCTTCATCTCGATAGGTTTAGGAAACCATTCGACAGTTCCCTTGACGCCTCAGGTAGGCTTTTGATAAGATGGTTTCTTCCTTCCTTTCAGCTGCTCGATAGGTTCTTGGATCCTATCGAACTTTTCTATCCACACGAATCCATCCTTCTTCTACCTTCAGATCCTGTCGAAATCTCTTCAACTGCACGAATTCTCCCTTTCTTTACTTTAAGCTCCTATCGAAGTCTTTAGGTGACCAATTGATAGGATGTTTTTAGCCTGCTCTCACTTCCTTCGCCTTGCCCTGCTAAAGCCACGCGCTCCAAGGGTCCAGTGATGTGCTACCCTCTGGTGTGCTATTGCTGGGTTTGTCATGTGTTGAGAGATAGCCCCTTTTTAGGCATTCTTGAGTGATTTTCTGCATTAATGTCCTCTTTTATTGCTGTCTACAAAATGCACTTGACAGAGACTTATTAGTGTGCTCACAGGTCTATCAATGGTCAGGTTAAAGGGTGAAAAGTGACAATTTTCACCACTTAACAACTATCCAGCCGAGGAATCACCCTCGAATTTGATCCACCAAGCTTATGAACTAGCCTATATATCCCTCGCTCACTCCTCAGCGGACAATACTGTAGCTGATCTAGGGACGCCTACATCTCTACCCGCATCATCTGACGAGCTGCCTCTAATGCCTCAGTATGAGTCATCTGAGTGGCCATCATCTCAGTAAATAAGTCAGCCTGACTTTGCGTCTCCCCAAGGACTTGTCTCGCCTCAAGAATGGCTCGTGCTAGCGCCACCTCCAGACGCGCCTCCTCCAACTGACGAACCTACATAACCGCATCAACTCAAGTAAAAAAAAAACTAATATATACATGAATAAAATAAGAAACTTTGAAAAAGGAAAGAACCATACCAGGTCTAGCATCTCCCCCAGGAGTCGTTCAACTATCTCAACGGCCACTGGATCGGCAGAAGGCACAGGAGGGACAACAAACGTAGGCGACTGCAACAAAAATAGACAAATACATTAAAAATACTATAATGACAAATAAACTACAAACACAATAACTAAAACATACCTGAGTAGGGATAGGAATAGACTCCTGAGGGGGAGCCTCGGGAGTGGAATCCAGAACAGCCTGTAAAGAACCAAATGATCCAACGCAAGATATGCCAGAACAAAATAAAGATGGAACAACCAAAACAGAATTATCCCACATCAAAGGAAACTTTACCTGGCTCGCCGGACGTAGAGAGGCAGCAGTCGTCTCCCTTGTCTGAAGATCCTCGGCAACCCGACGCTGAAATACCACATGATATTAGTAAACTGTTAAGAAAGCGAAACAATGACACCCGACAAACTAATGCAATGACATAAACAAAATGAAATATTGAATTGAACCTACCCAATGATCTAGCTCGGCGCGAAGCTGAGCCATCGCTGGATCCTCCTGACTAAAGGAAGCAACTGAAGAAGGATCAAATGTCAGAACGGAACCTTCGACAACCAGCTCGGCCCTCTACAAATAATAATAAACACATCAGTTAGCAAGCTCATGATTCTAACAATTGAACAAAACCATACTTGTGAAGATGCTTACCAATCAGTCAATCTTAGATCGTAGACTGGTCGCTATCTCTCGGTCAGCTAGCTGCTGACTGCGATAGACATCCAACAGTGCCGCCTGACGAGCGACCTCACCATCCCTCTCAAACTGTTCAAGAAAAAAAAAACAAGACACCACAACCATGTTAGAGCGACCAGAAAACTAAGTCCACATAATAATAAAAAAGGACTGCAAATTAACTCACCAAGAGCCATCTAGCCTCTGCTAATCGAATCCCCAACTCGTCCTCCGCTCCCCTAGCCTGAGCGACTGAGGAGGCTAAAGACTGCAGCATCTCCTCATTTGGACGAGGAGCACACCCCATCCACTCCATCGCCTTGTGGAGAGCGTCTAATGCCCCTCGCACGCTCGCGGTGAGATGGCCCTACTCTAATGCAGCCAACCTCTACCTCAAAGCTGACGCCGACTCCGGCCCTCTGATCGCGAAAGAGCCACTCCCATGGAAGGGACATGTGAAGAGGTGCTTGCCACCCAATGTACCAAACCACCGCGCATACTCCCGAGCATCCGCCTCGTCGCGCGCGCCCCTCTAACTCTAGTCCCCCCAGCTCTAAAATTCACTATCTGAAGAGCCATCCATGCCACAAAATTTTGGCCAAGAGGGCCGGTCATCCTCTTCGCCACTCTGTGATGAATCTCTGGAGGGACTCCTTGAGAGAGCCCTAGTTGTCGTACCACGCGAAAGTGTGGATCTGCTCCACCCTCTCAAAACAATGGATCCATATGTCCACATCGAAGAAGGGCCGGCCAGACTGAATCACTAGCATGTTGGCATCCTCCTCATCCTCGTAGGGCCTCCAAATCACCTACAACCAAACAAATGAATTAACCCTCAATGAAGACT
The DNA here is from genome assembly GCA_021018995.1 of Chloranthus sessilifolius. NCBI lineage: Eukaryota > Viridiplantae > Streptophyta > Magnoliopsida > Chloranthales > Chloranthaceae > Chloranthus > Chloranthus sessilifolius. The sequence continues at coordinate 31,042,557 of CM037592.1, read as the reverse complement.
CAGATCCTAAAACACCAAAATAAAAAAGAAAGCGTGCGCTTGACAATCTATACCTGCCCCGCATGCATATCCTCAAAGAGGCCTCGCACGGTCTGAAAATCTGAAGACCAACGACAACCTCTCAATGCCTCCCTCCACACGTGCATCCGCAGGAACGTAAACTTCACCTTCAACAGAACCCTCGGACGAAGGAAAGAGAAATGATCATACACCCAAAACTGAAAAGAAAAGTAATAACAACAACAGTGACACAGGAGGAGAAACATTTACCATTAAACGACCAAAAATTAACTAAACTAAAGACATCACGATGCCAATTAATTAAAACTCACCTGGATGAATGGAAGGAAACCCTCGATCGATGTGACACCCTGTCCCAGACAGTAAAGCTACTCATAGAGATGCGCCAATGCGGCCGCACCCCATGCATAGGTAAGGACTCAATCCAGATCCCCAAGTACCATAAAATAAACCCGATGATGCATCTCTGAGTCGAAGAAGAAATGCATCAAAAATGCTCGGAGCACCCTATCCACAGCTACCCCCAGCTCCACCACGGGCTCCCGACCCACCACTACTACACAAAGTGCCTCACAGGTCACCTTCGCCTCTGAATGGCGCCTCGAAGGGAGGAAGCCACTCACAAACATATCAAAAAACCAAGTGACTCAAACTATGCCTGGCCCCGAGCAGCTCGACCTATACGACACACCTAAAATCTCCTCACACACATCGAAATAATGCCCTGCCATCCGCTCAGTGATCGACTTGCCCTCAAAATGAAGACTGGTGATGCAGACCCAGTCCTCTTGAGTTGGTAACATCATCTTAACTAGAAAGAGAAGCGCCTGATGCTCCTCCCTCCACCTCTCAAAGATCACCGCGATCAGGCCATGATCGACCTGAAAGGGCTCCAACTCTAGGATCGGTTTAAAACTGAAAGACACTAACCGCGCCTACTGAAACTCTAGCAAGGCACGATACCAAGCATGAGACTCGGCCCATGCTGAGCTGATAGCCAATTGCGGGGGCTCCTATTGAACGAAACACGAATAATAACAGTAAAACTAATACATACTTATGATGAAAGACAAATGAATTTAAAAGAAAAAAAGAAACTAAAAGTGAGTCAAATATGCCCCAGACACGATGACAATTTACAACAATCATGCAAAACATGATAAGAACAACTGAGTAGAAACATAACCTATCCCTAGATGCAATCATGATGCATGAGTGACCACACAATCAATCATTAATGTAAGTTTGACATAAATTAGAAGGTTCCAAATCCTAATAAGCCTATGTCATAACCTAAGTCACTAAGGAAATGGAAGAACTCTTGCTCATGAGTACTTACCTGGGCTCGAGCAAAGAAATCCTCCAGCGGGAAGCGCCTGCGATCCAGATGCTCTGCAGCCGCACCTTGGTGCTCTGCAGCTGCACCCTCAGCTCCCTCACCCACGGCTATCTCACCCTCAACTCTCTCAGCCTCACCCTCAACAACCCCCTGCTCAATCTCAAGTGCCTTCTCCCCAACCACCGGCTGGTCAAACTCTGATACCTCCTCTCCAATTACCTCCCCAATATCCGCGTCCCTGACAACATCGGTCTGGGCCTCGGACGTCTCACTTATCTCTACCCCTAGCATCCTCTCCAACTTAAAAATAACAAGAGTAGGTTTACCACCACCCTCAGACTCTATCCTAGAACGAAGAGCTTGAGAAACTAAAGAGAACGAAAGAAACGGTGTCTGAAATGGACGACCGGATCATAAGATATCACGAAAACATGAAAACCAGAGTGCACAGAAACAAGAAAACCAGAGAATCAGAGACTAAAACAGGTTGCACGACAAAAATGAGAAACTTTAAACGATTTATAAGATACCCCAAAATCGCGCGCCTAAATCCAGGCGCTTAAACCGATCGCGCGCCACCTTGGTAGCGCATAATTCGGATTACACGACCTATCTAGAGCGCGCAATCTAATCGTCGCCCACTCAAACTAACCTGACCACTTGGTTGCACGTCACCTTCCAGGCGCGTAATCACATCCAGCGCCCTTACCAGCGTGCGTGAATACCAACAATTACTTCCACAGTAACCACCACCGCCCTAATCAAGCGCCGCTCACCCTGCATTTAATTCGATTAAATGACCAAATATTAACGCTTAATAACCTATTGATGCCTTGGAATACGCACTTTAAGACTGGCACGCAATTCATTTAAACGCCCATAATGAAGCGTGCAATTCCCTGGAAAATAAAAAAAATATGGATACAAAACAACACTTTCACAGACCTAAAACTAGGAGATTCCTGACACTAATTACCAGTCTAAACCATCCCCTTGTCAAGACTAATCCAAGAACACCCCTAACTTGGAAAATATACTCCCTAAAAAAAAAAAAGAGGAACGAAAAAATAACCTGACACCGTTCGCACACCCCAACCAAAGCTAAAAAAAAAAAAAGGAGACTTGCCCCAAACTAAGACTAAAGCTAAAATTTTGCCTCAACTAACGATGATCTAAAACTAAAAAAAAAAAAGAGAATGCCCCCATACCACACACAACCCCAATTAATATTGGTTAAACAACCAAAAGAAAAAAAATGTCCCCCTTTTTTTGTCTGTACACTAAGATCAAACAAAAATGTCCTCACCATTTATACACTCCCAAACTAAATCAAAACAAAAAAAATACTCCTAACATGCCCCGATCCAGAATAAATAAATTAAATAAATAAATCTCACAATCCAAATAAATCAAATAAGCCGCAAAATAAACTAAACTAGAATTTACAAAAGAATTTAAAATCATAATCTTCATAAATAATTAAATGATTACAAAACACACCGAGGGCATACCCTCTGGATACACAACTTAAAACAAGAAGCTTAAAACCCACACATTCAGGCAATCCCTGAATCCGGATTCATTTGGGAAACTAGAGATCTCAGAGAAATTCAAAGAAAGGAGGCGTCCTGAACGAACTCTAGCTGTAATAACCTCTTCCCCTTGCCCCGAGCCTACAGAAAAGAAAGAGTGGCTCATGGAAAGCCACCCAGGACCTGCAGGATCCACCCTTAGGAGCCTGCCTTGGAAACACTAAAAAGGAGGAGCAACTAACGCTAAATCCGCAGGGCCTACCGAGAAAATAGGCATCGATCACGAGAATTCTGACCTACCTTTTCCTTGACTTTCCTTTCTACCACCTTTTTCTCCTCCATCTCTCCCCTTAGCTACCTTGCATTCCCAATCCCGTTCATTCTCAAGAGCCCACACAATAAACACAATTCTTTGGGTCCAACACCCAGGATACAAAAGAGAAGGGAAGAAAATACATTAAACAAAAATGCCCTAAGAGAATGCCTCAAAACTTTTAATCCTAAACTTAAAAAAAAAAAAAGAAATAAAAAAATAAGCAAGAGCCTAAAACTTCTAGCTCACACATTTATAAACTACACTCCCTAAACCATAGAATGACAAGTGTTGCATCTTTAAACTGCACTCCCTAAACCAAACACATACCCCCCTGAAAGACCACAATCCATGACAAACATAGATGAACCAATGATTAGACAACACTTAACCCCCTAAGGGACTGAGATCCTAAGCAAAATGGATAAACCAATAAGATTTAGACATTTAACACCCATTTAGAACCTCTGAAGACTCACACTTTTTCAACCTCATGTTGAATTAAACAAAAGATAAAACTCAAGTTAAAAATCAAACCTTAAACCAACAAAAACTTTAAATTAAATAATAAAAAAAAACACAATTCTCTAGAATGAGTGTCACAACCCCATATTTTTGGGAAACGTGCACGTCATGCATTATACACATGTATATGTGTTTCACAAGAAAACCAAAACGAACCCGTAGACACTATGTGTGTATGAGGGAAACACACTATTATTTCCCTAACTTATAAGTATATAAGTGAGAGGGAGGAGAAAAGAGCCCCTTACGTAACTCTATTCTAACCTAAATAGAGAGAAGGAGAAATAGAGAGAAAGAAAAGAAGAGCCTAGTAAAGAACTAGGGTTTCGTTGGGACTTAAATTGGTGGAAGAGTTGGAGCAAAGGCTGGAGGAGGAACCTTGGAGACCTGTTAGCCTAGTAGAATTTTGAATCTTGAATCAAACTTGCGCGAGACTCATCGTTTGAGGAATGTTAAAGGCATGATAAATGCTTAGGCATGCTTTAAATAATAGGAAGAATGTTGGTTGAATGATTTTTAATGATATTAAGGTTTGAATGAAGGGAGAAATAGTGTTCTCGAACAGATCGAGGAGTAAAAATTATCGCTCCTCGCTCGAGCGGTCTAAAGGGCTCGCTCGAGCGAGGACAAATTGTAAAAATATAGCTCTGGGCTCGCTCGAGCGGTCCCCAAAACATGAGGGAAGCTCGCTCGAGCGAGGTCCCCAGTAAAGCTTCAGGCGGCTCAATTTAACCGCTCGTGCGACCTCGATTTAACCGCTCGAGCGAGGTCAAGTGACCGCTCGAGCGAGGTCAAGTGACCGCTCGAGCGAAGTCAAGTGACCACTCGAGCGAGGTCAAGTGACCGCTGGGGCGAGGAATTTTGCTTGCTCACGCGAGGCACCACTCGGTTATTGAAATTATTGGTACAGAAATATGGAGGTTATGTACTCCAATGATTCTAGTAACCTTTCTAAGCATATTTTAAATACATGAAATGTAGGTTTGACGTATGATCGTGAAGTGTAAACCTCTATGAGAAGGCGTGCTTTGAAATTCGTCGAGGTAGGGAATATTCTTGAAACATGTACTTTACTTCGTCAACTCATATATGCAGTGCATTTAAATTAAAAAGTGAGTATTATATGATCTTCCAAAAAGGGGTGTGTGCATAAGTTTCAAGGTGAAATCATGAAGTCCCCAGGGGACGGAATATTATAATGAGGGCATCTATATGATGTATTAAATCTGTAGTATCCCAGGGATACGGTTGAAAACAAACCGTGAAACCACAGCATGATGATAAGGCCTAATGTACTAAAATTAGAACAAGTCACGGTGAATAACTATATGTAAAGCACATCGATACTTTGTTATTTAAGGTTTGATTAGAATACCCTACCGACGTGGCGGGATACCCACGACTGACGCGGCAGGATATCTGTGACCGGTATGGCGGCCAATCCGTATACTCATAGCACATCCCAGGGATGTAGATATAATTATAGACCCCACCACCTACGAGAAAGGGGCTTGGGCAGTATTCCCAGGGAATACATGTAACAATTGTCTAGTAGACGACGATGGTGGGTATTCCATCGAGGCTCGATGCTATATTGCTCGGGGATTATTTAGGTTAAAGGTTTAAGTGATTAGGCCGAATTCATAACTAAATTCGTAAGATGAGAACAACCACACTATGAAAGGAAATAAGCGGTATGCATTTTAGTTATTTCAGTTATATCAATTGTTCTGCTTAAAAGTGATACCTAGTAAATTGTGCTTTCAAAACTGCTAACATATATGCGAGATTTAATCTATATGTTCACTTTGTTTCCCTATTGAGCTAGGATGTAGCTCACCCCTTAGACTATACGTCACAGGTTCAGGACTGGCGGCAACAAGGACTTCTAGAGACGTTGATCCAGGAGATTCAGACTACGTATCCACTGAGGAGTCAGAGCCTCCTCCCGAAGATTTCTTCTAGGAGACCCTTTGTGCACTTTGAGAGTGAGTTGGGAATTTTAGGTACGGCTTGGTATATCAAGCCTCTTTATGGAATGTAGTTGAATATGATATGCTTTCGATAAAACATTTGGAGTGAACATTTATCTAACGGCTTGGGTAGGTCCTTATGCCCATGAATTGGCATGGGACAAGGACCTCCTTTTTGGGGGCCCTAAACTATTTTAGGTATGACAATTCGTTTAGAGTAAATTTTGGCTTATATATACCAAATGTATTATAAAGGTTTTTGGGCACGGCCTCTAGGGTCGTGTTGATGGCACAGTTTTCGGAGCGCCAAAAATCGGGCTGTCACAATGAGACCCTGACTAATTTGGAAAAAATGCCCCCAATGAATCAAATAGAACCAAATATACCCTCTAAACCAGGCTCAATAAGACAAATTAACATCGGGATGAGCCCTGAATGAATAAGTCCTAAAAACTCTAAGCTAAGACTAAAACTAAGTTAAACAAATCGAATAAATCCAACTAATCCGTTAATAAATTTAAACGAACAAACAAGAGCAATAAAAGCAAAACTAAGACGAAGCGAGGAGTAGATTATGCTTGGAGCGTCCAATCAGAGACTTCAGGGGGCATTGGTTGGAAAACACATCCCTCCACTTTTGACCCGTTCTCTTCCGCTATCTTCACCTCCTCCACCGCTGCCGCTTCAATGTTGCCTTCACTGCTCCTTAAAAAGGATGGATGAGAAAACAAACTCACTCATTCCCAATATCGCCCATTCCCAGAATAACACCGTCCACGAGCATTACCTCGGGATGGAGATCACACAAAATTACAAATATAGGAAGAAACGACATCTCAATCGGACGGTTAGATCGCCCGATATCACTAAAATAAGAATTTCAGAATACGAGATATTCAAAAAAGGTCAAAACTCGAGACTAAACCAGAATGAAAAACAAATGATAGTTCTTTCACTTATATAGAGTATGGACTCAATCACGCGCCACTCACGTGGCGCACAATCTAAAATATGTGCTCTGACCTGAGCGTGCAATTAAACCATCGCCCGCGCCATTCACGTGACGCTCTGATCACGCGTAGTCTATGGACCGCACAAACCAATTAAACGACCCATTGTAAACGCACAATATGAAAGGTCACCTGTACACTGACTGTACACTAACCAGGTGACGCTTCAATCATGCGCAAGGATTATAGTGCATAATCCAATTGCACGCACACGTACTCGCACGTAAATGACCCCTCAAGTCTGAGATTGTACGCATGAAAACGGGCGCGCAATCATATTGAGCGATCAAAAACGAGCACTCAATACCTGACTTTGGACAAAATCTACACCCTCACACCTTTGTGTCCCATCGTGGTCAAGATTCTTTTATCCCATCACGGCCAAAATTCTTTTATCATGTCGTAGTCACACCCTTTTGTCCCATCGCGTGGCCTCACAGGCTGTCCCGACACAAAAAAAAGAGGACATACTCACCCGTCCTATTGTGTTAATCATCCCTTAATCCCGTCGCGGCAAGACATATAATCCTTATTGCAATGCCCTTATGACCCCACCAAAGAAGGAAGACCCTACTGCCATAACGTGCACACACGCAATATCACCTCAATAACCAGTCCCATTAGAATAAATTAACCATATCCTCATGACCCATAGCGAAAAGCCGAAAACAAATCACCCAAAGACGAAATCAATCACAATGCAACACGATTTCTTTTGTAACCCAAGATCCACCAAAGAAAGACAACAACGTTCCATCGTGCAAATAACATCTTACCAATGTCTCATCGCAAACCTCACTACCTGAAAATAAAAGAAGGCTCAGACAATGCATGCCACGCCGTACGGCGAGGAGAGGAAAAACTCAGTTATGTCCCATCGCTAAGCCAACGAAATCTCTCTCTTTCCCTTTCTGGAATTAATCCTCAGGTCCCATCGTGACATCATTTATCCCAAGACATTGTATCACAACCGCCAAGTCCTGCCACAGTAGACTTGAAGAGGAGAAATCTCCAAAGTCCCATCGTGACATCACATCCCGAGCACTGCCTCACAATAATAGCCACAAAGTCTCATCGCGATACTACAACACCACCACGAATCGTACAAATTGCGTGCAACCCAGGTAAGTACTACCTACTTTTTTTTCTTAATTACTCGATATTTCCTATAAATATAGTTAACTATGATTAAATCAAATATTTTCAAAACTAGTCTCTCTCGACTCGCGAGTCACTGTAGTCCTCCCATAAGAGACAATCATTAGTATTCGTTGAGAAGGTTAGATGTAGTATCCGACATTACAAGTGTCGTCTTGACAACCATAATAACGGTCGGGTCTATAAATCTCGTACCGATGGATCTGCTCAGCGACATCTCGGAAGCCACATTTTCCGCCGTTTACCACCGAATTGATCTTAAGTTAAAACTCCTAAAATTTGAAAATCTCAAAACCACTTTATTTCAAAAAAGAAACCTTTATTTCACAAAATAAAATCTCTTACTTCAAAAGAAACAAATATATAATAAAAATAAACAATAAAAATAATAAAGCAGCAAAATAAATAGACCCAACTCACCTTCCTTTAAATGCCAATTTTTTTTATTAAGCGCCCTATCACTTGCGCACATAAATTACATTTGACCCAACCTTTAACTCCTAAGACCGCCTGAACTTGCAATCAAGCGCATATCCCACTACGTGGGATTGGATCGAGCGCATATGTCATTGCGCAAAATCATTAATTCAGACACATTAGAAGTAAAATTCCCAATTTACCGACCTCCGATCTCCAAATGAATCAAGCGCACACGCCACTGCGCATAATTCAATTGAGCATACCTCACAAAAAAAAACACACCCCAATTACTAGCCCAAATCAACCATTCCCCTGGGAAGCCAAACATTGACTATATTCAATCTAAGAATTAACAAATGCCTATTGAAAAAGGAACGCCTGATGCGCATTGGTGTGAGTAATGATGCGCCCGGTCTGACATGACTTACAAAAGCCTTCGATATTACATGATATTTATCTCTTCTTTTATTATTGCTCCCTGGACCTTATTTTAGACATTTCATTGATGCCTCGGTACCTCAATTGCATAAAATCTCTCTGTTAGCTCGCGCCATGCGACTGGATGCGCTATGCACCCACAGACCCGAAACGTGCCCTTCGATAGCTACCATTTGCCCTTCAAATGTTCCATTTTAGCTTGGGCTGATAGATAAGAAAGCTAAGCATGTCATGTCAGCATCACCAATTCACATTTGTAAATTCCTGAGAGAAACGAGAAGACACCTCGAATGAGGGGTGTCTACTTCTTCGACGCATTCTTACTTTGCAAGAGCGCGCCGAAGAGGGGCATCTGTAGACACCCCCATTTCGCTTTCTTAGGATATACTTTTTGTTCGGTCAACCTTTGACTTTTTTAACTATGATATGGGAACCATGCACTGAAACAATAGTACATGACTGAACACAGGCTGAAATAATAGCTCTGTGGCTCAGATCCCGACATGGGGAGACTATATACTGAAACAATAGTATATAGTCAGAATACAAACTGAAATAATAGTCTTGCATTTCATTCTAGAGACCAGATCCAGACAACCCTAAACTAAACACTTGAAACCCCACGCGTAATTCAATTGCACGCCACACCACAAACGTGCAATCAGTCCCCCTTTCAGATCAAACTTCCCTTCTCAGACCTATCCGAGACTCGATCACGCGCCTGAAAGCAGACAAGCGATCGGATTGAGCTCCACAAAAATAGTACGCAATTGGCCTACGCTCGACCTAGTCTCACTACCCTTAACGCTTAAGTTTCCTTGATTAAGCGCTTCTAAAGAACCACTTAATCAGATTACGCACCTCCCATCACGCGCGCAATTAGCCCTAATTTTGTTAGGACTGGGAAACTCACTGAGCAAGTGAGCCGGTCGCTCACTAAGTCGGTGACCGACTTAAAGCAATTAAGCGCTAGAAAACTGACACGTAATTCGATTAAACGCCTGAAAAAGGATGCGTAATTGAAGAAAAACCTATAAAAACTTTTTTTAATTTCGACCGAAGAAAAACAAGAAAGAGGCTGGCAATTTTTCAAGAGAGAACGGATTTTTTTGGGATTCCGAAACAAGAGAACTCCGAGGACAAACCCATAGAGCAACCTAGTCATGATTTTGAGATTCAAGCCTCAAATCTTCAAGATTTCTCTCCGCAGCCCTGACCCTTAGGTAATAATTTAATCTTTTAATTCACAACCATAGCTTCTAATCTCTAGATCTAGGAATTCTATTATTTTCTTATTTTCAGACCGTAGCACCCCTTTTTGGATAGAAATTCGATATATTTCTCTGCTTCTAGAACCAGTCCTTAATCTATTGGTCCGATATACCGGCTCTAGACTTTTACTCAGTTCTAAAATCTCGATCTGTAGTCCTATCATTAATTTTTGGTTCTAATCCTTTGATTTAGAACCAGTCCTTAATCATCCGGCCTGATTTTCTAATTACGGACCCGAATTCAGTCCTCAAAATTTAAATCATAGCTTTAATTCCCTATTTCAATACTTTCAAAAATCCCAAATATTAATTCTAGTTTATAATTTAATTCATAATTATTATTCCGAAATCAACTCTGAAAAACCTAAAAATATTATCTCACGGTCTAAGATCAATTTATCTTTAATTTCAGCCACCCGATTTCCCCAAGGGAACTTACAGACGGTACTCGGGAATGAGGCCAATCCTCCTTAGCATAGCGAGTCCAAACCCTCTTTTTTTTAGGAAGTTTAGAATTAAGTACTTGCTTTATTTTTATACTTTTAGCATGATTAATTAGTAAGTAATTTTAGTTCAGCATGCTTAATTAATTGTCTTAAATCTTAGAATGACTAATTCATCCCTTTAAATCAGAATTTAGTATGATTAATTTCGTTGCTTTAAATTAGAATTTAATTGATTAATTCCTTGCTTTAATTAGAATTTAGTATGATTAATTTCATTGCTTTAAATTAGAATTTAATTGATTAATTTCTTGCTTTAATTAGAATTTGGTATGATTAATTTCATTGCTTTAATTAGATTTTTAGTATAATTAATTCATTGCTTCAATTAGAATTTCAATAAAATTAGTTTACTTGTTTCAATTAGATTCAAATAAAAAAAAATTTGTTTATTTGTTTTAATTAGATTTTAATAAAAAAGTTAATTCATTTGCTTCAAATTAGAGTTTCGATAAAATTAGTCTTCTATTTCAATTAGAATTCTAACAGGACTGCTATAATTGCTGCAATTAAAATTTCAATAGAATTATTATACTTTATTCAATCAGAATTCTAGTACACTTGATATGCCTGAACAAATTAAAATCTCACCAGAACTATTATACATGCACTCCTAGCAGTATTAGGAGACCAATATTAATTAGACTTCTTTTAGAATTGGGAAATCAACATTAACTTGGACTCTTAACCAGATTAGAACAAACCTATACAATGAAATTCATGACAGAATCAGGGAAGTCTAAACTGACCAGAATTATAACTATAAAGGGGAATAAAAAGGAAATTAAACTATCTAATCAAAAGAAACGTAACGCTGCTGACGTTCGCAGGCGGACGATTCAGTATAAAAGCAACTTACACCCGTTCTTGAGCGTGATCATTGACGTGTTGCAGTGTCGATAAATATCTGCAGCTGGCGATCGCAATAAACTAAGAATCCTCCTAGAAAACCCCTGTCATTATTTTTTATTTTTTTCTTTTTTCTTTTCACTTTAAGTATTCCAAACGCCGCATCGCTAGAGTCCATCAGGACAGAATTGGAATCCACTGATTCAACGGGAACCGAGAGGAACCCAGAAAAAGTACGCACCAATAGCAGTCATAAATTATGTCAATGAAGGGTTACCTCCTGCAAAACTAACCCCCCAGTGTAGCCCTTTTGCAATATATGAGCTCACAGACGAAGAAGGAGCACCAGCCGCTGAGGAGACACAGGACTTCCAACGGGTTGTCAAATGCTTCGATGAGCAAACTCAAGTTGCCACGGAACCTAATGAAGAAATCAATTTTGGCACCAAAGAAAAGCCCAAGAAGCTGTTAATTAGCGTGACACTCAGCCCCAAGGCGTGGCAATAGATCATTTAAGTCCTGCAAGATCACCTCAGCTCCTTCGCACGGTCCTACAAAGATATGCCTGGCCTGGACTCGATCTTAGTAGAACATCGCTTGGTCCTAGAGCCCGATGCAAAACTTGTCAAGCATAAACTTCAAAGAATGCACTCGCAAACAGCACTGCAAGTCAAAGAGGAAGTTGACAAGCTACATAAAGCCAAATTCATACGAGTCATCCTCTACCCCAAATGGGTTGCGAACCTGTCACCAAGAAAGGCGGTAGAGTAAGGGTATGCATTGACTTCGTAAACATCAAATAGGCATGCCCAAAAGATGACTTTTTGCTCCCTCACATCGACACTCTGATCGACAATACCGCCGGACATGAGATGTTATCCTTTATGGATGGCTTCTTCGGATACAATCAGATTAAACTAACAGAGTCCGACCAAGAAAAGACTTCCTTCACTATGCCATGGGGAACGTACTGCTACGTCCTCATGCCTTTTGTGCTCAAGAACGCAGGAGGCACATACCAACGTGCCATGATGGCCCTCTTTCACGACATGATGCACAAGTGTGTGGAATTCTATGTCAACGACATATTGGTGAAGTCCCAGACTCGGGCAGGACATGCTGTTGTGATTCCCAGTGTGCTTACTTTATTCGTTGGTGGTAAAAGCAATTTAAAATCAAAGTAAAATAGGGAATGGAATCAGCACAACTGAGAAATCCTAGACCTGCAAGATACAAGGTCCATTTGTAGCAAGTTTTGATAAGTAAGAGTTTGTCCCATAGGGAAAAGTGATCTACGGCTCCAAGGGAGCCAACTCTAGTAGTCCCTCCAGATCTGACTACAGATCTGGCAATCCTAAAAGGAAGGGAGTTTAGGGTCACTTATTCTAAATATCCTAAGGTAGCCTAATGAATTAACTACAGAAATGGTTGAGAAGATGGATGGAGTGTGGGAAAATAAATATAAAAGGGTGAGAAGTATGCTATTGGGTTCAGATCTGCTGGAATTTATGACTCAGATCCAAATCTACTATTATAGAAATCCTGTCCAATGGCTACATTATCACCAAAGAGGAGAAAGAATCCAACTCATCCGAGTGCCATGATCCAATCCCTTAAGGTTATAACCTGTCCACTTAAATGGTCACAGACTATCCCATAGGTGAACCACAATCCAGAGATGGGTCAAAACAAGTTTATCATTGTAGGCACTACTTCATCCAGGCTACAAGCTCAGGAATCCATAGGGAACCTCAACCTCTAAGGTTCTATGTGTGGGGCTAGGGCTGTATAGGACCATGTTAGCCCAGACACATAGAACCAGCAAGGGATTGAGTACAACCTTCGATCTAGCTGTCCATTGCTTTAGAGGAACTACAATGGTCCAGCCACAAGCCTACAATCTCCATACCCAGATCAGATCTGCCATCTGATGGCGAGTCTATACTAATATAGGGGCGTCTGCCTCTGTATAATCTCCCACAAGGCTACAAGCACATGTGCAGAGAAGAAGAATCCATCTTGGATCCTACGGATTGGCTTCACCCTAAGGCTATAGCCTGCTGTTGTCGCTCCAAGTGTGCCATAATTATGTGCATTATAAATCAAAGATTAAAGAATTAAAGAATGCTAAATTATATGGATGTTAACTTATGAAAGGGATATCAGCACATTGGGGCTAACAATGGCCTGCAAGATCAGGGCCAATTGTAGCAAGTTTTAAAAGTAAGTATTTCAAGATCGTCCACAGAGAAGTTTGTCTAAAATGAGAGATAAACCTCCAGATCTGTGCTACCAGATCTGGCTCTATAATTATCTAAAATAAAGAATAGATAAAAGAGAGTGTTGGATTGTGTCACATTTAACTATAAGCAAATAAAGAAAAGAACTAACTACATGATCCAGATCCGAGTTGGGGAGATGTTTAAAATAAGACAAATGCAGAAATAATAGCTTCATGTACTTTAGCCTCTGAATTTTAATGGAGAATCTGTAGTTCAGCAGGCGATTCAATCTTCATCGGCTACCGGCCACGGATGTAAGAGAAATAAATCCGAATTAAGGAATAGGATTAGACTTATGGTGTGATTTGTCACGGATCATCGACTAATTGTGGCCTATTCTTTAGTTGAACATGAACATCACTTTGTAAATCTTTGCTTGAATTAGGTTACCAATTTGATTACGCGGGATGATGAATTAAGGGAAGTTGGATGCGGATGAGTGAATCTAAAGAAGTCTAATGCACTAAGGTGAACATTGAACCCTCGACATGACTCAATGGAGAAGACACAAATTACTGACAACCTTTTAAAATCCAACGTTACAATTACTGAGCACGGCTTCTTAGAGAGCCCTCGGACTTTACTTACGATCAGAGCTTCTCGGAAAAGCCCTCGATTCTGATCTTGAATCCGAACTTGGGCGTACAAATCACTGCAATGGCTCTCAAAGGTAAACTACAAGAAGGGATTACGGGGGGTTCGGATAAGCTATCGGCAGGAATGAGAAGCAGAGATGAAAACTCTAAAATCTGGATGCCCAAATTGGGCAAATGGTTCGTCTATTTATAGTTTTCCCTAAGCCCATTTCGGATGTGTATCAACCAATCGAAATTGGATAGATCTGTATCAACCAATAGGAGTCGAGCACCGGGATCCGGATACATTACGGCCAATCGAAATGCTTGATCTGGTTCGACCAATCGAAAGCAGAGGTATCAATTACATTATGTAATTCAAAAATCTGTTTGAGCTTCTAGAAGTTCCCAAGTAATTTCATCTTTGGGTGTTCACATGGGGTGGAATATGCCTTTGGTTCGTGCTCGTAATCTTCCGGAATGTCCTTGGGTTTTAAACGCATTGGGGCGTGCAAAGTTTCTGAAATACCCTTGGACGAGCCGAAATCCCGTAATGCCATTTCGCATAGTTTAAGGGCTTTTTCAAAGTAGTTTGGCTCGTAATCTCTCTTCAAAGCATTTTGGCTCGTAATCTCTTTTCAAAGCATTTTGGCTTCAGAGATCTTTTTCGCAGGACTTTGGCTTGGAGATCTTTTTCAGGACTTCTCTTCTTTTCGCAAAGCATTTTGGCTTCAGGAGGTCTTTTCGCAAAGCATTTTGGCTTCAGGAGGTCTTTTCGCAAAGGACTTCTCTTCTTTTCGCAAAGTTCAAAGTTCTTTGCGAATAGTAGATTTTCTTTGCGAATTGAACTTTAGCTTCCATTCTTCTTTGCGAATGGATCCTTCTTCTTCTTCAGGTCTTTTCTTGCTCTTTTAGGACCTTTTTAGCCATTGCTGAGGCTATTTCTTCACTCCCTCTTTGAGTTTGACATGCGTTGTCAGCTTTTTGATCATTTTAGGATGGTTTTCGGATTTGGACCTGTCTTTTTGGTTAGCTGCAATATGAACACTAAAGCACTTATTTAGTCCTCTCAAGGGTCTTTCAAGGCTCATGTTTAGGGGTGAAAAATGGTATTTTTCACTACTTAACACCTGCCCACTTGAATGGTCACAGACTATCCCAGAGGCTATCCTCCTCATAGAGTCCAAAACAGAACAGTAATATTGCTGCCACCACCATGGTCACAAGGCTACCAGCTTAGGCTCCCATGGGGATTTAAGATCTAGTGGGTCCTGTGGTGGGGCTAAGGCTGTATCGGACCATGATAGTCCAGACACACAGGTCACTTGGATCTGAATGGATCCTTAGAATCAGTCCTCCATTGCTTTGAATCACAGCCAAAGCAATGGTGGATCTCAAGGCAGCAGCCTTGCACAGAGCAACTCTCAAACACACGAATCCCATAAAAGTACAACACCCAATCACAAATTCCATTAATCTAATCTCAATAAACATACATAGGCATGGCCAGCAAGTGTTGGGCATGGAGAGAGAGAAAAAGAAAAAGAAAAGCTACTTACAACTACAGATGAATAGAAAAGAAAATGATCTCAAATCCCGTATCAATGATAAGGTCTCCGCTATATATGTCCTCCTAAACCTAAACCAGGCTTAGGTTTATATAGCAGTGGGTGTGGCGGCGCATTAGGGTTAGGAAACCCTAATTTTAGTGATGCCACATGGCCTATTAATGATCCTTGGATGCCTCGAGGCACGTGCACGGAGATTTGAGCGTAGGAGTGCGTACCCTAATCACTGGAAATCCTCAGAATGTCCTCTACAGAATGATGGAAGTTAGAGTTCAGAGCTTCGCCAGGTTACAGTCGATTCCCAGACTTGTCGCGTGGTAGCACTGACTTCGCGAGGATGAGTTAGCATTAAAACTTCAGACGTCGCGGGGTTGCAGCTTCTTGATGCTTTGAGCAGTCACGAGGTAGATAGTTAAGCTCTCGCTGGATTGGGCTTCGCACAGTTAGATTGCTACTTGTGAATAGCGTGGGAACTGCACTAGCATTCCATTTCATAATAGATCTTCGTGAGGCTAACTCTGGCTTCATGAGGCTGCTTTCTTCCTGAATAGTGCGAGAACTGCGTGAGAAGTTCACTTCTTGGCTTTGATAGTTTCTGGACTGCGCAAGAGGTTCTCTTGATATTTGCATCCTGCGGCTACTGCGCGACAGCTACGCGAGGCAGGATTCTGAAGCTCTTCTGTCACTCAACTGTGCGAGAAGTTGTTGTGAAGTCTTGGGAATTCGTGAGGACTGTGCGAAGCATATTTTTCTGCATCCTCTGAAGCTTTGGGAAGCTGTGCGAGGCTCTTCTCAGGTCTGGATTCAGTTCTCATTCTTCTGAGGGACTTCTGGGGTCAAAACAGGCTCCTTAGCAGGATTTATGGCCTTATTGTACTGCTGTTTATTACCTACAAAAATAGCTTAAGAAACATTTATTAAAGGACTAAGGGTCTAATCACAGGTTAAGTTAAGGGGTGAAAAGTGATACTTTTCAGGTCTTAACACACCCCCAAACCTAATCTTTGCTAGTCCCTTAGCAAAGCTACATTAAATCAACTACAGAAATTAAATGCCACTTTCGTAGGGAGCACGGATACATTTAGCATATGTACCAAGCATTTTAAACCCCTAGGTGATCCCTAGTGGAGGAGTGAAGTCTCCTGAGGGTTTTCAGTGAAGACACCCATAAACTTCTCAATGAGACAGTTAACAAAAGTGCATTATTATCAAGTGAGCAGTCAAGAAACAAAGTTAGTTCACCCTTGAATCAGTAAAAATATAAGAAATTCAAACACCTTGGCTGCACAGAAATTTAAACAGTATAAGCTTCTCATGAAAGCACATCATTTCCAATCAGTTTACACCAGAGACACTACACAGGTGTGTCAACATTGAGCTCATCACTAGATCAAAAATTAGGTTGTAGATCATACTTAATGCATTCAATATCAGACCCAAAACTCTCCAGGGCATATTCTCATAAAGAACTGTTGAGGGTTTCATTTTCTCTCAAGCTCAAGAGCAGTTACATCCCCCAAATGGGTCTGTAAGCATGAGCATAGGCATAGCTCTGAAGTTCTGGCATCATTGACAGATCCTCACCATAGATTGAACAACTCTCTGTCTCCACATGATAGCTCATTCAACTCTGGATCTCAAGGGCTTTTAACTAGGTTGTAATGTGGCTTATGGTATGGGTTATAAATAGAATGGAAGGTTGAAAAGGGGTGCAAAATTGAGAAATCAGTAGGTGAAGGAGGTGATTCATGACTTCACCTTCTTTAATTCAGCTCTTTCATTTTCTTTGAAATCTTCAGATTTGAAGTGATCAGTTTCTCCTCTTGTGATTTTCTCCAATAAATGTTTCCTGTTGACTCTTCTCTTACTCCTCTTCATTATTGTTTTTGTTTCTTTTTATTTCTTTTGATGCATTTGTCTTCTTTTTATTTTATTTTTGCTTTTCTAAAATGCCACCTCTTTCTCAGTTGTCATACTGCCAGAATTTGAGGTACTTCTTCTTTATTCACCTAATGTTGACCATAGCTAGTCCATCTTCAACTCTTGTTCCTTTACCTTCTGAATTCTCAGAGTGAGGGTGAGGTTAAATCAGATACATAGGTTCAGGTGCAAGTACTCAGGTATATTTTTGAAGAAATTTAGGATTTTAAGGCCCAAAGGGGGTATGGACAAGGGCAGTTGCTTAAGGTTGGTCTATTTAGGCTCAAACTGTTCAAGAGAAGGCCTTGATCCTTTCCTAAGTCTCATGAGTGTTGTCAGTTGTTTCAACTTGGAGTTGCCTAACTTCTAGTGAGCACAGTGACTCAGTCAGTCCTTAGAGCTAGAAGAAATTGCCTTAGTCACTCCTCAAAGAAAATTTTTTTGTATAGGCCCAAATCTCACTGGTTATGGTCTTCCTTTGAATTCTTAAGTATGTCCTTACCTTTTTCTCTCTCTAATGATTCACTAAGTGCTGATACAAGTGAGTTTCCTTGGTGATCTCATCATGGAAATGTGAAATTTTAAAAGTTTGTAATGCCTAAAGTCTGGAAAAAATTTTAAATTTCATTATTTTTCTGATTCTCCAGTGAACATGACCCATTTCCATCTTACTCACATGATTCTGCTGCACTTAGGTTAACTATTCCATTGGCAGGATCTGCCTGCCACACCCCCAAACCTATGAGGAGCAGTGTCCCCACTGATTCAAAGGTGGGTGTGCAGCAGATTTATTAATGGCAAAATAAAAGGAAATAACATGGAGCAAAACAGACACAAGACAAAGAAAAATAGCAGTGACAAAAGAAGAAGATCTATTATAAGAGAGAAATGTACAAAATGAAAAACAACAGGAGAAAAAGAAAATGCAGAAACAGAAAAATCCTAGGTACAAGCTAATCGGAGCCTGAATCAAACCCAGTCCCAACCCATCTTCTTGGCATGCCCTCTTTTTTCTTTCGTTCCCTCTCTTCCCTTCTTTGGGCTGCAGTTTTGGGCATGGTTGGAGCTTTTGGTGCCCTCACCCTCATTTTGGGGGCCTTTGGTGCAGGAGGGATCACTGGGGATTTGTCTGTGGTTTGCTTAGACGATTTGATAGGACTTTTTTTCCTTTGGGACTCTTCCCTTTTGGGCCCTTCCCTTGCTGAGTCTGAGGGGGAATAAGAGGAGATTTTACTTTTTTTAGCTCAGGAGGGACAGCCGGGCACTTGCCTTTATCTTGCTGGTTCAGTGGTGGTGCCTCCTCAGACTGGGCAGATTGTTCTCTTCCAATTTTCATAGAGGCAGCTGTGTGAGTAGTCCTCTTAGCTGTAACTTTCCTTCTCTGAGGATAAGTTTGCTCAAGGTGGTCGATGAAGGAGGAGCAACAGGACTTTAGCACTTGGATCCAGGTGGTGCAGAGTCGGACTCGAATCGAGGGAAAGAGAGCGGGGGTCCAATCCAAGGGCGCAGCCTTTTCTGCGTTCATCTTTGGAAAGTAACCACCATGGGGTCATCCAGTAAGCTCTGGTGGCCTTTGGGGGTGGGGATGGAGGTGCAGGCTTTTTCCCTTTTTGGGCAGCAGTGGCTCTTTTGGAGGGAGAAGGTTTCGTGGAAGCAGCCCTTTTTCTCTTGGGTGCAGGAGATTTAGCAGGGGGAGGCACTGGAGCAGGAGGTGGTGGAGGTACTTGAGTAGGAGGTGGAGGAGGTACTTGAGTAGGAGGTGGAGGAGGAGGAGTGTAATAGGAATGTCTTGGTAGGATAGGTAGAAAGGGAGTAGAAGAAATAGAAGGTGATGGGTCCTGGAGGGGTGGAGTAATGGTGGTAGGGAGGACATCCACATGTGGGGGCTGGGCAAAAAGTTCTGTGTCTATTTGAGTCGAGTTGTCAGAGAATCTAGGAGGAGGTAATATGAGAGGTGGAATGGAGGGCATGGGTGGAAAAGAAAATGAAGTGGATGCAGTGGAAGTGGGTGGAGCTAAGGAAGGGTAATAGGGGATAGTGAATGGGATGAAAGGAACGGGTGGGGCCAAAAGTGTGTGTGGGTGGATGGAAAATGTGGATGGGAAAGGAATGGGGTCTGTTTGGGTTGATTGGTTGGTAAATTGTGGTGGGGGTAAAATGAGTGGGGAAAGGATAGGTAGAGTGGGGAAGGAGTGGTGGGGTATGGTGTCTTGGAGGGTGAGGATTGTAGTTAAGTCAATGGGGGGAAGATCTGGTTGCACTATGGAGTCAGAGGTGGAAGGGGACTGGATTTGTGGGGTAGGAAGTGTTTGTGCAGAGATGGGTGGTTTTGTCAATGTTTGAAGGGTGGATTTGATGTTGGTGATGTCAGTTTGCATTTGGTCTTGGGTATGTGTTATGGTTGATAGTTGGGTCTGAATGTCATGTATTAGGGAAAGGATATGGGTAAGTGTGTCTGAGTTTGGTTGGGGTGGAGTATGAGAAGAAGAGGGAATAGGTTGGAAAGGGGAAGTAGGGGCATGATGGAAGGTTGTAGGAGGAGGAGATGGCGGTTGTAGGAGGAGGAGATGGAGGGTTTGGTGAGTGATGTGGGAAAGGAAGTGGGGAATCTGGGAGAGGGATATCATGGGTTGGCATGGTGTCAAGCAATGTAGTCATGAAGGCTTGATATCCGGAAGTAGTGGCGAGGTTAAAGTCATGGTCTGTAAGTGGAGGTGAACTAGGGATGGCTGGGATGGTGGCTGGGTCAATGTGTATGGTTGCACTGGTTGTACAAAGAGTAGGGTTTGTCTGTGAGGGAATGGTAGAGGTTGTGATCCTCCTTTTTAGGTAGGATATCAGGGGAGGGCTGTCAGGGTTCTGTTCAGATGATGGGGGAATGGGGGGTGTGTACTGAGGTAATGTAGGTGAAGGTGTGGTGTTGTCATGGGGGTCAATGTCCTCAATAGAACTAATCACAGGGAAACATGAGGGTATGGATAATGGAGACAAAAGAGGAAAAGGGAAAGATGGAATAGGAAAAGAAACTGATGGAGGGGCAGGTGTGGTGGATGGAGGTATTACTGCAGAATCGGTAGTGACAGGAGCTTGCGCCACCTTCTTGGGAGCAGGAGCTTTAGCCACCTTTTTGGGAGCAGGGGTGGCCTTTGCAACAACAGTCCCCTCTCCTTGTTCAGAAGCAACCTGAGCCTTCTTTTTCTTGTTGGGATCCATCAGGCTCCTGCTGATCCCCCATTGCCTCTTTGCAAAAGTTGTAGGGGTGAGGTCATCAGTTAATTCTCCCACTGGTATCTTGTACCCTCCCCTCAAGAGTAGTCTGGTGATGAGCCTTGCATAAGGGAGAGTGTGGAGCTTCTTTTTCTATCCTATCTTCACCATCACATCCTTCATTGCTTTAAAAATTAACCTTGCAGCATGAAAACCGTGGTTCAGAGAAAAGGAATAAACAGCATCAGCAATAGGGGTCCTCCTCTCCTGCTGATGGCTGGCACAATAAATGTTCTTTCACAGAACTTAATCAATGAACAGAAGTTTAGGGTCCAAGTCTCTTCTCCTGATGGAATCCCCAGTGGCCTTCAATCCTCTGGTAAGGGCCTGTGCAATGGTATCAATGGGGGCACACACAGGGAGGCCATATCCACAGTTGGGGTGAAAGATAGCAGGGATGCCCATTACTTCAGCAATCAACTCAGGGCTAAGTAATATTTTTAAATTGTCAACTAACACAAGGAGGCCTCGCTGCCCAAGTTGGTCTGGTCTAGCCCTAATGTGCTGGTAAAAGAGTTGCACTAGTCTAGGGTAGGCTAGTGCAGGGATAGCTTGCAGCAGGAGGGTCAAACCAGCCTTGCGTATGAACTCAATGGCAGGGGCTGACAGAGGTTTCGTTTCAAAGAAAGATAGGTCAAAAACAGCTTCAGGCTCCAAGGGAATGGGAGTCAGGAGCTCAGAGGGTATAGAGTAATCAAGTGCTAGTTCAGCCACTTCCTGAACCACTTCTTTCCCTTTTTACGGTGCCTTTGAGGACTTGGCCTTCTTGGGAGTGGGCTCCATGGGAGCCTTATCCCTTGCTCTTTTCACAGGGGCGCCCTTAGGGGCCATTGAACTTCTCCTCTGTGAATGTGTAGTTTGAAAAATGAAAAGAAAAGGTTGAGAGCTAAGGCTTACCCTAAAACTTAGGGTTCTGTTCAATGTGATGCACAAAAGACCGCGAGAGCTCCTAGCAGGGGGCAACTGGTGGAGGAGGCTTTAGGAACAAATCCCCAGAATTAGAAGGTGAATGATGGATTGTAAAATTGATGCTAGAGGAGAGAGATTAATGGGAGTCAGAGCTAGGGTTTCGCTGGCTGGAGAAGAAAGAGAAAATAGAAAAAGAAAGCAGCGTGGGGTTGGATTATATATATCGCGAGGCTTGGCGTGCTTTGAAAATGTCTGCTCGCTAGATGGGAAGGAGTGGGTCACGAGATTGGACTTTCATTTGGATCGCGCGAGAGAGTCCATACAATTGTATTGAATCTCACGACAGCTTAGCAGGATAACATCTTATGAACTGTGCGAGAAGAAACCACGCCTATTTTTTAGAACCTCGCGACAGCTAAACAGAGACAAGGATCACACACCCATTAGTTTGTCATTTTCCTTTGTTTTGTGGGTGGATTCTCTCACATTCTCTTTTCCAGGGACACCCTTAGTCATTCTAAAAGATATTCCCTCATGCGTTCCCAACATTTAAGCATGCAATTACTCAAAAAGCATTTAATCAAAACATCATATTCAAACAGCCTTCTCATTATCAAAACAGTATAATCATCATTCATTCACTCAAAATCATCAATTCAAAGGGGACAAGAAGCAAAGCAGGCAGAAGAATTTTCAGGTCATATACACTCAGACTCCGACAAGATCACTAGAAATTCCTATAAACAGAAAAAAATAAAAAATAAAATGAACTATACTAAAATACATAACATACACAATGCACAGTTCTGTGAATCAATTTAATGAAAGTTCCCCCTGCCCCTCAAGGTTTGAGGATCCTTCACCAATCAAAAATTAGCCCTTGGGATTAACCACTGGCTGACTGGGCAACCTCCCCTCCTCTCTTTTAGCTAAGGCATTCACTAGTTGGCCAATCTGCTCTTCCATCTTTTTTATGCTCTGATGAGAATTCACAGTCTGAGCCACGGACCCCAGGTTTTGCAGTGAGGTCAAGACCTGGTCCTTGAAAGAAGTATATCTAGGTTGAGATGGGGGTAAGACCAATTGATTTTGTTGCTGATGGGGCTGCTGCTGGTGTTGGAAATTAGACCTAGGGGCATATCCCTTATTGAACTGCTGTTGTGACCTTTGGGGCTGCATATAATTGTCTTGCCTTCACCTCAGATTTGGGTGGTCTCTCCATTGATAACCAACATTTTGGTACTGGTATCCAAATGGTCATCTTGTAGCCACCCGGATAGTTCTTGGCTAAAAGATTGTGTGCGTGACATGTTCCAATACCAATTCAGGATATTGCCCTGCAGATGGACATTCCTCTACTGTGTGTTATGGGGACTGGCATATCAGACATGCCTCCACCACTTGAGCAGCCCTTCTGGGTTGCATCACAGTCAATAATTTGTCAAACTTCTCTGAGAGGTTTGCCATCTACAGCTGCAGATCGTTGTTCCCAGACACCTCATAAACTTTTCCTCTTGACAATGCAGCAGGCCCCACTTTTGACACAGACTCTTGACTAGTTCTTGCTAGGGATAGCTTTTGAAAAGCATTTTCACTAATTACTTCAAATAATTCCCATGCCTCATCAGCAGTCTTGTGCATGTAGGTTCCACCACAAGAGGCATCAACCATATCTCTATTTTTCTCATCAATCCCATTGTAGAAGCTTTGTACAAGCTGCCAGTCTGGGATCTTGTGGTGGGGGCATTGTTTGAGCATTTCCTTAAACCTATCCCAGGCTTGGTTAAAATCCTCAGTTGGGGATTGGGCAAAAGCAAGAATTTCCTTCCTCAACTGGCTAGTTTTGGTCTCAGGGAAGAACTTTGTCAGGAACTTGGTCTGTAGGTCTTTCCAAGATGTGATGCCATTATTGGGAAGAGTGGCCAGCCAGGTACTAGCCCTATCCTTCATAGAGAAGGGAAAGAGCCTGAGTCTAGTGGCCTCTGGTCCTAAACCAGTGATATTGAATGTGGTGCACAAGGCCAAGAATTGGTCAATATGCTTGTAAGGGTCCTCCTTGCTAAGCCCATGGAAAGAGGGTAGCATCTGGATGATAGAAGTTTTAATTTCATAATTCCCCTGAACATCAGGGAATGGAATGCTAAATGGAGAGTTATAGTCATCCGGAGCATTCAACTCCCTAAGAGTTCTGGGTTGTTCTTCACCCATGACTACTGTCTCAGATTCAATTGGGGGCTCAACTGTGGTGTGCCTGTTCCTTCTAAGTTTTCTACCCCTTTCTAGCTCAGGGTTGAAAGGCTCTAAAGTAGCACTAAGAGATCTCCTACCTAGCATACAAACACACCACCAGCAGGGACAACTCCTTGCAGGCACATTGCACTTGACTCAAAGAATTTATCTAATAAATTTACAGCTATTTAAGAAAATATAAATTTACAACTATCCTAAATAACTGCTATGGAATTTTCAAAGAAACTAGACTGAGTTTTAAAGGTTAGGGAATTGCAAACAGAGGTAGCTAATCTCCAAATGCAGTCCACTGTCCTTCTCTGCTGCTGTCTAGATCTGCAAGAAAGATTCAAAATTACATCAGCAGTATCAATTATTCATAGCTACAAAGAATACTAAAAATACAAAAACTAAGGATCTACTAATAGATCATCTTATCCTTGACAGCGGCGCCAAAAACTTGTTGCGATTCCCAGTGTGCTTACTTTATTTGTTGGTGGTAAAAGCAATTTAAAATCAAAGTAAAACAGGGGATGGAATTAGCACAACTGAGAAATCCTAGACCTACAAGATACAGGGTCCATTTGTAGTAAATTTTGATAAGTAAGAGTTTGTCCCATAGGTAAAAGTGATCTACGGCTCCAAGGGAGCCATCTCTAGTAGTCCCTCCAGATCTAACTACAGATTTGGCAGTCCTAAAAGGAAGGGAGTTTAGGGTCACTTATTCTAAATAGCCTAAGGTAGCCTAATGAATTAACTATAGAAATGGTTGAGAAGATGGATGGAGTGTGGGAAAATAAATATAAAAGGGTGAGAAGTATGCTATTGGGTTCAGATCTGCTGGAATTTATGACTCAGATCCAGGTCTGCTATTATAGAAATCCTGTCTAATGGCTACATTATCACCAAAGAGTAGAAAGAATCTAACTCATCCCTGTGCCATGATCCAATCCCTTAAGGTTATAACCTGTCCACTTAAATGGTCACAGACTATCCCATAGGGGAACCACAATCCAGAGATGGGTCAAAACAAGTTTATCATTGTAGGCACTACTTCATCCAGGCTATAAGCTTAGGAATCCAAAGGGAACCTCAACCTCTAAAGCTCTATGTGTGGGGGCTGTATAGGACCATGTTAGCCCAAACACATAGAACCAGCAAGGGATTGAGTACAACCTTCGATCTAGTTGTCCATTGCTTTAGAGGAACTACAATGGTCCAGTCACAAGCCTACAATCTCCATACCCAGATCAGATCTGCCATCTGATGGCAGGTATATACTAATATAGGGGAGTCTGCCTCTGTACAATCTCCCACAAGGCTACAAGCACATGTGCAGAGAAGAAGAATCCATCTTGGATCCTACGGATTGGCTTCACCCTAAGGCTATAGCTTGTCCACTTGAATGGTCACAGACTATCCCAGAGGCTATCCTCCTCATAGAGTTCAAAACAGAACAGTAATATTGCTGCCACCACCATGGTCACAAGGCTACCAGCTCAGGCTCCCATGGGGATTTAAGATCTAGTGGGTCCTATGGTGGGGCTAAGGCTGTATCGGACCATGATAGCCCAGACACATAGGTCTCTTGGATCTGAATGGATCCTTAGAATCAGTCCTCCATTGCTTTGAATCACAGCCAAAGTAATGGCGGATCTCAAGGTAGCAGCCTTGCACAGAGCAACTCTCAAACACACGAATCCCATAAAAGTACAATACCTAATCACAAATTCCATTAATCTAATCTCAATAAACATACATAGGCATGGCCAGCAAGTGCCAAGCCATGGAGAGAGAGAAAAAGAAAAAGGAAAACTACTTACAACTACAGAAGAACAGAAAAGAAAATGATCTCAGATCCCATATCAGTGATAAGGTCTCCGCTATATATGTCCTCCTAAACCTAAACCAGGCTTAAGTTTATATAGCAGTGGGTGTGGCGGCGCATTAGGGTTAGGAAACCCTAATTTTAGTGATGCCACATGGCCTATTAATGATCCTTGGATGCCTCGAGGCGCGTGCAAGGAGATTTGAGCGTAGGAGTGCGTGCCCTAATCACTGAAAATCCCTAGAATGTCCTCTACAGAATGATGGAAGTTGGAGTTCAGAGCTTCGCCAGGTTGCAGTCGATTCCTAGACTTGTCGCGTGGTAGCACTGACTTCGTGAGGATGAGTTAGCATTAAAACTTCAGATGTCGCGGGGTTGCAGCTTCTTGATGCTTTGAGCAGTCGCGAGGTAGATAGTTAAGCTCTCACTGGATTGGGCTTCGCGCAGTTGGATTGCTACTTGTGAATAGCGCGGGAACTGTGCGAGCATTCCATTTCATAATAGATCTTCGCGAGGCTAACTCTGGCTTCACGAGGCTGCTTTCTTCCTGAACAGTGCGAGAACTATGAGAGAAGTTCACTTCTTAATGGAACTTCATGAGGATCCTCGCGAGGCTTTGATAGTTTTTAAACTGCGCGAGAGGTTCTCTTGACATTTGTATCTCGCGGCTACTGCGCGAGGCAAGATTCTGAAGCTCTTCTGTCACTCAACTGCGCAAAAAGTTGTTGTGAAGTCTTGGGAATTCGCGAGGACTACGCGAAGCATATTTTTTTGAATCCTCTGAAGCTTTGGGAAGTTGCGCGAGGCTTTTCTCAGGTCTGGATTCAGTTCTCATTCTTCTAAGGGACTTCTGGGGTAAAAATAGGCTCCTTAGCAGGATTTATGTCCTTATTGCACTGCTATTTATTACCCACAAAAATAGCTTAACAAACATTTATTAAAGGGCTAAGGGTCTAATCACAGGTTAAGTTATGGGGTGAAAAGTGGTACTTTTCAGGTCTTAACACATGCTGAGGCATTACGACTGGTGTTACAAAGATTAGAGAAGTATCAGTTGAAGATGAATCCGAAGAAATGCCTATTCGGAGTAACTTTCGAAAAACTATTGGGATTCATAGTTAGAAAGCAAGGAATCGAAGTTGATCCGTTAAAGGTCAAAGCCATTCTCGAGATGCCACCTCCCAGCAACATCAAAGAACAACGAGGTCTGATAGGAAGACTATAATTTATCAGGAGATTCATCTCCCAGCACTCAGATAGATGCGACCCTTTTTACAGATTACTTAAAGGATGGGTCGAGTGTATATGGGATGACCAGTGTTAGCAAGCCTTCAACAATATCAAGAAGTACCTCCTCAACCCGCCAATACTATCACCACCAGTTCCTGGAAGTCCCCTGATCCTTTACGTGTCAGCAAACGGTAAGGCTATGGGAGTAATTCTCAGACAATATGAAGAAAACGGCAAGAGAGAGAAGGCCATTCACTACCTCTGTAGAATGATGGCTGAGTACGATCACAAATACACGTCAATGGAGAAGACATGCCTTGCATTAGTATGGGCCTCAACAAAACTACGATACTACTTCAAAGCACACAAGATACTAGTCCTAGCACATATGGACCCACTAAAGTACATCTTCAAGAAACCTGATACATCCGAGAAGATTGCTGATTTGTGCCGAAATATGACTATATTTCGTACCCTAATACTGACACTTAGCCATCTGATGAAGGCTATTTGAAGGTTGTTGTGTAGTTCCAGTGACTTTAGGTGCTCTTGACCATTGGATTTTGAGAGGGCATAAAAGAGCATAATTAAGGGCTACAGGAACTTCAGACCAAGAAGCCAATAAAAGCACCGAAATTCATGAAAATAATTGATTGGTCTAGCCTCCACTAGAAGAATGAAGATGTTGCATGTCATAGTCAATCGATTGACAAAGATGGTAGCTTTTCCCCCTTATTTTGAATTTGAATTATTCCAATCGATTGATACAACTAGCTCAATCAATTGAATTCAAATTCAAATGATTTCGCGAAAAGTTAGATTTGAAATTTGAATTTCAATCGATTGAGTCTATTATGAAAGTTTTTCTATCCGCACCCTATAAAAGCGATGCTATGCTTAGGGTTTAGGGGGTTTCTTCTTGGTAGAGTTTCTTAGATTTTCCAAGCTTATCTTTTGCAATTTTTGAATTATAGTTTGTTATTAGGAAAAGAGCGTTGTAAGGAGAGATCTTTTGCTAAATAAAAGCACATTTTTGAGATGGCTGCTGGTTTGCATTGGGTGTGTAGATCAAGGATGAGCGGCTAAAACCACTCGATCAAGGAGTTTGCTAACCCTAGAATTGTAATTTTTCTACAATCAATCACACAATTTCATATCAAACCAATATACTATCATTTAACTACAAAAAAAAATGAATTATAAAAAGTGTGATTATTGATCCAACATACCCTATCCAAACACTATGACTCATCCAATTACGGCATGAATCATGCAAAAGGCATAGTGTATCTCACATTCGAAATCACAGCAATAAGAACCAATCAAATGACATCCTAGATCAGTCTACAAGATCAGATCTAGGTGAAATGACCCTTTTATGGTCGTCGATAACCAAGATCGACGGCTATAAATGGGCATTCGATGATCATATATTAAGCACACACTACTAGCTGAATGATTTAATGATTATAATAAGAAATTGTAGAAATGACAGTAAATCAATTACTCATCTAGGGGTCACTTCCAGCTTGAACGAGGGGTTTTAGCCGCTCATCCTTGATCTACACCCAATGCAAACCGACAGCCATCTCAAAAATGTTCTTTAATTTATCAAAAGATCTCTCCTTACAATGCTCTCTTCCTAATGACAAACTATAATTCAAAAATTGTAAAAGAAAAGCTTGGAAAAATCTAAGAAACTCTGCCAAGAAGAAGCCCCCGAAACTCTAAGCATAGCGTTGCTTTTATAGGGTGCGGATAGGAAAACATCCATAATAGGCTCAATCAATTGAAATTCAAATTTCAATCGATTGATTTCAAATATGAGTTTTGACGGAATCATTTGAATTTGAATTCAATCGATTGAGCTATTTGTATCAATCGATTGGAATAATTCAAATTCAAAATAAGGGGGAAAAGTTGTCATCATTGTCAATTGATTGATTCAGGAGATTCAATTGATTGACTATGACATGCAACATCTTCATTCTTCTAGTGGAGGCTGGACAATTCAATTATCTTCACGGATTTTGGTGCTTTTACTGGCTTCTTGGTCTGAAGTTTCCATGTAGCCCTTAGTTATGCTCTTTTATGCCCTCTCAAGATCCAACGGTCAAGAGCACCTGAAGTCACTAAAACTACACAACAATCGTCAGATAGCCTTCATCGGATGACTAAGTGTCGGTATTAGGGTATGAAATATAGTCATATTTCGTCATAGATCACACCTCGAAACCTACACTTTGCTAGTCCTCAAACAAAGAGAATGAAAATATGATAGAGAAGTAAACTAGCAACATAAAAGAAGATAAATGCCACATTCGTAGGGAGCACGATTGCATTTAGCATATGCAACAAGCCATTAAACCCCTAGGTCATCCCTAGTGGAGGAGTTGTGTCTCCTGAAGGTTTTCAGTAAAGGTACCTACAAACTTCAAAGCCTATACAATTCAACATTTATTTTCATAACCATTAATTGTCAGTCACCTGCGAAACTTTAGTAATAAACATCTAGCCATGCTATTCTTATCAATGCCCATTCAAATTAATTTACTGCTTTATTTTTTCGATGAATCCTTCATTCATTTCTAGAGTGCTGTGCGTGCTTACCGATGCTAAAATTCTTTCATTAGGAAATAAGTCTAAACAAGGAATATTTGGATCCCATGTCTCGACTCAATCCTCACCGTAGATATGCACTCAAAATGAAATCACTTAGATGAATGGGTTGCTTTTTCACACACAAGTGAGAGAGAATTACAATATAATGGAAAGGTCTCACATGATATAAGAAACACGGTTCATCAAATGAATTTAAAAGAAATATCATAAAGGAAGATATTTGTATTTCAATCATGTCATATCAAGCACCATAGGCATTACACTATAACTCTTCACAAGGCATTTACCACTCAAGATTGGATCAAGAAGGTCTTTTCTGGGTTGTAACGGGGCTCGGCTAAAGGTTAAGAAAGAAAGGGAAATCGGGGATCAAATTTCTTTGAGAAACCGAAAACAGAAATACAATTTGATTATCTCATTTTTCATTTTCTTTTGCCAATTTTTCAAAATATTATTATTATTATTATTATTATTTTCTTTCTACTCATTTTTTTCTTTTCCTTCTGAAATCACCTCATATTTTTCATTTTTCTCATTTCCTACCTTTTGCTTTTCCTTCTGCAAGCATCACAACCACACCTTTCTATTCCCTCACCTTCTGTCATTTCCAATTTCCCAAAGATTAAAGGGGTAGGGGTTTTTTGCATTTTCAAACTCATGTGGGGTATGGTTAATATAGCTTAACAGAATATTTAAGGTAAACTTTTCCAACAAGGCTCAAAAGGGTGCTAAAAGGTAATTTAGTATGAGGTGGGGCATTTTAAGCACAAACGAGCCAAAGAAGGCCTTCGATCATTTCTTTTCAAGGTGATAGTGATGCCTGTTTGTATTGAGTTTAAACACAATGAGTTTTAGTGCAATGATATAAAGCATGCAAAATAAACAAATCGAAATAAAGTGTATGAGATTTCAACAATTAAACGCAAATTTCAAAGATACTTCGAATTTATTTTAGCACTCATCAAGAACGAGGAAAAAGTTCTAAAGCTTTTCGAGTTGTAGCTTCCACTAGAATCCTAGGATTCAATATTTTAGTCTAATCTCCTGACTTCGAGATTTAAGCATGGTAATGGTGCAAAAAATTTCTAGATATGAACTATAGATCCATCTTTAAGACTTTGCGTTGGACTAATACTCATGAGCATTATAAATTAACAATGGCCTGGTATTTCTTATTAAAACCTGCAAGCATCAATGATTAAAAATTATGAAAGTCAGGGAAACTCAGGAAAATAGGCTCCACTTTACCCAGTCAATCGATTGACCTGTAAAGATTAATCGATTGAGTAAAGTCTACATCCAGTATCTCTTGGATCAAAGTATCCAGTCAATCGATTGATTTGTATAAATCAATCGATTGAGTGTTAAATTGCAAGATCACTTCTTGGCTAATCATGTCAGTCAATCTATTGAAAATGAAAGTTCAATCGATTGACTGGCACACATTTCACAATCCAAGAACAGACCCAAAATCCCCTCCTCTTTTTATTTATTTATTTATTTTTTAAAACTGCTCAATTCAAATGATTTAGTCATGAAAATTAAACTTCTCACCCTCAAACCTGATGTGTCCAATGTCCTCATTGGTCGACTTTGAAGAGATCAACGACCCCCAAACCTGTGAAATGCATACCATGACTAGAAAGCTGACCAGGTGAAAAGTATTACAATATATAACAATTAATAATATGTAGTAACTACACTTATTGAAAACCAAAAGGAAATTACCCTAATGCAACAATTCAAAGAAACTACCCTAAAAAAAAAGTGAAAATTAAATCTAAACAACCTAAAACTAAATCGAAAACTTAAAACTAAATCATAGCCCTTAGTCATCATTAGAAGCCATCCCTGGCTTCGGTTGTGGGAACATCATCCTCCACATTTCTTTGGTGATGCCAACTGCGCCTAGCAGTGGTATCGGGGCACGTGCTGGTGAGGTTAGTGGGGTGTGTGGTGGAGGAACCATTGGCAGCTGAACATTTAATTCTGCCCATAAAGATGTTGGAATTAAATTCATGGCTGGGTTATTGTCGGCCTTGATTGAGTGAGTGAATGGTGGATGGTTTTTTAGGGGTGGAGGTGGGTGCGGTGAGTCGATGGACATCAAATCTGATGGTGATTTTGGTGAAGGCGGAGGTGATGGTTCTGAATCGAGGTTTATGATCTCGCGATTTGAGACATCAAAATATAGTGGAGATGCAATGCGACGGGCCCTCTTGCTAGCCGGTTTGGCTAAACATTTTATTGCGGAGCGAGTGTGGTATCTGATGGACTCCATTGATCAAAGCTAGGGATATCGAAATTCTTGACTAAGGAAATTGAAT
Source organism: Chloranthus sessilifolius (assembly GCA_021018995.1). NCBI lineage: Eukaryota > Viridiplantae > Streptophyta > Magnoliopsida > Chloranthales > Chloranthaceae > Chloranthus > Chloranthus sessilifolius. The sequence goes on along the minus strand of CM037592.1, from coordinate 31,010,448 downwards.
TAGAAGAGCTAAACCTAAAAGGTGAATAAATAAATAAAAACTATCCTAAAACGCTTTAATCTAAAAATGAAACAAAAATTTAATTTTGAGGTGCCAAATTGGAATTTGCGGGATTTTGCATCAGTCAATCGATTGATTATGAAAATTCAATCAATTGACAATGACAGATTGGACAATGGACTGTCAGCTGGGTTAATCATCTTCGTGAATAGAAATTTCCCTTTTTTTAAGCGTGATTTTAATTTCAAAAGTTTCTATTCTCATTTGACTTAAATCAGACTCAATTGATTGAATATTGCATTTCACTCGATTGATATTAATTATGGGGCAAATTAAGCCACCGAAAAACTGAAAACTTTCCAATTAAAAGCATTCCAAAATTAGGGAGAATCTATTTAACTTAAGTGATATTTCCATGGTCCATTATCAATCGATTGAAAATGACTTTTCAATCGATCGAATTAACATTATCACCCTGAGAGAGAATTGAATACCCATTATATTCATACTTTCTCAATCGATTGAAATAGAACATCAATCGATTGACTGATGCAATTGGCCAATAATTCGAAAAGTAACAGAAGGTTTCACACCAAAATAAGATTGATTTCCATTAAACTTTTAGAGATTTCTTCCATTACAGTCCCCATGTCACAAAATCCTAACAAATTAAAATCCTAGCAAACAAAAACAAACTAAAATCCTATCAAACCATGGTACTCAACCCGTCCATCCGTGCCTCGAGGCGAGCAACTGCTCCCTCAACATTGAAATCTGGAACCTCTTCAGGACAAGGTCTTTGTAAGCTGCCACGTTGGCGTTGTGCAGGGTTTGGTTGGGGGGGGGGGGAGGAGGAGGTATATCATCAACATCATGGGGTTGCAACGCAACTGGTGCATTTCGAATGATCGCTTTAATGCTTTTATTCCACACATTTGGGCCATACTAATAAAATTGCATGTCACCCATCACCCTGTCATCGAAAATCGGGCACCCGAGTTGGTCCAATAGGTTCATGATGTAGTGAGGAAAGTATAGAAGAAGGGCATCTCTCTTGCGTTCCGAAGAGGTGACAACAATATCGTTGTGACACCACCACATTTCATCGAGCATTAAATCGGGAGCATCAAACCAAGTGTTTGTGTGGGCCGCTTAAAGTGCTGCCACACGGTTCTTAGTCCTCTCACTCTTTGTACCATGCGGTAGTAGATTGTTTGACATCACGATATCCCAGAATAAGATGTCCATAGGCAAAGCCGCCCGCTTCGTACACATTCCTGAACTGTGCCTTCAACCACACATGTTTATCATGATCTCCTGATTGAGTGCTATGGCCGGATCGATCTGATGATTGGCTGGTCGGATCGCAAAGAAGTTAAATGCTCTGGCCAGATCTGCGGCATGTACGTGGTAGTTCTAATTATCAATCAGAACGCGAATATATGCAAAACCCGATTGGGATCATGATGCTGACACCCACTCCAGATTTTGATAAAAGAGGCGAATGAGACGGTACGAGACGTCAATTGGAGGTGGTGCAAGCAACATTTCTAGATGCATGGCTTCGATGAATTCTATTAAACGCGCAGCCTCTACAATCCGACGGAATTCAGTAAGATCAAAGAAGTTCTCGGTTTGAATATGCCGATCCACGTAGTCTTCATTAGGTATTCGCATTGGATTGTTATCGGGATGGGGTGGTCGATAGATTGGAGATCCGGGTGCTGCCATTTTGATAGTACGAGGGAATTTGAGAGGAATGAAGAGGGTCTGGTTGAATGATTCGTGCAGACAATTGGAGAAGAAGGGACCACGGGCTATTCCTTAAATCCAACTTCTTTTGCAAGCGGTTGGTGTAAACCGTAATTTTAATCGATTGAGAATGAAATTTCAATCGATTGACTTGAACAAAGACGTTTTTCCTAGCCCAAAAATTCAATGCTCAGCGTCGTTTCGATGGAATTTCTTGAAGAGACGTGACATTTATTTCTTGGGAAACGGCAGGTGTCAGTTGGGCCGTCATGTTAATCGATTGAATATTGATTTTTAATCAATTGACAAGAACAAACAAGTTGAATTATCTGCTAGATGGGAAGATGCGACTTTGACACATTGGACTCCGAAAACTGATAGACACTTCTTTATGTCAATCGATTGAAATGGAAATATCAATAGATTGACATAAATACATCACTGAAGTGATTGGCAATTGAAAAGATGTGAAGTTGACGTTAGGTTGACAGCAAGTGCAGACGGTGAATCTGTCAATAGGTTGAAAGTGACACTATCTTAATCGATTGAGACGAACTCCAAACACCGAGATGGAAGTTGATCGATTGATAGGAATGTTACATCAATCGATCGACTGAAAAGTTCTCACATGAACACGAATTGATCCTATCGGGTCAATCGATTGATTTTACTAAATCAAGCGATTGACCAAGAAACACTAATTCTATCCCACAAATGTAAGGGATGAAATACATTATGAAACACACACACACTGGGCTGCCTCTCGGGAAGCGCTGAGTTTAAATGTCGACAGCTCAACCTTTCAAATTTCAACTCTCTGGGTCACTAAGATACATTGATTCAATCCATATTTGGGTTATTGGTCTAAACATTGGCTTAAGACGTTGCCCATTTACCTTGAAGATGCACTTATCCTTAGGATCCCTGATCTCGATTGCACCATGTGTGGTGGTGGATATGATCTGAAAAGGTCCTTCCCATCTCGACCTCAGTTTTCCTGGATGGAGTTTAAGCTTCCAATTAAACAACCAAACCTTTTGTCCTATGTGGAATTCCTTCTAAAAAATTGATTGATCATGCAATTTCTTATATTGCTCCTTGTATAGCCTTGAGTTTTCATACACATCGTAGCGTAGCTCTTCCAACTCGTTCAATTGCAGCCTACGATTGGAACCTGCCTCTTTCATGTCGAAATTGAATCTCTTTATCGCCCAGAATGCCTTATGTTATAATTCGACTAGGAGGTGACAGGCTTTACCATACACAATTCTAAAGGGCGACATTCCAATTGGTGTCTTGAATGCAGTGTGATATGCCCATAATGCATCGGATAAGTACAATGACCAATCCTTTCTATCTAGTCGCATAGTTTTGTCTAAGATCCGCTTGTATTGGAAACCTCTACTCGACCACTAGCTTGTGGGTGGCATGGGCTGCGACCTTGTGAGTGACACCATATTTCTTCATTAATGTCATAAAATGGCTATTGCAAAAGTGCGAACTACCATTAGTAATGATTGCTCGGGGAACCCTGAATCTATCGAATACATTTTCCTTCAAGAACCTTACCACCACCTTATGGTCGTTCGATCGTGTTGCCACAGCTTCCACCCATTTTGATACATAGTCGACAACAACCAAGATGTATAGGTAACCGAAAGAAGGGGAAAAGGCCCCATGAAGTCGATCCCCCACACATCGAAAATTTCAACAATCAAAATTGGGTTCAATGGCATCATATTTCGTTATGAAATGTTCCCAAGCTATTGACATTGTTGGCATTCTTTATAGAATCTTACTGCATCTCGAAAAATGGAGGGCCAGTAAAATCCGCTTTGAAGAATTTTATGTGCAGCCTTTTGTCCTCCAAAATGGCCTCCATAGGCCCCAGCATGACAGAAATTTATAATGCTCATTTGCTCTTCCTCTGGTATGCATCTTCTATTTACCTGATCTGAACAGAATTTGAACAAATGTGGCTCTTCCCGAAAGTAGTGTTTTAGTTGGGAGAAGAAGAGATCATTATCATTTCTACCCCACTGCATAGGGATTCTGCCAGTGACCAAATAGTTTCCAATGTTTGCAAACCAAATTTTTTTTGTAGCTGATGTATCTATTGCCATTAATTATTCATTCGGGAATATTTCACGGATGGTCTCTAGCAAAAATTATTCTTTAGGTAGAATTTGTGACAAATGATAAACGACTACATTTTCAACCCCCTTTTTATCTTTAATTTCAAAGTAGAATTCTTGGAAGAGCAGGACCCATCGGATTAACCTTGGTTTCGTATCCTTCTTTGCCAATAAATATTTCAACGCAGAGTGATCTGAAAAGACCACAATTTTTGAACCGAGCAAATAAGACCATAATTTATCCAGTGCATACACCACAACTAACAATTCATTCTCTGTTGTGGTGTAATTCAGCTGCAAATCAATTAGTCTTTTACTAGAGTAGTAAATCACATGAGGTAATTTTCCTACCCTTTGCCCTAGGACTGCTTAATAACATAGTCCGATGCGTCACATATAAGTTCAAAAGGAAGCGAATAATCTGGAGGTTGGATTTTCGGAGCATTTGACAGCAACTCTCTCAGTTTCAAAAAGGCCTTCATGCAATTCTCATTAAAGTCAAAAGGAACATCTTTTTTAAGCAAGTTACATAATGGCTTAGCGACCTTACTAAAATTTTTGATAAATCTTCTGTAAAATCTAGCATGCCCCAAAAATGATCGAATTTGATGAACATTTTTTGTGGTGACAAATTAGCAATTAAGTCAACTTTTGCCTTGTCGACTTCAATTCCTTTTCTTGATATGATGTGCCCAAAAACTATTCCCGGTTGAACCATAAAATGGCTTTTCTCTCAGCTTAAAACAAGATTTGATGTCACACAGCGTTGTAATACCTGTGATAGGTGATGCAGGCATAATTCAAAGGTCTTCCTAAAGACAAAGAAGTCGACCATGAACACTTCGATGAATTTATCAACCATATCAGAAAATATGACTAACATACACTGCTGGAAAATGGCAGGAGCATTGCAAAGGCCGAATGACATTCTGCGATATGCAAATGTACCATAAGGACAAGTAAAAGTTATTTTCTCTTGATCTGTTAGAAATAGAGGTACTTGGTTGTACCCCGAGTATCCACCAAGAAAATAGTAGAATTCTTTCCCTGCCAGTTTCTCAAGAATCTAATCAATAAATGGAAGGGGGAAATGATCTTTTCTTGTGGCGGAGTTCAATTTATGATAATCGATGTAGATGCATGACCCAGTAGTCTTGCGTGTAGGCACCAATTCCCCTTCAGTGGTTTCTTTCACTGTAATTCCTGACTTTTTGGGAACAATTTGGACTGGACTTAACCATCCACTATTGGAGATTGAATATATGATTCCAACATCGAGCAACTTGATGATCTCCTTTAGAATGGCTTCTTTCATGTTTGGGTTAAGTTGTCTCTGTGCCTCCCTTGATGGTGTACTATCATCTGTTAAGACTTGAAAAGTACCACTTTTCACCCCTTAACTTAACCTTTGATTAGACCCTTAGCCACCTAATAAGTTCTTGTTAAGTGTTTTGTGTAGGTAATAATCAGCAGTGAAATAAGGCCAGGAATCCTGTTAAGGAGCCTGCTTTGGAACCAGATATCCCTTAGAAGAATGAACTCTGAATCCAGACCTGAAATGAGCCTCGCGTAGCTAACCCAAGCTTTAGAGGATTCAGGAGAAATATGCCTCGCACAGTTCAACTGAGCTTCCCAAGACTTTACAGCAACCTTTCACGCAAATGAGTGACTAAAGAGCTTCAGAAACTCAAACTCGCGCAGCTCTCACGAAGCTCAAGAGTAGAACACATCGCGCAGTGTCTCGCAGTTCAAAGCAAACCTCTCTCAATCTCGCGCAGTTCGCTCAGAATGGCTAAGGAGAGAGAGCTTCAGAAGATTCCTCGCGCAGCTGTCGCGCAGTCGTTGCAGGATGCAATTATCAGAAGAAGAACGCCTTGCGCAGTTCTCGCGCCATTCAAGAAAGAAAACATCCTGGCGAAGGCAAAGCCAACCTCGCAAAGATCAAGTGAGACATAGAGCCTCGCACAGTTCAGAACTCAGTAGAGCCTCACGAGGTAACTCGCGAAGTCCAGTAAAGAGAAGTGCTCACGAAGTTCTCGCACTGCTGAAATTCACTCTCGCAAAGATCAGCCCAGCGAAGACCGAGCAACCTCGCGACTGCTTGAACTTCAACCCCGCGACACTTGAGACTGTGTTTTCTATTCAACCTCGCAAAGCCCAATCCAGCGAGAGCGTAATTCTCTACCGCGCGACTACCTGAAGAGCAAACCAAGGTAACCTCGCGACGGCTAAAGCTTCAGTGTCAAATCATCCTAGCGAAGAGCTACCACGCGACAAGTCTGGGAAACTACAGCTACCTAGCGAAGCTCTGACCCTAAACTTCCATCTCTTCAGCAGAGGACCTTTTGGGTATTTCCAGTGATTAGGGCACGCACTCCCACACTCAAATCTCCATGCACGTGCCTCGAGGCATCCAAGGATCATTATTAGGCCACGTGGCATCGTTAAAATTAGGGTTTCCTAACCCTAATGTGCCGCCACCCCACTGCTATATAAACCCATACCTGAGCTTAGGTTTAGGTATCTGGGAACCCATCTCAGATCATTTTTTCTTTTCTCTTTCTTTTTAGCAGTAAGTAATTTTCTTTTTCTTTCCTTCTCTCCATAGTCCAGCACTTGCTGGCTATGCCTTTGTATGTGTTTTTGAATTAGATCAATGGAAGTTCTGTAATAGGATCTGTACTTTGTGGGATTGGTGTTTATGTTGCTGTGCAAGGTCACGCCTTGTGATATGCCATTGCTTTGGCTGTGTTTCAAAGAAATGGAGGACTGATTCTAAGGGCCATTCAGATCCAAGTGACCTGTGTGTCTGGGCTATCATGGTCCTACAGCCTTAGCCCCACCACAGGACCCACTAGATCTGAATCCCCATGGGAGCTTGAGCTGGTAGCCTTGTGAGCATGGTGGTAGCAGCGATATTCTTATTTTATTTTGGGCTCCGTGAGGAGGATAACCTCTGGGATAGTCTGTGACCATTTAAGTGGATAGATTATAACCTTAAGGTGATTCTAATCCACCGATCCAAGATGGATCCTTCTTCTTTACACCTGAGCTTGTAGAAGCCTGGTGAGAGATTGTACAGAGGCAGACTCCCCTATATTTGTATAGATTCGCCATCAGATGTTGGATCTGATCTGGTTTTAGAGATTGTAGGCTGGTGACTGGACCATTGTAGCCTCGTTCAAGCAATGGACAGCTGGATCGAAGGTTGTACTCAATCTCTTGCTGGTTCTATGTGTCTGGGCTATCATGGTCCTACATCCTTAGCCCCACATATAGAACTTTAGAGGTTGAGGTTCCCTATGGATTCTTGAGCTGGTAGCCTGGATGAAATAGTGCCTGTAATGATTTACTTGTTATGTTTTGACCCATCCCTGGATAGTGGCTCCCCTATGGGATAATCTGTGACCATTCAAGTGGACAGGTTATAGCCTTAAGGGTGGAATCATGGCAGAGTGATGGGTTGGATCCTTTCTCCTCAGTGGTTATAATGTAGCCTCTGGACAGGATTTCTATAACATCAGATCTAAATCTGAGTTACAAAACTTCTCTGACCTTGGCTCAATAACGTACTTGTCACCCTTTTTACACTTATTTTCCACACTCCATCCATCCTCTCAACCCTTTCTGTAGTTTAGATATTAAAATACTTAGAATAAGTGACCTTAAACTCCCCTCCTTCTAGGACTACCAAATCTGTAGACAGATCTGGAGGGACTACTAGAGACGGCTCCCTTAGAGCTCTAGATCACCTTTCCCTATAGGACAAACTCTTATCAAAACTTGCTACAAAGGACCCTGTATCTTGCGGGTCTAGGACTTCTGAGTTGTTCTGGATTCACCCCCTGTTTTACTTTGTCTTTGATTTTTAAATAACTTTCACCACCAACCAATAATGTAAGCACACCAGAAGTCGTCAACAAGTTTTTGGCGCCGTTGCCGGGGAGAGATATCTATTAGTAGACCCTTAGTTTTTGTATTCTTAGTATTCTTTGCACATGTGAATAATTGATACTGCTGACATAATTTTGAACCTTTCTTATAGATCTAGACAGCAGTAGTGAAGGATAGTTGGACTGCAATTGGAGCTTAGCTACCTCTGTTTGCAAACTCTCTGACTTTTAAAGCTCTGTCTATCTTTCTTAAAAAAAATTTTTAGTAGTATCTAGGATAGTGTAAATGTATTCTTTGAATAGCTGTAAACTAGTTTGATAAATTTTTTAGTGCACAATCATTCTTTTGCGATGTGCTTGCAAGAAGCTTTTCTTGCTGTTGGTGTGCTTGTATGCTAGGGAGGAGATCCCTTAGCCCTGCTTTAGAGCCTCTTAACCCTGAGTTAGAAAGGGGAAGAAGACTTAGAAGAGACAGGCACACCACAGGAGAGCCCCCAAGTGAATCTGTGACAGCAATTATGGGTGAAGAACAACCCAGAACCCTCAAGGAGTTGAATGCTCCGGATGACTATAACTCCCCTTTTAGCATTCAATTCCCTGATGTTTAGGGGAACTATGAGATAAAAACTTCAATCATCCAGATGCTGCCTGCTTTCCATGGGCTTAGCAAAGAGGACCCTTACAAGCATATTGACCAGTTCTTGGCCTTGTGCACCACTTTTAATATCACTGGTTTGGGACCTAAGGCTACTAGGCTCAGACTCTTTCCCTTCTCTCTGAAGGATAGGGCCAGTACCTGGCTGACCACTCTTCCCAACAATAGCATTGCTTCATGGAAAGACCTGCAGACCAGATTCCTAACCAAGTTCTTCCTTGAGACCAAAACTAGCCAGTTGAGGAAGGAGATTCTTGTATTTGCTCAATCCCCAACTGAGGATTTTAACCAGTCCTGGGATAAGTTTAAAGAGATGCTCAAACAATGCCCCCACCACAAGATCCCTGAGTGGCAGCTTGTACAAAGCTTCTACAATGGGATTGATGAGAAAAATAGAGACATGGTCGATGCCTCTTGTGGTGGATCCTACATGCACAAAACTGCTGAGGAGGCATGGGAACTGTTTGAGGTGATTAGTGAGAATGCTTTTCAAAAGCCATCTCTGGCAAGAACTAGTCAGGAATCTGAGTCAAAGGTGGTGCCTGCTGCTGGATCAAGAGGAAGAGTTTATGAGGTGTCTGGGAACAATGACCTGCAGCTGCAGATGGCAAACCTCTCTATGAAGTTTGATAAATTATTGACTGTGATGCAACCCAGAAGGGCTGCTCATGTGGCTGAGGCATGTCTGATATGCCTGTCCCCACAGCACACAGTGGAGGAATGTCCATCTGCAGGGCAATTTCCTGAATTGATGTTAGAACATGCTGCTGCTGCTCAATCTTATGGCCAGCAACAATCTGGGGGTTACAATAGGCAGCCATATGGATACCAACACCAAAATGCTGGTTACCAATGGAGAGATCACCCAAATCTGAGGTGGAAGCAGGACAACTACATGCAGCCCCAGCAGATGTTGGCCTTACCACAAAGGCCACAGCAGTAGTTCAATCAAGGGAATGCCCCTAGGTCTACCTTCCAGCACCTTCAGCAACCCCATCAGCAGTAAAATTAGTTGGTCTTACCCCCTTCTCAACCTAGAAATACTTGTTTCGAGGACCAGGTCTTGACATCACTGTAAAACCTGGGTTCCTTGACTCAGACTGTGAACTCTCATGGTCAGAGCATCAAGAAGATGGAAGAACAAATTGGACAACTAGCGAACACCTTAGCCAAAAGAGAAGAGGGAAGGTTGCCCAGTCAACTAGTGGTTAATCCCAAGGGCCAATTTTTGATTGGTGAAGGATCCTCCAACCCTGAGGGGGATCTTTCATTAAATTAATGATTAAGAACTGTGCACCGTTGTATGATATGTATTCTACAGTTGATAGGAATTGTTAGCGATCTTGTTGGAATCTGAGTTTAGTGCTTTAATGCCTACTTTTATACTAGCTCCCCATGTTTGATAATTTCAAGTGATTGAATGATAATGTAGTATTTGAATGCTTTTCATGATGTACGAATTTAATGCCTTGAAAGTATGGGAATTTGTAAATGCTTTATAATGCTTGGGGGTGTCCCTGGAAGAGAGTCTGTGAGAGAATCCACCCATAAAGTCAGGGTCAAACAACTGACTCATGGGTGAGTGAATTCTAACTCGGTTAAGCCATCGCGGGGTTCTGAATAATGGGTTTGGTCCCCTCTCGCGCAATTCATAAAGAACTACTTTGTTTCTTTGCCATGAAGTTTCAGATATAACTGGGTGGGCTGCCTCGCGCAGTTTAAAGGAACATCTAATCTCGCGACCCATTCATTCCCAGCCAGCGAGCGGACATTTTCAAAGCGCGCCGAGCCTCGCGATATTTAAATCCCACCCCGCGCTGCTTTTCTTTACTGCTTTCTCTTTCCTCTCCTACCAGCGAAACCCTAACTCCCACTCCTCTCAACCTCCCTCCTCCAGCATCCTGTCTACAGTTCATTGTTCACTTTGAAATTCTGGATTTTTGTTCTTAAAGCTTCCATCAATAGTTGCCCCCTGCTAAGAGCTCTTGAGATCCACCGTGCATCTAATTGAAAAGAACCCTAACTTTTAAGGTTAGACTCAGCTCCTGATCTTTCCTTTCAAAATTTCAACTGCACACTCACCAAGGAGAGTTGTGATGGCTCCTAAAAGCGCACCTGTGAAGAGAGCCAGGGACAAGGCCACTGTGGAGCCTACCCCTAAGAAAGCCAAGTCCTCTACGGCACAACACAAAGGGAACGAGATGGTTCCTGAGGTGGCTGCACAAACACCTGATTATTCTACACCCTTTGAGCTCCTCATTTCCATTCCCTTAGAGCCTGAAGCCATTTTTGATATCTCTTTCTTTGAATCAAAGCCGTTGTCAGCACCTGCCATTGAGTTCTTGCGCAAGGCTGGTTTGTTCCCCTTGATGCAAATGATTCCTGCACTAGCCTATCTTAGATTAGTGCAACTCTTTTACCAACACCTTAGGGTCAGACCAGACATACAGGGGCAGCCAGGCCTCCTTGTGTTAGTTGATAATTTTGAGATGTTGCTTAACCCAGAGTTAATTGCTGAAGTCATGGGCATCCCGACCATTTTTAAGCTAGCGGATATGGTGGCCTGTGAGTGCCTCTCTCGATACCATTGCCCAAGCCATTACGGAGGCTTGAAGGCCACAGGACTCCATCGAGAAGATGGGATTTGGATCCCAAGTCATTTCATCGATCAAGTGCTAAGGAAGAATATCTCTTGCTCGACCATCGCTAAAGAAAGGAGGACACCAATTGCTGATGCTCTCTACTCTTTCTCTCTGGGCCACGAATTTAATGCTGCATGGTTGATTTTTGAAGCCATGAAAGACATGATGGTGAAGCTTGGGCTGCAAAAGAAGGTCCACACTCTCCCCTATGGAAGACTCATCACCAGACTACTTCTGAGGGGAGGGTACAAGATACCAGTGGGGGAGTTATCTGTTGACCTCACTCCCACCACTTTTGCCAAAAGACAATGGGGGATCAACAGAAGTCTAATGGATCCCCAGAAGAAGAAGAAGAAGAAGGCTGAAGCTCGGAATGTCTCCGAGCAGGGAGAGGGAGCTGCTGTGGCAAAGGCCACCCTTGCCCCCAAAAAGAAGGCTAAAACCCCTGCCCCAAAGAAGGTGGCGCGAGCTTCTGTCACCTCTGCTTCTGCAGCAATCCCTCCATCCACCACACTTGCCTCTCCACTACCTTCTTCACCTATTACATCTCTCCCTTTCCCTCTTTTATCTCCTTTTTCCATTCCACCTCCCACTATTATCTGTACCTGGGAAGAAAGTGTTGAACCCCAGGACAACACTCCACCTTCACCCACCATACCTCAATACATAGCCCCAGTCTCTCCCATATCATCTGATCCACACCCTTACAGCCCCCCTTGATAACCTACCTTAAAAGGAAAACCTCCCACACTACCCCTGCCTCATCTTTACCCACTTCCACCTCCCCTGTCCTTCCCATAGACACACCCCTTATTGACCAACCCTTAGTCCCACCTCTCTATGACCTGGACTTTAACCTAGCCACCACTTCAGGGTATCAAGTCTTCATGACCACCTTGCTTGATACCTTGCCCACCCATGACATCCCTCTCCCTGAGTCCCCTCTCCCTTCACCACATCATTTGCCAGACCCTTCACCTTCCCCCTCTACCACTTTCCATCATGCCCCCACTTCCCCTTTCCAACCTGTTCCTTCAAATCCTCATACTCCACCTCAACCAACCTCAAATACCCTTACTCATATCCTTTCCCTCATACATGACATCCAAACCCAACTATCCAACACCACACAGACCGAAGCCCAAATGCAAACTGACATAACCACCATACAATTCACCCTTCACACATTAACAAACCCACCAATCCCAACACAACCTCCTACCACCCCATTGACCCAACCCCCTTCCACCTCTGACTCCCCAGTTCCAACAGACCCCACCCACATTGACTTACCTCCACCCTTCCTCCTCCATGACACCATACCCGACCACTCTTTTCCATCTCTACCTATCCTACCCCCTCTAATACTACCTCCCCCTCAATTTACCAACACTTCTACCCAAACTGACCCCATTCCATTCCCATCCACCTTTCCCATTCCACCCCCTATTTGCACCCCACCTTCCATTTCAACCCTTCACCATCCCTTCTTCCCTTACCTGAACCATCCACATCCATGCCCTTCCTTCATTTCACTTTCCACCCATACCTTCCATTCCCCTCTTCTCCCACCCCTCCTCAATTCTTGACCATTCAACCAGACCACCCCAACCATTTCTACAACCCCAACTTTTCTCCCCAGGATCCATCACCATCTCCTCCTTCCACTCCATTTCTACCAATCTTGCCCAGACACTCCTACTACACCCTCCTACTTCACCCTCCTCCATGCCATGAGGAACAATCCCTATATCAAGAGGATGTTCTCAATGGCATAGCTTTCAAGCCATCGAATATCCCTTACTGCGAAACTTAGTGACTTGAAGCTTGCTCACCACAGCGGTGAGATATTCCAAAGGGTGGGAGGCAATTTTGGAGACATCAAATGCACGAACAAGGCTGCAACAATGTATTCTGTAATGACTCGAGATTGAAAAGGCCAATGCGAGAGAGGGTGAAAAGCATAACAGCTATTAGAGAAAAATTGAACAATGCTCAGAGATCACTCGACTCAAGAAGGAGCTTGCAGATACCAATCTCTGTGGGCTAACAAGAAAATTGAAATCTTGGAGCAGAGTTGCCTTCTCGTCCCAACCTACTTAGGCCACCCCCATCGCCACCGCTCCCCCTGAGGCCCCATCTTCTTCCACACAACCAGGCCCATCTTCTTCCACCGCCCCTACCCCAACCCCTACACAATCTATTCCCCCAACTCCCACAACCCCACTCCGGTAGCTCCTCCTGTTCCTCCTCAAATGCCTACTGCAGTTCCTTTTGCAGTACCTACACAACCTGTTGCTCCTACTGTAATCCCTACTGCAGTTCCTGCTCCTCCCTCAGTGCCCCCCCTATTCCCTCTCCTGCTCTTAAAAGAAAATGCACCCCTTCCAAGAAAAAGCCCACTTCTAAAAGAGCCACTGCAGCCCAAAAAGGCAAAAGGTTGGCCCCTCCATCCCCACCTCCAAAGGTCACCAGAGCTTCTGCTCAGGATGATCCCCATGGGCGCCTACTTTCCAAAGAAGAACGCAAACAGGCTGCTGCTGCCCTTGGATTGGACCCTACTGAGCTCTTTCCTTCTGACTCAGACTCTGGTGCTGCACCACCTACGGATCCCAGTGCCCAACCTACTGTTGCTGCTCCTTCATCCGGCCCTGCTGCACAATCCTATCCTTAGCGAAGGAAAGTTGCTGCAAAGAGAACTAGTCCCCCAAGTCGCTCTTTGAAAATTGGAAAAGAAACATTTGCCCAGTCTGAGGAGGCACCACCACTAAGCCAGCCCGTGAAGGGAAGAGCCCTGCCATTCCTACAGCCAAAGTACCAGATCCATCTCCTATGGCTCCCCCTAAACCAGAAAAAGGGAAAAGTCCTCTCCTGTCTCAGGTGAAAGCCCAAGCTAAATCCCCCGTTGCCCCTCCTGAGCCATCACCAACCCAATCACCTCTTATTCCCCCTCTGCATCAGCAAGGGCAAGCCTCCAAAGGTAAGGGCCCCAAAGGAAAATCTCCCACCAAACCCCCTGAGCTAACCGCTGCTAAATCTTCGGAGATCCCTCCTAAACCCAAGAAGAGAAAAATGAGGGTCTGGGCTCCAACCATACCCAAAACTCCCGAGCAAAGAAAGGCAGTGAGGGAACGAAAGAAGAAAGAAGAAGAGGCTCTCCTGCAAGATCATGCAAAGAAGATGGGATGGGACAAGTTTTGAGACAGATTCTAACTAGATTGTACCTAGGAATTTCTCTGTTTCTTTTGCAATTGTTTTCTTGTATTTTGTACATTTCTAATTTTTCATAGACTTTTCCCCTGTCTTTACTATCTTGCTTTGCCTGTTGTGTGTTTTGTTCCCTGTTCTTTCCTTTTCTTTTAGCATCATTAGTTCTGCTACACATTCACCTTTGAACCAGTGAGGACACTGTTCCTCATAGGTTTGGGGGTGTGCCAGGCAGACCCTGCCAATGGAATAGCTAACATAAGTGCAGTAGACTCATCTGAGCAATATGGAAATGGACCCCTGTTCACTTCAGAATCATGAAATTAAGAAGTTTAAAATTTATGCAAACCTTGGACATTATAAACTTCTAATATTCCACATTTCCATGATAATATCACCAAGGAAACCTACTTGTATCAGCACTTAGTGAATCATTAGAGAGATAAAAAGGTGAGGACATACTTGAAAGTTCAAAGGATGACCATAACTAGTGAGAATTGGGCCTATAAAATTTTTCTATTCTTTGAGGAGTAACTAAGGCATTTCTTTTAGTTCTAAGGACTGGCTGAGTCACTGTGCTCACTAGAAGTTAGGTAACTCCAAGTTGAAACAACTGACAGTATTCATGAGACCTAGGAAAGGATCAAGGCCTTCTCTTGGACAGTTTGAGCCTAAAAAGACCAATCCTAAAGCAACTGCCCTTGTCCATACCCCCCTTTGAGCTTTAAATCCTAAATTTCTTCAAAATACACCTGAGTACTTGAACCTGAACCTATGAACCTGATTCAACCTACCCTCACTCTGAGAATTCAGAAGGTAAAGGAGAAAGAGTTGAAGATGGACTAGTTATGGTCAACATTAGGTGAATGGAGAAGAAGGATCTCAAAAATCAAGATGGTATAGTGGCGAGAACATGGTGGCATTTCTGAAAAGCAAAAACAAAACAAAAAGAAGGAAACTCCAGTAAAAAGAAATAAAAATAATAATGAAGAGGAATAAGGGAGAAGTCAAGAGAAACTTTCATTGGAAAAATCAAAATCAAGAAGAGAAACTGATCACTTCAAATCGGAAAATCTCAAAGAAGATGAAGGGAGCTGAATTATGGAAGGTGAAGTCATGAACCACCTCTGTGACCTACTGATTTCTCAAATTGGAACCCCTTTTCAACCTTCCATTCTTTTTAACCCTATCTCATAAGTCACATTACTGCCCAGTTAAAAGCCCTTGTGATCCAAAGATGAGTGAGCTGTCACGTGAAGATAAGGAATTATCCAATCTATGGTGAGGAACTGCCAATGATGTCAGCACTTAAGAACTCTGCCTATGCTCATGCTTATAAACCCATTTGGGGGATGTAACTGCTCTTGAGCCTGTGAGAAAATGAACCCCTCAACGAACCTTTATGAGAGTATGCCCTGCAAAGTTTTCTTTTGGGTCTGAACTTGAATGCATTATGTATGACCTTAACCTAATTTTTTGACATAAGGATAAGCTCAATGCTGACACACACTTGTGTAGTTTTCTGTGATTACAAACTATTTGGAAATGCTATACAATCATGAGAGTTTATGCTGTTTATGTTACTGTGCAATCAATGAATTAAATTTCTTTTATGTGTACTGATTCAAGAGTAGACTAAATTTGACTCCACTAGGGATCACCTAGGGGTTTAAAAGGCTTGGTACATATGCTAAATGTATCCGTGCTCCCTACGAAAGTGGCATTTAATTTTTAGAGTAGATTTAATGTAGCTTTGCTAAGGGACTAGCAAATATTAGGTTTGGGGGTGTGTTAAGACCTGAAAAGTACCACTTTTCACCCCTTAACTTAACCTTTGATTAGACCCTTAGCCACCTTATAAGTTCTTGTTAAGTGTTTTGTGTAGGTAATAATCAGCAGTGAAATAAGGCCAGGAATCCTGTTAAGGAGCCTGCTTTGGCACCAGATATCCCTCAGAAGAATGAACTCTAAATCTAGACCTGAAATGAGCCTCGTGCAGTTGACCCAAGCTTTAGAGGATTCAGGAGAAATATGCCTCGCGCAGTTCAATTGAGCTTCCCAAGACTTTACAGCAACCTCTCGCGCAGATGAGTGACTGAAGAGCTTCAGAAACTCAAACTCGCACAGCTCTCACGAAGCTCAAGAGTAGAACACATCGCGCAGTGTCACGCAGTTCAAAGCAGACCTCTCTCAATCTTGTGCAGTTCGCTCAGAACGGCTGAGGAGAGAGAGCTTCAGAAGATTCCTCACGCAGCTGTCGCGCAGTCGCCGCGGGATGCAATTATCAGAAGAAGAATGCCTCACACAGTTCTCACGCCATTCAAGAAAGAAAACATCCTAGTGAAGGCAAAGCCAACCTCGCAAAGATCAAGTGAGACATAGAGCCTTGCGCAGTTCAGAACTCAGTAGAGCCTCGCGAGGTAACTCGCGAAGTCTAGTAAAGAGAAGTGCTCGCGAAGTTCTTGCACTGCTCAAATTCACTCTCGCGAAGATCAGCCCAGCGAAGACAGAGCGACCTCGCGACTGCGTAAATTTCAACCCTGCGACACTTGAGACTGTGTTTTCTATTCAACCTCGTGAAGCCCAATCCAGCGAGAGGGCAATTCTCTACCGCGCGACTGCCTAAAGAGGAAACTAAGGCAACCTCGCGATGGCTGAAGCTTCAGTGTCAAATCATCCTAGCAAAGAGCAAAGAGCTACCACGCGACAAGTCTGAGAAACTACAGGTACCTAGCGAAGCTCTGACCCTAAAGTTCCATCTCTTCAGCAGAGGACCTTCTAGGTATTTCCAGCGATTAGGGCATGCACTCCCACACTCAAATCTTTGTGCACGTGCCCTAAGGCATCTAAGGATCATTATTAGGCCACGTGGCATCGTTAAAATTAGGGTTTCCTAACCCTAATGCGCCGTCACCCCACTGCTATATAAACCCATACCTGAGCTTAGGTTTAGGTATCTGGGAACCCATCTTAGATCGTTTTTTCTTTTCTCTTTCTTTTTAGCAGTAAGTAATTTTTTTTTTCTTTCCTTCTCTCCATAGTCCAGCACTTGCTGACTATGCCTTTGTATGTGTTTTTGAATTAGATCAATGGAAGTTTTGTAATAGGATCTGTACTTTATGGGATTTGTGTTTATGTGTGAGATGCTCTGTGCAAGGCTGCTGCCTTGTGATCCGCCATTACTTTGGTTGTGTTTCAAAGCAATGGAGGACTGATTCTAAGGGCCATTTAGATCCAAGTGACCTGTGTGTCTGGGCTATCATGGTCCTACAGCCTTAGCCCCACCACAGGACCCACTAGATCTGAAATCGTCATGGGAGCTTGAGTTGGTAGCCTTGTGAGCATGGTGGTAGCAGCGATATTCTTGTTTTGTTTTGAGCTCCGTGAGGAGGATAACCTCTGGGATAGTCTGTGATCATTTAAGTGGACAGATTATAGCCTTAAGGTGATTCTAATCCACCGATCCAAGATGGATCCTTCTTCTTTACACCTGAGCTTGTAGAAGCCTGGTGAGAGATTGTACAGAGGCAGACTCCCATATTTGTATAGATCCGCCATCAGATGTTGGATCCGTTCTGGTTATAGAGATTGTAGGCTGGTGACTGGACCATTGTAGCCTCGCTCAAGCAATGGATAGCTGGATCAAAGGTTGTACTCAATCTCTTGCTGGTTCTATGTGTCTAGGCTATCATGGTCCTACAGCCTTAGCCCCACATATAGAACTTTAGAGGTTGAGGTTCCCTATGGATTCTTGAGCTGGTAGCCTGGATGAAATAGTGCCTGTAATGATTTACTTGTTATGTTTTGACCCATCCCTAGATAGTGTCTCCCCTACGGGATAATCTGTGACCATTCAAGTGGACAGGTTATAGCCTTAAGGGTGGAATCATGGCAGAGTGATGGGTTGGATCCTTTCTCCTCAGAGGTGATAATGTAGCCTCTGGACATGATTTCTATAACATCAGATCTAAATTTGAATTACAAAACTTCTCTGACCTTGGCTCAATAACGTACTTCTCACCCTTTTTATACTTATTTTCCACACTCCATCCATCCTCTCAACACTTTTTGTAGTTTAGATATTAAAATACTTAGAATAAGTGACCTTAAACTCCCCTCCTTCTAGGATTGCCAGATTTGTAGACAGATCTGGAGAGACTACTAGAGACAGCTCCCTTGGAGCTCTAGATCACCTTTCCCTGTGGGACAAACTCTTACTTATCAAAACTTGCTACAAAGGACC
This sequence comes from Chloranthus sessilifolius, assembly GCA_021018995.1. NCBI lineage: Eukaryota > Viridiplantae > Streptophyta > Magnoliopsida > Chloranthales > Chloranthaceae > Chloranthus > Chloranthus sessilifolius. Next base: position 30,991,921 of record CM037592.1, on the reverse strand, counting down.
CTGTATCTTGCAGGTCTAGGACTTCTGAGTTGTGCTGGATTCACCCCCTGTTTTACTCTGTCTTTGATTTTTAAATAACTTTCACCACCAACCAATAATGTAAGCACACCAGAAGTCATCAACATCATCTTTCAGATGTATTTTGTGCATACATACTGTCGGATCAATCCCTTTCAGGTAGGCTAAAGTCCATCTGATTGCTCTTTTATGATCTTTGAGCACCTTCAACAAATCACTCTCTTACTTTCTGGACAAAGTTGATGAAATTATTACTGAAAGTGTTTCTTGCGGTCCTAGAAAAGCATATTTGAGTGACTCGGGCAGCTGTTTTAATTCAACAGTTGGTGGCTGCTCAATTGATGGTGTCAGTTTGGTCTTTTCCACAATGGACAATGGTTGCACCTTATCCTTCCATGGTTTATTATCCTGAAACGTTGAGATCAACCTCATTTCTTCTGAGCGTTTCTCTACACTTCCTTTTTCATCATAGATGGCCAACAAAGCAGTTTCGAATTCTTCCTTGGTTAGCATTGACGGTAAAACCTTGTCCACTACTTTATCAACCTGATTGATATAAAAATAGTCAACCTCATCTTCATTGGAGAAATGGTTTATTGCATGGAATACATTCAGCCTAACTTTCATGTTTCCAAAGGGGACGTCCATGACTCCTGTTCGACAATTGATGCAGGCATTTGCAGTTGCGAGAAAAGGACGTCCAAGGATGATTGGGACTTGGTTTGTTGACTTAACAGGTTGTTCCATATTTAGGACAACGAAGTCTACTGGAAAGACAAATTTATCTATCCCAACCAAGACATCCTCAATGATACCCCTAGGTTTCCTTTCTGACCTATCAGCAAGTTGGACTGTGACTGCGGTGGGTTGCAATTCGCCTAGTCCTAATTTCTCAGAAGCATGAATATGGGATCAGGTTCACACTTGCTCCCAAATCCAGAAGCGTCTTTCCAATTGGTTGTCCACCTATAACACATGGAACAGTTGGGACTCCAGGATCCTTGAATTTTTGTGGTGCATCCAATTTCAGGATAGAACAGACTTGATTAGTCAGGAACACTTTATTTGACACATGCGTATGCGCCTTTCTCTTATGGGTGCACAAATCTTTAATGATCTTAGCGTATGCATGAACTTGGTTAATGGTTTCAAGCAATGGAAGATTGATCTTAACTTGCTTAAAAGTTTCAAAATTTTCATCCATTTTTTACGGACCCTTCCCCAATCTAGATGGAGGTGTCAGGCATTTAGGGAATGGTGCCTTGGGTGTATGAGGATCGATTTCAATTGTTGGGTCCTCTTCTAGTTCCTGTTAGGCATAATCTTGTCTTCCAAATCAGAATCTCTCGAACTGGAAGTATGAGATTGATTGAAATTCTAATTTTTTTGGTACTCAAAATTTGAGTGATGATAATTCAAATTCTACTGAAAGCTAAAATTCTGTTGTGGACGAAAGCCCTGTTGTCCACTTGATGCATTTGCTCTGTACTGTTGGTTCGCCTGTCCCGTTTGGTTTGATCCTCCCTAACTTAAGTTTGGGTGATTTTTCCATTCCGGATTATAGGTGTTGGAATATGGGTTCCTATCTTGGCGGTTATACGATTGATTTACATTCACCTGATCCTGAGGAGTAGGTTCTTCAGGACAAAACATCAGAGTGGTTGGACATTCATTAGCCACGTGACCTTGATGTTCACAAATTGAGCAGACAATGGGAGTGACAGGGCTTTGAGCTTGCTTTGTGCCGCTAACAACATATTGATTTTTTTAGACAACATATCAACGTTTGTTGACAATTCAGAAGTGTTGTTATTGACATCGAAACGCCCATTCTTTGTGAACACATGAGATTCGGTTGAGATATCATTGTTGACATGTCCCAATGTCTCATTTTGTATTGAAGTTTGGCTTAACCTCTCAAAAAGTGCACATATTTCTCCCTCCTCCTTTACGACACAAGATCATCCACAGGACGCATTGACCATGCGGCTTTCTTCTGGAATCAATCCATTGTAAAAACTTTGGACTTGTTGCCACCTTGGAATATGATGATTAGGGCAACTTCTAACTAATCCCTTAAAACATTCCCAGCATTTGTGAAATGTTTCAGTAGGTTGTTGAGCGAAAACCAGAATCTTCTAACGTAACTCATTGGTTTTGCTCATGGGAAAGTACCTTTTTAGGAATTCATGTTGTAGCTCCGTCCAACTCCAAATAGTTCTAGGTTCTAAGGAAAGAAACCAAGATTTTGCCTTATCTCGCAAGGAGAAAGGAAAAAGTCATAACTTTGCTATCTTGTCGGAAATATTATGTACTCTGAATATTTTACACACCTCAATAAAATCATTTAAATGGGCATAAGGATTTCCATTACTTAACCTGTTGAAAATTGGCAGCATTTGAATCATTACCGATTTAAATTCAAAATGATTTCCTGGGATGGGAGCATGCATAATACTATCCTGATCCTCGTAAAGACTAGGATCATTGTATTGCTCCAACGTTCGTGGGCCTTCAGGTGGCATCTTGAAGTGATTATCTTCTTCTCCTCCATTGTTGTTGTTTACATTCTAATCTTGTCTTTGATCCACCATGGGTTCCGTGTGATGAAGCTAAAGCCTACGATTTCTGTGGTTTACTCTGCAAAATCTCTCTACTTCTAGATTCAATGGTTGTAGATTTGGGCGATGAGAACGAGTAAAGCTCATAGATCGATACACTTAGGACAAGAATTTCAAAAAAAAACTAGACTCAAATGTTGATATAGTTCAGAATCAATCGATTGATTTGTAAGATTTGATCGATTGATATTGAATAGAGAACAAAATCTCAGACAGACACCTTCTCAGTCCATCAATTGAAATTGATAAATCAATCAATTGAGATTGAATACACTGTCTGGACAAAACAAGTGGCACCAATAGACTGGTAACAGTTGGGATTCTATCAATCGATTGATACAGACCAATCGATTGAAATGAAAATGTGAGCAGACTATAATTGATTCAATTTCATGCTTAGTCAATCGATTTAAATTAGACACCCAATCGATTGAACTGAAACAGAGGCAGAGTTAAACAATTCGGGACAAATCAAAATCAATCGATTGAAGTTGAAAATAGTGAATAGTCTTCTCAGTTTCCACACAAAATTTTTACAATTACAACAGAAATTTATTTTATTTTATTTTTTTAAACAAGGGAGTAATCACAATTACAAATCAATCGATTGATAAAAACAGTGGGCAAAACAAAACATAGAACACAATCAGCCGATTGAATCAAAGGACTCAATCGATTGATTGGCAATTAGAGAACACAAGTCTCCTAAAAATTAATAAAATTCCGTCGCTTTCCCGACAATGGCGCCAAAAACTTGATCGATTTTTAAAGTGTACCCTTGCAAGTGCACAAGATTGGTTGTAGCAACGTAAGAATAGAAGTATCGTACCCACAGGGAAGTGCGTAATTAAATTAATCTTAAGGAGAACAAAAATACCCAAGGAAGTACCAAGGGTGAGAAAGTTGATTTGCTAAGTTATCACCACACAATGTTAAAACAGTAAACTTAAATTGATCTATGCAAGAGTAAATTATGACAAAGAAAATAACAATGATGAGATGATTAAGGAGTTTGCTAACCCTAGAATTATAATTTTTCTACAATCAATCACACAGTTTCATATCAAACCAATATACCATCATTTAACTACAAGAAAAATGAATCGTAAAAAGTGTGATTATTGATCCGGCATACTCTATCCAAACACTATAACTCATCCAACCATGGCATGAATCATGTGAAAGGCATAGCATATCTCACATTCGAAATCACAGCAGTAAGAACCAATCTGATGACATCCTGATCAGTCTACAAGATCAGATCTAGGTGGAATGACCCTTTTATGGTCATCGATAACCAAGATCAGCAGCTATAAATGGGCATTCGATGATCATATATTAAGCACACACTACCAGGTGAATGATTTAATAATTCTAATAAGAAATTGTAGAAATGACCGTAAATCAATTACTCATCTAGGGGTCACTTCCTCCTTGAAAGAGGGGTTTTAGCTGCTCAACCTTGATCCCAATGCAAATCAGTAGCCATCTCAAAAATATTCTTTTATTTATCAAAAGATCTCTCCTTACAATGCTCTTTTCCTAATGCCAAACTATAATTCAAAAATTGCAAAAGAAAAGTTTGGAAAAATTTAAGAAACTCTGCCAAGAAGAAGCCCCCTAAACCCTAAGCATAGCATTGCTTTTATAGGGTGCGGATAGGAAAACTTTCATAATAGGCTCAATCGATTGAAATTCAAATTTCAATTGATTGATTTCAAATATGACTTTTGGCGGAATCATTTGAATTTGAATTCAATCGGTTGAGCTATTTGTATCAATCGATTGGAATAATTCAAATTCAAAATAAGGGAGAAAAGTTGTCATCCTTGTCAATCGATTGATTCATGAGATTCAATCGATTGACTATGGCATGCAATATCTTCATTCTTCTGGTGTAGGCTGGACCAATCAATTATTTTTAAGGATTTTGATAATTTTACTGGCTTCTTGGTCCGAAGTTCTCATGTAGCCCTTGATTATGCTCTTTTATGCCCTCTCAAGATCCAACGGTCAAGAGCACCTGAAGTCACTAAAACTACACAATAACCGTCAGATAGCCTTCATTGAATGGTTAAGTGTGGATATTACGGTATGGAATATAGTGATGTGCCTGATGGCATATGCTCCTACAAGAGTTCGATATCACATATGTCATGTAGAAGTCTGTCAAAGGATAGGCGATCGCCAACTACCATGCTGACCTTCCATTCCCGGGCAATGGACCTGTACCCAATAAGACTTCATGGACCCTCTACTTCGACAACACTCTTAACTATAAAGAAAAAGGCTTCGGGATAGTCCAATTGAGCCTAACGGGAGTTGTCATACCAAAAGCTTTTCAACTCGACTTCCCAATCACCACCAACATCACTGAATATAAAGCTTTCATCACCGGGCTATGAGCAATGCTATAGTTAGGTGTCAAGCAGTTGAAGACAATAGGCGATTCCAAGCTTGTGATATTGTAAGTAATCGGAGAATGGAAGACCAAAAAAAGAAGATTGATGGCCTACTTAGAACTAGCTCAATTCCTGATAAAGAAGTTCGAAAGGATCTCTTTCACGCATATCTCGAGACTGAAGAACGAGCTCGCAGACTCTCTCGCCACACTAGCCTCAGTCATTCATATACCAGTCGGAAAGAACACCAAATCCTTCTTCATCGAGAGGTTAACGATGCCAACACATGAAGTCGCCTGACAAATAAAGCCAAAATTGCCACCTGCACCAGAAGTCATCATGAAAGATGAACAACCTACCTCAAGCAATTCCATGAAGAAAGAAGCCTACATCACAATCTTCAAATTCGAGAAATCACCAACCGACGACTGACAACCATGGTACTTCGATATATGAAACTTCTTAAAGCATCACCATGTCCCTCCTTACGTTACAAAGATTGAACGAAAGATAACCAGGAACTAATGGGCGAGGTGCTACATCCTGGGCGAGACCCTATATAAAGAAGCCTTCACCAAAGGAGTACTACTGTAGTGCGTCACGACTGCTAAAGGATAATACATCATTGAGAAGCATACACCAGTGCCTGCGGCGCTCACGCCGGTAGACAAAAACTCGCAGATCAGATCATATGGCAAGGCTATTTCTGGTTGACGATGATAAGGGATTGCCACCTCTATGTCCACTACTGCAAACAATGCCAAGAACACGTCACGCTCATCAAAGCTTCATTAGTTGTAATGAACCCTATAACATCACCATGGCCATTCTCGATGTGGGCCCTCGACGCCATCAGACCCTTCACAAACACAGTCTGGAATACTCACAAGCATGCATTCATACTCACAGTAATCGAATATTACACCAAATGGGTGGAAGTCGAGTCATAAATCAGAATCAATGCCTCTATGCTAGTGAAGTATATCGTTCGAAACATCATCACCCGCTTTGGAGTACCCAGGATGTTCGTCACCGACAATGGATCACATTTTATTACAGAAAAGATGAAGAGACTATGCAAAAGATTCATCATCAACCGACATCACTTGTCCCCATTCTATCCCTAGGGAAATGGACAAGCAGAGGCCACAAATAAAACTCTAATTTGGATTCTAAAATGAACAGTGGAAACGAGCAATGGAACCAACTGGCCTAAACGACTATCAAAAGCACTCTGGGCCTATAGAACTTCTATTTGCATGGCCACTGGACAAACTCCCTATCTCCTTACTACGGAATGAAAGCAGTCCTACCTTATGAAATACAAGTACCATCCCTACGTATCCAACTTGATGATGAGCTATCCTTAGATAAAAGGAGGATTGCTCTACTCGCCAAGCTAGAACAACTCGATGAGACGCATCTAAAGGCAGCTGATCATGCTCAAGTGTACCAGAGGAGGATGGCTAAAGCCTACAATAAGAAAATCCTCGAGCGAACTTTTGAAATTGGAGAATTAGTCTTGAAGAAAATCATGCCTTCCAAACACGCCCATCCAAAAGGAAAACTGAAACGAAACTGGGAAGGTCCATATTTCATAGCAGCCGCATAACAAGGGAACGTGTACAAGCTGGTGAACCAGGACGGGGAAGAGCTCCCTAACCCCTAGAATGCCATGTACCTCAGGAAATACTACCCTTGATACCATGATCATCATATCCCATAATCAGCTACTTATATGTATCTCTCGCAGTCACCGAGACTCATTCATTGGTCGTACGCCTTCATTTCTCAGGATATCCTTGAAAGCTTCTGACCCCTACCTACCTTCTTGTTTGGGCAATCTGATCAAAAGGGCTAGTGGAACACCTGACCTCCTCCAAAAGTATAAGTAACACCCGATTCTCACCCCTTTCCCCTGCCATTGGAGGAGATATTAGAGCATAAAAAATGAAGATGTTAGGTTCAATCAAAACTCATCATTCTTGCGTTAGCAGGTTGCTTTCAAAATATATATACATACATAATTGATTAAGAGCAATACGACGAGTGAACAAGTCAATGAGCCCAGGAAAGCATAAGAAAATTGTGAGGACCTTGCTGGTAATCTTACTAGGAAAGTGTAAGCAAGCTGCGATAGCATCCCTGGTGTGCCAATACTACTAGATATCGTCGTAAGATGGTGGGAGGAGGACAAACTCTTGCTAACCATAGAATGTGAGACTTTTGATGGTGCTGAAGCATGACGGAGAGCTCAATCATGGCACCCCCCCATTCCCCCGAGAAAATGACTGTTACGTATCTCTTTTCGAAATTGTCAGATACAAACTAATCCCTCACATAATTGAGCCTTATCCCCTCTTTCACCCTTAATTTTTATTTTCGAATAATGAGTCAGAACCCTCCTAGGATATCCCCATATATGAAACCGAAAACTCGTGAATGATGACTGATGCAACCACTTACTATTTATCACTCACTCTCTACTACTGACTATGGGATAGGATGATTACTGCCGAAGGTAGAACCCTAGCTTAAGGAATTTCCTCCACACTAACTCATCAGACACGCATATCGCTCTTCATAGACCCAAGTGGTCACAAAAGAATCAGAGAAGCTCCATTGCACCTTGACACTGGGGCATTTTTATTTTCGAAAAAGGAGTGAGCTTGAGACCCCTGCTTATTCATGGACAGATGCAGAAAATTGAAGTCATCACCTCAGGAAGACCGCTGGAGATACCGCACTGCCTATTCCATCACGCTCCTACACTGGGGCATTTGTTTAGTTCTGACTTTTCTTTCAGTTATTTGCTTTCGCTGTTGCATTATTTTCCTTTCTTGTAAAAAAAAATAGTAGTATAAACAAAAAAAAGAAGAAAGAAAAAAAGAGAAAAAATGATACAATAACCTATCTTTAATACCAGGCCTCGGCCTGAGACACCACCCCCCTTGATAATCAGCAAGGGAGAAAATAAAATTACTAACAACGTTATCCTCATGTGCAGATATAGAGCGACCCTCAACTATTACTGGGCCAACTCAAAGAGCATCCAAGTCCCAATAATAGGTGACGGCGCCAGTAACAATCAACTAAAGTATAGAAGGTAAAGCAAGAGTAAAAGAGAAAACAGGTACATCTGAACTCAAAAGAATCTCTTTATATATATATATATCAATTTTTTACATCTATCACTAGGGGCATACCCCTTGTATATACAATGAGCAAAAAGGAAAAGAAACCATTCCTACTCGCTATGCTGCCTTTGGGATGGCCGGTCGCTATCCCCTGTATCATCGACCCTCAGATCAGGTGTCTGAGCCTCCGAGGTCTCCATCGAAGCTCCTGGAGTAGGCGGGCACTCCCTGGGAAGGGAAGGTTCAACAGCTGACTAACAATCCGTCTAGATTGTGAGTGCGAAGGACCCCTAACAAGTAACTCCCGGATAATGGAGTCCTCACGAGCATAGTCCCTAACATGCTCATCCATCGTACGATGACACTGGCCAGCCAAAGTCCAGTACCCATCAACTCCGACTCGGCAAGATGACCGACCATCCCACGGACTCCCCTCTCACTCCTTGCTAGTCGGTACTACAGTCGATCTATCATACCCTGATCTCTGACTACACTGACTGATGAGCTACCTCTATCGCATCAGTCTGAGTCCCTTATGCGACGATCAGGTCTACCAGTAGGTACTCGTGACTGCGTGTATCTCCTAGAACCCACCAAGCCCCAAGAGTGGCACACGCTCGCACCACCTCTAGACACGACTCCTCGAACTGACGAGCCGGTATGATAGCACAAAATCAAGAACTGAATACACTCGTGAAGGAAGGAAAAGCTGAAGAAGTGAGCAAGAAGTACACCAGATATGCCCTCTCCCGGAGAAGGCGCTCGACAGTCGCAGTGGTCACTGGATCGATGGGCGATGGAGGATAAGCCTCAAATGTAGATGGTTGCAACACAAGACAAAAAGGAAAGACACATTAGATAATATTACGACTGAAGAATCAAAGATGAAATAAAACTACACCAACTACAATATACCTGAGTAGGGATAGGAGTAGACTCCTGAGGAGGAGCCTCGAGAGCAGAGTCAGGGATGACCTGCACAAGAACAAAAAAAAGCCAACATGTCAGATAAAACCAAATCAATAGAAATGTAAATAACTAATACACACACATACCTGACTCTCTGGATGTAAAGAGGCAGCCACTGCCTCCCAAGTTTGGAAGTCCTCAGCAACCTAACACTGAAAATATACAACACATTATTAACAAAAGATGCTAGGCAACACAAGGCAAGACAACTTAGAAGACCGAAGAAACTCACCCAGTGCTCCAGCTCAGCCTGGAGCTAAGCTATCACAGGATCCTCCTGACTGGATGATGCAGTCGAAGAATGATCGAATGCTGGAGCGGATCTCCCAGAGCCCGCTAACTCTGACCTCTGCAACACATATGACAAACACATCAGAAGAAGCGATGAAGCAAACAATGCTAACGATTAATAAAACTAAGATTAAAAACAAAACACTCACCAATTGGTCAGTCTCTGAACGTAGGCTGGCCTCTACCTCTCGATCGATCTGCTGCTCACCCCTGAGTAGCTCAACCAACTCCGTCTGGCAGGAAACCTCACCCTCCCTCTCAATATAGCAAACATAAGGAAAATCAAACAAAGCAATGACATTAAACTAACGAGGAACCAGACAAATATGTGCTAAACAACCAAAGCAAGTAAACCAACTCACCAGAGAACGTCGTGTCTCTGCTAGTTGAGCCTTCAGCTTGTCCTCCGCCCTCCTGGCCTGGAAAACGGAGTCTGTCAAGGAGCGTAACATCTCCTCATAAGGTCGAGGAGTGCACCCCGTCTGCTCCATCGGCCGATGCAGAGTGTCTATCACTCTGTGAACCCCTGCACCAAGGTGGCCCTCCTCGAGTGTGGCTAACCTCTCCCTCAACGCCGAAGCCGACTCCGGACCGCCAACAGTAAAAGAACTACTCCTATGGAAGGGACGCGTAAAGAGCCATCCACCACCAAGCTCTTGAAATCACCTCGCAAACTCTTAGGCATCCGCCTCATCGCGTGCCCCAGTAACCCTGGTCCCCCCAGCTCTAAAATCTGCAATCTGAGCCTCCCTCCGAGATGTAATGTTTCGGTCAGAGGGACCGGTCATCCTCTTCACCACCCTGTGGCAATCTTTGAAAGGGACTCCCTGAGGGAGCCCCAACTTTCTAGCCAACCGAGAAAGGTGGATACACTCCACCGTCTCAAAGCAGTCGACCCAGATGTCCACGTCAAAGAAGGGCCGACCAGATTGTATCACTGGCTGCTCGGTAGCCTCCCCGGCAGCATAAGGCCTCCAATTCAGCTACAACCAGAAACAAGGAAACAATCATTAGTAAACCCAGAGCTCAAAAAGACTAAGACATTCACAATGTAGACAACACATACCTGCCCTACATGCATATCCTCGAAGAGGCCTCGCGCAGTCTGCAAGTCTGAAGACCAACGACGACGCCCCAATGCCCTCCGCCACACGTGCATCAGTGGGAACGTGATAGTGATCTCTGCTGGGATCTGTGGGTGTAAGAAAGCAAAGTGGTCGTATGCCCAGAAATGGAAAAATACTAAAACCGTCACTAAAATGAGAAGACTAAAAAACTAGGACTACCAGAGAACCAACATTTAACAAAGACATACCTAAAGAAAAGGAAGAAAACCTCTAATGGTGGCTACACCTCTCCCTCTACGATACAACTGCCCTTAGAGGTGCGCCAACGCCGCCATGCCCCAAGCATAGGTGGGGACTCGGTCCAGATCCCGAAGAAGTGTCGGGAACAACCCGGTAACACACCCCTAGGTGGAAGAAGAAAAAAGTACTGCTCCGAGGAAGTGCATCAAGAACGCATGAAGCACATGATTTGCCGTCACTCCCAACTCCACCATAGGCTCTTAGAGCACCTTCGCCTCACAACGTGCCAGAAATAATCCTCTTGGCTCCGAGTGACGTCTCAGAGGGACGAACCCGCTAGCGAACATATTGAAGAACCAGGTGACGCTGACTACTCCCGTCCCTAATCCGCTACAAAGATATGCAACCCCAAGAATCTCCTCACATATCACCAAATAGTCCCCCTTCATCTGACTGGTCATCGGCTCCCCCTCGAATCTGAGTCCGATAATGTGGACCCAGTCCTCTGGGGTCGGTAGCATCAGCCCAACTTGAAAGAGAAATTCCTACTGCTCATCTCTCCACCTCTCCAAGATCGCCTCGATCAGACCTCGATCGACTTGGAAGGGCTCCAACTCCAAAATCGACCCGAAGTCGAAAGCCACTAGCCGTACTCGCTGGAACTCAGGCAGAGCACGGTACTAGGCATGGGACTCCGACCACATAGTGCTGATAGCTAGCACCGGGGGCTCCGAACAAGTGATAAAAAAAAAAAAAAAAAACGAACAAGATAAGACTAATCACCACGCTAAAAACTAACAAGAACCAAAAGTAATAAATAAACCTAAGCCTAATTAGATAATGTAATGAACAACAACACATGCAATGATTACAAACTATGACGATAATCCGCCAGGAACACGCAAAACATGATAAAAGACATAACAAAAAAATAAGCATGACCTAAGACTAGATACAAAGATGATACATGAATGCACACACATGCACTCTAGATGGAGGTTCAACGTAAATTTAAAAGGTTTCCAGATCCTAAGAAGGCCAAGTCATAACCTAAATGCCTAAGTAACAAAAGAAGACTCTTGCTTACGGGTACCTACCTGGTCTCGCACAAAAAACTCCTCCAAAGGGATGCATATTGCACCCTCACCCTGAGGCGGGACAGCATTGTCTTGATCATCCTCCTCCTCGTCGCCACCCTTCGATGCGACCTCCCTCACCACCATCTCAGTCTCACCCTCCACCATGGCTTCAGTGCCGGTATGAATGTCGGAAGTCCCACCAATCTCCCCTATCATCATCCCCTCCAACTCAGAAGTAGTAAAGTCAAGTCTATCACCGGCCTCAGGCTCCATCTCAGAATGAAAATCTCAAAGAACTGAGAAGAATGGAAGAAATGGCGCTCGAAATAGATGGATGGATTGCGAAATATCGTGAAAATATGGAAAGCAAGACACTAGGAAGCAAGGAAAAGCAGAGATTCGAGAAGAAAACGGATAGTGTAGTTAAAATGAAAAATTTTGAAGGTTATATAGAACGCGGCCTAATTGAGCACTATGAAATGGGTGCTCAATTGGATTAAGCGCAAGGAAAAGGGTGCATAATTCTGATCGCGCACCTGTATATTAGCATGGAATTGATTTGTCACCTACCCAAAAGTCAATCGCGCGCTTGTATTTCGGTGCGCAATTCAAAAGCCACCCGATAGTGACCAGCTGACTTTTCCATTACGTGCACCCTCCATGGCACATAATTGGAATACACACCTACTAATGGATGTGCAATTGATGCCTTAAATGTCTGGATTATGCGCGCCTATCCTTGTGCTCAATAGAGTTAAGCGCGCTGCGCCCTGCGCGCAATTTCCCAAGCACAACAAAATACACTTGGCTACTACAGCCAAAGGTAAACTTCTACACTTAGTTACGTTTAGGACTATGCCTGCAGCCCAAAGCCAACATGCCTATGCCTAGACACCCCAAAAGTAAACAAAAAAATGCCCTCTATACCCTTGAAAATTCAAATCCACCTCCACTTAAGACATCAAAACCCATCAAAGTCTGGCAAAACCCAAACTAAGTTGACACTATACCAAATCAAACTAAAAACATACCCAAACACTTTCGATCCCAAAATTCTTAAACCCAACCTAAAATACACTTGATTAAACAAAACTAAATTAACCAAGCCAAATTCAAAATTTTCTTCTCATAAATATGACAAATTATTACAAATTACATCAAGGGCATCCCCCTGAATACACCATTTTTGAGTTTAGGACAAACACTCAAAGACATCCTAACCCATAAACATAAAGAAGAGACATCCCTAAAAGAAATGCCCAAAATAGTGAAAGACGATGGATAAGCTCGGGGAGGAAGCACATCTTGAATGAATTCTAATGAAAATCTCGTCTTCACTCCGTAATTCCCCTGAGATGCTGCTTATGATGCAATCTTTCAAGTTACACAACCAAGCATCGACATCGCAGAGCCCCGTGTTGGCGGAAAAGAAAGAGTGGCTCACAGAAAGCCACCTAGGACCTGAGGCATACATTTAGGGAAGGCCGATCTTGGAAACCCCCAAAAGAGGGCCGACTAAAGAACAATCCTCAGAGCCTACCATGGAACAACTGGCGTTTATCACGAGAACTCTGGCGCAGCTCTTTCCTTTTGTTTCCTTTCCCCCTCCTTTGACTCTTACATCTCTTCCCCAAGCATGGTAGCAATTCAAGTGCTACCCCGCATTCCCAATACCGCTCATCCTCAAAAATATATAATAATAATAACAATAATAATTATAAATCTCTAGAAGCATTACATCTAATATATATATATATATATATATATATATATATAACTACAACAAAATAATAAAAATGCCCCAAATTCGAAGTTACAAATAAAGTTCAAAATAAAACCCAAGCCCTTAGTCCCTATTTATAAACTATGTCCCTTCACTACAATGTGACAAGTGCCACATTTCCAAACACCCTCCATCTAATTAAGTCTAAACCAAACACATACCCCCTAGAAGAATCATAATCCATGACAAACTCAGACTAACTAATAAACAAACAACACTTACCCTTCAAAGAAATACAAATCCTCGACAAAGTAGATAAACCAATAGGATTGAAACATCTAACACCCATCTAAATTTTAGAAATTAAACTCGCACACCTATGAAAAGTGTCCCCCAAATTAAAAACAAACAAAACTCATACCTTAAACAAAACAAATGCTAAAAACTCCTTAAAACCCCCTAAGATAAAACTCTAACCCATTTGGTCCACAAGATAACCCCCCAAAAAATCTTAAACCCTCCAAATCAAGTCAAATAGAATCAAATCAAACAAAATCTTAAATAAATCCTAAATACACCCTAAATCAATCAGATAAAATCCCAGAAAAATTCCATAACCTAAATAGATCCTGAAATAAATCCTGAATTAAATCAAATAAATCTCAAATAAATCCTAAAAAGCTTAAGCCCTAAGTAAAATTAAATCCTAAAAATAGATCAAATCAAGCAAAATACTAAATAAATCCTAAATAAGATCAAATGAAGTTCTAAATAAAATTTTAAACAAATCCTAAATAAGATCAAATGAAGTTCTAAATAAACCCTAAGTAAAAGTAAATCTTAAGAAAAAATTAAATCCTGAAAATAAACCTAAATGAATCCTAATGAGTTGAATAAATTTTAAATCAAATCTGAATAAAAATCCTAATGAACCAAGCAAGTCAAATGAAGTTGAATAAATCCTGGTAAATCCAAGAGTAAAACAAATGCCCAAATAGATCAAATTAATGCTCAGAACAGAGTAAACAAAGAACAATAAATAATAGACAATAAGCAATAAACAAAAACAAAAACAATAAACAAAACATCTCTTTATTAATATAATAAAATTTTACATCTGTCACTGGAGGCATACCTCCTGAATATACAATCCAAAATGAATGCCTAGAACCTAACTCGAAACTCAAAACGGACACCAACTCAAAACTCGATGCACTGAGCATCTAATCAGAAGCAGTAGAAAGGCAGGGAGAAGATTAGTTGAGCAACAACCTTTCCATCCATTTGGAGGGCTTCCTCCCACCATCTTCACCTCCTAACAATAATGAAGAATGTATAGCATCCCTCAATTTCTAATCGCAATAAGACACCCATAATCATCTTGACCGATCGAGAACCGATCAGGGATGGGGACGTCTCCTCGTAATCCCATCACAACCAAGTCAACCCTTGATGACCTACTACGAATTAACGTCCCACCACGATTAAAATTATTCCTCGGATTCTCATCGCGTACTCACAAGCACACACGACCAATCCCAACATCTGCTGCGTAAAATAAGCTGACAAAATAAAATCATCACTCACAGCCCCATCGCTAAATAGAAAAGCTCCCTCGCGACAGAAAGTGAAAAGTAATGGTGATAAAGTAACCAATCACGCTACTCGTCCCATCACAATTAGGATCACTCTCCCATGTCCCATCGCGTAACCTCACACGCTCACCAGAGAGAGAACCGCTGATAACCCCACACATCCCTGTAATAACACATGTCCCATTGCAGTAGGATGCACATTTATAGCACCTAAACTCATCAGCATAAATTAGCCGCACCCTCATGTCCCATCGTGATGCTAAAACCCCACCACATGACCTCACATGCCACGTGACCGAAGGTAAGCTCAACCAATATCCCATCGTGAAGATCCAAAAGTGAGCCTCTCGAAAATCCCATCACACACACTCATAAACATGTCTCGTCGCGATGCAGCCACAATCTAATCTCGTCACATAACCCAAAATCTGCCAAAGAAAGAAATAAATATAACTTTTCTCATCACATAACCCCCAATGTCCCATCGTTGACTACACTTCCTCGAGATTTCATCGCATTACCCTGCATAGCAATCAGAAGGGAAGGCTCATCTAATTTCCCATCACAAAGAGCCAAACCTCCCTCCAAACGTCTTACCACAATAACCATCACATCCCATCGCAATGACTCCTTAATACTCAATCACGCAGTAGTCACCAAACTCCACCGTAATCACAACACATGCTCACTGACAGTAAAGGTGGAATAATTCCTCCACCGCCCCATTGCTCCAATAACTAGTGAGCCCCTTGCCATTACAGAAATCAGAAGAAGAGGAAACCCTCCCCACAATCCCATCGCACCTAACACATATCAAGCCCCATCGCCAACATCTCATCAGGCGATCCGAACATCCCATCAGGCAATTCAGACGCCCCATCACATCGCGTGGTCCCTACTGACACAATAGACCAAATGAAAATGGGTGAACAAACCCTTTGATGTCCCCTCACAAACCACACCCCTCCAAAATGTCCCATCACGACACTCCCACCGGGATATGAAGCAGCACATGGAGTCACCTTGACAATGCATAAGCACCAACAAGAAGGCTTTGAGTTCATGTGGAAAAATTCACACAAAAGCTCAGCAGCCTGAAGTCAACAAATCCCATTGAATGATATGGGTGGTTGTGTGATTCCTCATACTTTCACGAAAATCTCCTCAATGACTTCACCTTCAAACACTTTTATCCTATCGCTTCATCTCACACGCCAAGCAAGGGCGACTCAAACCACAAGGAGGAGTCGCTCGTAGTCCCATCACGATGCGACCACGGGAGCAACAACCAGCAAGTCCCATCGCAGGCAAAACCCTCCCGTCGATAGCAAATTAGGTAAGTAGAACACCCCTTCTTTTACTCTATATTTCTCTATAAAATATAGTTAGATAATATTAAGGCAAAATATTTTCAAAACCCGTCTTTCTCAACATACGAATCACTATAGTCCTCCCATAAGAGACAATCATCAGTATTCGTCGAGAAGGTCAGACGGTGCATCCGACATACTAAGTGTTGTCTTGACAATTATGCAAACGATCGGGTCCACAAATCTCGCTCCGGTGGATCTGCTCAGCGACGTCACGAAAGCCACATTTTTCACAGATTTACCACCGAATTGATCTTAAGTTAAATCCCCTAAATTTTCAAAAAAATATGTATACTTTAAAAAAAAATGATAATAAATAAACTCTCCTATCTATCAAAATTCACTTCTCATCACTACAATCAATTCATTCCCCTGGGAAATTGAACAACAAGTATACTCAACTCTGAGAAATCTCAAATGTCCACTAGGAAAGGGACGCCTGACGCACCATTGGTGTGAGCAAGGACGCGGCCGGTCTGACATGGCTTGCGAAACCCTTCGCCATTACATGATATTACATCTTATAATCCAGTCTCTGGACCTTGTCTTTGGATATTCATATGACGCCCCCTGGTACCTCGACTGTGTCATTTTCTCGCTATTTGACTACCCCTTGCAACAAGTCACACCATAGATGAGGATATGATGATTCTCCTACCATTTGACTATCCCTTATAGCAGGTCGCGACACTCGGCGGGATGCCCCTTTCACCCATGGATTAGGATATGCTGACTACCCCCGTTGATTGCTACTCGCAGTAGGTTGCGATACACGACGGGATGCCCCTCGCATCCATGGCAAGGAATATGCCTTTCGACAGCTACCACTGGGCCCCTGAATGCTTCCTTTTAGCTTGTGCTGATAGATAAAAAAGCTAAGCATTTCATGTCAGCATCCTCAGTCCACCTTTGTATTTCCCAAAAGAAACGAGAAGCCACTCTCAGGAGAGGGCTGTCTACTTCTTCGACGCATTCTTGCTCTGCAAGAATGCGCCAAAGAGGGTATTGGTTATTGAGATTGGTTGCTGTTATTTTTATTATTAAGAAAGTGGTAAAAATATGGCAACAAAATAAATCAGAAAAAGGGGGGGAGCAAAATGGAATAAAATAGCACAAAAAATAGCAATCTAAACTCACAGTCCTGCAAGATCCAGGGCTGTTGTAGCATATTTTGATAAGTAAGAGTTTGTCCCATGGAGAGTAATGATCTAAAAATCTAGAGGGTGTATAGTAATCTCCAGATCTGGTACTCTACACCTACACTAGAAAGCAAGGTAAAGAGAGGGTGTTTAGGTGTCACAAAGCTAAACTAAACTATAAAGAAAAATATAACTACAGCTAAAGAAAGGGGGTAGAAGAGAGTGAACGTGGTGTGATAAAATAAAGTAAAAAATGGTGAGAAGTAGGCAGCTATGTGCTATGCATCAATGCAACTCAGATAAAGATGTTGGATCTGTAGAATACCTTTAGATGGCTACAAGCACATCTGTAAGGTAGGAGAATCCAACCTAACGCAAACATATGGACAGATATTAGGGTTGTATTCTATCCACTTAAATGGTCACAAAATACCCCAGGGACTGCATCTAGTCAATGGACTAAAGTTGAAACAAGAAAATATTGCAGACTCTATGTTTGGAAGGCTACAAGCTCATGCATCCATAGGAGTAAACAGTCTATGAAAATCGAGTGAAAATCATATGAAATCACAGATTGAATGGGGCCTTGAAATCAGCTGGTCATTGCTACAAAGAGGCCTACAATGACCTAGCTCTCAAGTCTGCAATCTGTGCAACATCTCAGACCTATTCACTAAAAATGGAGTTATAAAATAGAGGAGAGTTTGGCTCTGCAGCTGTCTCTCACTTGACTACAAGCTCAAGTGCAGAGAAAAAAATCCAACTCAACCCTGTGGTCTAGATCAGTCTTAGGGGTATACTCAACCCACTAAAATGGTCAAAGAGTATCCAAGAGGTTAACCCAGTCACAGGGGTTAGAGATAGAACAGTAATACTACTACTGACACTATGGAGGCTGCATGGCTACAAGCTCATGCTTCCATAGGAGCATCAAACTTATAAAAATCTATGTGAAGAACACAAAAAAATATAGATTATATGAAGCATTAAAAATGACAATTCATTGAATATAAAGGACTTACAATGATTGCCCTCCAGGCAGCAGTCTGTGTAAAATCCCAAAAACTGCTCACTATATTCTTACAAAACCCATTGCAAAACTGAAAAGAAACATGCTGCTACAAAAAGTTTTAACGCAACCTTGTAGCTGAGCTAAGGAAGAAGGAAAAAGAAAATGAAAAGAAATTAAAACCCTAAAATAAAAATCCTAAAAGTGAGCTCAGGCTAATCCTGGCTCCCTTCCCAAGACAACTTATAGCTCTATTTATACAATCCAAATAACCATTATGTGCTTTAGCCAATCTGAATTAAGACACTTTTGGAGCTGGTGTCGTGGCTCATTTATGGCTAATTGATGCCTTGAGAAGTGTGGGACAACTCAGTAGCTTGGGATGTGTGCCCTAGCTGATGTGGAATCCCAAAAATGCCCCCTGTCGTTTGAATACAGTTGCTGGAATGGTTGGAACCCAAGTTGAGCTTCAGATTTCAATTCTCGAGCAATTCTCAAGAGGCTGCTCGAGAGGCTCTCGATAGGATAATAATAGCCTTTTACAGCACTACAGCTGCCCGACAGAATATTTTTAGTAGTGAACTGCTCGACAGCAGCAATGCAACTCGAGTAGTTGTTGTTTTAAGTTTATGAACTGCTCGAGTAGATTGTTTGGAGGTTGTAAAGTGCTTGAGTAGCTCTGGTTTCATCAATGAACTGCTCGAGTTCTTCAAGGCAGCAGCTGTGCTGCTCGTATGGTTCACTTTCCAGCACAAACATCTGCTCGAGCAGCTTGTTTTCAAGTTGTACTATTCGAGTGTACCTGGAGCTCTAGATTTGTAGCAGCTGCTCTTGTGCTACAGCTCGAGTGGATGGTGCACCAACAACTGCTCGACTGTTTTAATGCACTCGAGTGGTTGCTTTACATCTGAAGTGCTCAAGTGCAGCAATGCTTGGAAATGTGATCCACTGGAGATCTACTCGAGGTAAACTTCTGAAGTTGTTGTATTGTGTGTGAATTACTCTAGTGATTAAAAGCTTCAGCTCTCTAGTTTTGCAGCAACTCGAGTGGTTTAAGTAGTGCAGCAATGAACTGCTCGAGTGCAGCAATTCAACTTCAGCCAACTGCTCGAGTTCTTCAAGGCAGCAGCTGTGCTACTTATCTCAGCTGCTCGAGAGTCTGATTTATAAGCTTCAGCTTGAGAGGATGCCGAGAGGATGAATCTTTAAGGTCATGAACTGCTCAAGTTGCTTGGTGTTGCAGTTGTGAACCACTCGATAGCAGCAATGCAGCTTCAACAACTGCTCGAGATGGGTGCTTCAGGTCTTAAGGTCGAGACGTTGCTGTTGCAGCCTGAACTGCTTGAGTAGTTGGGTTTCTCAGCATTTGCTGCTCATGAGGATGGCTTTCCATACAATTCGTGAGACTGATTTTAAGTGCAACTCGAGTACTTAGTGCAGTAGCTGATACAACTCGTAAGGATGAGTTTTCAGCAACAGCAACATCAGTTACGCAAGTAGAGTTTAGGCTTTGATAGGTTGGGGCAGCTACTCGAGAGGATAGTTTTGAATCTGCTTGACATCTTAGTTTGCTTCACTTCTACAGCTTGTGAGGCTGGGATTTCAGCACCCTTGATGTAGCTTGACAGGTTGGATGTAGCAGCAAAGTGCTTGAATGGTTGCTTGCCGGTTAGTTACTTTCAGTTGCAGGTTTACTTGTTGAGCTATGCAGTGCAGCAACTTTCAACTACTGTTTGCTGTAGTATATAATCTACTGGAGTGGTTGCTGCAGCAGAGTTACTCTCAAAGTGCTCAAGATCTTGAAGTTGAAATGCTGTAGCTGCAGTTTATATAGTCTGTTGCAGCAGCAATGTGTTCAATAGCTGGTGTCTTTAATCCATTGCAACAACACTCCATAGACTCTAAGCTCCACCTCTCTCTCTTAGCAGGACTTCTAGGACCCAAAGCATGCTAAATGACTCCCATGGTGTGAACCACCATGGTGCGCTTTTCTATAAATTCCTCAGCTCCACAACTTGACTCAAAATTCTTTCTTCTTGGCTCTAAAATGATGGATTGTTGCAGTAAGTTGTAGTTTATTGTCATCTACGAAAACACACCTAAAATCTCATTATTAACCAGCTTATAGGTCAATTAAAGGCTAGGTTAGGAGGTGAAAAGTGGTATATTTTAGTGACTAACACACCCCCAAACCTGAGCTTTGCTAGTCCTCGAGCAAAGGTAAACTAAAACAGTTATTTCTATAAATTAAAATGTCACTTTCGTAGGGAGCATGGATGCATTTAGCTTATGCATCAAGCCTTTTAAACCCCTAGGTGATCCCTAGTGGAGGAGTGAAGTCTCCTGAGGGTTTTCAGTGAAGATACCCACAAACTTCCCCAAATAGTTAACTATAGTGCAGCCAATGATAAAATAGATTTCAATAAATAAAGCATCATTTGACACCCATTCTTTAAAAATAAGAGGAATTTATAGCAGTAATATAAACAATTTAAAACTCAAATCAGCATGTGTTTGCATCACCACCAATCAGTTCACATTAGGAATACAATGTGTAAAAAACAGCACTAAGTTTGTCATCAATTCAAAAATCAGGTGTAGATACTACCCCAATGAAATTAAATTTCAGACCCAATCCTCACTAGGGCTATCTCTCACAATGAAAATCCAAGGTGTTCATATTTTCATCAGCTCAAGATCAGTCACAGACCTTAAATAGGCCTGCAAGCATGGGCATAGGCATGGCTACTAATTCTTGATATCCTCATATATTTTCACCATAGACTAAGCATCTCCTCATCTCCACATGACAGCTCATTTCACTTTGGATCAATAAGGTCTTTTTGATGGGTTGTAATATGGCTTATGGGTGAGGTTTACAAAGAATAGGAGGGGTAGAATGGATTTAAAATTGAGAAATCAACAAGAGGAGGTGATTCATGACTTCACCTTCTTCATTTCAACAATGCTTCATCTTCTTTGATGTTTTTCAGATCCAAAGTGGCCAGCTTCTTCTCTTCTTTTCAATTTTTAGATGAAGTACTTCACTTGGCTTCATTTATTTTTCTCCTTTTATTTTTATTTATTTTTTTTATTTTTTGATAAAGTGCCACACATATACCACTGCTACATTGCTATTTTTGGCTTTATTTGCTTCTTCTTCCACCAAATGTTGAACCCAACCAACCTATCTTCAACTTCTTCTCCTTTACCTTATGAATTCTCAGAGTGAGGGTCAAGCTGAATCAGGTCAATGAGGTTTAAGTGCAAGTACTAGGGTGTTTGTTAAAGAAAAATTAAATTTTAAGGCTCAAAGAGTGTATGCAAAGGGGCAGCTTAATTTGTAGGAATTTTAGGCTCAAACTGTCCAAATGAAGGCCTTAGATCATCTTCTTAGTGTCATGAGCGCTGCTAATCAGTTTCAATTTGGTGGTGCCTAACTTCTAGTGAAAATATTTTGAATCAGTCATTCCTTAGAGCAGGAAAAATGTCAAAAACACTCTTCAAAAGAAATTGATAGACCCAAATCTCACTGGGTATGGTCTTCAATTTAACCCATGGGGTATATTTTCACCTTTTTCTCTCCTCTCTAGTTCACTAAGTAGTAATTGAAAAAAAATTCTTGATTTCAACTTCATAAAAGTGCTAAATTTTTTTTTAAGTTTTCTGTTTTAAAATGTTTGCAAAAATTTTTAATTTCCTCTTTCTAACATGATTAGGTAGGAATTGACTTTATTTATCTCAATTTACCTAACACTACTGCACTAAAATTAACTATTTTACTTGCCTACCCTGCCATACTCCCAAACCTAAGATAAACAGTGTCCTCACTGTTTCAACAATATTCTCATTAAGGGCAACAGGGTTTGTAAAAGAAAAAGTGACCAAACTATAACAGAAAACCAAGAGAAAACTAAATTAAAAGATTACAGAAAATCACACTAAGAGGGAGAAAAAGAGAATATACAAAAAATGACAACTAAGAAAATAAAACTACTCAAATTCCTAAAACAACAACTACATACAACAGAAATTACACTAAAACAAGCAGCAGTTAAACTAAAAGTAGCAGGTATTAAAAACAGTAACTAAACTAAACACTCCTAGAACAATAAACTCAAAAACAGAAATTCCTAAAAATGATCTGAGTATGAATCTACATTAATGGCAAATAATCATCAACATTAATTGCACATATTTCAAAGCAAGATTCATAAAAAATCAGATCATACAAACACAATATTTACACATGTTACATAGCTGAGATCAAATATCAATGGAAGGTCTTGAAAGTGAATGATTTCAGAGGCTCCACAAAAATTTTCAAAACAGAATATGAGCCTCTACTCATTAACCTTCATGATTCTTCCCAAAAATTAAGTTCCATGATCTCAGCAGTCCGGATGGGGATGCATGAATGACAGAACTTTTGGTTACCTCATATGGATCTCAGCTAAATTGGAAAGAACTTTAATATAAAAATGAAAGGTCATACCTTTGCATTTGCATCAAACCTGAGATCCTCCACCTCAGCAGTTTTCGTTGCATGAGAAATACAAGGAGCAGCTCCAGCTCCACAGCAGGTGGACAGTTAATTAAAAGGCAGCAAATGTGCCTTAGATGGCTGAGGGAGGGGGCCTCCTCAGTCCATACTTCTATCATTTCAGCCAATACCATAGCCTAATCCAATCGTTTGGGCAAGGTGTGTTCCACCATCTCATTAATGACTGCAATTGTCAAATAGTCCGCATTTCCTCCAACATAGCCTTCTCCTTGTGGAAAGGAGGACCTTAAAATTTTTTTAAGGAAATGGCAGATGATGTACTGCTGGTACTCATCTACTGACATATCATTCATATAAAATATTTTATTATTTTATTATTTATTATTATTTATTATTTATTTATTTTATTTATTTTTTATATTTAAAATTTTTATTTTTCAGCTGGGGCTAAATAATAACCCCTATTTATTTAGCTTCTTACCGAAGGCACTTCCTTTTTGTTTGAACAACATCTTGGTTTTCCACCTTTCTTCCACTCCTCGAGGCATTTATGGCCATAGTATCTTCATGAATTGAAGATCCTTCACCAATCAAATATGCCCCTCTGAGGTTGTTCATAGTTTGGCTCTGGAGCCGACCCTCTTCCCTTTTCATCAAAGCATTGGAGTTGTAACCCATCTGGTCTTCTATTTTCTTGATGCTCTGATTGTGGGAATCCACAATCTGTGAAACGGAGCCAAGGTTTTGCAATGAAGATAAAACCTGCTCCTCAAAGGAAGGGGCTCTGGGCTGTGGGGGTGCTAAAACTTATTGACTTGACTGGGGGAACTGATGTGGAAGGTGCTGTCCTTGGGCATGACCTTGGTGGAACTGCTAGGTTGGTCTATAGGGCAAAACCTACTACTGTTGGGGCTGAGGAAAATTGTCTTGTCTCCACCTCAAATTAGGGTGGTTCCTCTAAGGAAGCCCAACAGATTGCTGTCCAAATAATTGGACAGCATTGGCGTGCTCTGTTAATATTTCTGGATACTGACCGGCAGATGGATAGTCAAGCAAGGAGTGTGTGGGTGAGTGGCATATGATGCATGCCTCTCCAACTTGTACAGCTATCTGGAGTTGCAACACACTCAACACTTTATCAAATTTTTTCGACAAGCTATCCACTTTTCTCTCCAGGTCACTGTACACATTTAATTCATACAATTTTCATTTGGAAGTGGGCTCGTTTACACCTCTAGCAGATGGCTCAATGTAATTTCTTGACAGAGCCTCCTGCTGAAGGGAATTTTCACTTATAACATCAAACAAGTCCCATGCTTCTACATAAGTTTTGCTGAGATAAGTGCCACCACAAGATGGATCAATCATGGATCTACTTTTAGCATCAATCCCCTAGTAGAAGTTTTGCACAAGCTACCACTTAGGGCTCTGGTGGTGTGGGCACTGCCTCAACAACTCTTTAAATCTATCCCAAGCTTTATGAAATTCTTAAGTTGGGAATTGAGCAAATGAGATAATGCTCTTCCTCAACTGGCATGCTTTACTCATGAGAAAGAATTTATCCAAAAATTGGCATTACAAGTCATTTCAAGACTATATGCTATTTGTTGGGAACATGTTAAGCCAATTTCTTGCTTTGTCCTTTAATGAAAAAGGAAAAAGCCTCATTTTCGTGGCCTCATCTCCCAAGCCAGCAATTATAAATGTAGTGCAAAGGGCAATAAACTCATCGATGTGCTTGTAGGGGTCCTCTTTACTTAACCCATGAAATAATGATAACATTTGGATGATTTGAGCCTTGATCTCATAATTACCCACAGCTGCAGGGAACTGAATGCAGAAGGGGGATGAATATGCCCCAAGTGCATAGTAGTCCCGCAAGGGTCTCGATTGCTCTCCCATCTCAGACGTTTCCAAATTGTCAGCAAGGGTGTGTTTTGCTGGCCTGAGTCCAAGGACTCTCTCTATCTCAGGATTCAAAGGTTCAAGCTCGGGGTGGAGAGACCTTCTACCCAGCATAAAACACATAGCAAGTAAAAAGCTCAATTACAACACACTTAAAAAACAAAACTACTAACTACTATTGCAGAAATCTATGGAATGCAGAAATGAAACAGTAGGGGAGAGAGAAAGATGCAAACTAAGGCAGAATGTGCTCCAGTTGCAGCTGTACTCTCCTAATTGCTATTACTCGAGATCTGCAAAAATCTAAAAAATTTAGCAAGAATTTATTGAAACACAGGAACTACAAGAACATGTCTGAAATGGAAAATAAAGAAAAATTCCAAAAATCAACTAAACCTACAGCTATAATTTTTTCAAACACTAAAAAGACACAAATAGTCCTAAAATAGAAAATAAAGAAAAAGTGCAAAAAAATTAAACACAAATTATAGCTGTAATTTATTTAAACACTACAACTACAAAGAACAAAAACTAAACTCAAATTAGTATACTTAGATAAAAAATCCTCGGCAACGGCGCCAAAAACTTGTTGGTTATTGAGATTGGTTGCTATTATTTTTATTATTAAGAAAGTGGTCAAAATATGGCAACAAAATAAAATAGAAAAATGGGACTGAATTGGAATGAAACAACACTAAAAATAGCAATCTAAACTCATAGTCTTGCAAGATCCAGAGCAGTTGTAGTAAGTTTTGATAAGTAAGAGTTTATCCCATGGAGAATGATGATCTAAAAATCTAAAGGTGTATAGTAATCTCCAGATCTAGCTATAGATCTGGCAGCTCTAAACCTATACTAGAAAGCAAAGTAAAGAGAGGGTGTTTAGGTGTCACAAAGCTAAACTAAACTAAAAACAGAAATAAAACTACAGCTAAAGAAAGGGGGTAGAAGAGAGTGAATGTGGTGTGATAAAACAAAGTAAAAAATGGTGAGAAGTAGCCAGCTATGTGCTATCCATCAATGTAACTCAGATGAAGATGTTGGATCTGCAACATTCCTTCAGATGGCTACAAGCACATCTGCAAGGGAGGAGAATCCAGCCTAACCCAGAGGTATAGACAAATCTTAGGGTTGTATTCTATCCACTTAAATGGTCATAAAATACCCCAAGGACTACATCCACTCAATGGACTAAAGCTGAAATAAGAAAATTATTGCAGACACTATGTTTGCAAGGCTACTAGCTCATGCATCCATAGGAGCAAACAGACTATGAAAATCGAGAGAAAATCACAAGAAATCACAGATTGAATGGGGCCTTGAAATCAGATGCTCATTGCTACAAAGAGGCCTGCAATGACCTAGCACTCAAATCTGCAATCTGTGCAACATCTCAGACCTATTCACTGAAAATGGAGTTATAAAACAGAGGAGAGTTTGGCTCTGCAGCTGTCTCTCACTTGGCTACAAGCTCAAGTGTAAAGAAAAAGAATCCAGCTAAACCCTATGGTCTAGACCAGTCTTAGGGCTATACTCTGCCCACTAAAATGGTAAAAGAGTATCTTAGAGGTTAACCTAGTCACAGGGGTTAGAGATAGAACAGTAATACTACTGCTGACACTATGGATGCATGGCTACATGCTCATGCCTCCATAGGAGCATCAAACCTATAAAAATCTATGTGAATAACATAGAAAAATATAGATTAAATAAAGCATTAAAAATAAAATTTTATTAAATATAAAGAACTTACAATGATTACCCTCCAGGCAGCAGTCTGTGTAAAATCCCAAAAACTGCTCACTATATTCTTCCAAAACCCATTGCAAAACTGAAATGAAACTAGTTGCTACAAAAAGTTTTAACCCAACCTTGCAGCTGAGCTAAGGAAGAAGGAAAAATAAAATAAAAAGAAACTAAAACCCTAAAATAAAAATCCTAAAAGTGATCTCAGGCTAATCCTAGCTCCCTTCCCAAGACAGCTTATAGCTCTATTTATACAATCCAAACAGGCATTATGTGCTTTAGCCAATCAGACTTAAGACACCTTTGGAGCTGGTGTCATGCCTCATTTATGGCCAAGTGATGCCTTGCAAAGTGTGGGACAGCTCAACACCTTGGGATGTGTGACCTAGCTGTTGTGGAATCCCAAAAATGCCCCCTATCATTTGAATACAGCTGCTAGAATGGCTGGAACCCGAGTTGAGCTTCAGATTTCAATTCTTGAGCAGTTCTCAAGAGGATGGAAAAATTCAGAATTCAATCTTAAGCAATTCTTGAGAGCATGCTCGAGAGGCTCTTGACAGGATAAAAAAGACTTTTATAGCACTGCAACTACTCGACAGAATGTTTTTGGCAGTGAACTGCTCGACAACAACAATGCAACTCGAGTAGTTGTTGTTTTAAGTTTATGAACTGCTCGAGTAGATTGTTTGGAGGTTGTAAAGTGCTCGAGTGGCACTGGTTTCATCAATGAACTACTTGAGTTCTTCAAGGCAGCAGTGGTGTTGCTTGTGTGGTTCACTTTCCAGCACAAACATCTGCTCAAGCAGCTTGTTTTCATGCTGAACTATTCGAGTATACATGTCACTCCAGATCTACATCAGCTGCTCTTGTGCTACTGTTAATCTCTGAAAAGTACCACTTTTCATCTCTTAACTTAGCCTTTGATGGGCCTTTGTGCAAGTTAATAATATCTTTTAAGTGTGTTTTTATAGATAACAGCAAAACAAGAGTTAATGCTGCAATCCATGCTTTTGAAGCCAAGAAGATAGAAGTTCATGCCAAACTGTGGAGCTGATGGGTTTATAATGAATGCACCATGGTGTTTCACACCATTGGGGTAATTTGGCAAGCATATGGGACCAGCTGGGTTTTCTAAAGGGGCCCTAGAAGTCAAGCAGATGAAAGAGTATGGCCCCAAGCTGAGAAGGCTGCTATAGCAAGCATCAACAGAGCAACAGAAGAGCATAGAAGAGGCCTCGCGGGGCTCTCGTGCAGTTCAAATTAGGTAGAATGCGAGCTGCGTGAGGATCTCACGAAGCTAAGGCCTGCTGCATCAAAATAGCTCGCTAAGACCTCACGCAGCTCAAGAGGAGAGAGAGCCCCAGAAGTTATCTCACGCAACTGTCACGAGGATTAGAGATGCAGTATTTACACCAGTTCAACCTTGCGAGCTGCATAAGCCACAAAGCAACTTCATGAACTGCAGTGTTCCCAGCAGTTAAACCTCACGAGCAGCAGAAAGCTACACACAAAGTCCATCCTCGCGAGCCTCCTTAGCACCCATTTCATCCCAGCAACAGCCTCGCGATAGGGCATCCCAGCAGCATATCAGCAGCACGAAGCTCTGGTTCCCAACTTCCCATCTTGCTGCTCTCCACTTCCTAGGACGTTTTGGGCATTTCATACCTTCTAGGGCACACACCTCAAGGTGTTGATCTGTCCCACACATTCTGAGGCAATCCAAGGGCCACAATGAAGCCATAAAATCAACTCCACACATGTTTAATTCCAATTGGCTATTGCAAATTAGGGTTTAGGGATTGCTTATAAAAAGAACATTATGCTATCTTGTAAAGTTATCTAGGAATAGCCTGAGATCATTTAGTATTTTTCTAGGGTTAGGGTTAGGGCTTAGTTCCCATTTCTTTTCCCCTCTTTCTTCTTGCCTTAGCTCATCGGCCATGCTAGGCTAAGTTCTTTGTAGCAGTTGGATTTAAGCTCAGTTTTGTAATGAATTTTGTTCAAATAGAGTGAGCTGATTTGAGCTTGTGCACAGGTTGTTGCCTTTGAGGGCACCATTGTAAGATTCTTTTACGATTTGCCATTTTTTATTGCTTAAAATTAGATCTGTAATCTCTGTGTTTTCCTTACATAGATTTCTATTAGATTAATACATAGATTTTTATAGGTTTGATACTCTCATTATTTTTTGAGCTGTTTTGCCTTGCAACAATGGTAGGAACAGCAGTATCCCTGTTCTATCTCATCATCTATGGGTAAGGTAGCCTCTAGGATAGTCTGTGACCATTTAAGTGGACAGATTATAGCCTTAAGGTAGGTCTTGGTCACAGATCTGAGATGAATTCTTTTTCTCTACACTTGAGCTTGTAGCCTTGTGTGAGATTGTGCAGAGCCAAACTCTACTCTGTTGTGCATCACCAATATCAGTGTTTAGATCTGGTTTGTTGTAGAGATTGCAGACTTGTGAGTTGGGTCATTGCAAGCCTTTTATAGCAATGACCAGCTGTATCTGAGTCCCCATTTAACCTCTGATTATCTGTGGTTTCCACTAGATTTTCAAGGGTTGTTTGCACCTATGAATGCATGAGCTTGTAGCCTTGCAAACATAGTGTCTGCAATGATATTAATGACTGACTTAATTCATTGGAGGGAGGAAATCTATTGGATAGTTTGTGACCATTTAAGTGGACAGATTATAGCCTTAAGATCAATCCATTCCTTTGGATTATGTTTGATTTCAAACTTAATCAATGTGATTTGACCATCTCCCTTGGATAGTCTGTGACCATTTAAGTGGACAAGTTATAGCCCTAAGAGCAGTCTAAATGGCATGGGTTGAGTTGGATGCCTCTACCATGCACTTGTGCTTGTAGCCAAGTGAAGGATTGCTGCAGATCCCAATCTACCACTGAGTTGCAAGACTGATTTATGCTTAGCTATCTACTTCTCTATCTTTTATCTTTATTTTACCACATACATCATCATCTTTCTTTATCCATTTCTTTAGCTGTAATTTTATTTCTATTTTTAGGTTAGTTTAGCTTTGTGACACCTAAATTTCCTCTCTTTTCCTTGCTTTCTAGTTAGGTTTAGAGTTGCCAGATCTATAGCTCGATCTAAAGATAACTATACAACCCTTGAGGTTTCAGATCATCACTCCTTGTGGAACAAACTCTTACTTCATAAAACTTGCTACAACAGGCCCTGTATCTTACAGGTCTGTGGTATTTTTAGGTTGCTGTTTTCATGTCTTTCTATCGCCCTTTTCTTTGATCAATTTTTACCATCTCATTTTAATAATAACAGTAAGCATCTAAAATACTCCAACAGCTATAGCTCAAGTGGATGGTGCACCAGCAACTGCTCGACTGTTTTAATGCACTCGAGTGGTTGCTTTACATCTGAAGTGCTCAAGTGCAGCAATACTTGGAAATGTCATCCACTCGAGATCTACTCGAGATAAATTTCTGGAGTTGCTGTAGTGTGTTTGAACTGCTCGAGTGATTAAAAGCTTTAGCTCTCCAGTTTTACAACAGTTCGAGTGGTTTGTGTAGTGCAGCAATGAATTCCTAGAGTGCAACAATTCAACTTCAGCCAACTGCTCGAGTTCTTCAAAGAAGCAGCTGTGTTGCTCATCTCAACTACTTGAGAGTCTGGTTTATAAGCTTCAACTTGATAGGATGAATATTTAAGGCCATGAACTACTCAAGTTTCTTGATGTTATAGTTGTGAACCACTCGACAACAACAATGCAACTTTTGCAACTGCTCGAGATGGGTCCTTTAGGTTTTAAGGTCGAGAGGTTGCTGTTGCTTGGGTTTCTCAGCATTTGCAGCTCATGAGGATGACTCTCCCTACAGTTTGTGAGTTTGATTTTAAGTGCAGCTCGAGTTCTTACTGCAACAACTGATACAGCTCGTAAGGATGAGTTTTCAGCAATAACAACAACAACTATGCAAGTTGGCTTTAGACTTTGACAGGTTGGTGTAGCTGCTCGAGAGGGTAGTTTTGAAGTTGCTTGACATCTTAGTTGGCTTCACTTTTGTAGCTTGTGATGTTGGGATTTCAGCACCGCTGATGTAGATTGACAGGTTAGATGCAGCAACAAAGTGCTTGAATGGTTGCTTGCAGCAGAGTTACTTTCAGCTGCAGGTTTACTTGCTTGAGTTGTTCAGTGCAGCAGCTTTCAACTACTCTTTGTTGTAGTATATATCTGCTAGAGTGGTTACTGCTGCAGAGTTACTCTCAGAGTGCTCAAAATCTTGAAGTTGAAATGCTATAGCTACAATTTATATAGTCTGTTACAACAGCTGGTTTCTTTAATCCACTGCAACAGCACTCCATATACTCTGAGCTCCACCTCTCTCTCTTAGCAAGACTTCTAGGACCCAAAGCATGCTAAAGGACTCCCATGGTGTGAACCACCATAGTGCACTTTTCTATAAATTCCTTAGCTTCATAACTTGACTCAAAATTCTTCCTTCTTGGCTCTAAAATGATGGATTGTTGCAGTAACCTGCAGTTTATTGTCATCTACAAAAAGTCACTTAAAAACTTATTATTAATCAGCTCAGAGGTCCATTAAAGGCTAGGTTAGGAGGTGAAAAGTGGTATATTTTAGTGACTAACAGAGGGGCATCTGTAGACACCCCAATTTTGCCCTCTTGGAGTATACAAATTTGTTCGGTCAACCTTTGACCCTACCCATGATTTTCAGAAGACTTACCTTCTCTGAAAGATTCAAAACCCTAATACGGGGGCCATATAATAAAACAATAGTATATGGCTGAACACAAGCTGAAACAATAGCCCTGTGGTTCAAACCCGACTTAGCCCGGGAATATTCATTAATTTCGTGCCCTTTCAGGCCCGCACAATTCGATTGCACTCCTGCACGCCGGCGTGCAATTGGTCCCCTTTGGACCAGGATTACCCTCCCGCTGACCGCCTTAGGAGTGGATTGCACGCTCTATCACGCGCGCCCAACCTGATTGCACGTTCGATCACTGGCGCATAATTAGTTCCCTTTTTGGCATGTCCTCTAATTTCGTAGACCGCCTAAACTCCCCTATTAAGCGCCTAAAATAGAGCACTTAATCGGATTGCACGCACCAAGATGGGTGCGCAATAGCTCCAATTGGACTGGAACTAGGACACCCGACTGAGCTAGTTAGTCGGTCACTCACTGAGTCGTGACCGACTCAAAGTGTATTAAGCGCCTGGAAGAAGGTGTGTAATTCAATTAAGTGACACAGATAGGGTGCGCAATTAAATTTCACTGATCAATTAAGTGCACCCCACAGGGCGTGCAATTGCCAGAGTACCTATAATTAGACCCCCTTTACCTCGCACACAAGACACATCACAACGCGTCCAACCTTGGAATTTTTGAAAGCTTAGTGATTTCAAGGATTCTCTCTCCAATGCCTAGCTTCAGGTAATTTCTTTAGTTCTAGTTCTTAATTCCTTCTTTAGTTTTAGGTTCTAGTTCTTAAGTTCTAGCCTTTTAGTTCTTAACTTCTATTCTTAGATCTTAGGTGTTAATCCTAGTTTTTTTCCAGTTCTAGTTCTTAGGTTCTAGAACCAGTTCTTAATTTTAGTCTTTAGATTTCGAATTCTAGTTCTTAAATTCTAATTTTAGATCATAGATTTGATTTTAATTGTCGGTTCTTAATTTCTAGAGTTTAGATTTTAAATTCTAGTTCCTAGGTCCTTTTTATCTTAATTTTTTAAGTTTTAGTTCTAGACCGTAATTATAGTCTTCGATTCCAGTCTGAATTCCAAATTCCAAATCTTATAAATTCACAGACTTCAATCCGCAAATCTACATTTTTTTTTTAACCAAACTTAGTATTTTTCAATTAAAATCATTTCCAAAAATGATCCTTAGCCAACCAATTTGCCCAAGGGAGCTTACGAAGGGTACCTGGGAACGGGGCCGATCTTCCTTAGCATAGCGGGCCCAAACCCCCTTTTTTCAGATTCCTAATAAAAGTAGGAGACTTAAAACAATTAGATTCCTAGTAGAAATAGGAAACTTAAAATAATTATATTTCTGTAAAAATAGGATACTTAAAATAATTAGACTCCTAATAGAATTAGGACATTTAAGTTAATTAGACTTTTAGTAAGAATTAGAATATTTGAATTAATTAAAATTCTAATTAGAGTTTTAATAGGAGTATAATACCTAAATCAATTAGAATTCTGATAGAATAAGGATACTCGGGATAATTAGGATATTTAGATCAGACTATGACTCTTTGGATAGTTACACTACTAGCAAAGTTAGGATACTAGTTTAATTTGATTTTAGAATAATTAAATCTTTTAGACACCCGGTAGGAATAGGAAAAGACTAAAATACGATCAGACTTAGAATAGGAAAAGAAAGAAAACAAACTAAACATCCAGGTGACCAAGTGCTGCTGACATCGATAAACATCTGCGGCTAGCGATCGCAACGAACCAAGTACTTTCTTCGCAGAATTTACATTTCCTTTTTCTTACTTCTATACTTTCCATTCACCATCAATCGCCTTACGTCAGAGTCCACATAGACAAATTTGGATCACTCTTCCCGGGAACCGAAAGGAACCCAGAAAAAGCGCACACAAATAATCATCACGAGGTTTGGAGTCCCTAGAATGTTCATCACTGAAAACAGATCGCAATTCATCACCAAAAAGATGAAGAGATTGTACAAGAGATACGACATCGACCTGTAAAACATATCACAGTTCTACCCTCAAGGAAATAGGTAAGCAGAGGCCACAAACAAAACTCTAATCCAAATTTTGAAATGAACAGTAGAGACCAACAATCGAGCCGACTAACCCGAACAACTACCAGAAGCACTCTGGGCCTATAGGACTTCTATTCGCACGACCACTGACGAAACTCCTTATCTCCTCACATATGGGATGGAGGCCATTCAACCGTACGAAATAAAGGAACCATCCCTACTGTAGACACCCAAATTCGGACCAAGGCCCAATCAGTCTGTACTCCGAGAGAGATGTACCCCTGTGCTTCCGATGGCACCCTTGAACACTTAGGAACCAGCCCAAACCTTTAGGAATCACCCTGAACTCATTATAACCATTCCCCTAACCCTTAGAGATCACCTCTAAACCCTAGGATCCCTTCCCGAACTCGACTGAAACCCTTCCAAGCAATTGATGGGAGGAGAGCTACAAACTTTTACACAGTCCATTGCTGAGGAGGAGCCCCATACCATTGGAAGGAAGACTTCTCCAGCTTTCCAGCAAGCAAAATATCACCCAATTTGGAGCTGTGGTTCGAAAGTTATGGCTGATTGAAGTTTCACATAAAATCATAACTTTATTATCGCCCAAATAAATTTAGCCCCATTTCAAAGGTATATATATTATATACGCCTGGCATTTTTGGGCCAAATTTTGCCGGGTGTATATAATACATACGCCCAGCATAGGTAGGGCCCACCATGGACACTCACCTTCTCAGATTTCCCCTGGTTTTCATGAAATTCACTGTGCATAAATTGGGCATATGTAATATATACGCCCAACTTAGCTATAGTAACTGTCATCAAATGCTCAAATTTCCACCATCTGGTTTGACCTTTTGACCATCCCCTTGGTTGAGGTGGGTGTCTTAAGGTTGGTGTCACCCCTTTTGAGTTTATTGGCAACTCTTAAGTCACCCATGGCCTCACCCCATCATCTGGCATTGAAACCAGTTTCCCAAACCCCTAGGACCCTAAAAACCTAGAAAACCTTGGAGGATTACCTAATTGTTAAACCAATTAGCTCTTAAGTAACCCTCTAACCCACCTCTTCTCTATAAATAGAGAGCCCCCCCCCTTTCCAAAGGGTTGAAAAATTAAGGTTGAGAGTTAAGCTTAAGAGAGAGAGCCCTAGTGAGAGAAAAATATATATTATTTTACATTCTTCAACCAGAATTCCAGCATGCTTAGTTCATCCTTTTCAACCCTTTTCAACCATTAGATCGCCCCTCTTTAGTCAAGCTTAGTCCCTAGCTCCATCCTACCCTTCCTATCTACCGAATCCTAGCGTTAGAACCTATTCCTCTACCGTTTAAGCCATTTAAAGCCATCGGGAGCACGCCGAAGCGAAGGTCTTCTACGGTGCAACAAGGGCTTATAAGCTCCGGCTCACCCCTCTCTTCCTCTACCTTCTAGGTGTTTCCTCCGTCCAAGGATTCAAGCCGTTACGCCGCCGAAATTTCGGTTTGGCTCAAAGCTTGATAGGACCGTATTGCCTTCGGGCAAGGGGAAGCTCCGCCCATTTGTTTTATTTTGGCCATAGATAGAGACCGCTACGTGCGGGTTGATCGGGTGCCTAAACCCTTCCCGATCGATAACCGAAGCCCCTACTCTAGAGCCTTTGGCAAAAACCGGTAAATCAGTCATA
The DNA here is from genome assembly GCA_021018995.1 of Chloranthus sessilifolius. Lineage (NCBI taxonomy): Eukaryota > Viridiplantae > Streptophyta > Magnoliopsida > Chloranthales > Chloranthaceae > Chloranthus > Chloranthus sessilifolius. The sequence continues at coordinate 30,956,689 of CM037592.1, read as the reverse complement.
TTTAGCACTTCAGTGCTCAAAATATTGATTTAAAGGTTTCCCGAGTCACCAAAAGCTCCGGGTGGCGACTCTACATTTTTATCCCATTACGTGTGCATTGCCGCAATGGGTTCGAGAGAATCTATGCACGCACAGATGGCGACTCTGCTGGGGATTTCACCCTAGCGCTTCCCCTCTTATTGGCCTTTTTTTATCTTTACTAACCATTGCTATTTTTTTTCTAATATTCTGCTGTTTTTCCTTCATTTTTGTTGTTTTTACTAACATACTTACCCCTACGTTTTGGCTTTAAATTTCAGTATTTTTGCCTAGTCACTTGACTGGCACCTTTTTTACTTACCCCTACGTTTCGGCTTTAAATTTCAGCAATTTTTGCCTAGTCACTTGACTGGCACCTTTTTCACTTACCCCTACGTGTCGGCTTTAAATTTCAGCAATTTTTACCTAGTCACTTGACTGGCACCTTTTTTTACTTACCCCTACATTTCAGCTCTAAATTTCAACAATTTTCGCCTAGTCGCTTGACTGGCACCTTTCTTACTTGCTTTTACGATTCAGTTTTAATTTTCAGCACTTTATTTTTCCCGTCTAGTCGCTTGACTGGCCCCATCTTTTTTCTTACTTCTGATCATATCCTAACGTGGACGCCGGCCCGTTGAGGCGGCACGAGCTTGTCATCCCCGACTCGATTTTGGACTTAAATTCACTCCCCTTTTAAAATCTGTAATTAAAAGTGAACCAACAGTTTAGGGACATAATCAAATATATTTTTGCGTGTTTTGGGTAGTTTTCGGGGGGTTTAGGTACAGATATAACTTACCCGATTTCCAGTAAGGCGGTAGCCTTAGTGGTGATGATCCTGAAAAGAACCACCCCTTCCAGTACCGGAGAAGGTGCTTGCGCCGGAGGTATATCGGTTGGGTTGCCAATTCCGATCAAACCGTAAAACCCGCAATGGTGAGAGCGTAGACAGCCCGAACTCAGCCGTGTATCCCTAGGAAGCGGAAAGGAGTGACCCGATAACACACACAGCAGTCCCTGGGAGCATCCCTCCCAGGAAACCAGTTTAAAAGACTCATTGTGGGCTTGCTGTTCACTGTCAAAACAAGCTGACAGAACTGTCTTTGCCAGGCATATATAATATATACGCCCAGCCAAATCTACTTAATTTTGGTCAGGCGTATATAATACATACGCCCAGTATATACTGGGTTCAAGCAGCCTGATCTGAGGCCCAATCCACCACCCAAGTTCCCCGATTAGCGGTATTAGTGCTCACAGTAACCTCCCGCATTCTGTAATGCCCAATATGCCCTTGCCCAGTCAAAAGAAGGCAACTTCTCATTGATTTTCTCCGGGGGATCAGGTCGTTTGCATGGATTCCCTCACATCCATAGAACGAAAGGGTTCCCTTTCGCTTCTTCTGAAGTGTGTAGGATCCCGCCATGGGACCTACTAAAGGTGCATATATCACCCGAGACGGGAATTTTTCTAGGGCACCAGATCATCATTCATTTAAATAGGGGAGATAATTTTCATTTGAAAAATCCAAAAAAATATAATAACAAATATATAGAAAAATCAGAAATCCGTATATACGCGCACTTTCGGTGCGACCGTCACTACGGCGACCTCAAACCCAACCCGTAGAAAAAGAACTAGGAAAGTGTTCGGCCCTTACCCAAGGAATCGTTACAACACTCGTTAGCGGATCATGTCGAGCACCGATACATCCCCACCATCATCCCCATCCCATTCCCATATAGGAGAAGGCCCAATCTCCAACACCTTCACCCAAACCCGGTTCGAGGTCACGGGTCCATTTGGGGCACCCGTGTTCGCATCCACCCCATCCCCCGCCCTTACATTTTCCCAACATACCCCCATCTCATCCTCTAGTGAAACACCTCATTTCCCAACCGACCCATACATCCCCATTTCCCATCTGTACACCCTTACCGAACCACCCTACTCCCAAAGACCCCATCGGGAGCCCCATCCCCCGCCTACCTCCCACATCCCATCCACCTCATCATCCATGCCTCCTACATCCTATATCCCATTCACCTCATCTCACATGCCTTCCACATTACATGGCCCATACACATCCCAACATACCCCCCTATTTACCCAGGTCATGCCCAACTTTTCCCAGGGTGTGACCAGTAACCCACCGTCTTCCATAGCCATACGTCCACACCCTCCAAGCACAATCATTCATACCCCCCATACCCGAGTCATGCCCAATTTCACCCAACCCCCTCCATCCTTGAATGGGCCATCACCCTCCAAACTCACACCTGAATCCATGCCCTCAATGGAGGACATGAGAATGATGTATGCCCTGTGGGCTACCTCTCGGAGTCCTACATTCCAAACCCCACATCTAGGTCTCCAAAACCTCCATACCCCATTCCCCCCATGACCATGCCCAACCACCCATCATTCATACCATCCAAGATCCCCCACCTCAATTCCAGGCCCAGGCCCAAGCCCAACAGACCCAAGCCCACTCATCTCAGGCCCAAACCCACACAAATCCTGGGGCCCAAGCCCAAATATGTTTAGAACCATGGGCCCAAGCCCACCCTTAGACCCAAGCCCACTCATCCCAGGCCCAAGCCCACCAAACCCATTAGGCCTAAAATCCTCAAAGCCCATGGCCCCAAGCCCAAACCCATCAGACCCAAGCCTAGGCCCAAAACCTTCAAGGCCCATGGACCCCATCCCAAACCCACCAGATTCAAGCTCAGGCCCAAGCCCATCAGACCCAGGCCTAACTCCAAGCCCCCAGGGCCCTTAGACCCAGACCTATCGAACCCAAGCCCAAGGCCCATCATCCCACACCCAATACCCACATGGCCCATTAGCCCAAACTCAACAGGGCCCATTGGCCCAAAATCATACCAACCCCCACACCCAGGCTTAAGGCCCATCAACTCACGCTTTCTAAAACCATCAAGCCCAAACCCAAGGCCCATCCACCCACACTCATCAAGGCTCATTCACAAACCCCTTACCCCTTCACCAGTACCCTTCATTGACCTATACCCCTTACGCCCCCATCCCACCGCCAACGGAAAATCCGATCCACCCCATGCCTCAAAACCACGCCTACAGCATCCTGCCACATCAACCACACCCCCAGAATATATACCTAGCTCAGCACATCATTCATCCACAAACCACTCATCCATTCACTCCCTCCCATCCCCTACAAGCCTTGTGGCCCCACTAGGTCGTCCAACCGATCACCCCCTAGGTCCAAATAGCAGGCCTCGCCCCTCACCAGTACAATGACCAACAGTATGAGGAGGACGAGATCCACAACAGTGGAGGAGCTGCCAGCTTCGGCCCCCCCAGGCCCATCATCGTCACACCCAGGGCCGAACAAAATCAGGGGGAGGCAGTCCCAGTTATAGCCTCAAAAGAATCAGAGCAGCTGAGAGAACAGATAGATAGAATATAGCAGCAGCTGACAAAGATGGGAGGGCTAGAACTGCATTCGACAAACTTTTTAGACTTATGTCTATTCTCGGATGTCCCCCTATCACAGAAATTTAAGATGCCATCATTCGATAAATATAATGGCACTGACAACCCCATCGTCCACTTAAAATCTTACTGTGGGGATATGTGTCAATACGGTAGAGATGAACGACTCCTTACCGAAGTGTTCCAAAAGAGTCTAACGGGCCCAGCACTGAGATGGTTCACGTCCCTAGAACCATCCATGATAAAAACTTGGAAAGGTCTGACACACTTATTCCAAGAATAGTATGTCTATAACATGGACATAGAGCCAAGGAAGTCGGATGTGGCCCGTTTGAAGCAAAGGCATGATGAAACTTTCAATGCCTACTTAGGAAGGTGGAGAGCATTGGCTGCCTAGGTGACCCACCGGATTCCTGATGATGAGTAGATTGAATTGATAACCAAGGGAGCTCTCCCAGTCGTCACAAAATTTTTGGTATATCAGCAGCAGTCCAGTTTTGATGATTTGGTCCGAAATGTCAACCGTTACGAAGACACCGTTAGAGAGGGCAGGTTGGGAAAGAGCATGACCAACGAGGCCATCGGGGTTCGAAAAGTTGCCGAACCAAAAATCAAAAGAAGACCAAGCATAGAGGTACAAAACATCGTGTACCCCCAGGCCAATACCAATGCCCCCCAAGTACAGCTCTAGGCCGCACAACCACCCCCAGCCCGTTTTGAGCAAGCACCAAGGCCGAACAACGGACCGAGAGCCCCATTTACCCAGGAACAGATGAGAGCATGATTCAAATGGGTGTTCATGCCGTTAGGATAATCTTTAAGTGTCCTGTTGCCAGTGTTGCTACAAAAGGGTCTGGTTAATTTACTCCAGCCTTGCCCCCCACCCAATCCAATCCCGAGAAACTATTACCCGAACTTGCATTGTAACTTCCACCAAGGGCCGGGTCACCCTATAGACCGGTGCTTCCCACTAAAGCACGCGGTCCAAAATCTAATAGAGGCGGGAAAAATTGTTCCCCCACCACTTCCTCAAGGGCAGAATTAGAACATCCATTAGGCCCCCCTGCCACCGCATCCAGGAGGCCCCAGGCCTAACATCCATTGGGTAGAAGAGGAAGAGGAAGAGTTTGACCCCTCGGATTACATCAGTAATCAAGAAGAGTTTTCATTTCTCAGGCTGAACGAGGGTGAACCAATTATGGGGGTGATCGAGCCGCTGTATTTAGCCGATTACTTCCCCACCCCGGCATACCAAGAAAAGCCCCTAGATTTAGAGCAGTATTTTTCCACTCCCGCTCCTGTCTATCAAATCTAAACGGGCACAGCCCCGCCGCAATCATACGCATATCCTCCCCACTCCCAATTTACCCCATAGTACACACCACCACCCAATCACCCCATCCCATACACTATCCCACCATCAGCCACCCCATATACCTCTCCGTCACACCCAAATCACCCCACGCCATACATAAATCCACCATTCCCATACTACCCCACCCCATACACAACCCAAAATTTCTCCACCCAATACACCACTCTGCCATCCCCAAATTATCCTATCCCGTACACACCCCCAAATCCCACCACCCAGCATACTACCCCGCCATCCCCAAATCATCTCGCCCAATACACAACTCCACCATCCCCAAATCACCCTGCCCCATGCACAACTCCATTATCTCCGATTTACCCCGTTTCATCCACGAACCCATCATCGCCCCACCATTCCACCCCAGTTACAAACCCTTCATATCAGTACCCCCCTGCTCCATCCGCTATCCCGTCATACCCCTATCACCCCGCTCCACCACCTCAAGCGTTTCCAGTCACCCCATCCAGTCCACACCCCACCATCCCTTAGTCATTTTCCACCCCCACCCAAGCAAACAACCCCTCACCTACTCCCCTTATCACCACTGGTCTTACCACGCCCTGGTAACGGCTGCACAAACCCACTCCGCACCCTCAAATCCAACTTTGCTAATTCCCGCCAATACCATTCCCCCCTATTAGAGTCAACCTGGTTGGGCCTGAGAATCTGACATACCAAGCCCAATCCGCCCCAAAATCACCATGCACTCCCTTCCTCATCCCGAAACCTGCCTATGACCCGCATCAAGTGCCGTTAAGTTATGAGCAGACAGACATGAATGCTGGTCGCAACTGAGAAGAGACGGTCAAATTTATCACCCGGTCAGGCAGGATTTCTACATAGCCATAAGCATCGGGGGCCGTTAGAGGAGAAGAAAAGAAGAAAGAGCAGGCTGTAGGGAACCCCTTTGAGAAAATGGCCAGAGAGCATGTGTTGGAGACACAACTCAAGAGGACACCCGCACATATTACTGTCTGGGATTTGTTAATCACGTCCCCGCTCCACTTTCAAGCCTTAATGAGAGCACTCAAAGACGCACATGTTTTCGCCCACATAACCCCAAACGAGGTGGGAGAAATAATTGGGCAAGTATTGGCCCCAAATGCCATCTCATTCACTAATGCGGATCTACCGCTCGAGGGGAACAACCACTCTAAGCCCCTGAATATAACAGTGGAAGTAGGGAACCTGGTGGTGCCATTGGTCTTAATAGATAATGGGTCGACATTAAACGTATGCCCTCTAAGGACGGCAATCAAAATCAGTGCGAACCCCAATACCTTCCGGCCATCAATAATAAGCGCCAGGGGATTTGACAACACCCGAAGAGAAATCATAAGAGAAGTAGACCTCGACTTGATCATCGGGCCGCAAACCTTCACTGTCCCCTTCCAGGTGATGGACATCAAGTCTACATTTAATTTATTATTGGGCTGGCCGTGGCTACATGAGATCGGGGCAATACCATTAACTCTACACCAAAAACTCTGATTCATCTCAGGCAGAAGAATCGTCACCATTGTAGGTGAGAGCAGAGAAGACAGGGAGTGGAGCACTCTGCATATTGAGAATTCGAAAGTGCTTGATATGCCGCATACAACAGATGACACCGATCTCCATCAATTTGAGTATGACTTTTCAGCCGTTACCCTTGAGTCGCCTGAAAAAACCCCTGCCAAAACTGAGGTAGGAATGGATGCAGCAGTGTTCATGCTCCACAAATGGGTCCACCAAAAAGGGAAAGGGTTGGGCCCACGCCTTCAAGGAAGAAGAGACCCAGTCAGGGCTAAGGGGCAGCAAACCAGATTTGGCTTGGGTTGTAGGCCCCTTGAAGAAGAAGTCAGAAAGGCCAAGGAAAAGATAAGAGTCGTAGCAGCCACCAAGGCCAGGGGAATCAACCTGGAAGAAGAAACTCCCGCCCGACCCCACATCCGTCAAACCTTTGTGAGCGCCAGAGTGGTAAAGATTGATCTGAATGGGGAGACAAGGGTAACCTCACACAAGCCTGTTTCTGCCCATCCTACCAACCCTTACATCACCCCCCCATACCTCGAGGTGGACTTAGCCGCCCTCTCCTTATTTGAGGAAGAAGTCCCCCGGTCCACCTATCACTCTAGTACCGACCACTTTGGGCCCATCCTAACCATAGAGGACAGGATCTCAGAGGATCCCTCCATAAACATGCTGAGGGGGGAACTGCAAGAGCCTACCGATGCCGTTTCCAACCAAAAGGGTAAAGGCCAAGCCTCAAAGGTAAGTAACTGGGCATCTTTGCCCCAACTCCTGGGAATCGCCAAATGCTGTGAATATAGCACCGGCTCTCCAAAAAAAAACAACCTGTAAGAAGTGAGGTTAGCCTCTGGGACACTCTACCCTGTATATATAGAGATCCACCTCGCCAGGGGCTAACCTCCGAAAAATTGCAAAAAACCATAAAAATAGAAAAAATACCAATTCCAAAACTATTGTCCTTTAAAATTCCTAATAAAATTGAAAATGATGTCGTGATACCCGTCCCACGCGAAGTCGACCCCTTCCCTGTAGAAATATGAGAAGAGGTAGGAGTCACGAGTCTGGACGAGGAAGTTCAAGTCGCTGAGCTCCCCAATGAGCTCCTCAAGCAATTTGCCGATTTTGAGCATGGCCCTACCCCGATCGTCGAAGAGACAGAGGACATCAATTTGGGCACCGAAGAGGTCCCTAGAATCACCAAAATCAGAACATCGCTATCCCCTGCAGAGAAAAAGGGTATGATAGACTTCCTCCGGTCATACCAAATCGTCTTCGCATGGTCGTATGAAGACATGCCTGGTCTGGATACCGATCTAGTTGAGCATGAGTTGCCACTCTACCCTGATTGCAAGCCAGTTAAATAGAAGCTGAGACGTCTCCGACCTGAGTGGATGTTGAAAGTCAAAGACGAGGTCATCAAGCAGTATGACGCAGGTTTCCTCATGGTATCCAAGTACCCGCAATGGCTGGCCAATATCATCCTCGTACTAAAGAAAAATGGAAAGGTTGAATGTGCATTGATTTTCAAAACCTCACAAGGCAAGCCCTAAGGATGACTTTCCATTACCCCACATCGATATCCTGGTCGATAACACTGCTAAGCATGAAATGCTCTCATTCATGGACGGGTTCTCGGGCTATAATCAGATTAAGATGGCAGAGGCCGACCGAGAGAAGACCGCGTTCATCACTCCCTTGGGAACCTTCTACTACAAGGTGATGCCATTCGGGCTCAAGAATGTTGGGGCAACCTACCAGAGAGCAATGACGGCCCTATTCCATGACATGATGCACCAAGAGATCGAAGTGTATGTCGATGATATGATTGCCAAATCGCCGGAAAGGGACGACCACTTGGTAAACCTTCAGAAGTTGTTCGAGAGGTTGAGAAAGTATAGGTTGCGGTTGAATCCCCAGAAGTGCGCATTCGGTGGTATGTCAGGAATACTATTAGGTTTTATTGTTAGTAGGAGAGGCATCAAGGTCGATCTGACCAAGATCAATGCCATCACTGAAATGCCACCACCGTCTACAGAGAAAGAGGTTAGAGGCTTTTTAGGCAGAATCCAGTACATCAGTCGGTTCATTGCACAGTTAACTTCGATATGCGCACTGATCTTCAAACTATTAAGAAAGGATTCACCAGTTCAGTGGAATGATGACTGTCGAGCTGCATTTGACAAGATCAAGGGTTACCTCCTAAATCCTCCAGTATTGGTGCCACCTATACCGGGTAGACCCCTGATAATGTACTTGTCCATGATAGAGTATTTCATGGGCTGTGTGTTAGGGCAACACGTTGAGACAGGAAGAAGAGAGCAGGCCATCTACTACCTGAGCAAGAAGTTCACTGATTATGAGACGTGCTACTCTCATCTGGAGAAGGCGTGCCTAGCGCTAGTGTGGTTACTCAAAGACTTCGACATTACCTCTTATCCCAAGCCGTTCTACTTCTAGCGCGAATGGATCTGTTGAAGTACCTATTCGAGAAACCTGCTCTCACTAGCTGAACTGCACGATGGCAGCTTTTATTATCTAAATTTGACATCACGTAAGTCACTCAGAAATCGATCAAGGGGCAGGCGCTCGCTTATCATCTTGCTGAGAACCCTCTGCCTGACTACGAGCCTCTAAGGACTGAATTCCCCGATGAGGACATCCTGTTCGTGATAGAAGATGATACAAAAGAAGCAGAAGAATCATGGGTAATGTACTTTGACGGAGCATCACATGTTGAAGGCCAAGGAGTTGGCGCCATCCTAATTTCACTAAAAGGATCTCATGTACCGATCTCTATCAAGCTTAACTTCCCCTGCACTAACAATATGGCTGAGTATGAAGCTGGCGCCGCAGGTCTACAGGCAACTCTCGATCTGAATGTAACTCACCTTCGAGTTTTTGGCAATTCACAGTTAATCATATGCCAGACGAATGGTGACTGGAAGACGAAAGATGAGAAACTGATCCCCTATCATGAACACCTCGAGGATCTAATAGCTTGCTTCTAAGATGTGACTTTCTCATATGTCCCCCGGATAAGGAATCGCTTTGCCGACGCATTAGCAACTTTGGCGTCAATGATCGAAATCCCCTATGGTGTTGAGATGAAGCCAATCATGATCGAGTAGAGAAATGAGCCGGCCTTCTGCCTCCAGATTGAGGAGCTTACAAAGCCTGATGATGAGCCACCTTGGTTCTCAGATATCAAGAATTTCCTCGAGACCCTAACTTTCCCAGAGGGTACATCCAAGATAGACCGACGAACCATTCAACGTTTAGCGACAGGTTATGTCATTTGCGGGGAATGCCTCTACAAGCGATCATACAATAACATCTTACTCAGGTGCCTCACTAAAACTGAAGCAGTCAGTATTATGAAAGAAATCCATGAGGGAGTATGCGGAGCCCACGTCAGCGGTCACATGCTCGCTAAGAAAATCCTCCGGCAGGATACTTTTGGACCACCATGGAATCAGATTGTTGGAAACATGTTCAAAAATGCTACAAGTGTCAAGAACACTCCAGTCTGATACACGCTCCTACCATTGATCTTCATTGCATGACCACTCCTTGGCCATTTGCTATCTGGGGCCTTGACGTTGTCGGAATGATTAATCTGAAAGCATCAAACGGACATCGGTTCATCCTTGTCGCCATTGAATACCTCACCAAGTGGGTAGAAGCGACATCCTATGCCAATATCACAGCCAATCACGTTGAGAAGTTTCTCAAAAACAATATCGTGTGCCGATTTGGAGTACCCAAAGATATCATCACGGACAACGGCACAAACTTTGCGAATAAGTGCATCCGAGACTTCTGCAACCAGTACAAGATTAAGCACCATCGCTCATCCCCTTATCAGCCTTAAACTAATGGAGCTGTGGAAGCCATGAACAAGACAGTCATTTGCATCCTTGAGAAAATGGTCTTCACTTATCAAGATTGGAGCGAGCAGTTACCCTTCGTGCTTTGGGCCTACATAACGTCGATCTGTACCGCTATAGGGACAACACCATTCTCCCTTGTGTATGGAACCGAGGCCATCCTCCCGGTGGAGTTTGAAGTACCCTCGCTCCGAATCCTCATGGAATCAGGCTTACCTGAAGCAGAGAGAGAGAGATCCCTCTTTGAACAATTAAACTTATTGGACGAGAAGAGACTCCTAGCCTTATGTCACACTCAAGTTTACCAGGGGAGAATCACACGCGCTTACAATAAACATGTCCGTAGTCAAGATCTAAAGGTAGGAGACACTGTGCTGAAGAAGATCTTCCCTTCCCTCCATGTCGATCCAAGAGGAAAATTTAAGCCAAACTGGGAAGGACCTTACGTTATTCGAGAGGTGCTGCCGGGATATGCCATCCGCCTCGCCACCATGGATGGAGATCATCTCCCTGAGCCCATCAATGCTGCATACGTTTGACAGTTCTACTCATAGCCTATCATGATAAGGTAAGTATTGATGAAACAGATACATGACTGGTTAAGAATCATCCAAAAGAGGCCATCGTTCTAAGCACAGTAGCCCAAAAGTATCCCTAAAAATGATGATATCCTTTGCTACCCCATTTGAGCCTATACATGAGTATAGAGTTACTATCAAATCCAAAAAAATCGAGAAAAGCAAAACCACAAAAAGAAATTATCTTAAATGGAGGAAAAAGAATAACAAAAAATGTGTATGTAGAAGAATCACGGGGCATGTACAGTAGAAACCCCCAAGGAAGAAAGTATTTTGGGAAAACTGAAGCCATATCAAGGAAACCCTTTTAACCCAGCATACCTTCAAATCCTAACCCTACCCATGGCCAAGCTACACCCTGAAGGAAGCCCTCTTTGTAGGTTCACAAGCAGTCATATTATCTGTTAAGTAAACATGAGCCGAGTCGTGAGACGACACCAGAACCCCATGCAGCCGGTTATGACGGAATCTTTGTCCATGTCGTCGCTTTCTGGTTTAAAAAAAAAGAGAAGAAAAAAAGAAAGAAAGAAAATTAATTTGAGTTCAAAGGAAGATGGACGTGGTGAAAACCCACAAGGGCACCGCGGGTAAAAACAGTGAACTCACGCGGACCAGGTGAAAACCTGAAAAGGCACTTGGGGTAAGAGAGCGGACCCATGGAGGTAGTGAAAACCCGAAAGGGCGCTACGAGTAAAAACAGGGATGACAGGCATGGCGAAAACCCGTCTTGGGTGCTGTGAGCAAAAACGTCAAGAAAAGAGAGATTAGGAGAGGATCTGTTCTAGCTCACCTATTTTAGTCTGGCCCCCTTGAGCCTCTTCTCCCCTTTGCTGGGCCGCTCATGTCAAAATTCAGATCGGATCCCAATCAAGTATGTCGTCTCTATCACGTCGTCTAACACATGACCAAAGGTAAAGACAGAAGACCAATTAATCTCGGAGAAGCTGACCTATCCATGTTTAAAAAGAAAAAAACTGGAGCCTCATAAATAGGGTTCGACCATGCTCAAAAAAGGACCCACCAGTTGGCCTTGAAAATACCGACATCACAAAAAGGAGAAAATTTTTAAAAAAGATAATAGATTTTCCTTTCCCATAAAAAGCCTCACACTGTGAAGGAGATAATTTCAAAAAAGATAATAAATTTTCCTTTCCCATAAAAAGCCTCGCACTGCGTAGGAGAAACTTTCAAAAAAAAAAGATAATAGATTTTCCTTTCCCATAAAAAGCCTAACACTGTGTAGAAGAAAATTTCAAATAAGATAATAGATTTTCCTTTCCCATAAAAAGCCTCACACTGTGTAGAAAAAAAAAATTCAAAAAAGATAATAGATTTTCCTTTTCCATAAAAAGCCTTACGTTGCGAGACATATGAAAGAAAATTCGAACGCCAAAAATATATATATATATATATATGTATGTATATATAGCAGATTTCATTTCTTTTCTTACAAGCATCACGTATGAAGTTTCACGTCCCAAAAAGATAACAACATGACACACTTTCTACTTTCTATCTTTTGTACAAGTATAAAACAAACAAAAAAAGAAACAACCCAAAAAAGGAAGGAGATCTCTGTTAAGGGGCATCAGCCCCTCCTCTGTGTATATGATCTATGGTATGTGCAGGAACAGGTCAGGGGAAGGAACCACGCTTCAAAGCACTGATCTCTGCAAGAAGAGAGTCCTCATGGGCATTTCTATCAGTCAACCACCTACCATGAAGACTCTTCTGCCACCTCATGAAGCATCACCAGATCATGAGACTCACCAAAAGCCCAACCAACCGAAGAACCTCACCTCCGCCATCTCGGCTCTGGCCCTCTCCTTCCCCAAATCCTCAATCAAAGCCAGCTTCTCTACAGAAAGAGACTCAATCCTAGTCCGAAGCATCATTTTTTTGTTTGGCCAGGGTCCCGTCTCTATCGCATCTACCGAAACCAGGTTAGGGACAGGTAAGCCCTCAGATGCCAGCCAAACCTCATAATCAGAAGAGAAGATGCCCTCCTGAACCAAGCTACACATATGCGCCGATTGGCAGGTCTCCCAGAGGGCTGCTATGCTATCTAGATCACTGAGAGAACCCCGAGAGAATATCAGAGAGCACAAGGGCGACCTCACAGTGCACGACACGTGTTGGGTATATCCAAATTGACGGAGCACCCGAGATGGGAAATAGTAGGTGCTACCAGTCAACCCCAAAAGCGTGATACCCTCACAATCTCAAGAGTGGACAATCGGAAAGCTGTCGTCTAGCCAGGGAAGTTGCCAGATCAACTCCGCATCAGATAGCCACAGGCTCAGTTCCTCGATGCTCCCATGGGGCAGTCTCGAGCACCGGATCAGAAAGCCCCGAGCCACATCCCCTCTTACCAAGCAAAATCTCGGCACAGGCCCCATGACAGCCAAAAGCTCTCCTTGCCAAATCTGAATAAGGAGTGGACTCCCTCTAAGGATCCCAACCCGGCCCGAGGCCGAGGCATCCAGGCCCTGATACATATCAGCCAGGACCAGGTGCACCAGTGAACGACCTCCCTCCAATTCCGTCAAGACATCGCACAGTCCGAGGGAAAATGACTCGCCCCCAGTAAAGAAGAGAACTTCCGACAACAAATAAAGGGCAAAGGCCTTTACATTAAAAGGATCTCGGGTAGGCAACTTTTGGAGACTCGAGTTGCCAAAAAGTTCTCTCAGGAATTTCATCGAGCACCTGGTGGGCTCCCTGCGCGAAGCCCTTCTCATAGTCACCCCTTTTCGAACCAAGAACCGCGTGGACCATCTTTGCATACCCTAGTTTGGGTACCACTTTGGCAAGTCCCCGATGCATCCTCAGGCTAGTAATAGAGGCTAGCTCTTCCAAGGTTGGGGTAACCTCCCTAGACCCAAATCTGAAGACGTGGGCCCTATGGTCCCACGACGCCAAAGCCGCTTGCAAAAGATTGGGCAATAGAGGAATAACAAGGAGGGAGGAAAGGCGGGATAACCCGAGGCGATCCAGAACAGCGAGCTCACCCTCGGCCAAACTATCACACCATTTCTGTAAAAAACTGGGCCCCGTGTCCAAACAGGGAAGTATACTAGCCCCAGCCTTCGTATGAGAATTTGGGCCTTTCTTGGGAAGCAAGTCCATGGACATACAGAGTTGGTCTTTATGGAAATCAGCCCATATAGGGTGACGGACCCGCTCGAAAAAAAGTGGAGAAAGAAAAGAAGAAAAAAAGAGGGGCAAAAAGGCCAAGCCCGAGTGAAAAGGGGAGCAAAGAGGGCCAGGATCGGGTTATAAAGAACCCATCGAGCCCAGTTATATGAGGCGTATATAATATATACGCCAAGGCAAAATTTTAAAATATTTTGCCAGGCATATATATTATATACGCCAAAGCAATACAACAGATGTTTTTGCCAGGCGTATATATTATATACGCCAAGGCAAAATTTCAAAATTTTTGCCTGGTGTATATAATATATATGCCCAGTTAAAAAGGGTAGGGAAGTGTGGCTCCCCTCACATTAGCCCATTATTTCCTATTTCCCCAAGGGAGGTATGATTTTCGCTTAGCCTACTTTTTATCTCGGGGCAGCCCATGGTCAGGAATGCTCAGCACCCATGGGAAACCCTCGGATGACACGGTATCCGTGGGTCATATGCGGGTAGTTGCATGCGGGCTCAACCCCATCATTGGAGGGGCTCTGGCCCGCTTCATGCCAAAAAAAAAAAGAAAAAAGAAAACCCATAAAGGCAGAGAGATAACCAAACAAAGCATTCATATAAACCATAAAAACTATAAAACCATCCAAAAAGTGTTGATTCAAAAAATATTACATATCCCCCAATAAATCAAAGTCTAAACTGTTTCACCATTTCAAATTTTCAGAAAAAAAAAAATAGTCCTGGGTAGCCCCCTTTGACTTCTTCCGGCTATGGGTCGCGCTCTGAAAAGTATGGGTCTCCCCCACCCGAGTCCATGCCTGAGAGATGCGGCTGAGCAGAGAACGCGACTCCTTTTCACGAGCACACTGCATAAGCACACGAAGGGCCATCAGTTAGGGAAACAAGCAGAAAGTAAATAAAGAGATGATTAGATACGGTCAATATTCACTCACCACCTCAGCCTCCCTAAGTCTGATAATGTTATGGTAGTATTCAGCTTGGTTCACGGCCGACTCATAATCCTGCACTGCAAAAAGAGAGAGAGAGAGGTATCAGTCACACAGGTCATCGGCATGATCCAAGAGAACAGAAGAGCAAGGTAACAAGGGAGAGATTACCCCAAGGATCAGATCAGGGGCTGGAACCCGACTAGCTTCAACGGATATGTGTGCCTTCTCAGTCACATCGGCACACATACGCGACAGAAAGGCATCATCCAAGCGCTTAAAAGTCCCTCGACCTCGGGCATGAACTTTCTAAGCGCCAAAGACCGGAAGGGTCGAAAGGTCCAGCACCGGTAGCCTCATCAGGAGCAGCTGCCTCATCCCCCTCGTCTGAATCATCATCCTGCCCAAACTATGGAGAGAAACAATTTTTGTTCAAATAGCAGGGCAATTAAGGTAATCATATAAAAGGTCGCTAATAGAAAGAGGAAAGAACATTACCTGAGATCGCGGACCACCAAAAGCCAAAAAGTTGGCACCAGGCATGAATCGGGGCAGCAGAGAACGATAGGGCAGAGACTCATACCACATCTGATATCCCCCAGGAAAGAGAAGGTCATCAATGGGGACCCCGTTGTGGAGAAAGCGAGCAATAAGCACTTCGGTAGAACCTTCAGGAGCCAATATATCAGCTGGAGGAGCTTGGGGCACAGCGAAAAGAGGTCGATACTGATGAACCACCCTCTCTCCTAAGTAATAGGCCCTAGCCCAGGACCCATAGAAGAAAATAATACATCGATCTAACAAAAGGTGAGAAGGGCCCACTGCAGCCAGGTTCCATAAGGGGGATCCGACGTAGGGATCAAGGATGACCTGCTCAACAAAAGGAGGAGGGATTTATACATTTGGTCAGAACCCACAGCATAAAAGAGATATCAAATTTGCAAAGAGAGAAATTGTTATACCTGCTTAGGGATCGGCAGATCAAACTGAGAGCGCAACCATAACTCCAGGTGCTTCATACCTATGTCCCGGCGGCGGTTTGCATGCCAATTGCTCATAAGGGGGAACGTAGGAACTTCGGAGAGAAGCAGAGGGCGACCAGGCTGGAAATGTAGATACCCCCAAACCTGAGAAAGCAAGCAGATAAAAACAAATATGCCACAAAAAAGGGGGAAAAGTCAAACGAATGGAGACCAAAGGATAAAATACCTCAAGTGCGGGCCAGAAGTCCACAACGGAGCTGGAATCCCCAAGAACGGCTCGCACCAGGCTAGACATGAGCACCGCGTAACCAGCACCTCCCCAATCAAACTGATGTATAGTGTCCCAGTTTACCATAAGACTGAGAAGGGACAATGAGACCTGCCCTCCGCTTGTATTTGAAAGGAGAGTCTTGCCTAGGAGGAACAGTAGAGAAATACGGGCCAGCATCAGTGCACGCTTTGGCTCGAGATAGATGGCCGCATCAGGTTGGCCCAGATCCACTAACTCATGGGGCTCAAACAGACCAACCAGCCAAGATAACTTGACTTCGAAACCACGAACGTTCTCGGAGTTTGGGTAGGCCCCTATCAGCCGAGTCACCTCCTCCCTATTAGGCGTGCGGGTAGGTGTCACTGGCACCCCTCCAATACGAACCCTAGTAATCATGGACCAGTCCGCGGGTGTGAGGGTCATCTCAGCCATGGTCATGTGAAACATCATGGTCTCAGGACGGAAGCGCTCTATCAGGGCCTTCAGATAGGCCGTGTCGGCCCTCAGAGCGGGGTAGGAGATAAAATCCCCAAAATCGGCTTGAGCAAGCAGGTCCTTCACCACCTGGGAGAGATAAAGTACGAGGTGTTGGAGGTCGAACCAGCCACCCCGGAACATAATGTGTGGCAAAGGTTGTGAACAAAAGGCATCGGTCAAATAGGAGCAAAGTGGTATAATGAAGGCATCAAAGGAAAAGAAAAATGGCTCATCTATTTACCTGGCCAGTGATCCCAAAGTTGGAAATATGGGTATGCTAACAATGAAGGAGGCCAGTACGGGCGGCTTCACCTTGCATTTCATACCAAGGCCGAGACGAGTGCTGTGAAATGATGAATTGCTCCCCATGAGGACCATAGGTCATCTTTCGCCCTCCTGTGGATCCTACCCTTCGTCGTCAGACATTTGAAAATATGGGACACATTGGTATAAGAAAGGGCTACTAAAAAAGGAAAAAAAAAAGAGAATAACAAAGATGAAAAAAAAAATGCACTAATCCATAAAAAAAAATGAATGAAAAATGAATGGTGATGAATAATAATGAAAATGAAAAAAAGAGAGGAGCATAGGCCTAAGGAATCACATATACCTGAAAAGAAAAAAAATGCACTACAAAAAGGAAGAACATCAACCATTTCAAACCAAAAAAAGAGAGAAAGAGAGAGGTAACAAAAAATGCAAAAAAGATATATGTGCCCTAATCCATCATAAAAAAAAAAAACAACAACAAAACAAACAAAAACAACAAACAAATAAGAATAAAGATGATGAACGGTGATGATATATAATAATAATATGATGAATGATGAATGATGATAAAAAAAGGAGAAAAAGGATGATGATGAATGAAAAAAAAAAAAAGAGAAAAAAGGAAAGAGAAGAACATGAGCACAAGGAATCACATATACTTGAAAAAAAATGCATTAATTTGTCACCACAAAAAGGAGGAACATCAAGCATTATCAAAATTCAAAAAGAAAATGAAAGAGGGGTGGTGATTACCTTCAATAGGAGAGGAAATAGATCTAAAGATCGGCAGAGAGTGAACGCTTTTAATCGGCACAGGCGACTCCCGGTGGTAGAACTCAAGCAAAATCAAAAACAAAAACCCTAGGGGGCTGTCCCGGACTTGAGAAGGAAGGAGGGAAGAAAATAGAATTTGAAAGGAGGGCCCCTTTTGTGCTCGGGCTCGAATAGTTTTAAATTTTTGGTCGTATATATATATACTCTGGCCATTTTTCCATGAGATTTGGCGGTATATAATATATACAGACCATTTTTTTGATTGGCAGTAGCATATATATTATATACGCCCAGCCAATTTTTGGCTTTGATGGCCCGACAGGCCCTCTGTATGCTCTAGATCAAGGCCTGGTCCCTCTTAGAAGCCCAGGTACCATCGGGCAATGGTGCATGCATCCCCAAATGACCCTTCGAGCTCCCTTCAATTGGCCCAAAGGGACCGTGCCACAATAAGCGGATCTAGATCTGTAGACGCCCGCCAAGTGCTCCCATAAAATCATAAAATCATGAAAAAAAATTTGCACAAAAAAGGAAAAAAAAGATTCACATAAAATAATGAAAAAAGAGAAAAAGGAAAAATGTCGAAAGACAACACTAGTTCTCAGAATGATTGGGTTCACCCAAAAACTCTCGAACCTTGTTTTACATAGGGACACCTCGTACCTAATCCGACAGGTAGATAATTTTCCCACGTCCTCAGGGTGTATCAACATGACAAGTTGATCCGCCTAAAGATACATGCACATATAGAAATAGTTTGAGCATGCTCAAAGTGTCGAACTGACATGAAAAAAAAAGAAAAGAAATAAAAAAGAAAAAAAAAAGAAGAAGAAAGAAAGCAAAAAAAAAAAAAGAAGAAAAAGAAAAATAAAAAGAAGGAGAAGGAATAACAACCTTTTGTTATGAAGTAAAAATCCTGAGTAGGTTGACCCCACCTTCCAAGCGTTGGCTTTGATCATCCACTTTCGAATCTATGTTGACCAAGAGTGTACCCGACTTCAGACCATTTGAAAAGTCTATTGTCAGTCAAAACTGACCCGTCAAAAATGAAATTACAACCAACCAAACTATGTGCAAACATACAGACCAAAGGGCTCATTCCCTTTTATTTCCTTTTACACAAGTTTAAAACCTGTATAGGCACGGTGTCCCTGTTGAATATACACACTTGCGTCTGGGTATCCGCAGGATGGTCGTTTGTCCTTGTAAATTATACCTTAGGGTCGAGGCTTCCATCCACGCCTATTTGCTGCTTATCGCCGCTGATGGGTGTCTGTCAGTGCATACTTAGTAAGATGTGCTTTCATTAGGAACGGAGGCTAGAATTGACCATCTCTTTCGATGGATGTTTAGTCCTAGCCCGATCTTTTTTAGCTTTGTCTCGAGTTAAGGCACTCCGGTTCGTGTCAATCGGAAGTACCTCACCATCAAAATGTACATATCCCCAAGGTGTACCTATCCCCGGCAGAGCCCACATACTCTTAAAGCGTATCAACTGACATTTGATCCACTTAAAGAGTTGTGCAAGAATAAAATTATCAGAGGTCCTAGAGCTTTGCTTAGAGGCCTCGAAACAAAAGAAAATTTAGAAAATAACACAGAAAAATTCATTTTGAAAATAGGCATGCATTCCCAAGAAGTGTTGCGACATCAATATTCACTTCACTCGGGTAAATCATACTAAAGCAACCTCGAGGTTGATGGGCTCGCCCAAAGACTCTGAGCCTTACCTAGGTAAGGGCACCTGTGGCCAATCTAATGGGGCTGTCAATACCCCATAAGATTGCACACAATTTGTAGGCCTTCGCTTTGTACTTCGCATCGATTTCGAAGCATAGATCGATCACCCCGTTTCATGGAGCTGTTTGGTTCAGATTAATACTCAACATCACAAATCTATAATTTCCCTCAGGAAGTGGACGATATCGCAGTTAACTGGCTTACACTTTTTGTGATCACCGCAGTTATGCCCATTAATGTCGCAATGCGCTTGGAGACTGTTAGCTTTGAGATACAGACGATAACCTGAAATGAGAGGGCTTACGTACACTCACCATCACCATGGATGTTTGAGAATTGAGTTGAACCAAGCGGACCCATCAAACATGCCTTGGACCTCTTCGGATGTCTCTTGTCTTTGGCATCCGATCATTAGTGATCGAATACCAAAGAGGGGCATCTGTAGACACCCAAATTCGGCCCAAGGCCCAATCAGTCTGTACTCCGAGAGAGATGTAGCCCAGTGCTTTCGATGGCACCCTTGAACCCTTAGGAACCAACCCAGACCTTTAGGAATCACCCTGAACTCATTAGAACCATTCCCCTAACCCTTAGAGATCACCCCTAAACCCTAGGATCCATTCTCGGATTCGACTGAAATCCTTCCGAGCAATTGATGGGAGGAGAGCTACAAAATTTTACACAGACTATTGCTGAGGAGGAGCCCCATACCATTGGAGGGAGGACTTCTCCAGCTTTCTAGCAAGCCAAAGATCACCTAATTTGGAGCTGTGGTTCGAAAGTTATGGTCGATTGAAGTTTCACATAAAATCATAACTTTTGCTAAGGCGTATGTATTACATACGCCCAGCAAATTTGGCCCCATTTTGGTCAAGCGTATATATTATATACACCTAACATTTTTGGATCAAATTTAGCCGGGCGTATATAATACATACGCCCAGCATAGGTAGGGCCCACCATGGACACTCACCTTCTCAGATTTCCCCTGGTTTTCATGAAATTCACTGTGCATCAACTGGGCGTATGTAATATATACGCCCAGCTTAGATACAGTAACTGTCATCAAATGCTCGAATTTCCTCCATCTGATTTGACCTTTTGACCATCCCCTTGGTTGAGGTGGGTGTCTTAAGGTTGGTTGCACCCCTTTTGAGTTTATTGGCAACTCTTAAGTCACCTATGGCCTCACCCCATCATCTACCATTGAAACCAGTTTCCCAAACCCCTAGGACCCTAAAAACCTAGAAAACCTTAGATGGAGGATTACCTAATTGCTAAACCAATTAGCTCTTAAGTAATCCTCTAACCCACCTTTTCTCTATAAATAGAGAAGCCCCCCCCCCCTTTCCAAAGGGTTGAAAAATTAAGGTTGAGAGTTAAGCTTAAGAGAGAGAGCCCTAGTGAGAGAAAAATATATATTATTTTGTGTTCTTCAACCAGAATTCCAACATGCTTAGTTCACCCTTTTCAACCCTTTTCAACCATTAGATCATCCCTCTTTAGTCAAGCTTAGTCCCTAGCTCCATCCTACCCTTCCTATCTACCGAATCCTAGCATTAGAACCTATTCCTCTACCGTTTAAGCCATTTAAAGCCATCGGGAGCACTCCAAAGCGAAGGTCTTCCACGGTGCAACAAGGGCCCGTGAGCTCGGCTCACCCCTCTTTTCCTCTACCTTCTAGGTGTTTTCTCTGTTCAAGGATTCAAGCCGTTACACCGCCGAAATTTTGGTTTGACTCAAAGCTTGATAGGACCGTATTGCCTTCGGGCAAGGGGAAGCTCCGCCAATTTGTTTTATTTTGGCCATAGATAGAGACCGCTACGTGCAGGTTGATCGGGTGCCTAAACCCTTCCCGATCGATAACCGAAGCCCCTACCCTAGAGCCTTTGGCAAAGACCGATAAATCAGAGTCATATTTAGCACTTCGGTGCTTAAAATATTGATTTAAAGGTTTCCTGGGTCACCAAAAGCTCCGGGTGGCGACTCTACATTTTTATCTCATCGCGTGTGCATCGCCGCGACGGGTTCGAGAGAATCCATGCACGCACACCTACGAGTCCAACTTGACGATCAGCTATCCATAAATGAAAGGGGAATCGCTCTACTCACCCAACTAGAACAACTCGATGAGACACGTCTAAGGGCAGCTGATCATACACAAGTATACCAAAGGAAAATGGCCAGGGAATACGATAAGAAAGTCATCGAGAGAACTTTTAAAATTAGAGAGTTAGTCTTGAAGAAAATAGTACCTTCCAAGTATGCTCACCCGAAAGGGAATCTAGAGCCGAACTAGGAGGGCCCATATGTTATAGCAGTCGCATACCCCGAGAATGCATATAAACTGGTAAACCAAGATGGGGAGGAGCTTCCTAACCCGTGGACTGCAATGTACCTGAGAAAATACTACCCTTAACATCATGACCACCGTATTCCATAGTCAGATATGGATACATATACTTTACCACCCTCGTAGGCATCACAATTTATTCGCTAGCCACACGTCATTATCTCTTAGAACATCTTTTCAAAATCTTCTAACTCATCGCCCACCTCTCTATTCGGGTAATTTGACCAACAGGATTAGTGGAATACACAACTTCTTTTATAAGTATGGGTAACGCCCGATTCTCACCCCTTTCCCTGCCATTGGAGGAGACGTTGGGGCATAAAAATGAAGATTCTAGGCTCAATCAAGACTCAAGATTCTTGGGTCAACAGTTTACTTTTATAATATACAAATATACTTAATCGAGTGAGAGAAATACAAAGGGTGACCAAGTCAATAAGCCCAGGGAAGCATAACCAAACTGTGAGGAAGTTCCTAGTAGTCCTATCAGGAAAGTATAAGCAAACTGCGAGGGCATCCCCGGTGTCTTTACACTACTAGGTATCATCGTAAGGTGGTGGGATGAGGACAAACTCCTGCTAACCATAGAATCTAAGACTTTGATGGTACCGAAGCATGACGAAGAGCTCAACTATGACACCCCCACACCATCCGAGAAAAAGACTATTGCCTATTCCTTTTAAAGTTATCAGGTAGAAACTATTCCCCATGTCATTGATACTTACCCCTCCTTTCACTGTAACACCTATTCCTCGATTTTGTTTTGGTCAAGCTATTGACTGAGACCTGATTAGCCTAAGGCCAAGCCCATCAAAATTCGTGAGGTACCCACCTTAGATTGATGGGATATTGCCTATTTTTAGTGGCACTCATAGGGTACCCCATTTACTTGAATGGGTGTGTTAGAAATTTAGTAAAACACACACCACATCTCATACCTTGTAACCAGCCCGGGCTGCTTCTTATTGGACCTTGACCCGAGGTTTGATCTGAATTGGGATTGAGACTTGGTGGTGATGAGGAGATCATCGCCAACGGATCAGATTTTCAAGTGATCATAGGATTGCTTGCTAGGTTGAATCAAATCTTGACACTTAAAATTGAAGGAAACTAGATGCACTAACATTTGGGTTGAGTGTTTGTGCTTTGCTTTGGATAATGACACCATTGTAATATTTGAATAAGCCCAAGGATAATTATAAATAAATTACTTAATTTTAGTAATTAGAAATTAGAATATTACAAATTTCTAGCAAATCCTAGCCCTTGGTTAATTTGACCAAGATTTGACCCATCTTATACCATTTATTTTCCTTGGGGAAATCTAGGGTGTTAGATTCACTTCTTTGCATGCACCACAAGATTTATTAGACTTTAGAAAAACACAAAAGTTAAGGGTCTTGAAGACCACTAAAGACAAGAGGTGGACATGATGTGTAGAGGAGAGATGAGAGAGAGGGAATACTTTGGGAAGAGAAGAGATGCCTTGGGAAGAAATGAGAGGCCACATGGAAAATTTGTGCAGCCCATGTCCCCCAAGCCCTTGTAAATAAGAGGGGGGGTTTTCATTACCCCCTTCTCCATCTTCTTCTCCACTTAGAAACCTCCATTATAGCTCCCTTAGAACCCTAAAATTCTAGAAAAATCTCCCCCATCAATCCAACCATTGAATCCCAAATTCAACACTACCACTCTACTCCGCACTCATCCTAGTTCCACATATATATTTTTGAGCTTCATCTAAGACCATTTATCCACAAGGGTCAAAGAAAACCGGTAAGGAGAAACTAACTTAGTGAAGGTAAAGTCTTAGACTAGCTTTTGTTTAGATTCCTAGGCTAGTTCTATCAAATTTTTCCATGAAAGCTATAGTGTTTTCTTATTTTGAATGGATAAAAATTCTAGAATGATCATATTCCCACATGAGACCAGAGCATAATAACTTATGGTTGTGATCTTTAGGGTCACCTAGAGCCATCCCATGGTCCATGATGGTCACATAGGCCTATAGACCACTAGATCTTTATATTTTGAGGATTATCTTATAGATTTTTATGGTTAGATATGATTTTTCTTTAGTATTATGAATAAATTATGTGATGAAGTTTGGACGTAAGATATGGGTGACCATGCATGTAATTTTCACATCCATGCAAGTTCATCCAATGGTCCCAAATGACCAATAAGGTTAAACTAGGTCATCTATGTAATTTAGCTAGAATATTTTGTATTTTTGATAGTGTAAAATGCAATTTGGCATGAAATTTCTTCGATATTCTATAATGGGACATGGACCTAAGACAAGTGAAGCCATGCATATGATCTTGGTACACATGCAAGGCCATCTAATGGTTTAGATTGACCAAGAAAGTCAAATTTTGGAATTAAGGTTTTTCCTTGGATTTCTTAGTACAATAAATGGTTTTAAAAATATAGAATTTCAAAAGTTCTGGTCACACATGGAACTAATGACCTGGGATGTTAATCTTGTAATCTAGGTGATCACAAAAGACCATCCTATGGTCAAGATATGATCAACTTTGACCACTATGCACTCAAGTGTAGAAAAACTTGGATTTTTAAATTTTCTTGATCATGCCATCTAATGGCTTAGATTGACCAAGAAGGTCAGATTTTGGAAATTAGGGCTTTTCCTTGGATTTCTTAGTACAATAAATGGTTTTAAAAATATAGAATTTCAAAAGTTCTGGTAACACATGGAACCAATGACCTGGGATGTTAATCTTGTAATCTAGGTGATCACATAAGACCATCCTATGGTCAAGATATGATCAACTTTGACCACTATGTACTCAAGTGTACAAAAAGTTGGATTTTTAAATTTTCTTGATCATGAAATGCAATTTGAGATAAATAATTCATGTAGATGAGTGATAGAAGCATAGTAGGTTCTGTTTATAAGTTTTTCATCTATGTGATTCATCTTTTATTTCACAGATTTGTAGGTCAAATATTGGTCAAAACTACATCTTTCACTATGAATAGTGTAGAATTGATAAATGGTGATTCCTTGCATAGTTTAATTATAGAAATCATGTTTTAATGTTTGATGCAATTGTTGGAATATTCATGTGAGATTTCATGTTTTGTTTGGCATTTATTGGCTTGATCATGCTTGATATGTGTGGTCCTCGATCACTTAAATTTTAGAATAAGATGTATGTGATCTAGCATGGAATGCTATTTTATTTTTATGGGATTAAAAATAGGTTTTTAGTATGATTTTCTGGCTGGAATATCCCAGAAAATTTTAGTCTATCATGATAGATATCTAATCGAATGGTCTCGATTGATTGATTGGACAAAAAATTGCTTGATTGGCTAGATATTCTTGATGAGAAAGCCTAGAAATTTCTTGATTTAATCATAGAATGATGTTGACTTGATGAACTTAGTTGAGTTTAAATTTTTTTTGAATATTTCATGTTTGACCATTGACCTTGATCATGGAAATTTCGACGGTGTTAGATGCATGGATAGGACTAGATGTATGGATAGGATCTACTTGTGATCATTTAAAAATTTATTAAATGAGGAGTTTTAAAAGGGATTTTTGTATAAAAATTTTCAAAGAGAAAATGGGTTTTTGAAATTTCAGATGTGTCTGATATGTTAAGACCGATCGGATGGCTCATAAAGCCCGATCTGATAACATTAAGAAAATTTACACCGGTAACTAGGAAAGTTCCGGTAATAGATTAGTGTCATTTAAATAGGTAAGATGACCCGAAACTTGATCCCGATGGACCTGGGATTAACCCAGAAATGTCCCAGACTGAGACTCGATAATGTGTGGCATTGGATGGACCACTAGATGGACCCCATCAAAGGCCCAAGTCTGTGGACCTTGCAGCCCACAGAAAATCTTTCCAGGAACAACGAACAGAATAAATAGAAATAAATCTCAGAAAAATCATGAAAATTTTAAAACGTACCTTGAAGGCTTCCCGATGCCTAGTTAAAATGTCAGACCCAAACCTTGCATGGTTTGAAAGTTATAGCACCCGGAACACACTACGTACGGCAAAGTTGCCCAGTTGCATCTGAAAACAGAACTGCCATAAGCCTTGGTTTCTGTACCTAGAAAATTATCAGAAAATCTGAAATTAATTAGAATTTGGCTTTAAAATACCCCTAAGGCCTGGGAAAAATTTCATACCTTGATTCAATCCGAATTGATGGCAAGATAATTGGCAAAATACAGCCCAGAATTTTGGCACATGACACCCAAACAGAAAACCAGATCCGACCCTCTATCGAATGGACCCGATTACATCTTGACGAATTGATTTTTGACCCATAGAATATAAATGAAAAAGTTAGGTAACTCACGAATCTTTCCAAATAGCCACTAAGTGTCTAATTTCCTTGCCGGAGTTAAATGTTAGGACTCGACACCAAGGCCCAATAATTCTAGCTCGAAATCCTGATAAAACATAACAAATCTCGATGATCTGTCGACCATGATCAGACTTGATCATATTTTTGGATTCCACCACTTGGGAAAGATGCCCTCATCAGTCATCTAGTCCATAGTTTTGGAAGCATTCAAAAATTTGATAGGAGCCAAAAATGGCGGCCGATTTACTGTAGGCTGTTCGCCACGTCTTCGGAAATTCTGAATATTTAAAATAAAGCTTAACATTTGAACCTCGACACAAGACCCATGACTAATTGGGCAGACCCAAACACATGGCCCCATGATACTAACATATGATAAAACCAATGTGAAATTGATCAACCAAGTCAAAGGCCCGACTTTGACGACCCAATAAGGCCCAAATCCTAACCGCTAGTGAATAGGATAGGTAAAGAAAACAAGAGCCTTGTTAAAAGACCCGACCCATGGATCGACCAACGTAAACTAGTCCCTAAATATACGAGCCCGGTCCAAGACATGTTGATCAAGGCCCATGAGGACTAAACATATATGCCCCGGACCTTGGAAAGGCCCGTACCCCTAGTTTTAGATCTAGTAAGACCTGAATCGCCTAGGAAATGGCCTAATGGATCCATTGGACCTATAACCCATTGGACCCATAACTTATTGGACCTGTTGGACTCTTTAGACCCATAAAACCACTGGACCTTTCTAGACTCATAACCATTTTGATCCATGACCCATTCCCAAAATTTTAGGATAAGTCAAAAAATTTACCCATCTTGGAATAGTTAGTTAACTTGAAATATAGGATTTCTAGAAACAGGCACTTTGATGCCTCAAATCTCGTTAGAGACAATTGAGTTTTTTATCGACGATGATAAACATAAGTCCCCCTTTGGACTTAAAACTCAGTTAACACTTGACATAAGTGTAAGCCGACGGGATCCTCCATTAGGGTCAAGTCATTTAAAACTCGGACCTGACTTCTGCTTGAACTTGATATTTTTTTAAATAGAACTAGCACTTGAACTCATGCTTGAACTAGAACTTGTACTTGAATCTGAATTCATGCTTGAACTAGAACTCGTATTTGAACTGGAACTTGGACTTGATTTTGAACTTGAACTTGAACTTGATTTTCAATTGGAACTCGAACTTGACTTTGAATCGAAACTTGAACTTGAATTTCTGTTTGTACTATAACTGGAACTTGAATTTGATTTAGAACTAGTATTTGAACTGGAACTCAAACTTTATATAGAACTTGTATTTGAACTTGAAATTTGAACATGATTTTGAACTGGTATTCAAACTTGTATTTGAACTGGGACTCGAACTTGTATTTGAACTAGTATTTGAACCGAAACCTGAACTCGATCTTGAACTGGTATTAAACTAGTACTTGAACTTTAACTCATACCTGAACTCGAACTAGAACTCAAACTTGTACATGAGCTTGAAATTGCTCTTGAATCTTTAATTTGAACTGGAATTAGAACTAACACTTGACTTGAACTTATGCTTGAACTAGAAATTGTGCTTGCTTGACTTGAACTTGAATGTGTGCTTGAACTAGAAATTGAGCTTGAATACATGTTTGAACCAGAACTAGAACTTGTACTTGAACTAGAATTTGAACTTGAATTCGTGCTTGATCTAGAACTTGTACTTGTGCTTGAACTCATGTTTTAATTAGAACGTGTGCTTGACTTGAACTTCTGCTCGATCTAGAACTTGTACTTGTTCTTGAACTCATGCTTGGATTAGAATGTGTACTTGAACTTGATCTTGAACTCGGAAGCGAACTCGAGTACTTGAACACTTGAACAACCGAGTACTTGAATACTTGAATCTTGAACCCGAAAGGGGTACTCGAATACTTGAAACTTGAACCTGGTATGGGATCTTGAACTTGAACTTCTAGAAAGGAGTATACTTGAACTTGAATATGTCAATCCTGAATACGCTGAACCTTGAATATTAATTACTTAATAACAAATCTTGAAATCTTGAAAGTGGAAAGAGATACAATCTTGAACTTGAAAGCCTCACATAGCTGATCACTGTTCTCACGGACAGGCTCATATGAGCACCCTATACTTGAAAGGATTCTTGAAATGTCATATGAGGATCGGGCTTAGTTAGACCAACAGGGTCATTGATCCTTGCCTAGATTGGCTAAACGACGGAGAGTGTCGGCCTTTGTTCGTGCAAACATTGGCATCTTGAATCTTGAATCTTGGCCTATGGGTGGTGTTCTAATATCAATACCGAATTAATTAAAAGACACTAATAATAAACAAATACCCTAAATACATAAGCAAGATGTTAATGAGCTTATAAACTTTAATCTTACATGTAAATATTGTTAGTAGTTAATCTGTGAAATAATTTCCCATACTTAGTTAATAATGTTGCATGTTAATTCGTATGTTTGTATTGAATTATGAATATTTGCCTTCATGTCAGATAGTGATTGTCAATGTCTTCATACTTAGAATTCCTAGATATTATTAATTTAATCTCGATTAGTTTCGTGTTATCAAAAGTGCTGGAAACCCTATATGCACTTGCATCTATGGAATGTTTTACAACACTTGCTCTAGAAATTTATAACAATGCTAACTAAGACTTTATTGTGCGTCATTGCTTACGGTCATTTTATGACCCAAAAATTCTAGAGACCGGTCAGCAGCCACCTAGCTAGAGTTTGAGGAGCTGGACAAGGAAGGATTTAGGAGCAATCACGAGCTAATAGTTGAGCTCATCTTGCGTATAGAGCTACCAGCACTACACATTTGATACGATAGGATCTTTTCCTTTATCTTGTTTTGGATTTAAGTCCAATACTTTTGAGAAAAATAGTTGCTGTATCTTTGTATTGAAACTTTAAAGTATATTAGCTTTTTAAGGCTTTACCTTTAGAAAATCTCTTGAATTAATTTTTTTTTGTATTTCCGCACTTAGTAGAATTGATTACGATAAATTCGTAAACTCGACGAAAATGGGATGTTAAACTGACAGTGTTTAATTAAAATTTTCCGCGACTATTTTGATAATTGAGACTAATCGCTTTCGCAAATTAAAACATTTTTTGTGATATTTTTTAAAAAATAAAAATAAAATATATGTGGCAATTTTCATGAAAAAGGAAATGGCTTAAGAACTTGAAATTCTTGAATCCAAATATGAGGTGTGTACGTGCTCGCACCACCGTAACGCCGTGTTACGGATTACGCGAGGTTGAGGGGTGCGAGGGGCATGACATTCACCCTTTATTTTTTTTCTTTCGGACGATGAGTCAGAACCTTCCCTAAGATATCCTCAGAAGTTAAATCGAAAACTCGTGAATGACGATTGATGCAATCACCTGCTACCTACCGCTCACCTCACTCTTACCCAGACTACGGGATAAGATAATCACTACCAAGGGTAAAGAAACCTAGTACACGACTGATATAATCAAAGAGGCCTCCCCCGGTTCGATTTCGTTATTAGGGAATTTCCCTCGAAACCGACTCACCAAATACACATAAGCTCTCTATAGATCAAAGTACTCATGAAACCCATAAAAAACTCCATTACACCTCGACACTGGGGCATTGTTTTATGTTGGAAGAAGGGTCATCTCAGGGTCCCTGCTTGCCTGAAGATGGATGTAGAACAACAAGGTCACCACTTGAGGAATATTGGTAAAGATGTTACACTGCCTGTCCCATCACACTCCTACACTGGGGCATCTTTTTTTAGATTTTCAGTATTTTTCTTTCCCTGTTGCATTGTTTCTCTTTCCTTGTAATGAAAAGTAGATAAAAAAAATACCAATGATACTTCTCCTGTTACCAAACTCCGATTTGAGATACCTCCCCCCTTGACAATTGGCAAGGGGGAAAATAAAATTATTAATGACTTTGTTCTCATGCGCAGGTAAAAGTAACCTTGAAACTGAAATCCAAGTCCCAAGAGTGCATTTACAAAGCATCCAAGTCCCGATAAATGACATGGGAGGTAAAATAGGAAAAGCCAAACAAGGTACATATGAACCAAAATTTATATATATATATATATATATATATATATATAAATTACATCTCGCACCGGGGGCATACCCCTTGCATATACAATGAACAAAAAATAAAAAACAAATGCCCTACTCCCTTCGCTGCCTCTGGGATGGCCGGTCACTGCTATCCCCAGTGTCATTAACTCGGGGATTAGGAGTCTGATCCCCTGAGATCTCAATCGAAGATCCTAGAGTAGGCGAGCAAACCCTAGGAGGAAAGGGTCTGGCGACAGAACCTCCCTCACTCGCCTGACTAGTCGACTGCCTGGACCGCAAATACGAAGGACCCTTAGCAAGTAGCTCACAGATAATAGAATCCTCATGAATATAGTCCCTAACATGCTCGCAGGTCGTACAACGATGCTGATCAGTTAGGGAGCCAGTGGCCACCGATTCCAACCGATCAAGATGACCAACCATCCCCGAACTCCTTGCCAGTCTGTACTGTAGGCGGTCTATCGTGGCCTGCATCTCGGCTCATATGGTTAGCCGAACAATATCCAACTCGAGCACCTGGGTCTCCCGACGGATGATCAGGTCAGTGAGCACATCCATACGGTCCTACTCCTGATCACCCATAATAACCTGACTTCACACCTCCAGGATGGCACGCACGTGCTCAACCTCCAAGCGAGCCTCCTCGAGCTGACAACATGTATAAGAACACATAATTAAGAATCAGGTAACTAACAAATGATGAGCATGCTGAAGAAGAGAAAAAGAAAGTACTAGGTCGACCCGCTCCTGGAAAAAGCGCTCAACCATCTCAGAAGTCACTGGATCCACGACTGGGGAAGGTGAAGGAGGCAGCACCACTGTAGGCTGCAACAAGATAAACGAAGACACATTAGGTAATGCCACATACACAAAACTGAAACAAAATTATACTAACTCAACATACCTAAGTGAGAGGAGTAGATTCCTGAGGAGGTACCTCGGGAGCAAGTCAGGAATGACCTGTACAAGGCAAACACAAGCACATAAGATAAATTGACAAACCGAACAATACACATAATCTAACACACATACTACTTGACTCTCCAGACGTAGTGAGGCAGTTGTAGCCTCCCTCATTTGGAGATCCTCGGCCATCTGGCGTTGAGCACGTTCAAACACAAAGTTAGGATAGAACATCACATGAGATAAATCGACAAGACAAAACAACCCTAGAAAAACACTCACCAAATGGGCTAACTCTCCACGAAGGCGAGTCATCTCTGGGTCCTTACGACTGGGGGACGCCACTAACGCCAAATCAAAAGTCGGGGCTGACACCCCGACAGAAGCAAGCTATGCCCTCTACAAATAGAACAAACGGCAAACTCATCAGGAATATAAAAAAAATATACTAATGATTAATTAAACACCGAACAGTAAATGCTTACTAGCCGCTCAACCTCGGAATGCATGGTGGCGTACACCTCCCGGGTAGCAGCTTGCTCACCCCAGAGTAGCTCGACAGACTATGTCTGGTGAGCTCTCTCACTCTCTTACGCATCCTGAAATCAAGACGAACACGTCAACCCAACTAAAACAAAGTGAAAAAGCTAAAATGTAACAAGTAAAATAAATTCATAAACTCACCAGAGATCGTCGAGTCTTTCCCAGCTGAGCCTTCAACTAGTCCTCTGCTGGCATTCCCAAGAAATAAACCGCCAACACTAGCCTCAGGACAATGCACTCGAGAAGTAAAATAAAACGGAAGAAAAGATGTAAACAAAAAGAAGAGAGAAATTTATTAGAAATTCACTAAAATAAATTAAGCAAAATTTAAAATAAAACCCAATCCCTTAGGCACCTATTTATAGCCCATACCCCCCTAGCCACAAAGAGACAAGTGTCTGACTCACAAACCCCCTCCATCCAAACAGATTAAAACAAGACACTTGCCCCCCTCTTAGAAGCACAATCTATGGCAAACCTAGATAAACCAATAATCGCAAGACATTTAACCCCCTTTAAGAAACACAAATCCATGGCAATAAAACATCTAACACACACCCATCACATTCTAATCCAAACTCACATATGTTTAACAAGTGTCACACTGACAAAACAAAAGACCCAAACAAAGACTATACCTTAAACAAAACAAACACACGGAATCCCCTTTATAAAATCCCAATAAATTTGAACAACCAGCCCCAACAAAATAAAATAAAACAAAATAAAAATAAAAATAACAAAATAAAACAAAATAAAATACAACGAAATACAAAACAAAATAAATAAAATAAAACAAAGTAAAACAAAATAAAATAAAAGAAATAAAACAAACACAACATGGCATAAAATCAAATACGATAAAGCCAGATAAAATAGGGAAAAATACCCTCCTATAGTCCCATCGTGTGACCTCGCACAATGACCAGAAATGAAGAACACAAGTCAATGTCACATTCAACAAAAAAAAAACAAGACAACTCGTCCCTGCCTCTATTCTTGAACCGAACCAACTGAACCTGTCGTCCCATTGCGATGGAAAAAAAAAAAGAGACAAGTCCCGTCGCGATCTCAGCACACCGCTCAAGCTGACCCAACCCACTACATAAACCCAAGATCTGTCAAAGAAAGAAATAAGCATGGCTATCCCATCGCATGACAACCACATCCCCATCGCCACTTACCCCCAACACACAATCAGAAGGAAGGCTTAACTAATGTGCCATCGCAAAGAGCCGAACCTCCCAAATATCCCATCGCGTTACTACTACAACCCCCACCGCTACAAAACTATACACACCCGACTGAAGAGGGGAGAAACCCTCCAAAACCCCATCGCGAAAGCCAACTCGAACCCATCAAAATACCCTATCACGTCTCATTACAAGCAATACAAAAGCCTTCTTCCCAAACCAAGCAAGTATCACCCTTCACTTTACTTGATATTCCCTGTAAATATAGTTAGATAATATTAAGTCAAATGTTTTCAAAACCCATCTCTCTCGACCCGTGAATCATTGTAGTCCTCCCATAAGAGGCAATCATCAGTACTCGTGAGAAGGTTACACGGAGCACTCGGCATACCGAGCACCATCTTGACAACTAAATAAAGGTCGGGTACAAATCTCACACCGATGGATCTGCTCAGCGACATCTCGAAAGCGGTATTTTTTAAAGTTTTACCATTGAATTGATCTTAAGTTAAAACCCGAATTTCTAAAAACTCCTATCTATCAAAACTTTCATCTCTCATCACCCCAATTCGTTCTTTCCCCTGGGAAACAGAATACCAAGTATACTCGACTTTGAGAAATCACAAATGTGCACTGGAAAGGGACCCCTGACATGCCATTGGTCCGAGCAATGACACGCCTGGTCTGACATGACTTGCGAAAGTCTTCGCCATCAAATTACTTCTTATTATCTGGTCACTTGATCCTGTCTCTGGACATTCGTAAGATGCCCCTTTATACCTTGATTGTGTCAATCCCCCCCTCGTTTGACTGCCCCTTACAGCAAGTCGCGACAAGCGACGGGATGCCACTTGCACCTGCGGATGAGGATGCAGCTTTCTACAGCTACCACTGGGCCCCCAAATGATCCTTTTAGCTTGCGCTGATAGATAAGAAAGCCAAGCATTTCATGTCATCTCTCCGGTTCACACTTGTGATCTCTCGAAGGAACCAGAAGGCACCGTGAAAGGGGGGTGTCTACTTCTTCCACACATCCTTGTTCCACAAGAATGCGTCAAAGCGGGGCATCTGTAGACACCCCATTTTTGCCCTCTTGGAGTATACAAACACATTTGGTCAACCTTTGACCTTGCCCATGACTTCCGAAAAAGGACTCACCCTCTTTGAAAGCCTAAAAAACCTAAACATGGGGATTATATACTGAAATAATAATATATGGCTAGATCCCAGGTTGAAACAATAGCTTTGTGGCACGGACCCGACTAAGCTCGTCGAAGATTATGAAATCTGCGCCCCCACAGAGGCACACAATTAGTCCCACTTGGACCAAATTCGCTCTTCCCACGGACCGCCTTAAGCCCGAATAAAGCACCTTAGACAGGACGCGTAATTCGATTGTGCACAATATTTGTGGCGCGCAATTGATCCACTTGGACTTGGCTTTCACCCTTCCCAAGACTGCCTGAAGATCTGATTGCGTGCATTGAACAGTGCACGCAAACAATTGCACCCCCCACCACCTGCACGCAATTGGTCCCTAGTTGGACCTGGTCTCTAATTCCTAAGACCGCTCGAACTCTCCTATTTAGCGCATGTATGCAGGCACTTAATTGGATTGCACACCTCCCACAGGGTTCACAATTAGTTCCAAGCGAGTTGGAACTAGGACTCCCAGCTGAGGCAGTCAGTCGGTCACTCACTGAGTTCATGATTGACTCAAAATGGATTAAGTGCCCTGGACAAAGCACATAATCAAATTACACGCGTTGGATAGAGCTCACAATTGGAACCAAGCGGCCAATTGCGCACCTACCACAGGGCACGGAATTAGCCCGATACCTATAAATAAACCCCCTACCCCACAACCAAGACACATCCAACAATTGAATTTTCGAGTTCTCTCCTTCAAGCATTGGAATTTCAAAGTTCTCTCTGCGATTCAGGCAATCTCCTTCTAGTTTTAGTTCTTAGTTTTAATCTCTTAGCTTTTAGTCCTTTGTTCTAATCTCTTAGCTTCTAGTTCTTAGTTCTTAGGTCTAGTTCTTAACTTTAGTTCTAGTTCTCATTTCTACTTTTAGTTGTTCTTGGTTCTTAGCTCTAATGTTTAGATTTCAATCCTTAAATTCCTAGTTTTTAATCCTTAAATCCTCAATTCTTAACTCAAAATTCAGTTCTTAATCTCCAATATTTACAAAATAACCCTTAGCTAGCCGATTTGCCCAAAGGAGCTTACGGAGGGTACCTGGGAGCTGGGCTGATCCTCCTTAGCATAGCGGGTCTCAACCCCCCTTTTTAATTAGAGTAGGAGTAGGAAACTAAGATTAATTAGAATTAGAGTAGGAGTAGGAAACTAAGATTAATTAGAGTTAGAGTAACAGTAGGAAACTAAAATAATTAGTTAGAGTAGTATTAGGAGAGTAAATTAGTTAGAATAGCATTAGGAAAACTAGATTAACTAGACTCTCAGGCGACCCAGAGCTGCTGAAGTTGGCCGACCGACTTTCAATAAAGAAGTCAACCCCACACCCCGAAAAGCGTGATCAATGATGTGTTGCAGCATTGATAAATATTTGCAGCTGGTGATCGCATCAAACCAGGTATTCTTCACTTAGAATTGACATTTTTTAATATCTCACAATTCATTTCCTTTAGCCAAAGTCCACGTTGACCAAATTGGGCCACTTCTTTCGGGGACCGAAAGGAACCCAGAAAAAGAGCTTACCAACAACAACACCTATTAAAAATCTCAAAAAGTAGGGTCTAAGGTTCCACTTGCAGAGGCTCAACCCCTAGACCTCCCAACTTAGCAAAGCAAGTCCTTAACCAATGGTGCTCTCACGGGGCTTGCATGACAAATCACATAATTAACTACCTGTACTCCCTTGGATTTAGTTAATCGGAAAAATCACCGTGTGTGGCACACGTCTTGTCCAATACAAACACTCGATCAATATATCGGAGTTCAGAAAATTTAGGATATTACAAAGAATGTCTTGGCCGGACTGGCGTTCTCCCAAAATGTTGAGAGACTGAGCAGAAATTGCCATTTGCTAGGGTTATAAGAGGAGGAAAGGTTTGAAGACGAGTGTGCGCTCTCAGAGTAATAGAAGAAAGGGGAGAGAGAAGAAAAGCGGAGCATCTCGAAAGTTTTAGTGAACCCACCCTGTTGGTACGCATTTTTGGGAAGCCTTTTGGATCCCTGAAAATGGTTCCAAATCGGTCACAAGTTGACTCTATTTGCGAAGGGATGGGCAAAAATATAATGACAATAAAAGTATGGATATTTAGGTGCACCTTGTTGGTACGCACTTTTTCTAGGTCCCTTTTGGGTCCTGGAGTAAGTGGCCCAATTCAGTCCCGAGTGGACTCTGTTTGCGACGGTTGGTGGAAAGCGATAATAAGAGGGAAATATTTAAGTGCACCTGCAGAAATGGGTCGTTAGTAATAAGCGAATTCTAAATAGAGTGTACCTGAGTTGATGTGATCGCCATCTACAGATTTATCAATGTTGTAGAACGTCACTGATCATACGAGGATATTGTGCGAGTATGGGTTGGACTCCTATGTTAAACATCGGCCTGCCTACTTTAACAACTATGAGTTGCATAAAGTTTGACTAGTTTGGCTTCCTACTTCTATTGGACCTATCTAGGAAAAGGTTGTGGCCCGCTATGCTAGGGAGGATCGGTCCCGTTCTCGGGTACCCTCCATTAGCTACCTTGGGTAAATCTGTGAGGTAATGGCAGTTTTGTACATTGAGAAAGGTAAGGAACCTAACTGGCGCTATGTTGAGAATTTCGACAGGGGTTTCCTAGGGGTTGGATCTAGGGCTAGCTTTTATTCCCTTCGTACTCCTTCGAGAATCAAGGCAAGTGGGCCAGTACCACTAGCTCGAATACCCCGAGATTTCTAGAGAAAAGTCTGCAGTTCTAGGAACCAAAAAACTAGAGTGCAGAGCAAATCCATTTTTGAAATCTCAGAGCGAACGTCAAATTTTCCAAAAGGAACAAGCTTTGAAATTGGTGTGTTGAGAGTTGTGGGTATTCGGGGAATTGTGTGCATATGGGCCTGCGTATAATTGAATTATGCGCGGGGTTCTCTGCGTATAATTCGAGGGAAGTTCGTCACCGACTGAGGAGTGACTGGCTGACTGGCTCAACCGGGGTAGCCTAGTTCTAGTCCGCTTGGGACTAAATATATGCAAATGGTCATGCGCATAATCAAATTATGTGCGTAGTTACCTGCGCATAATTCGAAACTGGGGGTGGTGCACGGAAGGTGTACTTCCAGTCCAATTTGGACTGATTATGCACACACGGTCCTGCACACAATTGAATTATGCGCTGACTCTTATGAGCATAATTCGGGGCCTTCTAGGCTAGGTCGGGTCCGAGTCTGTGGGCTGGAATTCAGCCTGGAACTTGATTATACACTACATGTATAACGTATAATCCCCAGATCATAAGATTTTTGGGATTTTTTGAGAGGATTGACCTTTCCTGAGATCATGGGCAAGGTCAAAGATTGACCGAACATATTTGTATACTCCGAGAGGGCAAAAACAAGGTGTCTACAGATGCCCCTCTTCAGCGCATTCTTATGGTGCAAGAGTGCGTCGAAGAAATAGACACCCCCTTCAAGGTGTTTTTCTCATTTCCTTGGGAGATCACAAGTGTGAACTGGGGAGATGACATGAAGTGCTTGACTTTCTTATATGTCGGCACAAGTTAAACAAAGGGTAAGTATTCGGAGGCCTTTGGTAGTAATCGAGAGGTGTTTCCACAGCCGCGGGTGCATGAAGCACCCTGTCGCATATTGCGACCTGTTGCATATCACAAACAAATGAGGGGAAGTAGATGGAAACAAAGTACGGGTGGCACAAACGAATGTCAAGATATAACGATAATTAATGATGTAATAAGGTAGCGAAGGTTTTGTAGATCATGTCAGACAAGGCGCTATATTGCTCACACCAACAACATGTCAGGGGTTCCTTTCCACTAAGCATTTGTGATTTCTCAAAGTTGAGTATACTCGGTGGTCGGTTTCCCAGGGGAAAAAACGGATTGGGGTGGTAAGAGATGGAAATTTGATAGATAGAGAATTTTGAAAAACTAGGTTTTAACTTAAGATCAATTTGGTGAAAAAGGCAAAAAATGTGGCTATCGAGACATCGCTTAGTGGATCCATCAGAGCAGGATTTGGAGACCCGACCTTTGTCTGAATTGTCGAGATGACGCTCGATGTGCCAGAGTACACCTTCTAACCTTCTCGTGTAAACTGATGATTGTCTCTTATGGGAGGACTACAGCGGTTCACGAATTAGGAAATTCAGGTTTTGAAAACATTTGATTTAATATCAATTTACTATATTTTTGTAGGAATATCGAGAGCAGTGGGGAATAATACTTACCTAGTTCACGACTGGCGGGAGGCCTTTTGTATTATTCGCGATGGGACCTGATGGTTTTGTTTTATTATTTTTATGGTTATGCAATGGGACATTTTAGAATTTTGATTTTATCTTACTTTTATTATATCATTATTTATTATTATTATTATTTTTTTTATTATTTACTTACTTTTCTTGATGGGACTTTTTGTTATTATTTGTTTTATTTACTATTGATTATTCTCTATTTTCTTTTGTTGTGTCATGATGGGACTTTTGAATTGTTGTTATTTTTATTTGGTCTAGTCGGTGAGCATCATGGCTTATCATTTGATTTCATAGTGAAATTGGGCATATTGGATTTCAAAAGAACATTGAACTCGGTCCACAAATCATTCGATTCGTCATCGGCCTTGGTCACCTCTTCGAGAGAGAGAACTTCAATGGAAATGGCATGTGGACTTTGGGTGGAGTTATATCTTACATTCCGAATGGATTCATCTGGGAGATTTTGTTTCGTCTCCCAAATGGAATCAACAAGCAGCTTGAAAGGTGAATCGTCTTTGGGGCATGAGTGTGCTTTTCTCTTGGTAGATTTGCCCAAATGCACCTTCTGCCACATAGATGGTCTGCTTGTCACGTCGAGGCCGGGTGTATGTATGTTCGAGGTAGTCGCGATGGGAC
Source organism: Chloranthus sessilifolius (assembly GCA_021018995.1). Taxonomy (NCBI): domain Eukaryota; kingdom Viridiplantae; phylum Streptophyta; class Magnoliopsida; order Chloranthales; family Chloranthaceae; genus Chloranthus; species Chloranthus sessilifolius. The sequence continues at coordinate 30,917,697 of CM037592.1, read as the reverse complement.
ATCGAGGGACAATTCCTCCTTTTGTGGTGGTCACACGACGGGTCCTGGTGGTAAGGGTAGCCGGGTTTATTTATTTATTTTATTTTTTTGAAAATTTATTTTGTTTTGCTTTATTATTTTTGTTATTTTTACTGTTGTATTTATGTTGGGTTGGGTTTTAAATGATAGGACTCGTTATTATTATTATTATTATTATTGTTGTTGTGTTTGTTTGTTTATTGCGATGGGATAAAAGGATTTTTATTTGCGTTGAGAGTTCCATGGTGAACATCTCCGGAGGTTAACCTTGTCTTCTTTTTTGTATTTTTGTTATCTCTTTTTTTGTTATTCTTGATGACTTATTTGGGTCAAAGGGTTACAGTTTTCCATCACTTGCAGCACATGTATTTTTGATAGGCCACTATAAAAAAATAGATTATTAGCGGCAATTTTTTAGAGCAAAAAACTGCCGCTATTAACCATAAACTATTAAAGACTATTAGCGGCAAGGGTATTAGCGGCGGTTTTTTGTTAATAGTGGCAGCTTTTGGCTACTACTAATAGTCTTGTTTTTTGTAGTGGGCTTTAGGTATTCTAGATGCTATTATATTATTTGTATTTATTCTAGATGTGCTAGGTGTCTTCTTTTGCCGGGCTCCTCACATCCCATGGGTTTGGTGTGTGAATCATGCCATCTTCATGTTTTGTTGGTTTGTGGTTGGGGTTCAAGGTCTATAAATGCTAAGTCTTATTTCTTTCCTTCATCATTCCCTTGTCTTCGGTTGTGGGGTTCTAAGTTTTAATTGCTCTAAATCTCGTGTGTTTGTGATATCTTATAATTCGACGATCTGTTTTCGATGTCGTTCCTTCCTTTCTTCTTTGTTTCGCGGGTCCTTTTCCCTAAAGATGTTTCCGATGGTGGGATATTGTTGTGGTTGATGAGGTTGGTCTAATTGGAGGTGTTGCTATGATCAAATAAGTTGGTCTGAGTGGGGGGGGGGTGATACTCGTCCTCGAATGTGGCAACTCGAGTAGCAGAGGGGAGGTGAAGATGAGATTTATCTTAGAGCTTGTACAACTCATCATCCTCTTCTGTGGCATGGGATGTCAGATCAATGAAAAGGTGTTGATGAGGCATTGGTAGGCCACCTAGTCATCACGTCTCATCTTTGAGGATCTTGATTGATCCTCCTGTGCATCATTTTTTAGGCATTCGTCTTGGACATGTCTTGGGTTGTATATTAGGTTTTAGGTCTTCGTTTTGGGTTATATATTCAGTGGGTATGCCTTCAGTGATACTCTGTAAAAAATTCTCATGTATATGAATGGCTCCATTTTTATCTTATGGTGCTTATTTGTTGTTGCTTGTCTTCGAATTTTAGTTTTAGTTTACTGGGTTTTATTTTTAGTAATGGTTTTTTCGTGATTTTTTAGGTAATTTTTAGTTAGTTGTTTATTGTTTGGGTTAATTGTCTTTTAATTTTTAGGTTAGTTATTTGCATTTTTTCAGGTTAATTATGCATATTTTTAGTATGTATTTTTGTATTTATCGGTATTTATTGATATTTGTTATTTAACCATTAATGTTTATTATTTATTTTTTCATTTTTTTGTTGTACCTATCTTGTACCTATTATGCTTATTTGTTGGTGTTTATTATTATGCACTTATTTATTTATCGTTTATTTGTATTTCTTTACTCTTTTTGTTATGTATTTTATTTGACTTATTAGGCATTTTTATTTACTTTTTTATACTTTATATGTGCTGACTTTCAGAGAAGGGGATAAATTAGTGAATTGTACGTGACTGTCTGTGCATATATTCAATTATACACTAGTCGGACTGTGTATATTTGAAATGTTGACCAGACACTAGAGTTAAGTAGCCGGGTGACGTTTGAAATTATGCGCAGCGGCAGCCGTCTGCGCACAATCAAAATGTCACTGTACAACTGTGGGCTCTCGCGAGTCCGTCACGATGATGTGCTCGTTTAATAAAAAAACTAGAGTCACCACCCGGAGCTTTTGGTGTCTCAGGAAACCTCAAATCAATATTTAATACACCAAAGTACCAAATATGAAATCAGATTCACGCCAAAGGCTTTTTTGGGTAGGGGCCTCGGTTATCGATCGGGATGGTGTTAGGCACCAGATCAACCCGCTAAAATGCGGCCTCTACTTATGGAAAAAATAAAATGGAAAAATAAAATGAAAAAAAACACTTCCTCTTGCCCAAAGGCACTTTGGTCCTATTTGTGCCCCTCCGCAATTACCAAGATTTCGGCGGCGTAACGGTACAAATTCAAGGATAAGGGAAAAGCTAAGAAGGTAGGAGTAGAGGGGAGAGCCGGAGCTCTCAGGCCCTTGTTGCACAGTTGTGGACCTTCGCGTAGGTGCACTTGGAGAGCTTCCGATAGCTTAAGTAGATGGAATGGGGGGTTCTAACCTCTAAGGTTTGATGGCTAAGAGATAGGGGAAGAGGGCTAAGGGGTACCTCTTACCTAAACTAAGAGGTTTTTGATGGGAGATGGGGTTTTTAGAGAGCTTTGAAGTTCTTGAATTTGTATGGGATTGGTGCACCAAAGGGGGGAAAAGGTCTCTCTTAATGTTTTCTCTCTTTTAAAATTTTTTCAAGCTATTTGCAAGGGGTGGTGCCTCTCTCTTTATAGAAAAAGTTAGAGTTAGGGGGTACTTAAAAGCTAATTAGGGTCAGTAATTAGGTAATCCTAACATCTAAGGTTTCCTAGGATCTTAGGGCTTGGAAAGATGTGAATTGGGTTCAATGGTAGATGATAGGGTGAGGTTTCAAATGACTAGAGACTTGCAAATAGGGTAAGTGGGTGTGCAACAGTCCTAATGAAACCCACCCAAAACATTGGGATGGTGTTAAGTAGTGAAAAATGCCAGTTTTCACCCCTTAACCTGACCTTTGATGGACTTATGAGCACACTAATAAACACCTGTTGAGTCTGTTTTGTAGATAGTAATAAAAGACAGGAATAGTTAAGAAAATCAGTCAAAAATGTTGCACAAAGAAGTCCATCTCTCAGCACAGTGCAAACCCAACAATGGCACATAAGAGGGCTGCACACCATTGGCCACTTGGGGCATGTGGCAACAGCAGGGCAGAGTTAAGGAAGTGAAAGCAGGCACAAAACATCCTATTGAGAGGTTATCTAAAGGCTTCGATAGGAGCTGAGAGCTAAAAATGGAGTAATTTGTGAAGATGGAAGGGTTTCGACAGGATCTGAAGACAGAGAATGGAAGAATTAGTGAGGATTGAGAAGTTTGATAGGATCCAAGAACCTATCAAGCAGTTGAGAGAAATAAAGAAATCATCCTATCGAAAGCCTGCCTGAGGTGTAAAGGGAACCTATCGGATGGTTGCCTGAACCTATCGAGATGGAGAAGTTGGAGCTCAGACCTATCGGAAGGTACTTGAACATTTCGATAGGAGTGAGAGCAATCCTATCGAAATGCTAGCATGCAGAGCTGAACCTATCGAAAAGCTTTCCCAAACTGTCGAATGCTCCAGACAAAGGGGTAGAGAACATTGAAGCGTAAGAGAAGGCTCAACCTATCGGAACCTATCGAAGAGATCTGAGAACCTAGCGAAAGGACCAAAAAACTCCATTTGAACCTATCAGAAGCTTCCTCAACCTGTCGAAATCGTGTGAAGAACTTCTTAGGAAGTAGGCTGTTTGCACACTGCAACTTAGTGACCTGCTACATGCAACTCGAGGCACTTTGGTGACCAGCACGACGATCCTAAAGATGCCCTAGGAAACCCTAACCAACCCCACGTGCTTTGACAAAACTCTAATGACCTCTGAGGACCTTCTAGAAGGGAATATTGGTGGGAGAAACGAGAGGGAAAAGCTATATAATGAGATCTCCAATTGTAATTGGGGGGATCAAATTCTGGAGATTAGGGCTTGCAACTAAATTTTGTTTTCCCTTCTTTAGCTCAACGATGGTTGGTTAACTCTCTCGGAGTAGCAAGGGGTGAGGTCTGATCTATAATTGGGTAAGGTTGAGAGTGTTATTTGTGGGTCAATTGCTGCACAGACTACAGATCTGAGAGCATTTCATTGTAGAGTGAGTTTTATGCAATGTAAATGTTGATTTTATTGTTTTAATTAGATCTATAGTTCCCTTGGTTTCATATGGTGCTCAATCAATTTTGTGTAGAGGAGTTGGCTGATCAGCTCACCCACTTAGCTGGTAGACCTCTTGGATAGCATTTGATCTCCCTAGATCTAATATCCCTGCAATTGCATGTGTCTGTGACCTAGTAATTGTAGCATCTGTAGTGGTTTTAATGCTCTGATTGAAACCTTTGAGCGGGAGGAAGTCTATAGGATGGTCTGTGACCATTGAAGTAGACAGACCATAGCCTTAAGATCAGTTCAATCTCTGGTTTCACTTGGATTCTTCTACCTTAAACCTTTGGGTCGGATGAAGTCTATAGGATGGTCTGTGACCATTTAAGTGGACAGATCATAGCCTTAAGACTAGTCAAATCCCTTAGTTTAAAGTAGATTCTTCTACTCTGCAGCTGTGCTTGTAGCAAGCTGAGGGATTGGTGTGCTTTGAATCCCCTGTAACACGATCAGCTCAACCCAATTGCAGTAAGTCCAAACTCCAAGCTATTCTTCTCCATTTTCTGTTTCTAATCCCTTCCAATTGTGAGATTTGAACTCTGGATTCGATCCCAGTTAATTATGCATTTTATTTGTAGTTTAGCTTAAGTGACAACCCTTGAAAACCTCTTCCCTTTCTTTTACTAACCTAGTATTAGGTAGGGTGTTAGATCTCTTTTCAAATATGGAGATTTACCATATTTGGAAGTCATCTCCCTGTGGACATTCCCTTACTTACTCTTTTAAAACTTTGCTACAACAAGCCCTGAATACTTGCAGGTCTGTGTGTGGGATCTGCCTTGAATTGAGTGAATTTAAACCCCTTTTTGAATGGAAGGCAGAACATCAACAAGTTTCTGGCGTTGCTGCCAGGGAAGTGTGTTTAAATTAGTAGATCTAAGTTTGTTTTAGTTTAGATAATAGATCTGTGATAGTTTGTTTAATTTTTCACTAACTGTGTTTGTAAGTCTTGTTGTTTTCTAGTTCTTTTTGTCATTTCATCAGATCTGGAGCTGCTGCTAAGAAAGAACATTGTGCTAGAGGCTACTTTTGAGTTTGCTCCCCTCTACCCCTGTTAAATTGTCAGATCTGTTGATTTTGTTTTAGATTCATTGGTCATTTGTTTTTGTTCCAGATTATTGTGTTGGAAGATCTGCTTTGCAGTAAGATTGTGAGTGGTGTATGTTTGGAAGGAGAACTCTGAACCCTCAGATTTGTCCATTAAATCCATTAGTTAAAAGAATTCTCAGATCTAGACAAATTTCACCCACATCTGTTGCAGCTGAATCTGCTGAAATGGGTGAGCAACATCGGCCTAGAACTTTAAAGGAATTTAATGCACCAGGGGTTTACAATTCCCCCTTATGCATTCAATTCCCTGCTGCTTAAGGAAATTATGAAATTAAGTCTTTCATAATCCAGATGCTACCCTCATTCCATGGCCTGACCAAAGAGGATCCATACAAGCACATTGATGAATTCTTAGGACTGTGCACCACTTTCAATATCACAGGTTCGGGGGAGGAGGCAACTAGGATGAGACCCTTTTCTTTTTCATTAAAGGATAGAGCCAGGACCTGGTTATCCATACTTCCCCCCAACAGTATTCAGTCCTGGAGTGATCTTCATTGTTAATTTTTGGCCAAATTCTTTCCCATGTCCAAGACAAGCCAGTTGAGGAAGGGCATTATCTCATTTTCTCAAGATCCAACTGAGGATTTTTGCCAATCTTAGGAGAGATTCAAAGAACTCCTGAAGAAATGTCCCCATCATCAAATCCCTGAATGGAAACTTGTCCAAAGTTTTTATCAAGAAATTGACTCCAAAAGCAGGGATATGATTGATGCCTGTTGTGGTGATACTTACCTCCACAAAACTGCAGAGGAGGCTTGAGAGTTGTTTGATATCATTAGTGAGAACTCCATGCAAAGGGAGACTTTGTCTAGGGATTTAGATCCTCCTAGAATGGTGAAGGAGAATACTACCAGAGGGAAGATGTATGAGATAAATGTGCATAGTGATTTGGAGAGAAAAGTAGATAGTTTGGCATTGAGATTTGATAAGCTCATGGGAACAATGCAGCCACGCATGGATGCTAGAGTGGAGGAGGCATGTGCTATATGCCAGTCCCCCACTCACTCCCTTGAGGAATGCCCCTCAGCTGTCCAATTTCCAGATTTTGTTCTAGAGCATGTGGCTGCCACCCAGTCCTATGGGCAACAGCCTGCTGCTAGGTACCAATGGAGAAACCACCTCAGCTTGAGGTGGTGACAAGATGCCTACCCAAACCAGCAGCAGCAACCACAGCAGCCCATGCCCTACAAAAATGCTCAACCCTACCACCAAAGTTATGTTCCCAAGCCTCATTACCAGCAGCCCATGACCCAGCCTGTGGGCCAACCTGTGCAGCAACTTGCACCCCCTCCAGCTGTGAGATCACTCTCTTTTGAGGAATAAAATCTGGCCTCATTACAGAATTTGGGTCCCTTATCTCAAACTGTGCACTCTCACAACCGAAGTATTAAAAAGATAACAGACCATCTTGGTCAGCTGTCTAATGCTTTGACTAAGAGAGAGGAAAGGAGGCTGCCTAGCCAACCATTGGATAACACAAGGAGACAATTTGTAGTGGGTGAAGTTTCCTCCACCCATGAGGAAGCTAAATCTGTTACTGCATTGAGGAGTGGAAGGCTGGTGGATAATCAAGTGGGTTGTGAGCCTGTGAGAAATTTGGAAAAAAAAAAAGAAGTGGTTTTTGAAAGGACACAACAAGAGCCACCAGTGGTGGACAACCAAGAACAACCCAGTTTAAATAAGAAAGAGAATGAGGATTCTCAAGAAAATAAAAAATTTAAAAAGAAAGATGACCAGTTGGCTAAGGGTTGGCTAAGGCTGCAAATGAGGGAGTAGTCCCACATTTTCCATTTCCCAAGGCATTGTAAGCACTTCCCCTTTCGACAAAGGGCAAGGTAAAATAGAGGAAATGATGGAAACTTTTAAGCAAGTGAAGATCAACTTGCCTTTACTTGATGCAATCAAACAAATTCCAACCTATGCCAAGTTCTTGAAAGACCTGTGCACCCATAAAAGACAGTCTGGGATACATTTATCCAAGAATGTCTTTTCAGCAGAAAAGGTAAAGCAAATATTGACTATAGCCACCCAAACCAACCTCCAAGACCCTGGAGTCCCCACTATCCCCTGCATCATTAGGGATCATACCATTGAAAAGGCTTTGTTAGATCTGGGAGCTAGTGTGAACTTGCTTCCATATTCAGTGTATGAGAAGCTGGGATTAGGAGAGTTGAAGCCCACACTTGTGGTCTTATAACTAGCTGATAGATCTGAAAGGAAGCCTGTAGGGGTCATTGAAGATATTTTGGTTGGGGTTGAAAAATTCTTTTATCCTGCTGATTTTCTAGTGCTGGACATGGAACCAAGCAAGTGTGTTACTTCCATACCTGTAATATTAGGAAGGCCATTTTTGGCCACAACTAATGCTTGTATACAATATAGGTCAGGAGTCATAGAAGTATCCTTTGATAACATGAAGGTCAAATTGAATGTGTACAACATAGCCAATCAACCCCATCTCGATGAGGACTATTTTTCCTTCGATGTGATAGATGAGGTTGTGCAAGAAAATTTGAATATGCTGCTACATGGTAATAAGTGGTTTAAAGTTCTTGACGAAGTATGGAAGGAAACAGAGGAAGAGAAGGCCTCCACCTCTAAGATTGAGCATATGAAAATTGTATCCTCTGAAGCAGAGCCAGCAAAGCATCACCCATGGAGGCCTGCTTTGTTGCCTCTTCCACCACCCTTTAAGGCACCCCTAGTGCCTTCCCTCATCAGTCCCCCAGATGTGGAGTTAAAACAGCTCCCAAAAGCTTTGTAATATGCCTTTTTAGGAGACAATAACAAATTGCCAGTGATAATTTCTTCTCCCCTCACCCTTGAACAGGAAAAAGAACTACTTTGTGTGCTAAAACAGCATAAGAGGGCAATAGGATGGACCATTGCTGACTTAGGGGGGATCAATCCTGCTGTGTGCATGCATAAAATTCATCTTGAGGAAGGCTCTAAACCGTCTAGAGAGATACAAAGGAAACTAAACCCACACATACAGGAAGTTGTGATGAAGGAGGCAGTCAAACTCCTCGATGCTGGGATAATTTACCCTATCTCGGATTCTCAATGGGTGGCACCTACCCAGGTAGTACCCAAGAAATCTGGGATCACAGTAATGGAAGCAGACTCAGGTGAGCTGATTCCAACTAGACAGACCACTGGTTGGAGGGTATGCATAGATTATTGAAATCTCAATGAGAAAACTAGCAAGGATCACTTCCCATTGCCCTTCATAGATCAGATCTTGTACAAGTTGGCAGGCAAGGCCTATTACTATTTTCTTGATGGATATTCAGGGTACATTCAAATCCCTGTCTACCCCCAAGACCAAGAAAAAACTACATTCACTTGCCCATTTGGAACCTTTGCATACAGAAGGATGCCATTTGGGTTGTGTAATGCACCTGCAACTTTCTAAAGATGTACGTACGCCATTTCTCTGACATGATTGATAAGTTTTTAGAGATCATCATGGATGATTTCTCCATTTATGGAGATGATTTTAGCCAATGCCTACACCATCTTAGCTCTGTGCTGCAAAGGTGTGAGGAGACCAACCTAGTTCTGAGTTGGGAAAAGAGTCACTTCATGGTGACTCAAGGCACTGTCTTAGGACATGTTGTCTCCCACAGAGGAACAGAGGTTGATCAGGCTAAGATTGACTTAATTGCACATTTGTCCCCTCCCAAAACTGTCAAATAAGTCAGGTTATTCTTGGGCCATGCTGGTTTCTATAGGAGGTTCATCAAGGACTTCAGTAAAATTTCCAAGCCTCTTTACCACCTGTTATTCCAGGAGGATCCCTTTGAGTTCAATGATGCATGCCTAGCTGCTTTTGAACTGTTAAAGACCTGTCTGACTACAACTCCTATCTTGCAAGCCCTTGATTTTTCTCTGCCATTTGAGCTGATGTGTGATGCATCAGACTTCGCCATTGGTGCAGTTTTGGGCCAAAGAAGAGACAAGGCACCATGTGTGGTAACGTATGCTAGTAAATCAATGGTTGATGCTCAATTGAATTACACCACAACTGAGAAGGAGTTGTTAGCCATTGAATTTGCCTTGAAAAAATTTAGGTCTTATGTGCTGGGATAAAAAATCACTGTGTTTACTGACCACTCAGCCTTGAAATGCCTCTGGTCCAAGAAGAAAGCCAAAGCAAGACTAATCAGATGGATTCTTCTCTTGTAGGAATTCAACTTGGAGGTTAAAGACAAGAAGGGAGTGGAGAATGTGGTTGCTGACCATCTGTCAATGATCTCAGAGTCTGAAACAGAAAGCTTGCTCATCAATGACTCTTTCCCAGATGAGCAGCTTTTTTCCGTATAGATAAGTATGCCCTGGTTTGCCAATATAGTAAACTACCTTGCTGTGGGAAGGATCCCTCCACATTGGAATAAGGATGATAGAAGTCTGTTCTTCTCACAGATTCGAAATTACATGTGGGAGGATCCTTACCTCTTTAAGCATTGCGTAGATTAGGTAATAAGACGTTGTGTACCTGAAACCGAGTTCAAAAATATTCTAACCATGTGTCATGAACGGGCCTGTGGGGGCCACTTCAGTGGTAACAAGACTATGGAAAAAGTGCTTCAAAGTGGTTTCTATTGGCCTACTCTGTTCAAAGATGCCCGACAACATTGTAAAGCTTGTCCTTGATGCCAGCAAATGAGAAGCATTACAAAGAGAAACTCCATGCCTTTGCAACCTATACTTGTTGTCGAGTTATTTGACATTTGGGGAATCGATTTTATGGAACCTTTCCCACCTGCCTACGGATATAATTTCATCCTTGTAGCTATGGACTACGTGTCCAAATGGGTAGAGGTCATAGCTACAAGAACAAATGGCCACAAGGTTGTCATTAAAATTTTAAAAGACAACATCTTCTCGAGGTTTGGCATCCCCAAAGCTATTATTAGTGATGGGGGAAGCCACTTCTGTAATAAACCTTTTGATAAGCTAATGGAAAAATACTCTATGACCCACAAAGTAGCCACTCCCTACCACTCACAAACTAGTGGGCAAGTAGAGATTTCCAATAGGGAAATCAAACACACTCTAGAGAAGACTGTGAGAACTGACAGGAGGGACTGGTCCATAAAATTGATAGATGCCTTATGAGCTTATAGAACTGCCTATAAAAACCCCATAGGTATGTCCCCATTCAGACTAGTTTATGGCAAGGCATGTCACTTGCCTGTTGAGTTGGAATACAAAGCATACTGGGCTATTAGAGCAATAAATTATGACCTAAACTCTGCTAGTATACACAGGAAACTCCAGTTATCTGAGCTGGATGAGTTATGATTAGAAGCATATGCAAATGCCCAGATTTACAAGGAGAAGACTAAAGCCTTCCATGACAGACACTTGCTACGGAAAGAATTCAAGAGAAATGACAAGGTATGGATGTTCAACTCTAGATTGAAATTCTTTCTAGGAAAGTTGCAATCCAGATGGGATGGGCCTTTCACAGTTGTACATGTTTCTCCATCTAGGGCTGTAGAAATCATTGACCCTAGAGATGGTAGGACCATGAAAGTCAATGGTCAAAGGCTAAAAATTTGTGTTAAAAAATTCTTGAGCCTGAGGAGATCATTGATCTTCAGGACCCTCCAGTTTAATACCTGATTTCATTGTGTATCATATGTATCATATTTCTTTTTGTCTTGATAGTTTGTTCATGTACAATAAAATTGCCATGCTAGAGGTAGGTTGTCATCTTGATATTGCTTACAGTTCAGGGATTATGGGAGCATGTTTATAAGGTCAATAAATTAAATGATAGTATAGCAGTAGGAGTTTGCTAGGTGCTAAGACTGAGCACTACACTAAAATGCACAGTTATTGGGCTTTTGGGACCTTTTAATAGGTTACTTGCACCTTTCGTAAGGTCAGTCGATGATTTCGATAGGTTATTTGAGGTTTTCGATAGGCACTGAGACTGGTCGATAGATGAAATCAACTCTTTAATAAGACTGGAACCTATCGACATGATGGATCACCCACCATAGACCTATCGAACAGATGATTCCACCTATCGAAATCCCATCGAATCATTCCATTTGAAAGCTTTATTCACTATGATTTCGATAGGATGCCTTGACCTATCGGAATCACTCGTCTCATCCTATCGAAATCGTCTTTCATTCTCTATAACCTTTCGCTAGGACAGTCTCTTCCATTCGACACCTACTGAAAACCCTGGCTCCCTCCTCATTTGCCCTTCTTACTATCAGCGCACATTTTCATCCTAATCCACAAATCGGTGTCTCGGCATTCATTGTGCATACTTCCTTGACTTAACTACCACTCCTAAAAATAGCCCATCATGCAGTCCGCGCTCTATTTCCCACACAGCAACCACCACTCTATTATTCCCACTTTCATTTTCAGCCTGGAAGAATGCGAAAAATTTATTATACCGATTCATATTCCAACGCCCATGCACCTTAAATATCAACCTCGTCCAGCCCTTCCACATCCATTTCCCCCTGACCTGTGCAATCCTTCCATCCCACACTCATGGCCGACGACAAGCCTCAAGACTTGCCAATCAAGTTCTACCCAGTCTGGCCACCACCGCCACCACCGGTCGAGCCTGATCCTCTCCAATTTCTCTGGGATGAATATGAAGAGCTGTAGAGAATCCTGGCCAAGGAGGAAAGGAAAAAGAACAAGAGAAAGAAGAAGCAGAAGACCGAGCCACCACCTCCTCCACCCCCACCCTCTTCAACCCCCCCACCTGCTCAGCTCCCATCTCCTTGATCTTTCAATTCCCACCCCCCTGGCTTACAGTTCCTTTTCCATCGTAAGCAGGGTGAGGATATCCCTGTGCCAGGGGGACGACGAATTTTGAGTGACAACAGATTTTGTTATTCTGTAGAGATTATTCTTAGCTTTGTAGTGTGTTATTGTAATGAAATGTCTTTTTGATGTCATCTGTGCTTGTCTGCTTTCAATTTCCAGTTCTCGTTCATTTCTAATATTATGTCTTACCTATTTCTATGTACTTTCGTGCTCCCAACAGTGAGGACACTATTTAGTTTAGGTTTGGGGGTGTGGCAGGTGTGCCAAAGAAATGAGTTAATGCTAGTGCAGCTATATTGAAAAAGTTTTTGAAAATAAAGAGATTTCCCACCTGATTTTTTTGGAAAAAGAGGAAATTAAAATTTTTTTAAAACTAAAATAAGTTGTAGTCTAACAGTCTTCATGAAGCAAATGTCAACAATTTTCAAAATTTTTTGAAGTGTAGTGAACCTGAAATGAGAGAAAACTGTAAGGATACACCACAGAAAATTTGATGGAAGGCCATACCAAGTGAGATTTGGGCCTAAAAAAAAAAAAAATTAATTTTTTTTTTGAAGAGTGTCTTGGCAATTTTTCTGCTCTAAGGACTGATTGGATCTTGTTTCGATCACTAGAAGTCAGGCAAATCCAAGTTGAAACAACCTGACAACATTCATGACAGTGAGGACATGAAGTAAGGCCATTCCTTGGATAGTTTGAGCTTAAAATGTCCCACCTTTGAACTGCCCTTGATACACACCATTTGAGCCTTAAATATCCCAGTTTTCTTTGACGAAAACCAAAAAATTTGAACCCAAAACCTTTTGACCTATTTCAGTTCACCCTCTATATGAGAAATCACGAAAAATGGGAAGTAAGGTTAGAGGAGCAGGGTTTAAAATTTTGGTTGAAAGAGAAGGAAACACATTTGGTGGTATTGTGGCATTCCAGTCCATAAAAAAAAATAAAATTAATAAATAAATAATAATAATAATAATAAATAAAAATTAAACAAAAAGAATAAGGACGAGAAGTCATTTCATTTGATATTTTGAAAAATAAGATTAGAAACTGATCACTGCAAATATGAAAGCAGATGAAATTGTGCTGAAATGAAGAGGGTTGAGTTGCAAATCACCATCTTCACCTGGCTGATTTCTCAATTTGAATCCTTTTGACCCCTTTATTCTTTTATAAATTTCACCGATAAGCCACATTATAGCCCAATAAAAAGACCTTACTGATCTAAAATGGATTGAGCTGTCATGTGGAGATGAGGATTTGTTTGATATATGGTGCAAAGGATTAGAAAATTTTAGAAATTAAAGCAATGCCTATGCTCATGCTTGCAGTCCTATTTGAGGGCTGTAATTGCTCTTGAGCTGTATGAAATGATGCACCCTTCTATTTTTATTCTGAGTGAACAGCCCTAGTGAGACTTGGGTCTGAAATCCAATTTGATGGGGGTAGTATCAAAACAAAATTCTTAAGTGAATGGTGAGCTCTGCATAAATTTTTAGGAGAAAGGCCTTGACATGAACTGATTGATGATGAAGGAATTACAACAGAATTTTAAGTTTTCAATTGGTGATTTTTTATGCTAAAAATCTTTTAAAATTGAAGGTACATGGTGTGGAACTTATTTTATTTACTTAAACTCTATTTCAGCATGCTGCATAAGTATTACCTGATTTTATTGGAGAAGTTTGTGGGTACCTTCACTAAAAACCCTCAGGAGACTTCACTCCTCCACTAGGGATCACCTAGGGGTTTAAAAGGCTTGATGCATATGCTAAATGCATCCGTGATCCCTACGAAAGTGGCATTTTAATTTTCTTTGTTCTTCCTTTGCTCATGGACTAGCAAAGCTTAGGTTTGGGGGTGTGTTAAGTAGTGAAAAATACCAATTTTCACCCCTTAACCTGACCTTTGATGGACCTGTGAGAACACTAATAAACACCTGTTGAATCTGTTTTATAGATAGCAATGAAAGACAGGAATAGTGCAGAAAATCACTCAAAAATGCGGCATAAAGAAGTCCATCTCTCAGCACAGTGCAAACCCAGCAATGGCACATAAGAGGGCTGCACACCATTGGCCACTTGGGGCATGTGGCAACGGCAGGGCAAAGTTAAGGAAGTTAAAGCAGGTAGAAAATATCCTATCGAGAGGTTATCTGAAGGCTTCGATAGGTGCTAAGAGCTAAAAATGGAGGAATTCGTGCAGATGAAAGGGTTTCGATAGGATCTGAAGACAGAGAAAGGAAGAATTCGTGAGGATTGTGAAGTTCAATAGGATCCAAGAACCCATCGAGCAGCTGAGAGAAATAAAGAAATCATCATGTCGAAAGCCTGCCTGAGATGTAAAGGGAACCTATCAGATGGTTGCCTGAGCCTATCGAGATGGAGAAGTTGGAGCTCAGACCTATCGGAAGGTACTTGAACATTTCGATAGGAGTGAGAGCAATCCTATCGAAATGCTGGCATGCAGAGCTGAACCTATCGAAAAGCTTTCCCAACTTGTCAAATGCTCCACACAAAGGGGCACAGAACATTGAAGCGTAAGAGAAGGCTCAACCTATTAGAACCTATTGAAGAGATCTAAGAACCTAGCTAAAACACTAAAAAGCTCCATTTGAACAAATCAGAAGCTTCCTCAACCTGTCAAAATCCTGTGAAGAACTTTTCAGGAAGTAGGCTATTCACACGCTGCAACTTAGTGACGTGCTGCACGCAACTGTTGACTGCTTCTAGTGTGCTTTGATTATTGGTTGGTGGTGAAAGTTATTTAAAAATTAAAGACAGAGTAAGATAGGGGGTGAATCCAGCACAACTCAGAAGTCCTAGACCTGCAAGATACAGGGTCCTTTGTAGCAAGTTTTTATAAGTAAGAGTTTGTCCCACAGGGAAAGGTGATCTAAAGCTCCAAGGGAGCCATCTCTAGTAGTCCCTCCAAATCTGTCTACAGATCTGGCAGTCCTAGAAGGAGGGGAGTTTAAGGTCACTTATTCTAAGTATTCTAATAACTAAACTACAGAAAGTGTTGAGAGGATGGATGGAGTGTGGAAAATGAGTATAAAAAGGGTGAGAAGTATGTTATTGAGCCAAGGTCAGGGAAGTTTTGTAACTCAAATTTAGATCTGATGTTATAGAAATCCTGTCTAGAGGCTACATTATCACCTTTGAGGAGAAAGGATCCAACCCATCACTCTACCATGATTCCACCCTTAAGGCTATAACCTGTCCACTTGAATGGTCACAAATTATCCCATAGGGGAGCCACTATCCAGGGATGGGTCAAAACATAATAAGTAAATCATTGCAGGCATTATTTCATCCAGGCTACCAGCTCAAGAGTCCATAGGGAACCTCAACCTCTAAAGTTCTATATGTGGTGCTAAGGCTGTAGGACCATGATAGCCCAGACACATAGAACCAGCAAGAGATTGAGTACAACCTTCGATCTAGCTGTCCATTGCTTGAGCGAGGCTACAATGGTCCAGTCACCAGCCTACAATCTCTATAACCAGATCAAATCCAACATCTGATGGCGGATCTATTCAAATATGGGGGAGTCTGCCTCTGTATAATCTCTCACCAGGCTTCTACAAGCTTAGGTGTAAAGAAGAAGGATCCATCTTGGATCGGTGGATCAGAATCACCCTAAGGCTATAATCTGTCCACTTAAATGGTCACAGACTATCCCAGAGGTTATCCTCCTCACGGAGTCCAAAACAAAACAAGATTATCGCTGCTACCACCATGCTCACAAGGCTACCAGCTCAAGCTCCCATGGGGATTTCAGATCTAGTGGGTCCTGTGGTGGGGCTAAGGCTCTAGGACCATGATAGCCTAGACACACAGGTCACTTGGATCTGAGTGGCCCTTAGAATCAGTCCTCCATTGCTTTGAAACACAGCCAAAGCGATGGCGGATCACAAGGCAGCAGCCTTGCACAGAGCATCTCACACACAAATAACAATCCCACAAAGTACAGATCCTATTACAGAACTTTCATTGATCTAATTCAAAAACACATACAAAGTCATAGCCAGCAAGTGCTGGATTATGGAGAGAAGGAAAGAAAAAGAAAACTACTTACTGCTAAAAAGAAAGAGAGAAGAAAAATTATCTGAGATGGGTTCCCAGATGCCTAAACCTAAGCTCAGGTATGGGATTATAGAGCAGTGGGGTGGTGGCACATTGGGGTTAGGAAACCCTAATTTTAATGATGCCATGTGGCCTGATAATGATCCTTGGATGCCGCGAGGCGCGTGCACAGAGATTTGAGCATGGGAGTGCGTGCCCTAATCGCTGGAAATACCCAGAAGGTCCTCTGCTGAAGAGATGGAAGTTTAGGGTCAGAGCTTCGCTAGGTAGCTATTGTAGTTTCCCAGACTTGTCGCGTGGTAGCTCTTTGCTCTTCGCTAGGATGAGTTGACACTGAAGCTTCAACCGTCGCAAGGTTGCCTTGGTTTGCTCTTTAGGCAGTCACGCGGTAGAGAGTTGAGCTCTCACTGGATTGGGCTTTACGAGGTTGAATAGAAAACACAGTCTCAAGTGTTGCGGGATTGCAATTTAAGCAGTCATGCGGTCGATCGGTCTTCGCTGGGCAGCAGTGCGAGAACTTCGCGAGCACTTCTCTTTACTTGGACTTCGTGAGTTACCTCGCGAGGCTCTTCTGAGTTTTGAACTACGTGAGCTTCTATGTCTCACTTGATCTTCACGAGATTGGCTTTGCCTTCGCCAGGATATTTTCTTTCTTGAATGGCGCGAGAACTACGCGAGGTGTTCTTCTTCTGATAATTACATCCCACGGTGACTGCGCGATAGCTGTGCAAGGAATCTTCTGAAGCTCTCTCTCCTCAGTCATTCTGAGTGAACTGTGCGAGATTGAGAGAGGTCTGCTTTGAACTGCGCCACACTGTGCGATGTATTCTACTCTTGAGCTTCACGAGAGCTGCGCGAGTTTGAGTTTCTGAAGCTCTTCAATCATTCATCTGCGTGAGAGGTTGCTGTAAAGCCTTGGGAAGCTCGGTTGAACTGCGCGAGGCTTATTTCTCCTGAATCCTCTAAAGCTTGGGTCAACTGTGTGAGGCTCATTTCAGGTCTGGATTCAGAGTTCATTCTTCTGAGGGATATCTGGTGCCAAAGCAGGCTCCTTAACAGGATTCTTGGCCTTATTTCACTACTGATTATTACCTACACAAAACACTTAACAAGAACTTATTAGGTGGCTAAGGGTCTAATCAAAGGTTAAGTTAAGGGGTGAAAAGTGGTACTTTTCAGGTCTTAACACACTCTCAAACCTAATCTTTGCTAGTCCCTTAGCAAAGCTACATTAAATCTACTCTAAAAATTAAATGCCACTTTCGTAGGGACCACGGATACATTTAGCATATGTACCAAGCCTTTTAAACCCCTAGGTGATCCCTAGTGGAGGAGTGAAGTCTCCTGAGGGTTTTCAGTGAAAACACCCACAAACTTCTCAAATGAAATAGTTAACAAAAGTGCAATGTCATCCAATGAGCAGTTAAGGAATAAGATTTAGTCTACGCTTGAATCAGTACACATAAAAGAAATTTAATTCATTGGTTGCACAGTAACTTAAACAGCATAAACTCTCATGATTGCATAGCATTTCTAAATAGTTTGCAATCACAGAAAACTGCACAAGTGTGTGTCAGCACTGAGCTTATCTTTATGTCAGAAAATTAGGTTAAGGTCATACATAATGCATTCAAGTTCAGACCCAAAAGAAAGCTTTGCAGGGTATACTCTCATAAAGGTTTGTTGAGGGGTTCAGTTCCTCACAGGCTCAAGAGCAGTTACATCCCCCAACTGGGTTTGTAAGCATGAGAATAGGCAGAGAGTTCTTAAGTGCTGACATCATTGTCAGTTCCTCACCATAGATTGGATAATTCCTTATCTTCACATGACAGCTCACTCAACTTTGGATCACAAGGGCTTTTAACTGGGCTGTAATGTGGCTTATGGAGTAGGGTTAAAAAGAATGGAAGGTTGAAAAGGGGTTCCAATTTGAGAAATCAGTAGGTCACTGAGGTGGTTCATGACTTCACCTTCCATGATTCAACTCCCTTCATCTTCTTTGAGATTTTTCGATTTGAAGTGATCAGTTTCTCTTCTTGATTCTAATTTTCTAATGAAAGTTCCTCTTGACTTTTCTCTTATTCCTCTTCATTATTATTTTTGTTTCTTTTTACTGGAGTTTTCTTCTTTTTATTTTATTTTTGCTTTTCAGAAATGCCACCATGTTCTCAGTTACCATACTGCCAGATTTTTTTGAGATCCTTCTTCTCCATTCGCCTAATGTTGACCATGGCTAGTCCATCTTCAACTCTGTCTCCTTTACCTTCTGAATTCTCAGAGTGAGGGTAGGTTGAATCAGGTTCATAGGCTCAGGTTCAAGTACTCAGGTGTATTTTGAAGAAATTTAGGATTTAAAGCTCAAAGGGGGTATGGACAAGGGCAGTTGCTTTAGGATTGGTCTTTTTAGGCTCAAACTGTCCAAGAGAAGGCCTTGATCCTTTCCTAGGTCTCATGCGTACTGTCAGTTGTTTCAACTTGGAGTTACCTAACTTCTAGTCGCCATTCTTAGAACTTAAAAGAAATGCCTTAGTTACTCCTCAAAGAATAGAAAAATTTTGTAGGCCCAATTCTCACTGGTTATGGTCATCCTTTGAACTTTCAAGTATGTCCTCACCTTTTTCTCTCTCTAATGATTCACTAAGTGCTGATACAAGTAGGTTTCCTTGGTGATATTATCATGGAAATGTGGAATATTAGAAGTTTATAATGTCCAAGGTTTGCATCAATTTTAAACTTCTTAATTTCATGATTCTGAAGTGAACAGAGGTCCATTTCCATATTGCTCAGATGAGTCTGCTGCACTTATGTTAACTATTCCATTGGCAGGGTCTGCCTGCCATACCCCCAAACCTATGAGGAGCAGTGTCCTCACTGGTTCAAGGTGAATGTGTAGTAGAGTTATTACAGCATGAAAGACAAGAACAAGAAATAAAGTAACCAACAACAGAAAATTGTACAGCATATCAGAAAAGGAAGATATCATTAACCTTAAAAGAAAATTACAAAAAAGGAGGAGGGAAAGGGAGAAAGATCAGGGGTGAGGGGGTTGAGAAGGAGGGGGAGGGGGAGGGGGAGGAGAAGGCGGGGGAGAGGGTGGAGTGGAGGGGGCAAGGGATGGCTTGGTCTTGCGCTTCTTCTTCTGCGGCTGGAGCTTTTCCTCCTCCTCCTTGGCAAAGGTTTGCAGAACCTCCTCGTATTCATCCTAGAGGGGTTGGAGGGGATCTGGCTCTTTACGGGGCGGCGGGTCCAACCACATCGGGTAAAACTTGTTAGGCAGTGCGTTTGGCTTGTCATCTGCCATGATTAGGATTAGGGAAGGACCGCTAGGGTGAGAGGAGATAGGATGCGATGAAGATGAACAGGGCCTCCCTGTGTATTTAAAGGCGAGGGATGGTGGAAGATGAAACGGTTGAATAACATCCAAGTCGCCGCCATTAAATGAGAGTGAGTTGGGAAACGTCAAGTCCCAGCAGTCAGCGTGGGAAATGACAAATGCATTAGGCTCGCGTAGCAGGGTAAGGGAATCACGAGAAATCAGAAACGTGCGATTATGGGAGTTAGCGCTGGAAGTGCGCGAGAGATTCTGCAGCATTGAAACTCGCGACAGTGAAAGAAATGGTCCATTCGAATTGCACGAGTCTTCCCAAATCAATATTTGGAATGCGCGAGGGCCAAATCAACAATTCACAGAAGAAGAAGAATAAGTCATACCAATCCCACATAAACTTTATCAAGCTCAACAATATCAAACTCCACATATCCCCTAAAATTTCCTAAAACTTAAGGTAGAAACAAAAGTAGTATAGTACAACATGGACACAACTGCGGGTCAGGTAGATGTAGGGGTCCCATGAAAATGAATAGTGCACATAGGATCTGCAGGTCGTTCAATGCAAGTCTTCAGCCTCTGACCATTCACTTTGAAGGTCCTCCCAGATTTGGGGTCCTTGACTTCCGCAGCACCAGATGGGGAAACATTCACGACAACATAGGGACCATCCCATCTGGATTTTAATTTGCCAGGAAAGAATTTTAGTTTGGAGTTGAATAACCAAACCTTACCACCCGGTTCGAGGCTTTTTCTCAGCAAGCCTTTGTCGAAGAAAGCTTTAGCCTGTTCCTTGTAGATCCTAGCATTGGTGTAAGCATCCATCCTCAGCTCATCCAATTCCGATTGTTGTAATGACCTGTCCGACACAGTGAAGTTAGGTCCATGTTCAAGTTCTTAATGGCCCAATAGGCCCTGTGTTCTAACTCTACTGGGAGATGGCATGCCTTGCCATAGACTAGTCTGAATGGGGACATTTCAATAGGAGTCTTATAGGCAGTCCTATAGGCCCACAGTGCATCATCCAGTTTCTCAGCCCAATCTTTCCTGTCAATCCTAACTGTTTTCTCAAGGATGTGCTTAATCTCCCTATTGGAAATTTTAACTTGCCCACTTGTTTGTGGGTGGTAGGGAGTAGCAATCCTATGGGTCACAGAATATTTCTTGAGCAAGCTCTCGAGATTCCTGTTGCAGAAGTGGCTACCCCCATCACTGATAATAGCTCTAGGGGTTCCAAATCTTGAGAAAATGTTGTGCTTTACGAATTTGAGGACCACCTGATTATCATTGGTTCTTGTGGCAATGGCTTCTATCCATTTGGAAACATAGTCCACTGCCACTAAGATGAAGTGGTAACCATTGGAGGGGGGAAAGGGGCCCATGAAGTCTATTCCCCATACATCAAACAATTCTACAACAAGGATGGGCTGTAAGGGCATTGAATTTCTTTTGGACAGCCCTCCTAATTTCTGATATCTCTCACATGCCTTGCAGTGTGTGTATGCATCCTTGAATAAGGATGGCCAGTAAAAACCATACTGCAGGACCTTGTCAGCAGTTTTTCTCCCACTAAAGTGGCCTCCACAGGCATTTTCATGGCACATGGCCAGAATACTGGGGATATCACTTTCAGGAACACATCTTCAAATGATCTGGTCGGCACAGTACTTGTATAGGCAAGGTTCCTCCCAGAAAAAATACTTGACCTTTGTGAAGAACAGGTCTTTATCCGTTTTGGTCCAGTGGGGAGGAATCTTTCCTATAACCAGATAATTGACAATGTGTGCAAACCAAGGGACTAAGGATTGGATGGCAAATAATTGCTCATCAGGGAAGGCATCATTTGTAGGGCCATCCAGGCATTTCTCCAAGATAATTCTGGGTAAGTGGTCAGCCACCACATTCTCCACACCCTTTTTGTCCTTGATTTCGATGTCAAACTCCTGTAACAGGAGTATCCATCTAATCAGCCTCGGCTTAGCATCTCTCTTGGACAGTAGGTACTTTAATGCTGAATGGTCAGTGAAGATCACAGTTTTAGATCCTAGTAGGTAGGCTCTAAATTTGTCAACAACATAAACCACTGCTAGAAGCTCTTTCTCAGTTGTGGTATAATTCAGCTGAGCTTCAGCAAGTGATTTGCTGCTATAAGCAATGACCATAGGCAGTTTATCTTTTCTTTGGCCCAACACATCACCTATTGCCAGGTCTGATGCATCACACATCAGCTCAAAAGGCAGGGTATAGTCCGTTGTTTGGAGTACAGGAGCAAAGGTGAGGCATATTTTCAATGTTTCAAAAGCCTTCAGACACTCAGCAGAAAAGTTAAAGGGGACATCCTGACAGAGCAGGTAGCACAATGGCTTAGCAATTTTGCTGAAGCCCTTAATGAACCTCCTGTAAAATCCTGCATGCCCCAGGAAGGATCTGATTTGCTTGACTGTTTTTGGAGGGGGCAAATTGGCAATGAGGTCCACTTTGGCCTTGTCTACCTCAAGCCCTTCTTTAGAGACTACATGGCCCAACACAATGCCTTGTGTTACCATGAAGTGGCTCTTTTCCCAGCTTAAAACCAAATTGGTTTCCTCACATCTTTACAAAACTAGGCTGAGGTGCTGTCGACACTGGCCAAAGCTGTCCCCATAGACAGAAAAGTCATCCATAAAAATCTCCAAAAACTTGTCAATCATGTCAGAGAATATGGCATACATACACCTCTGGAAAGTGGCCGGTGCATTACAGAGTCCAAAAGGCATCCTTCTGTAAGCGAAGGTGCCAAAAGGACAGGTAAAGGTGGTTTTCTCTTGGTCTTGAGGATGCACAGGGATTTGGTTGTACCCTGAGTATCCATCAAGAAAACAGTAAAAAGCTTTTCCAGCCAATTTGTCCAGAATTTGATCAATGAAGGGGAGAGGGAAATGGTCCTTCTAGTTTTAGAGTTGAGCTTCCTATAATCAATGCACACTCTCCAGCCAGTGGTTGCCCTGGCTGGCCTCAACTCTCAAGTTTCAGTCTTAATCACTGTTATGCTAGATTTCTTAGGCACCACTTGGATAGGTGCCACCCAATGAGAATCAGAGATGGGGTAAATCACCCCTGCATCTAGCAATTTAATGATTTCCTTAAGGACCACTTCCTGCATGTGAGGATTTAGCTTCCTCTGCATTTCCCTGGAGGGTAGTGCTCCCTCCTCAAGATGAATCCTATGCATGCAAATTGATGCATCAATTCCTCCAAGATCGGCAATGGTCCAGCCAATTGCCTTCTTGTGCTTCCTCAAAACTGTGAGTAATTCCTCTTCCTGCTCATTGGTAAGGGAGGAAGAGATAATCACAGGAAGCTTATCACCTTTCTCAAGGAAAGCATATTTTAATGTTTCTGGAAGCTTCTTGAGTTCTAGATCAGGGGCCTGTTGGGTGGATGGCAAAATTGGTGCATTGGAGGTTGGAGGAAGAGGTAGCAATGTAGGTTTCCAACTTGAGTGCTGCACTGAGCCCACAGGAGACGTCGATATGGTCATGTCTTTTGATCTCCCACCTGGGCTCTCTTCCTCCACCATGTCCCAAATTTTAACTAAATTCGTAACAATGTTGCCCCACTAGAGCAGAGTGGGCAATTCTTCTTCCACAATCTCCTCTAGTACATCCACTGCAAAGCTCTCCTCATTGTCCATCTGAGGATACTTTGCACTGTTGTACACATTCAGCTCAACTTTCATATGTCCAAAAGTTACCTCCATTACTCCAGACCTGCATTGGATGCAGGCATTGGCAGTGGCCAAGAAAGGCACACTTGATAACGGGTATGGGGTTTGGGCTAGTCTTCACGACCAATATCCAAAACTAAGAAGTCGGGGTGAAAACTTATCCACACCTACTAAGACATCCTCAACCATTCCCAGAGGTCTCCTCTCAGACCTGTCAGCCATCATTAGCACGATGGGGGTAGCCTTCAGCTCCCCCAAACCTAGTTGCAGATATACACTGTATGGCAACAGGTTAACACTGGCTCCAAGGTCTAAAAGGGCTTTTCCAATTGTATGGTCTCCAATTACGCAGGGAATAGTGGGTATCCCTGGATCTTGCAACTTCTCAGGCATTGATATGTTAAATACAGAATTTACTGTATCAGTTGCAAAGACCTTCTTGGACACATGGCCTCTAGCCTTTCTCTTTTGGGTGCAGAGGTCTTTCAAGAACTTTGCATAGGCTGGGAGTTGTTTAATTGCCTCAAGCAGGGGTAAATTGATTTTTACCTACCTGAAGGTCTCCATCATTTCCTCCATCTAGGCATTCCCTTTATCAAAAGGGATAGGACCATCCAAAGCCTGAGGAAATGGCAGCTGAGGTTCTGCTAGTTCCTCAGCTGCTAGCCCATGACTAAACTTCTGTTTCTTTCTTTTTTCATGTTTTGCTCCCTGCTGCGGCTCAACTATAGCCTTATTATTTTTCTCCTGCTGCAAGGTGGCAGGCATTTCTTGGCTTTGTGGTCCCACAACTTCTCTATCATGATCATTTGCATCATCTGTGGGAATTGCCTCAGCTGGTCTGTTACCCACCTGGTTGTTTACCAGCCTGCCAGACCTTAGGGTAGTGACAACATTGGTGTCCTCAAACTTTGAGGAAGCTTCCTCAATTAAAAACTGACCCTTGGGGTTAGAAATTAGCTGGCAGGGCAATTTGCCTTCATCTCTCCTAGCCAAGGTTTTTGACATTTGGCTCAGTTGCTCTTCCATTTTCTGGAGGCTCTGACCATGAGAGTCCACAGTCTGAGCCAACGAACCCAAGTTTTGCAATGAAGTCAAGACTTGGTCCTCAAAAGAAACATTTCTAGGTTGAGAAGGGGGTAAGACCAACTGATTTTACTGCTGATGGGGCTGCTGATGGTGCTGGAAGGTAGATCTAGGGGCATTCCCTTGATTGAACTGCTGTTGTGGCCTTTGTGGTAAGGCCAACATCTGCTAGGGCTGCATGTAGTTGTCTTGCTTCCACCTCAGATTTGGGTGGTCTCTCCATTGGTAACTTGACATTTTGGTCTTTGGTATCCATATCAGCTGCCTATTGTAGCCCCAGTTGTTCTTTGGCCATAAGATTGAGCAGCAGCAACATGTTCCAACATCAATTCAGGAAATTGTCCTGCAGATGGACATTCCTCCACTGTGTGCTGTGGGGACTGGCATATCAGACATGCCTCCACCACATGAGCAGCCCTTCTGGGTTGCATCACAGTCAATAATTTATCAAACTTCATAGAGAGGTTTGCCATCTGCAGCTGCAAGTCATTGTTCCCAGACACGTCATAAATTTTTCCTTTTGATCCAGCAGCAGGCCCCACCTTTGACTCAGATTCCTGACTAGTTCTTGCCAGGGAGGGCTTTTGAAAAGCATTCTCACTAATCACCTCAAACAATTCCCATGCCTCCTCAGCAGTCTTGTGCATGTAGGATCCACCACAAGAAGCATCGACCATATCTCTATTTTTCTCATCAATCCAATTGTAGAAGCTTTGTACAAGCTGCCACTCAAGGATCTTATGGTGGGGGCATTGTTTGAGCATCTCTTTAAACCTATCCCAGGACTGGTTAAAATCCTCAGTTGGGGATTGAGCAAATGAAAGAATCTCTTTCCTCAACTGGCTAGTTTTGGTCTCAGGGAAGAACTTGGTTAGGAATCTGGTCTGCAGGTCTTTCCATGAATCAATGCTATTGTTGGGAAGAGTGGTCAGCCAGGTACTGGCCCTATCCTTCAGAGAGAAGGGAAAGAGTCTGAGCCTAGTAGCCTCAGGTCCCAAACCAGTGATATTGAAAGTGGTGCACAAGGCCAAAAACTGGTCAATATGCTTGTAAGGGTCTTCTTTGCTAAGCCCATGGAAAGCTGGCAGCATCTGGATGATTGAAGTTTTTCTCTCATAGTTCCCCTGAACATCAGGGAATTGAATGCTAAAAGGGGAGTTATAGTCATCCGGAGCATTCAACTCCTTGAGGGTTCTAGGTTGTTCTTCACCCATAATTGCTGTCACAAATTCACTTGGGGGCTCTCTTGTGGTGTGCCTGCCTCTTCTAACTCAGGGTTAAGAGGCTCTAAAGCAGGGCTGAGGGATCTCCTCCCTAGCATACAAGCACACCAACAGCAAGGAAAGCTTCTTGTAGGCATATTGCAAAAGAATAATTGTACGTAGCTAAGCTCCAATTACAGTCCAACTATCCTTCACTGCTGCTGTCTAGATCTGCACGAAAGGTTCAAAATTATGTCAGCAGTATCAATTATTCACATGTGCAAAGAATACTAAGAATACAAAAAAATAAGGGTCTACTAATAGATCATCTGTCCCCGGCAACGGCGCCAAAAACTTGTTGACTGCTTCTGGTGTGCATTGATTATTGGTTGGTGGTGAAAGTTATGTAAAAATGAAAGACAGAGTAAGACAGGGGGTGAATCCAGCACAACTCAGAAGTCCTAGACCTGCAAGATACAGGGTCCTTTGTAGCAAGTTTTGATAAGTAAGAGTTTGTCCCACAGGGAAAGGTGATCTAAAGCTCCAAGGGAGCCATCTCTAGTAGTCCCTCCAGATCCGCATGATCCGGCATCTAGAAGGAGGGGAGTTTAAGGTCACTTATTCTAAGTATTCTAATAACTAAACTACAGAAAGTGTTGAGAGGATGGATGGAGTGCGGAAAATGAGTATAAAAAGGGTGAGAAGTATGTTATTGAGCCAAGGTCAGGGAAGTTTTGTAACTCAGATTTAGATCTGATGTTATAGAAATCCTGTCCAGAGGCTACATTATCACCTCTGAGGAGAAAGGATCCAACCCATCACTCTGCTATGATTCCACCCTTAAGGCTATAACCTGTCCACTTGAATGGTCACAAATTATCCCATAGGGGAGCCACTATCTAGGGATGGGTCAAAACATAACAAGTAAATCATTGCAGGCACTATTTCATCTAGGCTACCAGCTCAAGAGTCCATAGGGAACCTCAACCTCTAAAGTTTTATATGTGGGGCTAAGGCTGTGGGACCATGATAGCCCAGACACGTAGAACCAGCAAGAGATTGAGTACAACTTTCGATCTAGCTGTCCCTTGCTTGAGCAAGGCTACAATGGTCCAGTCACCAGCCTACAATCTCTATAACCAGATCAGATTCAACATTTAATGGTGGATCTATACAAATATGGGGGAGTCTGCCTCTGTACAATCTCTCACCAGGCTTCTACAAGCTCAGGTGTAAAGAAGAAGGATTCATCTTGGATCGGTGGATCAGAATCACCCTAAGGCTATAATCTGTCCACTTAAATGGTCACAGACTATCCCAGAGGTTATCCTCCTCACGGAGTCTAAAACAAAACAAGATTATCACTGCTTCCACCATGCTCACAAGGCTACCAGCTTAAGCTCCCATGGGGATTTCAGATATAGTGGGTCCTGTGGTGGGGCTAAGGCTGTAGGACCATGATAGCCCAGACACACAGGTCACTTGGATCTGAGTGGACCTTAGAATCAGTCCTCCATTGCTTTGAAACACAGCCAAAGTGATGGCGGATCACAAGGCATCAGCCTTGCACAGAGCATCTCACACACAAACAACAATCCCACAAAGTATAAATCCTATTACAGAACTTCCATTGATATAATTCAAAAACACATACAAAGGCATAGCCAGCAAGTGCTGGACTATGGAGAGAAGGAAAGAAAAAGAAAACTACTTATTGCTAAAAAGAAAGAGAGAAGAAAAACAGTCTGAGATGGGTTCCCAGATGCCTAAACCTAAGCTCAGGTATGGGTTTATATAGCAGTGGGGTGGCGGCGCATTAGGGTTAGGAAACCCTAATTTTAATGATGCCACGTGGCCTGATAATGATCCTTGGATGCCTCGAGGTGCGTGCATAGAGATATGAGCATGGGAGTGCGTGCCCTAATCGCTAGAAATACCCAGAAGGTCCTCTGCTGAAGAGATGGAAGTTTAGGGTCAGAGCTTCGCTAGGTAGCTGTAGTTTCCCAGACTTGTCGCGTGGTATCCTTTGCTCTTTGCTAGGATGATTTGACACTGAAGCTTCAGCCGTCGCGAGGTTGCCTTGGTTTGCTCTTCATGCAGTCGTGCGGTAGAGAGTTGAGCTCTCGCTAGATTGGGCTTTGCGAGGTTGAATAGAAAATACAGTCTCAAGTGTCGTGGGGTTGCAATTCAAGCAGTCGCGCGGTCGATCTGTCTTCGCTGGACAGCAGCGCGAGAACTTCGCGAGCACTTCTCTTTACTTGAACTTCACGAGTTACCTCGCGAGGCTCTTCTGAGTTCTAAACTGCGCGAGGTTCTATGCCTCACTTGATCTTCGCGAGATTGGCTTTGCCTTCGCCAGGATGTTTTCTTTCTTGAATGGCGCGAGAACTGTGCGAGGCGTTCTTCTTTTGATAATTGCATCCCACGGCGACTGCGCGATAGCTGCGTGAGGAATCTTCTGAAGCTCTCTCTCCTCAGTCGTTCTGAGTGAACTGCGCGAGATCGAGAGAGGTCTGCTTTGAACTGTGCCATACTGTGCGATGCGTTCTACTCTTGAGCTTCGCGAGAAGTGCGCGAGTTTGAGTTTCTAAAGCTCTCCAGTCATTCATCTGTGCGAGAGGTTACTGTAAAGCCTTGGGAAGCTCAGTTGAACTGCGCGAGGCATATTTCTCCTGAATCCTCTAAAGCTTGGGTTAGCTACGCGAGGCTCATTTCAGGTCGGGATTCAGAGTTCATTCTTCTGAGGGATATTTGGTGCCAAAGCAGGCTCCTTAATAGGATTCTTGGCCTTATTTCACTGCTGATTATTACCTACACAATATACTTAACAAGAACTTATTAGGTGGCTAAGGGTCTAATCATAGGTTAAGTTAAGGGGTGAAAAGTGGTACTTTTCAGGTCTTAACAGCAACCCAAGGCACTTTGGTGACCGGTACGACGATCCTGGAGATGCCCTAGGAAACCCTAACCAACCCCACGTGCTCTGACAGAACTCTAACGACCTCTGAGGACCCCAATTGTAATTAGAGGGGATCGAATTCTGGAGATTAGGGCTTGCAACAAAATTTTGTTTTCCCTCCTTTAGCTCAACGATGGTAGGCTAAGTCTCTCGGAGCAGCAAGGGGTGAGGTCTGATCTGTAATTGGGTAAGGTTGAGAGTGTTATTTGTGGGTCAATTGCTGCACAGACTACAAATATAAGAGCATTTTATTATAGAGTGAGCTTTATGCAATGTAAATGTTGATTTTATTATTTTAATTAGATCTATAGTTCCGGTGGTTTCATTTGGTGCTCAATCGGATTTGTGTAGAGGAGTTGGCTGATCAGCTCACCCACTTAACTGGTAGACCTCTTGGATACCATTTGATCTCCCTAGATCTGATATCCTTGTAATTGCCTACGTCTGTGACCTGGTAATTACAGCATCTGTAGTGGTTTTAATACTCTGATTGAAACCTTTGAGTGGGAGAAAGTCTATAGGATGGTCTGTGACCATTGAAGTGGACAGGCCATAGCCTTCAGATCAGTTCAATCTCTGGTTTCACTTGGATTCTTCTATCTTAAACCTTTAGGTCGGATGAAGTCTATAGGATGGTCTGTGACCATTTAAGTGGGCAGATCATAGCCTTAAGACCAGTCAAATCCCTTAGTTTAAAGTAGATTCTTCTACTCTGCAGCTGTGTTTGTAGCCAGCTAAGGGATTGGTGTGCTTTGAATCCCCTGTAACACGATTAGCTCAACCCAATTGCAGTAAGTCCAAACTCCAAGTTGTTCTTCTCCATTTTGTGTTTCTAATCCCTTCCAATTGTGAGATCTGAACTCTTGATTCGATCCCAGTTAATTCTGCATTTTATTTATAGTTTATCTTAAGTGACAACCCTTGAAAACCTCTCCCCTTTCTTTTACTAACCTAGTATTAGGTAGGGTGCCAAATCTCTTTTCAGATATGGAGATTTACCATATTTGGAACTCACCTCCCTATGGACATTCCCTTACTTACTCTTTTAAAACTTGCTACAACAGGCCCTGAATACTTGCAAGTCTGTGTGTGATCTGCCTTGACTTGAGTGAATTTAAACCCCTTTTTGAATGCAAGGCAGAACATCAACAGATGGTCAACAAGTCAAACCCCAAAAGTGAAATTCAGGCAAAATCCAAGACTTATTGTAGTTAAGCCTGACGTGTATATTATCCACGCTAAGCATAGCTACAGTGCCAGAGAAGTCCAGAGCCCGTTGGGGGGCCCATCTATGTTTGGTGTGTATATTATACACGCCAGGCAACATTTCCCAAGGAATGACCTAGCGTGTGTATTACACATGCCAGGCATGCCTATCTCCTCGAGAGGTTCAACCAGGTGCAGTTTTTGAGTCTTTTTCGGATTGCCGTAACTTTTGAAGTATAACTCGGATTGAGGTGATTCTTAGCTTGTTGGAAAGCTGGAAACCTCTACTTTTCAATAGTATAAGATTCAATACCAGTATAGGTCTCTATCAGTCCTAGTAAATATCACTCTAACCATTGCTCGGGAGGGTTAACTTTGGGTCCGGAGAGGTCGGGGGTAATTCCTAAGGGTTTAAGCAAGTTCCTAAGGGTTTTCGGATGATTCCTAAGGGTTCAAGGAATGTTTTCGAAAGCTCCGAGGTGCACCCTTCTCAAAGTATGTTTCAATCGATCCTTGGGCCAAATTTGGGTGTCTACAGTTGCTTATTTCGCGCGACGGAAGACCAATTATGCGTAGGTGGATTAGCGCATAAATCGGAATGTGCGCATAAACACATACGCACAATTTGAATATGCGCACGAGCCCATGCACATAATCAACATGCGATCTATATAAGCTGAAAATTTTCTCATATGGTTCATTCACTCTAACTTTCTCTGATTTCCAAGTTTCCCCACTTTCTTAGTGTTCTAATTTTCATGTTTTCGGGATATCTCACGACCCGCTCGTCCGTTTGGAGTGCCGTTTCTTACGTTTTCTTCTATTTTTCAAAATTTTCGATTAGAGATGGAGTCTAAGGGTAGCGATAGACTCTACGTGACCCCTTTGGACTTGTGGTTTACCACTTTTGCGGATGACTTGATGGATCATTTGCTTGAGGCTTCGGTCGTGATTGGAGAGGGTGCTCCTGGGGCTACTAGTGGAGATGTTGATGCTGCCTCTTTGCATCAGGTTCTGCGTTCGATGTACATCCCATTGGAGGAAGCGTTTGCCATGGGGCAGGTAGGTGTTATGAAATAAGAGTCTCCCTTACTATTTCTAGGCATTTAGGTTATAACATTAATTTCTAGGGTATAAAACCCCTTATAATTACACAAAACCTGCATTTAGTGATAGTTTGTGTACGCATTCATGCATCATGATCGTATTTAGCTCTAGATCAAGTTTATTTTATAGCTTTGCATTGTCTTTCTCATGTTTTGCATGCTTATTATAGACTGTTAGTGCCATGATTATCGTTACATTATTCCCTTATTTTCATCATAGTCGTTGTAGATCCATTGCCTGTTTATATGCTATCTTTGTCACATAGTGTCTAGGTTATCCATTCTTCATGCGTTGTTTATTATCATTTATTATTATTATTATGGTTTATTGGTATCAATATTATCATTTTTTTTCCATCTTTCATCTTTTTTATTTATTGTTATCATTATTATTGATAAATTATTTATCACTATAATTATTACTATTATTATTTGTTTTGACTATTATTATTTATTATTTCAATAATTATTATTGTTGTTATTATCATTACTACTATCATTATTGCTGTTAATTATTTATTATTGTCTTCATTACTAGCCTTATTATTATCAATGATTGACCTTATATATTTTTATTTTCGACTCCATTTTTTATCGCTTCTATTATTATTAATTATCTTAATTATTTATTATTATTATTATTATTATCATTGATTGTTGCAGTTATTTATTATTGTTCATTATTTATAAACTTTGGTGTTATTTATTATTACTATTATTTTTTATTAATATCAACTTTCCCTTATTATTATTTATTATTTATTATTATTATTATTATTATTATTATTATTTTATTATTATTGCTTTTATCATGATCAACCTTATTATTATTATCAACAATTTTTTTATTATTAACTATTATTATCCACTTCATTATTATTATTTATTTATTTCTTTATTAACTTCATTATCTTACTATTAATTATCGATTATTTTAGCACATTACTATAGCATTGTATATATATATTTTTTTCGTAGTTACCCATTTTGTCTTACGTTTCTTTTCATTTCATTGTGTCATTAGGATCCCCTTTTCTGTCCATCAACTCCACTTGGGAAGAGTCTCGAGCGTGGTATGTGGCTCTCTTAGCATTTCAAAGGGAGAGATTGGTGGTGTTCGGATTTAGGCCTATTTTGGAGCTCGACCCTTCCAGCCCGACCGCGCTCTGGTCGGAGTTGGGATCGAGAGATGGAGAGATGAGCAGCTAGCTCTTCTCTTCCTAATGGGGATGATGTTACCGACCCTAGAGGACTGGGTTTGCATCACTGGACTCCGGTTCGAGGGAGTGACCATGACAGGTCGGATACTTCCTAATTACCAGGAGGCATGAGTGGCACTACTCGGACACAAGTATCGGCTCATTGGTGGATCCGGGAGGGGGATGATCTGGACCACCTGGTTTCTTGACGCATTTGGTGGGGGATTTATCCCTCCCAGGAGCCATGGCATGTTTGATGTGGCGTATGGATTGCGTCACTAGGCGGTGACGACTCATCGGTTGGCGTTGGCACTGGGTGCAGAGGTGGACCATGACATCAGGGCATTTTTGATGCACTTTTTTGGTGGGGTCCTAGTCTCTTCGTCGACTCGGGGATCCATGAGTGGGATATTTCTAATGCTCCTTGGGGATTTAGGCCAGGTAGCCTCATACGCCTGGGATGCAGCAGCGCTGGTGCACCTCTACGAGCAAGTGTTTCGCCGCGGGAGAGGGGCTGGCACCATAGGCGGTTTTATACCGTTTATACAGGTGAGAAGATTTATTTTTAGTTTTATAAGTTTTTATTATTCTTGGTTTTCTTTAATAATTTTTCTTTTCTTTTGTTTAGTTTTGGGCCTATGATCACTTTCTTTTTCTGTGCCTCAGGATCCCTACTGGGACTATGCATGCTTTTCCTCGCATTAATGTGTGGCGGGCCGCGATTGGAGATTGCCGAAGGATTACGGACCTCCAAGTAGCCCAGGGTCTATTTGAGGACCTGCATATGGGCCAGGTAAGTTTTTCTTTATTGCCTCGTTGGTTTATTTCATTTTTTTTCTTTTCAGTTTACTGATATTTTTTTCTCTATTGCAGCTTGTATGGAGGCCCTATGCCGTTGGAGAGGACGCTGATCAAGCTGTGATACAGTCTGGTCAGGTGTTCTTTGGGAGAGATATGTGGGTCCATTACTTCAAGAAAGTGGAGCGGATCCACGTATTTTGGGTTGTACACCAGCTGGGGCTCCGCCAGGGAGTCCCCCTAGAGCTTCTTTTATGGGTCGTGAAGAAGATGACTGGTCCCTTTGGCAGAAATTTCAAGAGACTATGCAAGCTCAGCTCAACAACTTTGCAACCAAATGGACCATGGTGGAGAGTGCGCATGATGAGGCAGATGCCCGAGAGTCTGTGAGATGGTATCGCGAGCTTGGCGGTGGTCGTCTCTTTCAGCGGTTCCCCTTTTAGGGGAGAAACCTCTTTAGTGTTGGCGAACCTGAGTCTGCCTCGACATTGAGGGAGAGACTAGCTGAGCTGGAGCGAGGCTGGCTCCAGCCCGACATTCGTGGAGCACTGGAGACCCTCTAGAGGGCTCTGGGGGTGATGGGGATACCTTGCCCTGATGAGGCCATGCTCACCTCTTTGGCTTGTTCTATAGCCAATGCCAGGGAGCAGAGGAGCAGGCGGTGACCCAGCTTGCAGCCGCTCAAAAGGATATGCTGAGTTCTTAGTTTGCTTTGTGTGTTTCTTTTCTTATTTTGATTATTTTGTTTTTGTTTATTAATATATTTGGTCTATTTCATTGTTAGGATGCGTCTACGAGTGAGATTGCCCACTTATCGCAACGCGTCTAGTTTTTGGAGAGCGAGTGGCTAGGGCATGGAGAGATGAGGTCTAGCATGGCCTTAAAGATCGATCGGCTGGTATGCATTTGTTTTTCTTTTTGTTTTCATGTAAGTTTGATTTTTGGTGTTTTGTGTTCTGGACAAGTTTTTGACCATGTTTGTAGAGAGCGGAGCTTGCCGCTACTGGTGCTCTGGCTCCAACCTTCGACCAGTCTTCGGCTGCCTCCTCTAGTCGAGAGGACCGGGGATGGCTCGTCTCCTAGCTGAGTTGGCTCATTGGGTGAGTTTCGCAATTATTTTTCTTTTCATTGTTTTTATTTATTTTTATTTGTCTTTTTTCTAA
Organism: Chloranthus sessilifolius; assembly: GCA_021018995.1. Lineage (NCBI taxonomy): Eukaryota > Viridiplantae > Streptophyta > Magnoliopsida > Chloranthales > Chloranthaceae > Chloranthus > Chloranthus sessilifolius. The sequence continues at coordinate 30,883,789 of CM037592.1, read as the reverse complement.
TAGCACATTTGAAATGTTTTCAGCGCAAGATTGTCGAGGGCCATCAGGTGGCTGCGACTGTCGCCTCGTCCTTATGCCCAGAGAGTCAGGTATGATGTGTATTTTGTGAATATGTTTTGTTTATTATGTTTTCTAACATGCTTATGTCTGTTCATTGTTTTGTCCTGTGCAGGTTGTCCCTGACTCTGCTCCCGAGGCTCCTCCTCAGGACCCTAACGACATTTCTACTCCTCTCCAAGTATGTTTAGTTGCTGTAGATTTTATTTCAATATTTTATCTTCCATATTATTATCTGATACATTTTTGTTTATCTTGTCACAACCTATGATTGAGTTGCCTCCTCAGTCCACTCCACTGACGGATTCATTGGCCATCGAGACGATTGATCGCTTATTACGCGAGTGACCGGAGCTGGTATATTTAGTTCTCTCTTGATTATTTTCTTCTCCTTAGTAGATGCATTTTGTTCTTGGTCACGTGCTCTTATGCAAGTCCAGTAGCTTGTGGCAGCCAGCCTCGAGGCCGAGCATGCTCATGCCTACCAAGGGGCGAGACAGACTGCTATAGATGATCCTGAGTGGAGTCGCAAGAACTTGGTCATCAATTTGATCATGGAGCAGCGGACTCACACTGTAGAGTTAGAGTATCCTCGCCAGATTGTTCAAGCAGAGATGCAGGTGACGATAGACCGCCTACAGTATGAGTTGGAGAGGAGAGCATAGGGGATTCGAGGTGTGGTTGGTTGCTTCGCTAGGCCGAAGTCAGAGGTTACTGGCTCCTTGGCTAGTCAGCATCGCCATTTGTCTCGCGAGCATATGAGGGACTACGTTCATGAGGAGGCGGCTCTTTGTGAGTTGTTCTTTGCTGGCCCTTCGCACTCACAGTCTAGGCGGTCTATTAGTCAGGCGAGTGAGGGAGGTGTCGTCATAGGGTCTTCTTCCAGGAGGCCTCCGCCTACTCCCTAGGCTTCAGTGGATCAGGTTCCAGATCCTCGAGTCGATGATATTGGAGATAATAGTGATCGCCCAACCCATAGGCAGCGAAGGGACTAGGGCTACTTGTATATTTTGTATCTTTCTTCTTTTATTGTATATACAGGGGGTATGCCCCCGGTGACACATGTACAAAATTTTGAGATATATATATCGTTTTCTCCATATATATTTTCTTTTCCTTTTGCTTCGTCTCTCATTTTGTTCACTTCTATAGATATCGTCAACTGTTATTGGGACATGGATGCTTCTGAGCTAGCCCAATAGCAATTGAGGAATACTTTTACCTGTACAGGGAAACAAAATTATTTGTAATTTTTATTTCCCCCCTTACTGATTGTCAAGGGGGTGGCTTCTCAAACCAAAGTTTGGGAACAAAATAAATATTATTATCTTTTTTTTTTTTACTTACTTTTCATTACAAGGAAAGAAAATAATACAACAAGGAAAGCAAATAACTAAAAAGAAAAGGAAAATAAAAAAATGCTCCAATGAAGGAGTTTGATAGGATTCAACAGTGTGATGTCTTTGGTAGTCTTCCTTGAGTGATGATCATGTTGTTTTGCATCCAACTATGAACAAAAGTGTTGAGGGGGGATTTGGACCATACCTTTCATTTTTTTGTAACTCTTTTCCGAGATAAAATAAAATGCCCTAGTGTTAATGTAATAACCCAAAATTTTCAAAAATGTTGAATCGTTGACCTTTGACAAATTTGTGACCTTTTGACTGATTTGACTCGAGTTAAATATTTGACCTAGGTATTGTGGCCTCAAACCCCACTAGTAATAATTGGGGAATGCACCAAGCACATTAAATCCCAACTCGTACCCTATGTAGAGTGTATGCGTGTTTATACATGTTGCACACGAATCCGAGCCCAATGCTTGGACTTGGGCCTCAAACTGAATTTTTCCGAACCTAGATACGCCGACTATGTGTACTCATTCAGCAAGGCATACAATACACACATTTAATTTTGAAATATTTAATTGAAGAAATGCACTTTTGTGCAAAAGATTCATGTGTTAAATGGTGTTTTTGGACATTTTGCTAAGAGCCCGTACACCAGTCTAAGTGTGCTGGTTTAACACTAACCCCACCCCATAAGTCAAAAGGGGAAATAAGTACAAGAATCCCATTTGTTTTGCAAAACACGTTTGAGAGAGAAGGGAGAACCTCCTTCTCTTTTTCCTTTTGAAGCCCAAATTTTCCATTGGATCTCCACTCTAACTCCTTGTCCTTCAAGAAGAAGTGCGTTTGTTCCTACTGCTTGAGAGCGTTGATTTCGGTACCGTGAGAGCCGAATGAGAAGAACTCCATTTCTTTTCTCATTTTCATGAAACTCTAACCTTTAGATCTCTCCTCACAAGTTCCTTTTTCTTCATTCAAGAATATCTCTACCGGGTTCTTCACTCAAAGAACGTCAATCTTTGACGTCGTTGCTATCAGAGAGAAGGGATTGAAATATAAGAGGAGCAAGAGGGCATGATTCAAATCATCGAAAAGAAAAGAGGGTTTCATGCCAAATCCATCAATTTTGGTTGCCGTAGAACTTGCTCGGATGAATTAGAAGGTAAGATTCATGTTTTGATGGTATAGAATTAGATTAGGTTTGATTTATGGATGATTTGAGATGTGTGTGCATGATTTTTGGGGATTTTTGTGGAAGAAAATGGGTTTAGGAAAGGGAAAAATGCGTAGAATCGCGCACAAGTGCGCGAGCGAGTTGGAAACTCGGGTGAGTGAAGTGTCTTTAGAAAAGAGGCAAAAAAGTATTGAAAACAGTCGCTCGTGTGAGTTTGGAAAGTCGCTCGCGCGAGTGTGATAGAATGAGGACTGACACTATCTCAGTATTTTGGCCGTATCTTTCTGCTCCAAACTCGGATTGATGCGATTCTCATGGCATTGGAAAGAGGATAACGAGATCTATAAATTTTGTGAATTAGAAAAATTAATGAATCAAAATATTTAAAGGTCAAAATTGAGCGAGAAGTCGGGTCAAATTCTAAGTTAGCACAAACGTGCCCATTTCCATCCAGATTTTGAGAAAACACTTAGATACGTCAAAGTTGTTAGTAATTAAGATCAATTCTTATTGCATCATCATGTATATGATGTAGATTGAGAGTTGGAAATTATTGATTGGACCTTGGTTTTGATTCTGTTCTCGCACTACTTCGAAATTGAGGTAGGGGAATTCACTACCTAATTGCATTTTTTATTTTTATTCATAGATTTTCTGATATAACTAAAATAAATCTTTTGATTTAGAAATGGATTTCAAACTTGTGAATGTATTGAAAGTTTTGAAATGATTGTCGGTTTTGATTCTTTGGAAACTACCGTAGGGAAATCTCAATGCCATTTACATTTTTGACTCTGAGTCATGGAATTCTTTGATATAATCGAATTGTGTACGGTTTGGTAGAAATGGATTTAGAACTTGTCATATTTAACATTAATTGAACATCGAACTTTGAATCTTTGGATATGAACCCTGCATATGAACTTTGAATATTTGAATATCTTGTAATATTGATTTCGTTTGAATCTTTTGAAATTGAATTTGTGAATTGTAGATGATTGTCTGAAAGTGGATTTGAATTTGTTAAAACTGACAGCAATTGAAATTAGAAACCGTTATATTTTTGAAGTGCATTTGAATACTAACTAAAAATCGCTTTTGAACATTGAAAATTTTGAAGTAATGAGGTATTGAATTGTGTTTTGGTTATTTGAAAATCTCTGAATTTTAAAAGTGTATTGAACAATCGAAATCCTGACATGAAATTGGAATCCGAACTTGAATCTTGATCCGAACCATGAATCCTTTGATTTTTGAATCCAAACTTGAATCTTGATTTGAACCTTGAATCCGTGAATTTTATACATTGAATTTGTAGACTCTGGATTTGAATAAGAACTTGAACTCTGAATTGTGAATCGAACTGGCACGGTAGGATATCTGTGAATCGAATATATAAGCCATGTAAGTGAATTGAACCGGCACGACAGCATATCCGTGAATCGAATTGGTACGTCAGTTGATCCGTGATTTGAAATAGTACGGCAGTTAATCCGTGAATCGAACCGGCATGATGGCATATCTGTGAATCTAATCGGTATGATAGTTAATCCGTGAATCTAACCGGCACAGCGGCATATCCATGAATCAAATTGGTATGATAGTAAATCTGTGAATCGAACCGACACGGCGGCATATTCGTGATTCAAACTGAAATAGTAGTTAATTCGTGAATGAAATAGGCACAGCGGCATATCCGTGAATCGAACTGGTACGACAGTTCATCCGTGAATCGAACTAGCATGATGACATATCCGTGAATCAAATAATAAGTCAGGTAAATTGAAGTGGACCGCTATGGTGAATTATATGTGTGTCTGTAGACCGCTAGGGCAGATTATATGTGTGTCTGTGGACCGCTATGGCGGATTATATGTGTGTCTATTGACCGTTAGGGCAAATTATATGTGTCTGTGGACCGCTAGGGAGGATTATATATGTCTGTGGACTGCTAGGGCGGATTATATGTGTGTCTGTGGATTGCTAGGGCAGATTATTTGTATAATTGTGGACCACTAGGGCGGATTATATGTAAGTGAATTGAACTTGATCTTTGAATCCGAAATTTGAACTCCGAATTCTGAAAATCTAAATCTAAATTTGATAAATGAACTTTGAATCTAAAATCCGAATGTAAATCCTGAATCATATGAACTCTGAATTGGAAATCTGAAATCCAAATTCGTACTCCGACGTTGACCACTGACATTGAACTTAGAAGTAAAACTCTAACATCGAATTTTGATTTCAGAACTCTGAGTTTTTACTCTAATTTTGAAGTTAAGAACTTACAAACTCTGTTTTAGATATGACAATGCTTTGAAAAATTAGTTATGTTTCCGATACGAAAAGAAATTCCTTCAAACGATTAGTCATTTGGTTTTTCTCGTGATATGAAAAAAGACTTTTGGAATTTCGCTTCTGTTTTGAAATGAAAATGCTTCTACCATTTAGTCTTAGCCTCATTTTATGAAAATTCCATTGAAACTTAGTTTTATGTTTTCAATTCGAATATGCTTTTGAATTATAGTCATTAGATCTATGCATTAATTTATAGGATGTACATTGTATTGATCTTTTCTCTACTGAGCTTAGACTGTTAGCTCACCCCGACTATATGTCACAGGTGTGGCACTTGATCAGGATATTGGACTTGAAGGGAATCTAATTTTGTGTACTAGAAGTAGGAGATCTTACGTTTGAGAATTTTACTCATAGATAGGGGTTTGTGAACATTGGTAAGATTTTGGGGATTGTAGATTTCTGATTTGGCGCGCCTAGGTGGGTTATATAATTATTTTTGAATTATGTGTTCTCTATTTAGAAATGGAGATTTGATTTTAGTTCTGGCATATGTATATATGCTCTGATTTCTGCACTTATATGGATGTACCAAGTATTCTATTTTCAGATTGTGATCTACGATTTGGTGGTCGGATTTTTTCCAGTTGGTCAAAAAGAAAAGAAAAAAAAATTATCCCAAAAATCTGTGTTGGAAAAATTCGGGCTGTCACAGTTGGTATCTGAGATATGGCAGTAGATTCTATCAAGACATAGGAGACCCAACTGTGACTCTATCATAGTTGGTATTAGAGCGATGGCTTTAGGTTCTGCTCTATGGCTTTAGATTTTGTCAGAATATAGGGAATCCAGTCTATGTTAGATTTAGGTTAGATTCTTCACGATCACTTCTGATTGAACCTTTTTGTTGAACGTGACAGGTCAATATACCTCCAAGAGGTAGACCAAGAACCATTCGTGCCAGAGGCATGTCTGGTGGTGGGTGATTCGCCACTGGGGTGAACACGGTTCCATCAGGAGGAGAAAGTGAAAGTGGAAGAGTCGCTCAAGTGTTGGAAACTATGGCCAACAAAATGGCACAACTGGGAGCAGTAGTGGCACAACAAACAGAGATACTAGTAACTAGAAATCAGCCTTTCAGATTTGCAGAGTTTAGGACGATGCGTCCTCTGAACTTTTCGGGTCAGGCTGATCCACTTGAAGCTGAGAAGTGGGTGAACGAGATGGATAAGATCTTCAGTGTAGTTCCTTGCACTGGGGATGAGAAAGTAAGATGGGCAACCTTCAAGTTAGATGGAGAGGTTGATCATTGGTGGAAGACAGTATCAAGAGCAAGAGAGCGAGAGACTCCAAATGCTCCATGGATTTGGGCTGATTTCATTGAGAAATTCAATGACGAGTACTTCCCCAATGTAGTGAGAAATCAGTGGGAAGTCCAATTTATAAAATTAGAGCAAGGCCATATGTCTATACGCGAGTACAGAGCCGAGTTCACTAGATTGTCAAGTTTTGCCCCTTAACATGTGGCCACAGAGTTAATGAAAACCAAGAAGTTTCAACGTGACTTAAGGCCTGACATCTTGGAGAGGGTCTCATTCTTTGAGCTGGGAACTTATACAGAGGTAATGGTCAAGGCCCTTATTGCATAGCAAGATGTCGAAAAGATGCACAAGAGGCAAGAACAACAAAACAAGAGTAGGGCTAGTCGAGCACAGTCTTATGCCTCCGAGCAGACAAGCGAGAAAATGAGGTTCTTGACTCCAGAACCCTCTCAACCTACTCGGGCTACGTATTCAGGTTCGATGACATCTACGCCTACGAGGCCGAGACTCTTGATGTCGGCACCTCATCTTCTCACTTAGTCAAACCTTCCTTTGACTAGAGCATCGATAGTACAACAAACATCACGCACTGCTTCAGCCTCACCGATTGAACCATGCTCACGATGTAGAGGGCAACACAGGCCGGCGAAGTGTTGGTGGGTCACAGGCACATGCTTTAAGTGTGGCCGAATAGGACATCAGATAAAAGATTGCCCCAAAGCAAATAGGGGGAACACGACGTTGGCATCTACTCAAGGGTCATGATAGATAGCTTATGATTTAACTTTTGTGGTTGAGAGATGTATCTTTATAAACTTATGATATATTTATATTCAAGGGCATCAGATGAGATTTTTTTCAATCTATATGGAATGGATGGATATATTTCTTATGGGGTATACATTTTGGATGAATATGACATTGGCAAAATTTTGGATGGCATGGTTTGATGGATGCTTGGATATATATATATGTGTGTTTTCACTGTAGGGTTAAAAAACTTAATTATTCACAATGGTGAATAGGTGATGTGATGTAAATGAGTTTCATGATGTGTGTTGAGATATGTTTGTTGTAGGGCATTGACACTTTATTATTCACATTGGTGAATGAATTGTGGGTATATATGAAAATGGGTTTCTTAGAACCCTTTTTGATAAATTAGTTGTGGATAAAATCGGCTTAAGTAGTTATGGATATGTAGGATATGCTATGGTGGATATGCAGGATAAATGTGATGATTGGTTGTGGATAAATGTGTTAAAATTTGTTGTGGACATGTAGGGTGAACTGTTATGTGTGCAGGATGATAAGGTCTTATAAAATATTGAGACAAACAACTGTGGGTTCCATTTTAATTGGTGAAATTAGTTGTGGCACGTGTTACTGATATGATAGTATCATAATGTGTAATTTTATGGATTTTTGAGGTGAAAAATGTATTATATTATGTGGTGTAAGCTAAGGATAAGTTTAGCTTAAGTCTGTCTGACTAAGGGTAGATTATGCCATTAGTTTCGGTTACATTTTGTTATGTGTAGTCAATTTTCAAGGACGAAAATTCCTTTAAGGAGGGGAGAGTGTAATGACTTTGATTTTTTATTTTTCATTGATGTTCAATCATTGACTATTGAAGAGAATATGCCTACTTTTTTTCAGGACTAATAAGTATCCACACCTTTGAGACTAAGGATACGTAAATTTTTTAGGATGAAAATCTTTAAGGTGGGAAGAATGTAATAACCCGAAATTTTTGAAAATGTTGAATCGTTGACCTTTGACAAATTTGCGACCTTTTGGCTGATTTGACTCGAGTCAAATATTTGACCTAGGTATTGTGGCCTCAAACCCCACTAGTTATAATTGTGGTGTGCGCGAAGCACATTAAATCCCAACTCATACCCTATGTAGAGTGTATGCATGTTTGTACATGTTGCACACTAATTCGAGCCCAATGCTTAGACTTGGGCCTTAAACCGAATTTTTTTTTAACTTAGATACGCTGACTATGTATATGCATTCAGCAAGGCATACAATACACACATTTAATTTTGAAATATTTAATTGAAGAAATGAACTTTTGTGCAAAAGATTCATGTGTTAAATGGTGTTTTTGGACATTTCGCTAAGAGCCCGTACACCGGCTAAGTGTGCCGGCTTAACACGAAATCCAACCCATAAGTCAAAAGGGAAAATAAGTACAAGAATCCCATTTGTTTTGCAAAACAAGTTTGAGAGAGAAGGGAACCTCCTTCTCCTTTTGCCTTTTGAAACCCAAATTTTCCATTGGATCTCCTCTCTAACTCCTCCTTTAAGAAGAAGTGCGTTTATTTCGACCACTTGAGAGTGTCAATTTCGACACTGTGAGAGCCGAGTGAGAAGAACTCCATTTCTTTTGTCATTTGCATGAAACCCTAACCTTTAGATCTCTCCTCGCAAGTTCCTTTTTTTTCATTCAAGAAGATCTCTACCGGGTTCTTCACTCAAAAAATGTCAATCTTCAACGTCGTTGCGATCAGAGAGAAGGAATTGAACTGTAAGAGGAGGAAGAGGGTTTGATTCGAATCATCGAAAGGAAAAGAGGGTTTCACGCAAAATCCATCGATTTTGGTCGCCGTAGAACTTGTCTGCTCGAATTAGAAAGTAGGATTCATGTTTTGATAGTGTAGAATTAGATTAGGTTTGATTTATGGATGATTTGAGATGTGTGTGCATGATTTTTGGGGATTTTTGTGGAAGAAAGGGAAAAATGCGCAGAATAGCACACAGTCACGTGCGCGAGTTGGAAACTTGAGTGGGTGAAGTGCCTTTAGAAAACTGGTAAAAAAGGTGCTGAAAACAGTTGCTCACCCAAGTTTGGAAAGTCGCTCCCGCGACTGTGGCAAAATGAGGACTGACACTGTCTTGGTATTTTAGCCATAACTTTATGCTCTAAACTCAGATTGATGCGATTCTTACAACATTGGAAAAAGGACAATGAGATATATAACTTTTGTGAATAAGAAAATTAATGAATCAAAATATTTAAAGGTCAAAATTAAGCGAGAAGTTGGATCAAATTCTAAGTTAGCACAAACTTGCCCATTTCCGCCTCGATTTTGGGAAAACAGTTAGATATGTCAGAGTTGTTAGTAATTGAGATCAATCCTTAATGCAGCATCATGTATGTGATGTAGATTGAGAATTGGAAACTGTTCATTGGACCTTGGTTTTACTTCTATTCCCGCACGACTTCGAAATTGAGGTAGGGGGAATTCACTACCTAATTGCATATTTTATTTTTATTCATAGATTTTCTGACATAATCGAAATGAATCTTTTGATTTAGAAATGGATTTCGAACTTGTGAATGTATTCTTTGAAATGATTGTCGCTTTGGATTCTTAGGAAACTACCGTAGGGGAATCTCAATGCCATTTACATTTTTGACTCTGATTCATGAAATTCTTTGATAAAATCGAATTGAGTATTATGATTTGGTAGAAATGGATTTTGAACTTGTCAGATTTAACAGTATTTGAACATCAAACTTTGAGTATTTGAATACAAACTCTGCATATGAACTTTGAATATTTGAATGTCTTGTAATGTTGATTTCGTTCGAAACTTTTGAAATTGAATTTGTGAATTGTAGATGTTTGTCTGAAATTGGATTTCAATTTGTTAACACTGATAGCAATTGAAATTAGAAACCTTTAGATTTTTTAAGTGCATTTGAATACTAACTAAGAATCGCTTTTTGACATTGAAAATTTTGAAGTATTGAGGTATTGATTTGTATTTTAGTTATTTGAAAATCTTTGAATTTTGAAAGTGTATTGAACAATCAAAATCCGGACAGGAAATTGGAATCTGAACTTGAATCTTGATCCAAATCTTGAGTCCTTTAATTTTTGAATCCAAACTTGAATCTTGATCTGAACCGTGAATCCCTGAATTTTGAACATTGAATCTGTGGACTCTAGATTTGAATAAGAATTTGAACTCTGAATCATGAGTCGAACCAGCACGGTGAGATATCTGTGTAAGTCATGTAACTAAATCAAACCAACACAGCGGCATATTCGTGAATCAAATTGGTAAGCTAGTTAATTCGTGAATCGAACCGGCACGGCGACATATTCATGAATCAAACTGGTATGACAATTAATTCGTGAATCGAACCGGCATGATGACATATTCGTGAATCAAACTAGTACAGTAGTTAATTCGTGAATCAAACAGGCACGGTGGCATATCCATGAATCGAACTAGTATGGCAGTTAATCCGTGAATCGAATCAGCACAGCGGCATATCCGTGAATCAAACTGGTAAGGTAGTTAATCCGTGAATCGAACAGGAACGATGGTATATCCATGAATCAAATAATAAGTCAGGTAAATTGAAGTAGACTGCTATGGCGGATTATATGTGTGCTTGTGAACCACTAGGGTAGATTATATGTGTGTCTGTGGACCGCTATTGTGATAGCCCAGATTTTCGGCCTCAAAAACCCGCACCGTCAGGTCAGTCTGTAAGACCAAACCAAAACGCATCGAACAGAATACTTGTCACATCCACACACAAAGCGAAAAATAAAGCAGAACTCTAACAATGCAGATAGAGTCGACATATAAGCAAGAAATCACCAATTCTAATATCAAAGTGCGCTCAAAATAACGGTTATAATTCCATGCGAGTGCGCATGAACAAAAGAACCGAAAAGAACCACCGGTGACGGCCATCCATCACCAATACATGGTTCACAAAATAATAGTTGAAATAATTACAAGTATCTGAATTTATACAATAAAATGGATGGACATGCCATGCCGTATCCACACAAAATCTCTCAACTAAATCACTCTCTCTACTGGAAGAACTCCTCAGGTGGAGGCTCTGACTCCTCCCCCAGTATATACTCAGAGTCCTCCAAATCAATATCTTCTGTATCGGTGTCTTCACCTGTACCTGTGACGTATAGTGAAAGGGTGAGCTTCATCCAAGCTCAATAGAGAAAATATCCATAGCATGCATTTTTATCACATCACACATATATCTTATGAAAAAACTGAAATAATTAAAGAGCACATGAAGAGACATTTAAATCAAAGTGAATGAATCATATGCAAAGTTCTAAAGTATCATGCGGTTTTCAAAGCTTTTCACATCTCACACAAAGAAAACTTCAATCGATAACTTAACTAATCTCTTGAGCATATATAGCATCGAGAGTCACAATATACCGATGGGAATACTAACCATCGTTGTTCAATGAACTATTTCACAATGCCAAGCCTCTGAGCTACGTTAACAGGGTCACTTGAGCTCACATTGACCATTTTGGTCCACAATGTATGGATATCCCACTGAATCGGTAACACAAAGTTGTATGGATATCCCACCATACTGATCACGGATATCCCGCTACGTCGGTCATGGATTTACCGCCGCGTCGGTTGGGTATTCGCACACAAACCTTAAATCAAAGTGCAGAGCTAACCTATAGTTTATCACCGTGAATTGTAGTAATTTATAGCTAAGTTTAGGATTGAAGAGAAATTCACACGCACCCATATGTCACACACACACACATACGGATCGAGCTTTCACGCTCACACGCCCACACACTTATGAGACTTGAATCTATGTACAAAGCTCATGTATTTGAAACAATAAGGTGTCATGATTTTCACACACACACAGATCACATCATAACTCATATACTTATTGTAAGAAAAGTACATGCTATAAGATCTTCCCTACCTCACATGCAATCCACACGAAGTCTTTTCTTTCCATAATAGCGCCTTCACATCACATGTTCATAGTTTGAAGCTAGAATACATCAAAATGACAAAGCAAAAGAGGTCTCAAAAGTTCTCTCCCTCAAAACTGACAAATGCCACAATCTGGCAAAATCGATCGAATCCCAATCAATCGATCGATTTCAAATATCGATCGATAGAAATCCATTTTGATCGATCGATTTCCTTCACAATTATACAAATCTCTGTTTGGATAACTTATTCACACTCGATCAATCGGTTCCCAAACCGACCAATCGATTTCACAAATTGATCGATCAATTATAGAATCGATCTATCAGTTTACTCAGAAACCATCTCACTTCACACTTTCAACCTATCGAGCCTACAGGCAACCTGTCTAGCTTCCAGGTGAACCTATCGACCATCTTGTCGAAGCCACATATGAACCTGTCGAGTTTGCACCGCATCTACTCGAACAGAATCAAACGAAGCGAGAACCAGAGCCTGTCGAGGCACAATTCGATCGATCAAATTTCCATTCGATCAATCGGTTTCCCCTTTTCGAAACCACACGTCTCTGTTCTCTCTCTCTCTCTCTATATATATATATATGTTTCCTGTCCAAATCGATCGATCGATTCTCATTTCAATCGATCGGTTTTGACAGATTCTCTTCCCCTCGAGCTTTTCTTCTCAAGTTTTGTTTCTCTCAAAACCCAACACATTTATTACGACTTTCTAGGGCATTTAATGCCCAATTACACCACACACTCATGCATTAAATTCAAATCCTTTAGAGTATTTATTATCCCATCAATCCCATTTATTGCTCTCTTTTGAGGGCATTGATTTCTAACCACCCACCATAAACAAACTTGATTTAACCCATAAATTCTCACCTTGGAAATCAGAGCTCCTGCTCCCCAATAGTCCACATCTTTAGCTCCTTGACTCCTCCTTTCTCACATATCAAGGTTTTACAAACCTATCTTCTCCCGATCAATTCCACATACACTAAAGTCCTTTCCTCTCTTCTCTTTTCTCTCTTCTCCACAAGCCAGATTTCAGGTACAAGGTAAGAAACAAAATTTCTCATTTAAGCTTTGCTTTTGTACTTAAGTTTTAGTTTGGGTATTAAACTAATACACGATACGTTGGTGTACCTCCTCTCATCCAATGGTTATCTTATCTTTAATTTTCATTTCTATTTCACTTGTCATATCAATTTCTGTTGTCTCGAACTGTGTGTTCGGTCGGGCACGCAACCTGAGTCATATGGTTCAAAAGTCAAAATTTTTTGGTTGTTATATTCTCCTCTCCTTGGGAATTTTCATTCGCGAAAATTGGTTAAGGTTCTACATTTTGATAGTAGGTCGTTACAAAACAACTAATAGACAAAATGATTCTCCCCTTTAGAGAACCCAATCCTTTGACAAGGTCTTACTAACTCATATCTTTTATAAAAATTCCTAGTCAAACCTAGGTCATGCCACATTTCCAGTACATCTAACTACTAACATTTATTATTTCATCACACATGTGATTCACAAGAGTCGATTTGACTTAGCTATTGTACCTGCATGAAATCTATGTCTACTAACGATATCCATGCATTGCTAACATTCACAACCACACGAAACTTGAAACATGAATATCTAACAAGGTGTTGAAATCAAACTATATATATATATATATATATATATATATATCCCCAAGCCAAAAAGGAAATCAAACCATATGTCTACAAAGGCAAAAAGGAAATTTATAGGTCTACTAAGACCTAATAGTTCATACAAAACATTTTTTTTCTTTAACTTTAACACTCCCAAAATTCATCAAAATTCCCCTCTCGCCTGCAGGATCCTGGGTGCCTACAAAGGTCCTGCCTGCTCCTCGTCAGTTGCTCCAAGTCCCCTCATACTAAAACTGGACGCATCAGGAATGAAGGCATGCGCCGCAGCCATGTGCTACAAATAGTCAACTAGATACATGAATCGCATGGTCTCGCCCAACACTGTGTCATGGTAGTCCAATCGCCGGCTAAGCTGACGGTGGTATTCATCCATTCTTTGTGCGTACTCATCTATCCTTCAAGTGTTCTCAGTCATAAGGGCAACAACATCATCCATCGTAGTGGCCCGGGGTGCTAACACAGGCGGTGGTACTAGTTGTGGTGGCTGTTGTGCTAGTGGTGCAGGTTGTTCTGGTCCTTGAGTCACAACGAGTGCTGGCTCCAACCCTTTAACATTTTGTCTCTCGCATACACAATCCCATCATGAACTAGCTCTAAGGCATCAAACCATCGACCCGTAAATGCTGAATACAGTGCTTGTTGTAGAAGTTCCACTCTTTCAGTTTTATGTCTCATTGGGTGTAGGTTTGCCTTGAAAATGGTGTCTAACATCCACAGGTCATGGGGTAAATCGGCCCTCTTTATCGCTTGGCCAGATCCGTGTCGTCCCTGGGTCATCCTCGCACACACCTCATGGAGCTCTACTTATCCTAGGTAGGGTTCTTGCAACTCCATATTGTCACCATACCTAGGGTAACACTCTAGGACTTCATTGATACTGGAAAAATTGAAGTTGTATTCCTGGTTATCAATTTTGGTATGAATCACGTTCTCTTCATCCCCTTCGTACATGTTTTGATAAAATAACCTCACTAATCTAGAGTAATAATAATCTCCCAGCGGCTTGAGCAAGTTGTTAAGTTCGACTTTTTCAATATAGTCCGAAGCTCACCTACTCAAAGGCATCTCTTCGAAAAATATGGGGTCAAAGGTCCGTTCCAACATAAAACCCTTGGCTGCCCACCATGCATTGGGTCTTTATATTGTCGATCGACGCAAAGAACCGAAAGGTGTCGCGAGTCACTTTGAAGTCGATGGCTTAGCAGGTTGTTTCCCTTTTGGTGCCATTAAATCTTAAGAAAATTGAAAACTAGGGTTTGGGTGCAAAGAAATGCTAAAGAACCTGAAAGAAAGGTGCGATTTTACCTTCAAAAGTGATTCAGTAGAAATCTTGTAAAGGTTGAAGATTAAGGCTTGAAATTGATGGCTAGAAAAACCCTCAAGTACACAGTAACAACGTCCCAAAAGAAACCTTTGAAGTTTTTGAGTTAATGAGAAGTTAAAACCCAATTTCCTTATATACTACCGAAATCGATTGATCGGTTATGAAATCGATTGATCAGTTTGCGTATTAAATGATCATGTCGAGTTCAAAATTAAACCTCTCGAGACAATTTCGATCGATCAGTTTTGTGGCTCGATCGATCAATTTTCACATTCTGAAGCCCATTGGCCAATTGATCCTATCGACATTCAAAACTGAACTGCTTGACTTAAATCAATCGATCAGTTTAAAATTCGATCGATCGATTTTGTCAAAAACCCCTAATCTACGTTACAATTCTTCTACTACTTGTTTTAGTGCAATTAAGTTCAAATTTATAAATAATCCTTATCATTTAACTGTTGATGGTTTTTTTACATCGATTCACAAGTTATAAAATTTAATGACTAGTTTCATAAATCGAACAAGCTACAATTTTCTTGCACTACCAGCTATGTAACATCCACATTTTCTCAAGTCGCTTCTTAAAATAACTGTAGGTATTGGTCGAGAATCTCAGCTTCACGCTCCCAAGTGGTCTCCTCTCGGGAATGATTCTTCCATTTTACCAATACTAAAGGAATACACTTGTTATGCAGTACTTGCACCTTCCGATCAAGTATCTGAATAAGCTCCTCCCTAACAGTCAAATCTTTGTAAATCTCTATCAGCTGGTCATCAAATACGTGAGTAGGGTCTTTCACGTATTTCCTTAACATTGATACACGAAACACATTGTGCATTCCGTCAAGTTATGGAGGTAAAGCGATTCTGTATGCCACTTCTCCAACTCGTCCCAAAATCTCATAGGGTCCGAGATAGCGCGGATCTAGCTTTCCACACTTCCCAAAATGCATAACCCCTTTCACTAGTGAGATCTTGGCATACACATGGTCACCAACTTGGAAATTGACACTCATTCTCTTGATGTCGATATAACTCTTTTGTCTGTTCTGAGTTGTCTTGATTCTGTCACGAATTAGACGAACGGCATCGGCATTGGTCTCAATAATTTTCGGACCCAATATGAACTTTTCATTGGTCTCTTCCCAATTTATCGGTGATGTACATCGCTGTCCATAAAGTACTTTGTAAGGTGCCATACCGATAGTTGTCTGAAAACTGTTACTATATGCAAATTTGATCAACGGCAAGCGTTGATCCCATGATCCTCCAAAATTGAGCATACACGCTCTGAGCATGTCTTCAATGATTTGATTTACCCTTTATGTTTGTCCATTTGTTTGAGGGTGAAATGCTGAGCTAAAATCCAACCTTGTACCCATTCCTTCTTGGAACTTTTGTTAAAAATGCGCGGTATATAGTGGGTCACGATCGGAAATAATGCTCATCGGAATACCATATAGTTGGGAAATTTCTCTCATGTACAACTCTGCCAATTTACTCGCCGTATATGTAGTGTTATAGGGCAAAAAGTGTACTGACTTGGTCAGTCTATCAACCACAACCCAAATAGCGTTATGTCATCTGGCTATCCGTAGTAATCCCAAAATGAAGTCCATGGAGATTGACTCCCATTTCCATTCTGGTCTTGACAAAGGTTGCAATAGGCCTGTTGGATGCCTATGATCCACTTTCACTTGTTAACATACCTAACACTTTGAAGCATATTCATCCATGTCTTTCTTCAACCTTCGCTACCAGAAGTTTTTCTTCAAGTCTTGGTACATCTTCGTACTACCAGGATGAATGGCATATTTTGATTTGTGTGCTTCGTCTAAAATAGTTTGTTGGAGGTCGACATCTATTGGTATATATAGATGTCCTCAAAACATTAGCGATCCATCCTCTCTTACAGAGAAATCTGAACTTGCTCCCTCGATTATCTCTTGTCTGATCTTTACTAACTCCGTGTCTTTCATCTGGAGTTCATACACTTGATCAAAGATCATTGGTCGAATCGAAATATTTGCTAATCAAGCACCTGAATCTTGTACTTTGATCTTCATATCATACAGAGAAAGATCCTCCAATAATCTCCATCTATGAATCCCCATAATCAGGCTAGATAATTAAGCCGAACTTTTTCGACTCAAAGCATCTTCCACGACATTAGCCTTTCCTGGGTGATATTTAATTGAGCAATCATAATTCTTCAAAAACCCAATCCATCTTCGTTGCCTCATATTCAACTCTTTCTGTGTGAATAGATACTTAAGACTCTTATGATCTATAAAGATTTCAAACGTTTCACCATATAGATAGTGTCTCCATATCTTTAAAGCAAAGATCACTGTAGCCAATTCCAAATCATGTGTTGGATAATTCTTCTCATGGTCTTTTAGTTGTCTAGACCCATACGCAATGACCTTTCGGTATTGGTTCAACACACATCCCAACCCACTGTAAGAAGCATCTCTATAAACGACAAATCCTCCACTGCCAGATAGAATAGCTAAGACTGGCACAGAGGTAAGTCTCTTCTTCAACTCTTAGGAACTCTTTTCACATTTTTCAGTCCACTCAAACTTGTTGTCTTTCCTTGTGAGTTTGGTGAGTGGTGTTGAGATCATGGAAAATCCCTCTACAAACCTTCTGTAATAACCCGCTAGACCAAGGAAACTTTAAACTTCTGTTACCGTCGTCGGTTGCTTCCAATCCACCATTGCCTCAATCTTCGCTAGGTCTACTGTGACGCCCGCCTTAGACACAACTTGTCCTAGAAAACTCACTTGTTACAGCCAGAATTCACACTTGTTGAGCTTTGCATAAAGTTGGTATTCATGTAACATTTGTAGGGTTATTCTTAAATGCTCCTCATGCTCTTCCTTGGACTTAGAATAAACTAGGATGCCATCCAAAAATACTACCACACACGTATCAAGATATGGTTTAAATACCGTATTCATGAGGTCCATGAATCAAGTTGGCACGTTGGTCAGTCCGAATGGCATTACTAAGAACTCGTAGTGCCCATATTTGGTTCTAAACACTGTCTTCTGGATATCTTCCATTTTGACCTTCAATTGGTGATACCCTGATCTCAAATCGATCTTAAAAAAGAATGTTGTACCTTGTAACTGATGGAAGAGGTCATCAATTCTTGGTAACGGATATCGGTTCTTTATAATCAACTTATTCAATTGATGATAGTCAATGCACAATCTCATTGACCTGTCCTTCTTCACAAATAGGACCGGTTCTCCCCATGGAGACACACTAGGTCTTATGAATCCCTTATCTAGGAGTTCTTGGAGTTGTTCCTTTAATTCCTTCAACTCAGCCAGAGCCATCTGATATGGCGCTTTAGAAATTGTCTCCATACTTGGTGCTAAGTCAATTGCGAACTCCACTTCCCTATCAGGTGGCATCCGTAGTAACTCATCTGGGAACACATCTTCAAACTTACATACCACCTAAATGTTGGCTATCGCATACTTCTCATCTTTTTGCTCTTGTAGAAAAGCAAGATACCCACTACATCCACTCTTCATCAAACGTTCTGCTCGAATTGCAGATATAAATGGTACGATAGTCGATCGCATACCAAAGAATCTGAACGATCTCTCTCCCTTAGGTCGAAACGTGACTATTTTTCTTTGACAGTCCACACTCGCATTGTGAGTGGGCAACCAATCCATGCCAAGGATCACGTTGAATCCTTGTATATCGCACAAAACTAGGTCAACTGCCATCTCATGATCAGTATAGTCCCTGACCGCAATAACTATCGACCTACACACCGACTTGGTGTCCATGGATTTCCCCTTCGAAAGTGACACTGCTAAGATGAATTCTAACGGTTCTGGAAACACCTTCATCTTCTGTGCAAATTGAGGGGTCACAAATGAGTGGGTAGACCTTGGGTCTACCAACACTCGAGCATCATAACAATACTCATCACCCTCCTTGTATAATTATAAGGTACCTAAGCATCATATGCAAATCTATTTATATGTGCACCACATGTCAAATAGTTCTAAACTTTCAGTAAAAATAATAGTACATGGATGTTATATTACCCTATAATGCATGATACACCTTCTTCTTCTAAAATTTATCGAATTAGATTAATACCATATTCAAGGGCATACCTTGGATCACTTCATTCATTTGTATGTTGGGCAACTCGAGCAGTGGCTGCATACACACGGCCCTGAATTGTAGGCCTTGTGGTTCTTATCGGTCGTGGTGTAGCAATCGTGGCCATCTTCTCCTTCCTCAACATTGGGCAGTCCTTGATCATGTGACCCATCTTTCCACATTTAAAGCATCCGCCCAGAGCCCATCTGCACTCCGTTGTTTTATGTGTCTTGCCACACAAGGCATACCTCTCTATTGGAGTAGACGATGCAACCTTTGACATTCCCTGGATGACTGATACCCCAGTAGTAGAAGTAGGACTCTCTTGACGAAAAGGTCTTCCTTGAGTAAGCATCGTTGGTCTCATATAATTTGATTGGATTGGTGGTCTCGGGAGTGGTGCTGTAAACCTTGGCTTTTATTCACCGATTCAAAATTTCCTTGTCTCCCTTGAGCTGCCTTTCCCCTATTCTACTGATCATGTCTCTGATACATCTCTGATATATCTCTCTCGGCTACTATGGCCTTCCCCATAACTGCTCCATAAGTTTTTAATTCAAACATGGATACTCTATCTCTGATGCTTGGTCATAACCCACACTCAAACTTGTTGGCCTTCATCATTTCCGTGGCCACATATTTCGGTGCAAACCTTGAAAGTCTAACAAACTCTGTACCGTATTCCCATACGATTATTCCTCCTTGTTCTAAGGTCATAAACCTTACTTCCATTTGATCTCTAGTCTGCCTTGGAAAATACTCCTTATTAAATATCTCGACAAATTCATTCCATGTCCATGGCTCGTCTGGCCTCTCTTGTTCTCTTCTCATTAAGACCGCCTTCCACCACGGATCGACGTCTCCCTCTAACTAGAATGAGGCCCAACTCACCTTTTCCTCCTTAGTACATGTCAATCTTAATAGTAATTTCTCTATCTGGTTCAGCCACTTTTTTGCCTCTAGCGGATCTGTTTGACCAAAAAAGCTAGGAGGTTTTAATCTCCTAAACTCGACAAATCCAAATGGTTGAGGTGGCACAGGAAGTGGTGTCGGAGGCTGTTGTTGGTGGTTATTGGCATTGTTCACTGCCAACAACGTAGTCTGGTGAGCCATGGCATTCGCCACAGCTTCCATGGCTTGAGCCATCCTTTATTTGTCCTCTTAATCTTGTTCCCTCTCTTGATTTCTTTCTTGATTCTCTTGCTTCGGTACACTTGTTTATGGAATTACCCTATTACTGATTGGAACTCTATTCGAACTTGTGGGGATCTCATCTCCACTCCTTAAATTCCACCTACGACCACCTCTTGGCCGTTCTCTACCTCTATTTGACATACGCTTTGCAAAGATGAAACCAAAGTTTCATTAGCAGATGGTTTCTATACTCTGACACAATATCTCAAGCGTGTATCACGTGTTGAGAAAATCAGAAATTTCTAATACTAAGCTTTGATACCAACTGTGACAGCCCAAATTTCTAGCCTCAAAAACCCACGCCGTCAGGTCAGTCCATAAGACCAAACCCCGAACGCATCGAACGGAACACTTGGCGCATCCACACACAAAGTGAAAAATAAAGTAGAACTCTAACAATGCAGATAGAGTCAACATATAAGTAAGAAATCACCAGCTCTAATATCAAAGTGCGCTCAAAATAACGGTTCTAATTTCATGTGAGTGCGCATGAATAAAAGAACCGAAAAGAACCACCGGTGATGGCCATCCATCACTGAAACATGGTTCACAAAACAATAGTTGAAATAATTACAAGTATCTGAATTTATGTAACAAAATGGTTGGACGTGCCAAGCCGTATCCACACAAAATCTCTCAACTAAATTACTCTCTCTACAAGAAGAACTCCTCAAGCGTAGGCTCTGACTCCTCCCCCGGTATATACTCGGAGTCCTCCAAATCAATATCTTTTGTATCGGTGTCTTCACCAGTACCTATGACGTACAGTCAAAGGGTGAGCTTCATCCAAGCTCAATAGAGAAAATATCCATTGCATGTATTTTTATCACATCACACATATATCTTATGACAAAACCGAAATAATTGAAGAGCACATGAAGAGACATTTAAATCAAAGGGAACTAATCATATGCAAAGTTCTAAAGTATCACGTGGTTTTCAAAGCTTTTCACATCTCACACAAAGAAAACTTAAATCAATAACTTAACTAATCTATCGAGCATATATAGCATCGAGAGCCACAATATACCGATGGGAATACCCACCATCACCATTCAATGAACCATTTCACAATGCCAAGCCCCTGAGCTACATTAACAGGGTCACTTGATCTCACATTGACCATTTTGGTCCACAATGTATGGATAACCCGCCGTACCGGTCACACAAAGTGGTACGGATATCCCGCCGTACCGGTCACGGATATCCCATCGCGTTGGTCACGGATATACCGTCGCGTCGGTTGGGTATTCGCACACAAACCTTAAATTAAAGTGCAAAGCTAACTTATAGTTTATCACCATGAATTGTGGTAATTTATAGCTAAATTTAGGATTTAAGAGAAATTCACACACACCCATATGTCACACACACACATACGGATCAAGCTGAAGTTCATGCTCACACACCCACACACTTATCACACTTGAATCTGTGTACAAAGCTCTTGTATTTAAAAAAATAAGGTGTCATGATTTTCACACACATATCACATCATAACTCATATTCTTATTGTAGCAAAGGTACATGCTATAGGATTTTCCCTACCTCACACGCAATCTGCACAAAGTCTTTTCTTTCCACAATAGCTCCTTCACATCACATGTTCATAGTCTGAACCTAGAACACATCAAAATGACAAAGCAAAAGAGGTCTCAAAAGTTCTCTCCCTCAAAACTGACAAATGCCAGAATCTGGCAAAATCAATCGATCGAATCCCAATCTGATCAATCGGTTTCAAATATTGATCGATCAAAATTCATTTCGATCTATCAGTTTTCTTCACAATTATACAAATCTCCGTTTGTATAACTTAGTTCACACTTATCGATCGGTTCCCAAACCGACCGATCGGTTTCAGAAATCAATCGATCGATTCTACGATCTGTCAGTTTTCTTCACAATTATACAAATCTCTATTTGTATAACTTAGTTCACAGTTATCGATCGGTTCCCAAACCGACCGATCGGTTTCAGAAATCAATCGATCGATTATGGAATCGATCGATCAGTTTACTCAGAAACCATCTCACTTCACACTTTCAACCTATCGAGCCTACAGGCAACCTGTCGAGCTTCCAGGTGAACATGTTAACCATCCTATCAAAGCCACATATGAACCTATCGGGTTTGCACCGCATCTACTCGAACAGAATCTAACCAAGCGAGAACCTCTGGAGCTGAGAACAGAGCCTGTCGAGGCACAATTCGATCGATCAAATTTCCATTCGATCGATTGATTTCCCCTTTCTTAAACCACACTTCTCTGTTCTCTATATATATACATGTTTCTTGTCCAAATCGATCGATCGATTCTCATTTCGATCGATTGGTTTTGACAGATTCTCTGCCCCTCAAGCTTTTCTTCTCAGGTTTTGTTTCTCTCAAAACCCAACACATTTATTACGGCTTTCTAGGGCATTTAATGTCCAATCACACCACACACTCATACATTAAATTCAAATCCTTTAGAGTATTTATTATCCCATTAAACCCATTTATTGCTCTCTTTTGAGGGCATTGATTTCTAATCACCCACGATAAACACACCTGATTTAACCCATAAATTCTCACCTTGGAAATCAGAGCTCCTGCTCCCCAGTAGTCCACATCTTTAGCTCCTTGACTCCTTTCTCACATATCAAGGTTTTACAAACCTATCTTCTCTCGATCAATTCCACATACACTAAAGTCCTTTCCTCTCTTCTCTTTTCTCTTTTCTCCACAAGCCAGATTTCAGGCACAAGGTAAGAAACAAAATTTCTCATTTAAGCTTTGCTTTTGTACTTAAGTTTTAGTTTGAGTATTAAACTAATACACCATATGTTGGTGTACCTCCTCTCATCCAATGGTTATCTTATCTTTAATTTTCATGTCTATTTCACTTGTCACATCAATTTCTATTATCTCGAATTGTGTGTCCGATCGGCCACACATCCCAAGTCATATGGTTCAAAAGTCAAAATTTTTTGGTTGTTATAGCTATGGTGGATTATATGTGTGTCTGTGGACCGCTAGGGTAGATTATATTTGTGTTTGTGGACCGCTAGGGTGGATTATATGTGTGTCTGTGGACCGCTATGGCTGATAATGTGTGTTTGTGGACCGCTAGGGCAGATTATATGTGTGTCTATGGACCGCTAGGGCGGATTATATGTGTATCTGTGGACCGCTACGGCGGATTATATGTAAGTGGATTGAACTTGATCTTTGAATCCAAAATTTGTACTCTGAAATCTGAAAATCTCAATCTGAATCTAATAAATGAACTCTGAATCTAAAATCCAAATGTAAATCTTGAATCATATGAACTCTAAATTGGAACTCTGAAATTCAAATTTGTACTTCGACGTTGACCCTTGACATTGAACTTAGAAGTAAAACTCTAGCATTGAATTTTGATTTGAGAACTCTGATTTTTTACTTTGATTTTGAAGTTAAGAACTTACGAACTCTATTTTAGATATGACAATGCTTTGAAAAATCAGTTATGTTTCTGTGCAACCGTGAGATTTGTGACGATCCCGTCGCGATGATACGCTCTTTAATAAAATATTTAGAGTCCCCACCCAAAGCTTTTGGTGTCCCAAAAAACCTAGATCAATTTTATAAGCACCAAAGTGTCATAAATATGACTCTGAATCCGGTCTATGCCAAAGGTTCTTGGGTAGGGGCTTTGGTTATCGATTGGGAACATGTTAGGCATCCAATCAACCCACTTAATACGGTCTCTACTTATGGCCAAAATAAAAATAATATAAAAGAAAAGAAAAAGACTTCCTCTTGCCCAAGGGGTCTTAAATTTCTCTTCGTGTCCCACCGTTCCTATCGAAAATTCGGCGGCGTAATGGCAAAAATGTGAGGATAGCGGAATAATCGAGAATGTAGAGGAATAGAGGGGAGAGCCGGAGCTCTCGGGCCGTTGTTGCACCGCTATGGAGGCTTGCATTGGCTTGCTTCGGTGAGCTTTTGAAGGCTTGTATGATGAGAAATGAGATTCTAACTCCTATGGCTTGATAACTAAGAGGTAGAGAGGGAAGGTTAGGGGATAACACACCTCTAACCTAGAGCTTTTGGGTGAAATGTTAAGGTCTAAAGGGATTTTTGAAGTTATGGAATTTGTATGGGAATGGTGCACTAGAGGAGAGAGAGAGAGAAGAGATTCCTTAATCTCTTAATTATAAAATTTTTTAAGCCTTTGTAAAGGGAGGGGTGCCTCTCTATTTATAGGAAAAAGAGAGGTTAGGAGGGTGTTTAAAAGATAATTTGGACTAGCAATTAGGTAATGGACAATCTAAGGTTTCATAGGGTTTTTGGAGCCTTGAAAAATGTGAAGAGTTGGTCTAATGGTGGATGATAGGGTGGGGCTTTAAACCACTTAAGAGGTTACACATAGATAGTAAATGGGTACAACAAAACTAGCAAAACATACCCCAAAGTCAAGATGGTCAACAAGTCAAACCCCAATCTCAAAATTTGAGGCAAAGAACTAGGGTTACTGTTCATATGCATGGCGCAACTATTAGTTGTGCCAAGCATATGTATAGTAAAATAGTGCTTAAATAGTGTCTGGGAAGTTGGATGCCCATGGGGGGACCCACCTTAATGTTGGCGCAACTAATAGTTGTGCCAAATCCCTAAGGGGGTTCAATTGATTTTACCATTCTGCCCCTACACTTTGGAGAGTGACATCTTCTTGTGTACAACTCCAATTGGGGTGATTCTTGGCTTGTTGGAAAGTTGAGGACTTCTACTTTTCAATGATTCTATTATAGTAGAAGGTCACAGCTAGTCCCAGTGTACTACTCTTCATCCATTACTCGGGAAAGCTAGGTTTAGGTCTGGAATGGGTTCTAAGGGTTCAAAAAGGTTCCTAAGGGATCTACGATGATTTCTAAGGGTTTGGAATGGCTCCTAAGGTTTCATAAATGTTCTTAAGGGTTTCATATATGCCATCAAAAGCTCGAAGATGTGCCTCTCTTGAAATGTGTTTCGGTCGCGCCTTGGGCCAATTTTGGGTGTCTACAGATGCCCCTCTTTGGTATTCGATTACTAATGATTGAATGTCAAAGAAAAGAGACATCAGAAGAGGCCCAAGGCATTATTGATGGGTCTGCTATAGTCAGAATGAACTTCAAACATCAGATGAGTAACATGGTGAGAAAATGAGAACCCAGTAGATCGGGAAAAATGGTTGTTTCTCAATGTAATCGGTCCCCAAGCGCTTAGTGACATTAATGATCATAACCGAGGTGGAAAATGAGTCACGAAAGCCTAATAGTTGGGAAAAATGGTCGCTTCTCGAGATGATTTGAAGGAGTTTGATGTTCAAGATTCATTCTGAATACAACTTTTTAAGTAAGGAGGGTGATCGACCTACATTCAGAGATAGCGCAAAACAAGTACGCAAGGCTCCACTGTTTGTGTCCAATCATATGAGGCTTTGACCGCCTCATCTGATTGGTCACGGGTGCCCCTACTTGAAATAGAACTCGAGGTCTTTGGGCAAACCCATTGATCCCGAAGTTTATTTAGCATGACTACCCAAGCGGAGCGAATAGATTGCATAATATTTTTTGGGAGTACATGCCACTTTTCCAACGTGCCCCGAATCCTCATGACCTAGAGTATCTAACCTCAAATGATACATAATAGATCTGGCCAAAATCGGGTGCCCCTTAAAGGGGGCATCCAATCCTGGCCTCTGCCGAAATGATCTTACAAATTATTTAACTATACATAAACATGCACCCATTAGGGGCGATAGCAACAAAGGCAATAGAAGTCTCAACCCAGAACCCATCCGAGTATAATTTATGAGAACAAATGGCCATCCTATGGATACCCAGACACAAGGCGTACACTTTACAGGGATACTGTGCCAATATAGGTATTAAGTGGTGAAAAATGCCACTTTTCACCCTTTAACCTGACCATTGATAGACCTGTGAGAACACTAATAAGCTTCTATCAAGTGCATTTTGTAGACAGCAATAAAAGAGGACACTAATGCAGAAAACCACTCAAGAATGCTAAAAAAGGGGCTATCTCTCAGCACAGGACAAACCCAGCAACAGCACACCAGAGGGTAGCACATCACTGGACCCTTGGAGTGCGTGGCTACAACAGGGCAACGTGAAAGAAGTGAAAATAGGCTGAAAACATCCTATCGATTGGTCACCTGAAAACATCGATAGGAGCTAAAAGCAAAGAAAGGAAGAATTTGTGCAGTTGAAGAGGTTTTCTATAGGATTTAAAGGCAGAAGAAGGATGGATTCGTGTGGATTGAGGAGTTCGATAGGATCCAAGAACCTATCGAGCAGCTGAAAGGAAGGAAGAAACCATCCTATCGAAAACCTGCCTGAGGCGTTAAGGGAACCTATCGAATGGTTTCTTAAAACCTATCGAGATGATGATGCTGGAATGAAACCTATCGAAGTGAACTTGAGCCTTTCGATAGGAGTGAGAGCAACCCTATTGAAATGATGGCATGCAGAGCGAAGCCTGTCGAAATGGTTCTCCAACACAAGAGCCCTCCAACTGTCGAATACTCGGGCCAAGTGAGAATCAGAAGGCTCATCCTATCAGAACCTATCGAAGAGATCTGAGAACCTAGCAAAAGGAATAAAAAGCTCTATTTGAACCTATTGAAAGCTTCCTGAACCTGTTGAAATCGTGTGTAGAACTTCTCAGAAATTCAGCTGTGCACACGTTATGATTTGGTGACCTGCTACATGCAACCCGAGGCACTTGGTGACCGATACGACAGTTCCAAAAGATGCCCTAGGAAACCCTAACTGACCCACGTGCTCTAACAGAACTCTAACAAACTCTGAGGTCCTTCTAGAAGGGATTTTTGGCGAGAAAAATAGAGGAGAAAGCTATATATAGAGATCCCCAATTGCAATTGAGGGGGATCGAGATCTGACCCATATTCTAGAGATTAACGCTTGTAGAGCACTTCTATCTTCCTCCTTTATCCCAACAATGGTTGGCTAATTCCCCTAGAGTAGCGAGGAGAGAGGTTAGGTCTGTAATTGGGTAAGGTTACGATTACTATTATGGGTTCCCAGCTGCACAGACTACAGATCTGAGAGTATTTCCATTGTAGAGTGATTTTGATTGCAATGTAAATGCTGATTTTAATACTTTAATTAGATCTAAAGTTCCTTTGGTTTTATTTGGTGATCGATCAGATTTGTGTAGAGGAGTCTGTAGATCAGCTCACCCACTTAACTGGTAGGCCTCTTGGATACCACTCGATCTCCCTGGATCTGATACTCATGCGATTCCTTGAGTCTGTGACCTAGGAATTGCAGCATCTGTAGTAGTTTTAATTGTTCTAATTGATGCTTTAGCTTTAGAGGAGATCCCTAGGATGGTCTGTGACCATTAAAGTGGACATATCATAACCTTAAGATTAGTCCAAGCTCAAGCTCCAATTGGATTCAACTGTTGCAAATACATGGATTCGATAAAGTTTATAGGATAGTCTGTGACCATTAAAGTGGATAGATCATAGCCTTAAGACATGGTAGATCCTGCGATTTGAAGTGGAGCTTTCTACCCTGCAGCTGTGCTTATAGCTAGTTGAGGGAAATGTGTACTCTGAACCTCTGTAGCATGATTAACTAAATTTGATTTTAGTGAAGACAAATCTTCAAGCTACTCTTCTCCATTTTCTATTTTCTTTACTCTTTTCCCCTGCAAGATCTAAGTTTCCAAACTCGATCCAAGCTAGCCTATGTTTAATTTTAGCTTAGTTTAAGTGACAATCCATTTTTAACATCTCCCTTGTCTTTTAGCTAACTTAGCAATAGTTAGGGTGCCAGATCTCATACAGATCTGGGGATTTATCATATTTTTAAACCAACCTCCCAATGGACATTCCCTTACTCACCATTCTTGTAAAACTTGCTACAACAGATCCTGATTACTTGCAGGTCTGTGTGAGTCTATTCTGCCTAGTTTTATTGATGATTTTAGACCCTCATTTGAGGGAAGGCAGACACTCCAACAAGTTTTTGGCACCGCTGCCAAGGAGGTGTGTTTAGAAATTGATAGATCTAAGTTTTGATCATAGATCTGTAGTTGTTTGTTTAATTTTACTAACTGCATTTGTGAGTTTTGTTGTTTTTCAGTATTTTGTGTGCATTTCATCAGATCTAACGTAGCCAGTGAGAGGAGAATTGTGCTGGAAGCTGCTCTATAGTTTGCATCCCTCTACTCCCCTTTTACTTTGCAGATCTATTGATTTTTCTTAAGAATAGTTAGAAAGCTTGGTTGATTCTATTTACTGTGTTTAGAATCTGTTTTGCATTCAGAATTTGAGTGTTGTATGTTTGGTAGGAGAACTCTCCAACCTCAGATTATTCCACTAAATCCAGAGGTTGAAAGACTTCTCAAATCTAGACCAACTACACCCACTTTTGTTGCATTTAATTCTGTAGAAATGGGTGAGCAACAGTAGCCAAGAACCCTCAAGGAGTTTAATGCACCAGGGGTCTATAATTCCCCCTTCTGCATTCAATTCCCAGCTGCTCACGGAAACTATGAGATAAAATCATCCATCATTCAAATGCTGCCCTCATTTCATGGCCTGACCAAAGAAGACCCCTACAAGCACATTGATGAATTCTTGGGACTGTGCACTACATTTAATATCACAGGTTTGAGGGAGGAGGCCACCAGGATGAGACTCTTTCCTTTTTCATTAAAGGACAGAGCCAGGACCTGGTTGTCCTTGCTTCCACCCAACAGCATTTAGTCCTGGAGTGATCTCCAATGTCAATTTCTAGCCAAGTTCTTCCCTATGTCAAAAACCAGCTAGTTGAGGAATGGTATCATCTCTTTTACCCAAGATCCAACTGAAGATTTTCATCAATCCTAGGAGAGATTTAAGGAACTTCTAAAGAAATGCCCCCACCATCAAATCCCTGAATGGCAATTGGTTCAAAGCTTTTATCAGGGAATTGATGCTAAAAGCAGAGATATGATAGATGCTTCCTGTGGTGGCACCTATCTCCATAAAACTGCTGAGGAGGCATGGGAGCTCTTTGATATTATTAGTGAGAACTCTATGCAAAGGAAAACCTTAGCAAGAGATCTAGAGCCTCCTAGGTTGGTGAAGGAGAATACCTCAAGAGGGAAGATATATGAAGTGAGTGTGCCAAGTGAGTTGGAAAGGAAAGTGGATAGCCTAGCCCTAAAATTTGATAGGCTGATGGGAGCAATGCAGTCACCTGTGGTTGCTAGGGTGGAGGAGGCATGTGCCAAATGCCAGTCCCCTACTCATTCCCTTGAAGAATGCCCATCTGCTGACCAGTTTCCTGATTTTCTAATAGAGCATGTGGCTGCAGCTCAGTCTTATGGGCAACAACCTGCTGCTGGGTATCAATGGAGAAACCACCCTAATCTGAGGTGGAGACAAGATGCATACCCAGCCAGCAGCAGCAGCCCATGCCCTACAGAAATGCTTAACCCTATCGAGAAGGTTATGCTCTAAGGCCTCAGTATTAGCAACCCATGGCCCAACCTGTAGCTCCTCCTGTACAACAATCTGCACCCCCTTCAGCTGTGAGAGCACCATCCTTTGAGGAACAAGCTCTATCTTCACTACAGAGCTTAAACACCTTATCCCAAACTATGCATTCTCACAACCAGAGCACCAAAAAGATAGAGGACCAACTTGGTCAGCTGTCTGATGCCCTAACTAGGAGAGAGGGAGGAAGGTTGCCTAGCCAACCACAGGACAATCCACGAAGGTAGTTTATAGTGGGTGAAGTTTCCTCCACCTATGAGGAAGCCAAATTTGTTACAAATTTGAGAAGTGGTAAGCTAGTGGACAACCAAGTGGGCTATGAGCCTATGAGGAACTTGGAGGAAGAAAATGAAGTGATTTCTACCAGTACACAACAAAGACCACCAGTGATGGACTTGAAGGAACAATCAGCTATGAATAAAGAGGATAATGCGAATCCTCAAGAAAAGAAAAAAATAAAAAAGAACGAGGCCCCATTGGCTAAGGTTGCAAGTGAGGGAGTAATCCCACATTTGCCCATTTCCTAAGGCACTAGAAGCACCTTCCCCTTTTGATAAAGGGTAAGGAAAAATTGAGGAAATGATGGAGACTTTCAAGCAAGTAAAGATCAATTTGCCCTTACTTGATGCCATTAAACAAGTCCCAACCTATGCCAAGTTTTTAAAAGAACTATGCACCCATAAAAGACAATCCAGGATACACATATCCAAGAAAGTCTTTTCAGCAGAGAAAGTGAAACAAATTTTGTCGATTGCAACCCCAACCAAATTTCAAGACCCCGGAACCCCCACCATCCCCTGCATCACTAGAGATCACATCATTGATAAAGCCTTATTAGATTTGGGAGCCAGTGTAAATTTGCTTCCATATTCACTATATGAGAAGCTGGGTTTGGGAGAATTAAAGCCCACACATGTGGTCTTACAGCTGGCCGACAGATCTGAAAAGAAACCTGTGGGGATAATTGAGGATGTTTTGGTTGGAGTTGATAAATTCTTCCATCCTGCTGACTTTCTAGTATTGGACATGGAACCAAGCAAATGTGCTTCTTCCGTACCTGTGATTCTAGGCAGGCCCTTTTTGGCCACTGCCAATGCTCACATACAATGCAGGTATGGAATCATGGAAGTGTCATTTAGAAATATGAAGGTTAAGCTGAATGTGTATAACATTGGCTATCAACCCTCTCCTAAAGAGGCTTGTTTTTCCATTAATGCCTAAAAGAAAGTGATTCATGATAATCCACATTAGCTGGTGCAGGACAATGCTTGGCTCACAGATGGAAAACTGCACCCTGGGAATGGACACTAGCTGAGGAAAAGATCCACGAAAGGTGCCAACTTTGATGAGCCTGAGGAGACTATGGACCTTCCAGACCCTCCAGATTAGCCCCTGAAGTCAGTATGTATCATATGTATGTACCATACTTTATTTATTTATTTATTTTTTAGGTGTTTACTTAGTTGTTAATGGATTTTTTTTAATTTTCTTGCAATAATAAAAGAAAAATAAAACTGCCATGCTTAGTACTAGGTCGTCATTACCAGTTGTCCTGAGGTAATGGGAGCTGTCCACAAGAGAATCAAATCATGGGGCACCACAACAACAAAGCCTAATGAGAGCTAAGACTGTGAGTGCTCAGAAATGCAGCCTTATTTGGTTTTTAGAAGTCTTCGACGGGTCAAGTTCACCCTTCAATAGGTCACATGGTGATTTTGGCAGGATGTTCAATGGTTTCGATAGGCACTGAACTTCTCGACAGGCGAAACTAACTTCTCGATAGGTTAAAAAGGGCAAAAAGGAGATGTCGATAGGTTCTGGATACCACTCGAGAACCTATTAAAATGATGACTCATCTGCCGTTTAAACTTATCAGAAGGATAGTTCCACCTATCGGGATCCTATCGAATCATCCCCTCTTAAGGTTTTGTCTGCTATGTTTTCGACGGGACACATGAACCTATTGAAATCATCCAATTCATCCTATCGGAATCGTATTTCACCCCTTATATACCTGTCGATAGGTCATTTGTGCCTCATTCCATACCTTCTGTAAAACCCTAGCTCTTTTCCTCTCTCTTTCGCCTCCCTCTTTCTCCACTAAATCCTCACAGAACCTTCAACTATTCAGTCAGCCATTTTGTCAGTAGTTTCAGCTTGCACAGAGGAGCATTTTGCCCCTGACTTTGGAAAAATTGAAGCTGTGTATTGCGATTTCTGTTAAACCCTAGGCATTTCGAGGTTAGTTGCCTTCTCACCACCAATTTGTCGTTTCTCTAATTTTTAACCTTCAAGCTCCACTCCAAGTTGGTGAGTGACTAGTCTCCGAGAGTAAAATGGATGAGCCGGAGGAAACTCTAGCAAAATACGCTGTAGAGCAACTGCTTCCACCCCTAAATTCTCTGCGAGGTCGAAGCCAGCTGACAAACCACCTGTCAAGAGGAAGCTCACTGAGATGTCACCCAAAAGGCTCCTAAAGCTAAGAAAGCCAAAGCTGTTGAGATTCAGAAGCCTGTAGTGGAAGAAACCTTAGCGAGAGCTACTCCTCCAGTAGAGCTGCTATTGGGGTTAACTACCCCCAATGAGTTTGTAGAAAAATTGAGTCTTGTTCTTGAGATGGATTTTGATCTGGCATATTTTGCCAACATTGGGGAGTGCCAAGGGACATTGGAATATTTAAAGAAAGAAGGTCTGCTACCCCTACTTTCACCCTTGAAGGAAAATGTCTACCCCAGGTTGGTGAAATTGTGGTACCAAAACTTGACAAAGAAAGTGGTATCTGGGGCTGAGGATATACTAGAAATCTTGATTAATGACTAGCAGCTGACTGTCGATTGCAGAGATATTGGGATGGCTTTAGGAGTCCCATATCAATTTGACTCCACCAGAGCTGAGGGAGCACCTACAGGGGCTACATTTCAGGAAATGGCTAAACAGCTTACTAACGGAATAGTGGGCTCTGGTGAATCCTTGATGAGAAGAGACCTTCATCCTACCCTCAGACTCATTGATACCATTCTGAGGAAAAATGTCTGTCTCTGGCCATTTGCAAGAGAGAAGAGCTCCATTAGTGGATGCCCTATACTTATGTTCAACGGGGCAATTTATGAATGCACCTAAGCTGATTTTTAAAATAATGGCGGACATTAATGACAAGGTGCTGAAGAGGCAAGCTTTTGCTAAAGGAGGAGGTCTGCCTTTCTGCAGACTCATCACATCTGCGCAAGATTGGAAAGTATGTGATCACATGAATGAGCCAATGGAGAAGCTGGCCATCACATTGTATGAAAAAAGGGAATGGTCAACAAGCCTCACCTTAATTAAGAAGAGTCATCCAGTTGGAAGGGAGGAGGCTGAGGAGGCACCCACTACCGTGGCAGCAGAGACTCCTGCAGAGATACCCTTATCCACCCCTCCACCTACCATACCTGTCCCATTATCTCTCTCCACCCACCTCTGAACCTATTTTACCTTCACCCACCCCCCAGGTTTTCCAACCTGACATCCTGGAACCTCCCACATTCATCGAGCTTACCCCTACCATTTCTTCTCCACCCATTACCCAACCCATTTATAATTTCCCCCCATCACAAACCCCTCTGCATCCATAGGGTGTGGACCTGTTCACCACTACTGGGTTCACGGCCCTCATGACCTCAATTGTGGAGGATGTCGCTCATGAGTACACTCCACTTCCTGACTCTCCACGCCCTTCTCCTCCTCATTTTAACCATGCACCCTCTTCTCCCTTCCAGCATGTCCAAACACCTGCCCCTTCTACCCCCACCATGCCTGACACCCTCACTCAAATTCTCTCCATCCTCCAATCCATTCAATCCCAATTAACCATAAGCACTGACAACTAGACCCTCATGAGCTCATGTCTCCAATCAATTCAATCCACCCTTACCCCATCCTCTTCCGCCCCTAAACCCCCTCACATATCCCCTCCTACTTCACCCATACTTACCCCACACCTCGTGGCTGCCCAGCCCGAGGAAGTAGCCGCACCAGCTCTCCCCATACTTTCCTCACCATCGGCCACTTTACCCTCATCACCAAATTTACTGGCCTCCGTAGTACCTGAATCCCCTCTACCTTTCACCACCTCCCCACCTATTTTCCATGATGCCTCCACCCAAATTGATCCCTGAGATTATCTGGTTCCCTCCACCCCCTCCTCTTCATCCACTACACCCCTGTCCTTACCCATTGTCCTTAGATAAACCATGTACATCCCCCCTTACCTCACCCTGCTGTATGCCATGAGGGACAACCCTTACATCCACAGGGATGTCTTGAGAGGTATGGCTGCACTCCGCGCATCCATGGCGGCCCCTTATGAGGAGAGGATTGCTAGCATAGAATTGGAGCATAGAATTCAGCTCCGCGATATCTCTCAAGGGTGGTCTGAAATCCTGACTCGCTATGAGTCCACAAAATAGTTGGCTACTGCTGAGAGTCTCATTGCCAAATATGAGAAGAAGAATTCTGAGCTTCTCAAGAAAAAATTAGCCAAAGCTCAGGAGATACTCAAGGCCACCAAGGAACTCTCTGATGCCAACCTACTTTATGCCGCAAAACAAATTGACATATTAGAGAAAAAGATTGCTTCCCTTACCTCTCAGCCATTTCAACCTACCCCTCTCGCCACCGCACCTCCTCCTACACCTCCTTCCACTCACTCCTTTCCCCCTTCCACAACTCAACCTCCGCCCACCCCCCCTGTGAATGTGCACCCTCCTCCAACCCAGGAACTCCCCCCCACTCAACCTGTCCCTCCGAAACTTAAAAGGGCTCCCCCAAAGAAGAAAGTTACTATAAAAAGATCTGCTCTCTCTACTGCCTCTGCCAAGAAAGGAAAGAAGCCTGCTGCCCACTCTAAGGCCACCCAGCCCCCAACCCAACCTGATGCCTCTTTCACCTTACTGTCAAGGGCGGAAAGAAGGAAGGCTGCTACGGCTCTCGGATTGGACCCCATTGCCCTTTTTCCTTCCGATTCAGATTCATATTCGGTTGCTGCTGTTGATCCCAAAGGAAAACAACCCGCTGCCCAGTCTGAGGAGGAAGCCAAGAAGCCGCAACCGAAGGCTAAATCTAAAGGAAAAGCTCCCTTATCTAAGGATGAGCTGAAAAACCTGGCTGGCCTCTTATGATTGGCTAGATGATGCCTGTAAATAGCTATGGCAGCTTGCTGTTTTAGTTTCTTCCTCACTTGTCTCATGTATATATTTGGCATTTTAATACAATATTGTCTTCATGTAGTTTTTCCGTACCTCTTTATGCCTCTCTCCTAATTTCATATTGTCAAACAGTGAGGACATTGTTTACTTTAGGTTTGGGGGTATGGCATGTATGCCAATAAATTAGTTAATTTTAGTGCAGCTAGGCTAAAAAGGAAGTGTTTGGAATTAATTAGAATAAATTCTCACTTGAATAAAAAGAGGAAATTAAAAAGAACTGTTTGAAACTGAAATAAGCTGTAGTCCAACAAACTTCATGAGGCAAATGTCAACATGTTGTGAAAAATAATTTTGATGTGCAGAAAACCTGAAATAAGAGAAGATGGTTAAGATACACCCCTGAAAAGTTTGATGGAAGGTCATACCCAGTGAGATTTGGGCCTGAAAAAGTTTCTTTGAAGAGTGTCTTGGCAATTTTTTCTACTCTAAGGACTGATGGGATCTAATTCTAATCACTAGAAGTTAGGCAATTCCAAGTTGAAACAGCTTGACAGCATTCATGACATTGAGGACATGAAGTAAGGCCATCCCTTGGTTAGTTTGAGCTTAAAATGTCCCACCTTTGAACTGCCCTTGATGCACACCACTTGAGCCTTAAATGTCCCAATTTTCTTTGATAAAAACTAGAAAATTTGAACCCAAAACCTCATGACCTGATACAGATTGACCCTCACTCTGAGATTTCAGAAGGAAAAGGTGAAGGAATGGAAGAAGGTAGAGCTGGTTTGAGAAGTGGTTGAAAGAGAAGAAAAACACAATTGGTGGTATTTGTGGCATTTCGAACCATTAAAAAAAAAAAAAAAAAGAATGAGAAAAAGAAGTCATTTCATTGAAAAATTGAAAAGAGGATTAGAAACTGGTCACTTCAAATCTGAAAATTCAAGAAGTAGATAGAATTGTGCTGAAATGAAGAAGGTGAAGTCATGAATCATCTCCTTACCTTTACTGATTTCTCAATTTGAATCCCTTTTACCCTTTCATTCTTTTACAAACCTCATCCCTAAGCCACATTACAACTAAATAAAAAGACCTTACAGATCTAAAATGAATTGAGCTGTCATGTGGAGATAAAGAATTGTGTAATATATGGTGAAAAGAGCTAGAAAATTTCATAAATTAGAACAATGCCTATGCTCATGCTTATAGCCCTATTTGAGGACTGTAACTGCTCTTGAGCTGTGTGAAATTCTACACCCTTCATTTTTGTTATGAGTTAACGACCCTGGTGAGACTTGGGCCTGAAATCCAATTTGATGGGGGTTGTATCAAAACAGAATTCTCAAGCGAAAGGTGAGCCATGCATCAATCTTCAAACACAATGCCTTGACATGAACTGATTGATGATGAAGGAATTACTGCAAAAAAAATTTCATGTTTTAAGTTGGTGATTTTTCTGCTGAAAACCCTCTAGAACTGAAAAGACATAATGAGAATTTATTCTAGTTTACTGAAACTCTGTTTAGCAGGATGCACTATTATTAACTAACCTTATTGGAGAAGTTTGTGGGTACCTTCACTAAAAACCCTCAGGAAACTTCACTCCTCCACTAGGGATCACCTAGGGGTTTAAAAGGGTTGGTGCATATGCTAAATACATCTGTGCCCCCTATGAAAGTGGCATTTAATTCTTTTTATTCTCCTTTGCTCAGGGACTAGCAAAGCTTAGGTTTGGGGGTGTGTTAAGTGGTGAAAAATACCACTTTTCACCCTTTAACCTGACCATTAATAGTCCTGTGAGCACACTAATAAGCTTCTGTCACGTGCATTTTGTAGACAGTAATAAAAGAGGACACTAATGCATAAAACCACTCAAGAATGCCCAAAAAAGGGCTATCTCTCAGCACAGGATAAACCCAGCAATAGCACACCAGAGGGTAGAACATCACTGGACCCTTGGAGCACGTAGCTACAGCAGGGCAAGGCGAAGGAAGTGAAAACAGGCTGAACACATCCTATCGATTGGTCACCTGAAGACTTCGATAGGAGCTGAAAGCAAAGAATGGAAGAATTCGTGTAGTTGAAGAGGTTTTCGATAGGATCTGAAGGCAAAAGAAGGATGGATTCGTATGGATTGAGGAGTTCGATAGGATCCAAGAACCTATCGAGCAGCTGAAAGGAAGGAAGAAACCATCCTATCGAAAACCTGCCTTAGGCGTCAAGGGAACCTATCGAATGGTTTCTTAAAACCTATCGAGATGATGACGCTAAAACAGAACCTATCGAAGGGAAATTGAGCCTTTCGATAGGAGTGAGAGCAACCCTATCGAAATGATGGCATGAGAGTAGAGCCTGTCGAAATGGTTCTCCAACCTGTCGAAGAGCCCCTCCAACCTGTCGAATACTCTAGACCAAGGACTGAAAATGCTGAAACTCTAAGAGAAGGCTCATCCTATCAGAACCTATCAAAGAGATCTAAGAACCTAGCGAAAGGACCAAAAAGCTTTATTTGAACCTGTCGAAAGCTTCCTGAACCTGTCAAAATCGTGTGCAAAACTTCTCATAAATTCAGCTGTGCACACATTGTGATTTGGTGACCTGCTGTACGCAACCCGAGGCACTTGGTGACCGGCACGACGATTCTAAAAAATTCCCTAAGAAACCCTAACCGACCCACATGCTCTAACATAACTCTAACAAACTCTGAGGACCTTCTAGAAGGGATTTTTGGTGGGAAAAATAGAGGATAAAGCTATATATAGAGATCCCCAATTGCAATTGAGGGGGATCGAGATTTGAGCCAAATTCTAGAGATTAGCGCTTGCAGAGAACTTCTATCTTCCTCCTTTAGCCCAACAATGGTTGTCTAATTCCCCTGGAGTAGCGAGGAGAGAGGTTAGATATGTAATTGGGTAAGGTTAAGATTGCTATTGTGGGTTCCCAGCTGCACTGACTGTAGCGACCCTAGATCTCACAACCTCTTAATTGTAAGATCTTAGACCGTACCTTCGTGTTGTGAACCATAGAAATATAATAAGGCGATAAAGGCACCTTAAACAGCGGAAGATAAAATTTCTTTAAAACATTAATTAATCTAAATAAAACCCATGATAATGCTCTTATTCTAATAACAAGTCCAACATGATTAAAGCTTAAACAGTTTTGATAAAATACTAACTGATTAATGTCTCATTTATTTAAAACTACTAATAACTAGAAAGGAAAATAGCTAATTAGGCCACGAAGCCATCATCGCCATTCAGTCCAGTTTCTTGAGCACCACGTGCCGTCTCATCGCCAGAGACTCATACATTATCCTCGGCGACACCTGTCTCATCTGGTCACCACATCAACAAGGGGTGTAAGTTTACACTTGTATGGACCAGACATGCAATCCATTGAAGTATAAAGTATCAGTCATAGCCATATAAACATTTCGATATATTTCATGTATGTGTGCATGTGGCATGTATAATCTCACTAAGCTGAAATGAACTAAACATAAACATACATATCAATATTACATGAATGCATCATATCTTTTAATTGCATCTTTCTTACCATTTAATGCATGTAAGACTCCATCCCGCTCAAGACGTTGGGTCTTAATCATGCTTATCACTTGTTTAGTTAGACTCCGTCATGCTCAAGACGTTGGGTCTAATGAATCATGTCATTTATTGCATGTCAAACTCCATCCCGCTAAAGACGTTGAGCTGAATCATGCTCATCATACTCTTGTTCAGTTAAACTCCATCAAGCACAAGATGTTGGGTCTAATACCTTCTTAGACTCCATCATGTACAAGATGTTGGGTCTAATGCTCGTTAATCATTTTTAGTTAGACTCCATCAAGCACAAGATGTTGGGTCTAATACCTTCTTAGACTCCATCATGTACAACATGTTGGGTCTAATGCTCATTGATCATGGCTTGACATTTCATCGTGTTTTACGTGTCTTGATTGTGCATTATATAGATCTTCATGAAACATGTAAAGTGCATAAGAGTGATATCATAATACATAAGCATTTAAGTGCCTTTAATCATGGTACATAAAATTAAAGTGTACACAATCATGGTACATAAATATTACAGTGCATATCATATAATTATAGTGCATAAACATTGACATTTAATGACACTGTTGTGAGAAGAACTTGAATATAGAACTTAGCTACGCAACACCATCCATTGATTTCAGGTTCAGGCTGACATAATTCTGTGCATATCATAATACATAAGGCTCAATCGATTGACTCCTCTGAATCAATCGATTGACATAATTCTGTGCCTTTTCCCAAAACAATATTATTTATCAGTATCCATTTATACTCAATCGATCGATTTCTCAAAATCAATCGATTGAATCAAATCCATACATTCTCTAAAAAGAATGTCCTTTATTAGTGTCTGTCAGGCTCAATCGATTGACTTCTCTAAATCAATCGATTGAATCAAATCCGTGTATTTTCTCAAAATAATATCATTTATCAGTTTCTTATTCAAGCTCAATCGATTGACTCCTCTGAATCAATCGATTGACATAATTCTTTGCCTTTTCCCAAAACAATATTATTTATCAGTATCTGTTTATGCTCAATTGATCGATTTATCATAATCAACCGATTGAATCAAATCCATACATTTTCTAAAAATAATGTTCTCTATTAGTGTCTGTCAGGCTCAATCGAATGGCTTCTCTAAATCAATCGATTGAATCAAATTCGCACATTTTCTCAAAATAATATCATTTATCAGTTTCTTATTCAAGATCAATCGATTGACTCCTTTGAATCAATCGATTGACATAATTCTGTGCATTTTTTAAAAATAATATCATTTAGTCCTTAATCGATTGACATAATTCTGTTCATTTTTCTAATAATAAAATCATTTAACAGTACTTACTTAAATATTCATCCTCAATCGATTGACATCCAACCGTCAATCGATTGACATAATTCTGTGAGCATATATCAAAATGCATCAAATCACATGGTGGGATTTCATCCGTCTTCTTCTTAATTGAAATTATCAACATTAAGGATCACCAATCATAGCATGCATCCATTTAATCATCCATTCATTATTCATGAAATAAACTCACTAATTTATATAAAAATCTATTTAAAAACTAATATTTTAAGTTCAATGAAAAGCACGATTTCTCCATACCTAGATCAATCGTACTACCACGATTAGATTAAGATCTCAACAATGATGATGATTTTAGAAAGAGGCGAAGGCCGCTTGAGAATATACGCCAACGTCTCACCACACTTCCAAAAGAAGGGTTCTAGGAAGATAGATCTAGAATTTCTTCTCTAAGGTCTTTAGAGTTTTTGATGGCTCTATTCTTTAGAAGAACTCTGAATAAGATTATAATTTAGGGTTCTCCGTAAGACACTTACTATAATGATTATGGGAATTACTCGATGTTAAGCTAACACACCAAGGAAGAGTGTATAAGCTTTTACCTCAAAGTCTAAAATAGAGGTTTAGAATACACATAGCAAGGTTTGATCCCTAGACCTCTTATCTAGAACTTAAAGCTTTTAACCAGTAGGCTACCACATAACTTGTGTCTATAAATGATGAAATTGAAAAACCAAAACATGTATTTTTAGATAAAACGTTTTGAAAGGTCAAGGCATGCGGGGAATATGAAATTAAACACATACACATATTTTAGGTGTATCAAAGACATAAAATTCAGATCATGAAATTCTTCCCTACTTATAAAAATTTCATCCTCGAAATTGAGTCATACCTTACTAGAAGAGATGGGGTTAATCCCTCCTGACAACATCCTCGCGCTTCCAAGTGGCTTCCTCGCGAGAGTGGTGCTGCCAAATGACAAGGACCAGTGGTATAACTTTATTCCTCAGGGTTTGCTCTTTTCGATCAACAATCTGAATAGGCACCTCCACAATGGACATATCCTTATAAACCTCCAAGGGTTCCTAATTGATAACGTGAGTAGGGTTTGCCACGTATTTCTTTAACATAGATATATGAAAAACGTTGTGCACATCGACAAACTGTGGTGGTAGCTTGACTCGATATGTCATTTCTCCGATTCTCTTTAAAACTTCAAACGGTCCCACGAATCTCGGACTAAGTTTTCCTTTTAATCCGAATCTTATAACTCCTTTCATAGGAGAGATTTTCACAAAAACTTTATCCCCTTTAATCAGATCCCATTTCCTACGCTTCAAATCAGCGTAACTCTTATGTTTGCTCTACGCGGTCCGCATTCGTTCTTGGATCAACTGAGCTTGTTTGGACATGTCTTCAACAATTTGAGGTCCCAACAAACTTCTTACACCGACCTCATCCCAACACAGAGGAGTTCTGCAACTTCTCCCATATAAGGCTTCATACGGGGCCATCTGTATAGTGGACTGGTAACTATTATTATACGCGAACTCTGCAAGAGGTAGATGCTCGTCCCAATTGCCTCCAAAGTTCAGTACACAAGCCCGAAGCATGTCCTCTAACACTTGATTCAATCTTTTGGTCTGTCATTTTTACCAAAATCTCGACGTGAAATGAGGGTCTCTATCAGATACGATATCAGTAGCCACACCATGTAATCTGACGATCTCACGAATGTAAATAACTGCCAACAGAGAAGCTGAATAGGTCATGTGGTATGGAATAAAATGAGCCGATTTAGTCAATCTATCGACCACAACCCAAATAGCGTCGTTCCTCTTCAGGGTTCTCGCAAACCCGGTGATGAAATCCATACCAATACTCTCCCATTTCCAACCCAGAATCGGTAGTGGCTGAAGTAACCTAGGTGGTTTTTGATGTTCAGCTTTAACTTGCTGTCATGTGAGACACCTTGCCACATAGTCAGCGATCTCTCTCTTCATATCATTCCACCAATAATTTTTCTTCAATCTCTTATACATCTTATTGTTCCTAGGGTGAATAGCGAATTTAGACTTATGGGCTTTATCTAAGATCTCTCGTTTCAATTCTATATTATCAGGTACACAGTAGCATCCCTGGAACAACATCATCCCATCATCTCTGACAGTAATCTCAAACTTCCCACTGTCCTTTAATTTTAAAAGGGTAAGATCTTTAAGCTGTAGTCACCTGATTCTATCAAGTAATGAAGAGGTGATAACAATGTGCAAAAGCAATGCTCTTGGTCAAATCACCCGTTCTGGAACAAATCTG
Source organism: Chloranthus sessilifolius (assembly GCA_021018995.1). Lineage (NCBI taxonomy): Eukaryota > Viridiplantae > Streptophyta > Magnoliopsida > Chloranthales > Chloranthaceae > Chloranthus > Chloranthus sessilifolius. The sequence continues at coordinate 30,841,563 of CM037592.1, read as the reverse complement.
CTGAGGGCATCAGCAACAACATTAGCCTTCCCCGGATGATACTTGATCTCACAATCATAATTGATCAGGAATTCCAACCATCTTCTCTGCCTCATATTCAAGTCTTTCTGCGTAAAAAGGTATTTAAGACTTTGATGATCCTTGGAGATGATGAATTTCTCTCCATACAGGTAGTGTCTCCAGATCTTCAGCACGAATATGATAGCGGCCAATTCCAGATCGTGCGTAGGGTAATTCTTTTCATGTTCCTTTAGCTGCCTGGATCCGTAAGCTACAACTCTCTCATTCTGCATCAGGACACCGCCTAGTCATTTATACGACGCATCGATATTAACGGTAAAGCCACCACTGCCATAAGGTATCACTAGAATGGGAGTAGTAGTCAACCTTTTCTTCAACTCGAGAAAGCTCTTCTCGCACTCATCGGTCCAAATGAATTTCATATTTTTCTTGGTCAGCTTGGTAAGAGGTCCTGAGATCTTTGAAAAACCTTCCACGAACCTTCTATAGTAACCAGCTAAGCCAAGAAAACTTCATACTTCAGTAACACTTTTAGGACTCGCCCAATTCACAATGGCTTCAATTTTTGTAGGATCAACAGTAATCCTTGCCTCTGAAATTCTGTGGCCCAAAAATGTCACTTCACGCATCCAGAATTCGCATTTACTCATCTTACATACAACTGGTGGTCCAATAGGGTTTGTAAGATGATCTTTAAGTGTTCAGCGTGCTCTTCTTTGGACTTGGAGTGGATTAGGATGTCATCAACAAAAACCACCACAAACTGATCCAAGTAGGGCTTGAAAATATGGTTCATCAAGGCCATAAAGATTGCAGGGGCATTAGTCAATCCGAAAGGCATTACTAAAATTCAAACTACCCATACCTCGTATTGAATGCCGTTTTAGCTATATAAGACTCTCACCCTCAACTGGTGATATCCAGATCTCAGATCCACCTTAGAGAAATATCGTGCGCCTTGCAGTTGATCAAATAGAACATAGATCCATGGCAATGGATACTTGTTCTTAATAGTCGTCTAATTCAACTGTCGATAATCAATGAACAACCTCTGAGAACCGTCCTTCTTCTTTACAAATAAAACAGGAGCACCCCATGGTGACTGGCTCCTTCTAATAAAGCCCTTATCTTGTAGTTCTTGTAACTGTTTCTTCAATTCTGATAGTTTTGCAGGCACCATCTTGTAAGGAGTCTTGGCTATCGGTGCAGTGCCAGGTACAAGCTCAATCTGAAATTTGACTTCCCTACTCGGCGGCAAACCCGTCACCTCATCAGGAAAAATTCTAGCAAATTCATTTACAATAGGAATCGATGATATATCTCCCCGCTTTTCCTCGGCTTCTACTAAAGCAAAGAGTTTCGGAATGGCACCCTTCCGTGCGACCTTGAATTTAAATGTCGGTCCATCCAAAGGAGTAAAAATCACGGTCTTGGCAAAACAATCAAGGGTCGCATGAGATTCAACGAGCCAATCCATCCCTAGGATCACATCGAAATCTTCGAAGTCTAATTCAATTAGATCGACAACCAATGCCTGGGTTTCAATCTGGATAAAACATCAAGGATAGACTCTGTCAGTAAGAACACTCTTTCCCAGAGGAGTTGCTATAGTCAAAGGAATGCTCATAGGAGATGAATCCTTATCAAGATGCTTAGCGAAGTTCAAAGAGACGAATGAATGGGAAGAACCCGAATCCAAAAGCACATGAGCAAAAGACCATCGACCAACATCGAACCTGGACACCCAAGACATGCCACGACTTAAATTATTCAACGTAAGGATATCATTCCATTTTAAAGTTTAATGTCTACTTGATCTTCATTAGTTCTCAACAAATTCATTTAATTTATTTTTGAAAATATTTTCGAAAAGTTATTCATTTTACACAAATTAATATTTATGACATTACTATGTAAATATGTATGAAAGAATTTAATCATGAATTTTAAATAAACAAACATACCCTGGATGACATCGTCTGAAGCTCTAACGTCAGCATCAGATAGGGTATACATGCGGCCATTAGCCGTAATCGTCGCAGGAGGCATAGCCCTCGATCCAGATGACTTCTTAGGCATCTTACACTCAGCTGCTCTATGCCCAAGCTGTCCACAGTTGAAACAAGCACTCGTTCCCCTAAGGAAAGTGCCATAATGATTCTTGCCACAAGTGGTACAGGTCGGAGTAGTCTTTGCGGTCGATGCCACTGTAGAATTAGTCTTGCTCTGCTGCTAGAAGGCTGGTCTTGAGTAAGGAGTGCCCCTACTCTCCGATCTCATGTTGGATTTAGAAAACACACGATCTCGGTGGCCATATTGAAAGTTTTTAGCCGAGCTCTGACCCACATTACCAGTTGACAAAGGTGCCTTCAATTCTCTCTCGATAGTGTAGCACCTATCAATCAGGTCCTTGTATGAGTCGCATCGGTGTCCAACCACCAAGGTCCTGATCTGGGGCCTCAAACCCTTCTCAAATCTCCTGAGTTGAAAGTTCTCGTCAGAAACCAGGGTCAATGCAAACTGGCTTAGTTCCGTAAAAAGCTTAGCATAAGCATCAACAGTCATCTCTCCTTGTTGGAGGTTCAGGAGTTCCTCAATCTTTGCTTCGTGGACGCTCTGGGGGTAGTACTTATCATAAAACACTTTTACGAATTCATCCCAGTCCCATACATAACCAGGCTCTTCGACACAAGTCGCTTCTTTCAATTGTCTTCACCAGTTCTCGGCATCCCCCTCTAGTTTGTAGGTTGCCAATCTCACTTTAGTTGTTTCATTACACTCCACCAGATCGAAGATCTTTTTCATCTGTTGCACCCATTTCATAGCCTCTGCGCTATCTCCAGTCCCATTAAAATATCGTGGTCGGTTCTTTCTGAATTCGTCCAATTTCGACCTAGGAGCAGGAGTAGGTTGGGCATTTGGAGTTCTGGTTGCATTGATGGCATTCACAATTACCTCGGTCAACGAATCAATATGTTTGCTCGTTATCTGCAGCCGATCAATCTCATGTTAAACTCCAATTACACATATTCCCGACGTAAGAATCAACCTTAGGCTCTGATACCAACTGTAGCGACCCTGATCTCACAACCTCTTAATTGTAAGATCTTAGAATGTACCTTCGTATCGTGAACCATAGAAATATAATAAGGCGATAAAAGCACCTTAAACAGCGAAAGATAAAATTTCTTTAAAACATTAATTAATCTAAATAAAACCCATGATAATGTTCTTATTCCAATAACAAGTTCAACATTATTAAAGCTTAAATAGTTTTGATAAAATACTAACTGATCAATGTCTCATTTATTTAAAACTACTAATAACTAGAAAGGAAAATAGCTAATTAGGCCACGAAGCCATCATCGCCATTCAGTCTAGTTTCCTGAGCATCACGTGCCGTCTCATCACCATAGACCCATACATTGTCCTCGGCGACAGCTGTCTCATCTGGTCACCACATCAACAAGGGGTATAAGTTTACACTTGTATGGACCAGACATGCAATCCATTGAAGCATAAAGTATCAGTCATAGCCATATAAACATTTCGATATATTTCATGTATGTGTGCATGTGGCATGTATAATCTCACTAAGCTGAAATGTACTAAACATAAACATACATATCAATATTACGTGAATGCATCATATCTTTTAATTTCATCTTTCTTATCATTTAATGCACGTTAGACTCCGTCCCGCTCAAGACGTTGGGTCTAATAAATCATGTCATTTATTGCATGTCAAACTCCATCCCGCTCAAGACACTGGGCTGAATCATGCTCATCATACTCTTATTCAGTTAGACTCCATCAAGCACAAGATGTTGGGTCTAATACCTTCTTAGACTCCATCATGTACAAGATGTTGGGTCTAATGCTCGTTAATCGTGTTTAGTTAGACTCCATCAAGTACAAGATGTTGGATCTAATACCTTCTTAGACTCCATCATGTACAATATGTTTGGTGTAATGCTCGTTGATCATGGCTTGACATTTCATCATGTTTTACGTGTCTTGATTGTGCATTATATAGATCTTCATGAAACATGTAAAGTGCATAAGAGTGATATCATAATACATAAGCATTTAAGTGCCTTTAATCATGGTACATAACATTAAAGTGTACACAATCATGGTGCATAAATATTATAGTGCATATCATACAATCATAGTGCATAAATATTGGCATTTAATGACACTGTTATGAGAAGAACTTGAATATAGAACTTAGCTATGCAACACCATCCATTGATTTCAGGTTCAGGCTCAATCGATTGACATCCAATCGTCAATCGATTGACATAATTCTGTGCATATCATAATACATAAGGCTCAATCGATTGACTCCTCTGAATCAATCGATTGACATAATTCTGTGCCTTTTCTCAAAACAACATTATTTATCAGTATCTGTTTATGCTCAATCGATCGATTTCTCAGAATCAATCAATTGAATCAAATCCATACATTTTATAAAAAGAATGTCCTTTATTAGTGTCTGTCAGGCTCAATCGATTGACTTCTCTAAATCAATCGATTGAATCAAATCCGTGCATTTTCTCAAAATAATATCATTTATCAGTTTCTTATTCAAGCTCAATCGATTAACTCCTCTGAATCAATCGATTGACATAATTCTATGCCTTTTCCCAAAATAATATTATTTATCAGTATCCGTTTATGCTCAATCGATCGATTTCTCAGAATCAATCGATTGAATCAAATTCATACATTTTCTAAAAATAATGTTCTCTCTTAGTGTCTGTCAGGCTCAATCGAATGGCTTCTCTATATCAATCGATTGAATCAAATTCGCGCATTTTCTCAAAATAATATCATTTATCAGTTTCTTATTCAAGATCAATCGATTGACTCCTCTGAATCAATCGATTAACATAATTCTGTGTATTTTTCCAAAATATTATCATTTAGTCCTCAATCAATTGACATCCAATCGTTAATCGATTGACATAATTCTGTACAATTTTCTAATAATAAAATCATTTAACAGTACCTACTTAAATATTCATCCTCATCGATTTACATCCAATCGTCAATCGATTGACATAATTCTGTGAGCATATATCAAAATGCATCAAATCACATGGTGGCATTTCATCCGTCTTCTTTTTAATTGAAATTATCAACGTTAAGGATCACCAATCATAGCATGCATCCATTTAATCATCCATTCATTATTCATGAAATAAACTCATTAATTTACATAAAAATTTATTTTAAAACTAATATTTTAAGCTCAATGAAAAGCATGATTTCTCCATACCTAGATAGATCGTACCACCATGATTAAATTGAGATCCCAACAATGATGATGATTTTAGAAGGAGGCGAAGGCTGCTTGAGAATATACGCCAACGTCTCACCGCACTTCCAAAAGAAGGGTTCTAGAAAGATAGATCTAGAATTTCTTCTCTAAGGTCTTTAGAGTTTCTGACGGCTCTATTCTTAAGAAGAACTCTGAATAAGATTATAATTTAGGGTTCTCCGTAAGACACTATAATGATTATGGGATTACTCGGTGTTAAGCTAACACACCAAGGAAGAGTGTATAAGCTTTTACTTCAAAGTCTAAAATAGAGGTTTAGAATATACATAGCAAGGTTTGATCCCTAGACGTCTTATTTAGAACTTAAAGCTTTTAACCAGTAGGCCACCACATAACTTGTGTCTATAAATGACGAAAATAAATATAAGAGCTTGAAAAACCCAAACATGTATTTTTAGATAAAATGTTTTGAAAAATCAAGGCATGCGGGGAATACGATATTAAACACATACACATATTTTAGGTGTATCAAAGACATAAAATTCAGATCATGACACAGATTACAGATCTGAGAGTATTTCCATTGTAGAGTGATTTTGATTGCAATATAAATGCTGATTTTAATGCTTTAATTAGATCTAAAGTTCCTTTGGTTTCATTTGGTGATCGATCGAATTTGTGTGGAGGAGTCTGTAGATCAGCTCACCCACTTAACTAGTAGGCCTCTTGGATACCACCCGGTCTCCCTGGATCTAATACTCCTGTGATTCCTTGAGTCTGTGACCTGGGAATTGCTGCATCTGTAGTAGTTTTAATTGATGCTTTAGCTTTGGAGGAGATTCCTTGGATGGTCTGTGACCATTAAAGTGGACAGATCATAACCTTAAGATTAGTCCAAGCTCAGGCTCTAATTGGATTTGTCTGCTGCAAATACATGGATTTGTTAATGTCTATAGGATGGTCTATGACCATTAAAGTGGACAGATCATAGCCTTAAGACATGGTGGATCCTGTGATTTGAAGTGGAGCTTTCTACCCTGCAGCTGTGCTTATAGCCAGTTGAGGAAAATGTGTACTCTAATCCTCTGTAGCATGATTAACTAAATTTGATTTCAGTGAAGACCAATCTTCAAGCTACTCTTCTCCATTTTCTGTTTTCTTGACTCTTTTCCCCTACAAGATCTAAGTTCCCAAACTCGATCCAAGCTAGCCTATATTTAATTTTAGCTTAGTTTAAGTGACAATCCATTTTTAACCTCTCCCCTGTCTTTTGGCTAACTTAGCAATAGTTAGGGTGCCAGATCTCATACAGATCTGGGGATTTGTCATACTTTTAAACCAACCTCCCTGTGGACATTCCCTTACTCACTATTTTTGTAAAACTTGCTACAACAAATCCTGATTACTTGCAGGTCTGTGTGAGTGTGTTTTGCCTAGTTTTATTAATGATTTTAGAGCCTCATTTGAGGGAAGGCAAACACTCCAACAACAAGTTTTAAGCCTGTGAAAAATAAAGAGAAATGAACCCTTCTGCATGCATGTTTACACATAGTTGATTAATATGTAGTTTCATTTTCAACAGGTTGATCTCAACCAATGATTGGCCTTTCATAATGGAGTTATTCGGACCTCAAATCTCATAGGGTGCACGCTCGAACAATACAGACCAAGAGTCCACACCTCCAAAATAGCTCGCGATGAATCTCAAGTTAGACACTCACATTCCTATGAATCCACAAACAGAGTGCTCATCGAAAAGATTTAGCAGTGGAGTCGACCTGATCGAAACATTGACCGTTTGACTGGGTTCGACACTGTTGCTCCTACTTTGAAGTAGGATCCAAAAATCTATGGCGAACCTTAAACATAGGACATTGATATAGCACAACTGCATTGCCGATAAAATATTGACATTTTACTGCATCGAAGCACGCATGTGCGTCCAATCATATGAGGCATAGACCGCCTCATTTGACCAGTCGCAGGTGTCCCTGCTTGAAGCAGGGTTCAAGGTCTTTGGGAGAACCCATTGATCCCGAAGTTTATTTAGCACGACTACCCAAGCGGAGCGAATAGTTGTCGCAGCGCTTTTTGGGAGTGCATGCTGTCTTTTCAAAATATATATATTTTCTGTTATTTTATGTGAGAATATTTTTACCCTTTTCTGTGTTTATCATTTTTTATGATTTTTTAGGTTTTGAGCTATCATTTTATGTGATTTTTTTTAGATTTTAAGTTATCATTTCATGTGATTTTATCACTTTATCACTTCTATTAATTTATGTGAAATACTTTTGGGATTTCTTTCTCTCTTTTTTGTGGATTTTTAGATTTTTAAGCTATCATTTTATGTGATTTTTTTTGGATTTTTTAGGGCTATCCTTTTATGTGATTTTTTGGATTTTAAGAACTATCATTTTATGTGAATTATTCTATCATTATTCCATCATTTTATGTGAATTATTTTTGGCTTTCTATGTGGGATTTTTTATCATTTTTTTTAACCTTTTCACATTTTTTTGTGTAGGATCGGGATGCCTATTGATCTCGATCTCGATCCATTTTATTCTAGCACGGCTTCCCAGGCAAGTCGAATGAGGATCGACAAGCTGTTTAGTGGCAGGTGCATTGGCTGGGAGTAATCAAAATGAAGAGAAAGGGAGTATCGGGTTATGCAGGTGACCCGCACCAGGCCCAAAACCTGACTTGTTAGTGGCTGGCGCAACTATTAGTTGCGCCAAGCCAAAATGGGGGTATTAGTTGCGCCAAGCATGGCTAGGGAACTAATTTAAACAGCCCGAGTTCGGGCAGCCACCGTGTATTTTCAAAACTACTTTCTTCCCCCTCTTTAAACCGAAAAATAGAACCTCCCTAGGGTTCCTTTACATTGCCTCTACGCGTGCCTCATTGCCGACATTTGCTCGCGTCAATCGATCATCCGTACCGCGATAGAACTAAAACCCTATTTTCTTCCCAAGGTAATCATTTAAAACCTATTTTTTGATTTTTGTTGCTTTCTCTTGCAAATATCATCATGATCTTTCATTCTTAGATGAATAATGGTTTATTTTTGTTGTGAATATGTTTATTGATGATGTGTTGATGATTTTTTGTAAATAATACCCTCTTCTTATTATTTTATGGGTTTTATTGGTGCCTAATATATATATATATATATATATTTTTTGTTTTTATTTGTGCATATAGAAGGGATTTTATTTTGTTATTTTTGTTTTCATTTCGAAAAAACCAAGGATTTTTTGTCTTTTCGCAATTTTTTTTGGACATTAATTAGGAAAAAGGGTGTTTTGGTTTCTATTTTTTTGAAAATTAATTAAGGACAATGACTTTTGATTTCTATTTTCTTTTTAAATTTAATTAAGGGAAATGATTTTTGGTTTATATATATATATATATTGGAGAATTAACTAAGAAAAAGGGGTTTATTATTGTTATTATTATTTATTTTTTTGGTTTTCTTTTTGTTCTTTCCCTAAGGGATTTTTTATTTTTTTTTTGGTTTTTTTAATTTTTTTATTTTATGGGCATAAGAGAAAGGTTTTTTTTTTTTGTTTTTTGTTTTTGTGTTTGAGTGTGTGTTTTTTTTTTTTATAGACATAAAACAAAAGGACTTTCTTTTCTCTCTTTTTTTGGTTTTTGATTTTAGGAGCATCAAAGGAGGGATATTTTTGTTTTTTGTTTTTCTAATCATAAAAGAAGGACTTCTTCTTTTTGGGTTTTTTTTGGGTTTTGATTTTTAGGAGCACAAAGGAATGATTTTTTGCTTTTAACTTTTGTTTTTCTAAACATAAAAGAAGGGCCTTTTTTTGTGTTTTGGTTTTCGAAGCATAAAAAGGACTCTTTTGTTTTTATTTGTTTTAAACTTTTGTTTTTCTAAACATAAAAGGACTCTTTTTTGGTTTTGATTTTCGAAGCATAAAGAAATGATTATTTTTTTATTTTAACTTACTTTATTTTTAAACGTAGGAAAGGGAAATTTGTTTTGTTTTTATTTACTTTTGGAGATAAAAAGGAAGGGATTTCTTTGTATTTTCAATCTCAAAGGGATTTTTTTTTTTGTATGTGTGTATCTTTATTTATGAAAATAATAGAAAAAGGGTGAGCGCATACTTACCTTCCCTTGGCTTGTAGCATAAAAACGGTTCTTTATCACTGATCTGCTTTGATGTGATTGCTTGCTTTTGCCCTAGAATGTCTAGCGACGAAGAGTACGTGCCTGAGGAGGACCATGAGGAGGGGCCCAATGTAATCTATGGTCCCCGTGGGGAGCAATTTTATGATAGAGTGCAAGGCTGGTCCCTGGCTGAAGATGCAGGGCAACGCTGCCCGAGCTGGCCTTCTCCACCAGCAGTACATCCATATCTCCAATTTCAACATAGCAGGCCAGGTAAAAGATAGATTAAGTTCTTCCTTTTGTGCAGCTTTGCTTCATTTCCATGATCTGATGCAATTTTCTCTTCTGACGCGGGACTTGCCCCCTATCGTGTTCCATGGGGGCTGGTTGGATTTTCACGATTTCTACCACTATGTTCCCCCTGTGGTGAAGTATTTGTTGGAGCAGGTGGGTTTTGGGGAGTTCTTATCCTGCCGCCCCCCATGAGAGCCGATGCTGCATACCTGAAGGCTTTGATAGAGCAGTTTCGCCCGAAGACCATGACCTTCCACATGGCCTATGCCGAGATGACCCTGACGCCCGTAGATTGGGCGATGATTACTGTCATCAGAGTAGGGGGCATACTTGTAGCTGGCCTTGCAGTGTCGAGCAGAGAAGACATTGTTAGATTGATAGGGGCTTATCCCCCTCGGGGACAGTTGCATGGAACCGAGGTTAAATTGGGCTAGCTATCCGAGCTCTATGGGGCTGATGAGTTAGTAGATCTGGGCTAGCCAGATAGGGAGCTTTATATTATGCCCGAGCGGGCAATCATCTTGGCCCGTGTCACGCTTCTACTCCTGCTGGGCAAGACCCTCTTTACGAATATGAGCGGTGGACGAGTCAGCTTGGCATTGCTGAGCATTATGGATAACTGGCTCGACATCCATAGGTATGACTGGGGCTGGGCCGGATATGTGTGGCTGATGTACGACATAGCCCGAGTATCTACTGGAGAGGCCAAATCTGTTGTTGGTTTTTGGGCGGCATTGGAGGTAATCTCTAACTCTTTGGCTTTTATCAGTTTTGCTTGGATGGTCTTTGTATGCTACTGACTTACTTTTGTGCACTGCTCTTCTCAGGCATGGGGGTACCCTCACTTTCAGCCCGGATGCCCGCTTCTCCACTCTGAGGTGTATACCTACCCTCTCCTGAGCAATTGGAATCAAGCCCGGCGCCGTGATGTGGGTATGAAGCACCTAGGGATGGGCTTGAGATCCCAGCTCGATCTGATGGTCCCCGAGTAGGTAAGGCCTTTTCAACTTTGTTTATTTTAGTTCATAAATTTTCCCTTGTTATTATGTTGCATGTTTTGACTGATTGGCCACCTCTTGACTTGGACAGATCCTTTACGACCCGTACCTCACCTCCATTTTCTAGGACCGGGAGACCGTAGGTCCATCGCGCCTATTCAGCAACTGCTGCGTGGTCTTCTTCTATGGGGTGTGGGACAGGGCCTACTATCTAGGGGAGTGAGTAGTCCACCACTACTAGGGCTATCCCACCATACCCATGGATCCTCCTACAGTTGTTTTGGATCCCGCCGGTATCATTGACGAGCTCACTACGGCCTTCCTCCATAATGGGATCCCCATTAATGCCCTTCTTATGCCCAGGGATTATCAGCTATGGTACGAGTCCCTGCCGTATCGGTTCATCCTACTGTGCTTTGTCCCTAGTGCAAACTTCCTTGCTTTCGACAGCTTGTGTGCTCAGGTAATTCTCCTTTCTCTTTTAGATTAGTCCCGTTTTTGTTTTAATTCAGCTTTTGTTCCTATTGAGCGGATTTCTATTTTGTTCATAGTTTGCTCAAGGGGATGACTCGGATGGTGAAGGTGGAGCGACGATGGGTACTGCGGATGCTTCAGGGGCGGGCCCCTCAGGTGTTGGCCCTTCCGATGCGAGTCCCTCAGGTGAGGGTTCTTTAGGTGCGGGTCCCTCAGGCAAGGGTTCTTTGGGTGTTGCTCCATCGGGTACTTCCCATGTTGGAGTCCTTGGTGGTGCTTCGCTCATGGTCTATGGGACTTTCAGATGCCTTGACGATAACTTTCTCTCATGTCTATGCGCTGATGTTGATAAGCAAGCCCACATCTTAGCTGAAGCGGCCCGGGTCCCTCCTCTTGAGGTGGTTCAGGGGGTAAGCCCTCTTACGATCATTCTCCCTTTGTCTTGGTTCCTTTGATAAATGCATGTGTTTGTTACTAGTCCCTGCAACTGACATCCTTTCTCTCTGAATGTAGAAGTTTGACTCGGCCATGGAGCAAGCCGCGTATTACCATAACATCACAGAACTCCGGGATGTGGAGGTGGAGAGTATCTTGCTGTTAAGTTCTTCTCTTTGTTTTACTATCCTTTGTTCCTCAATTGATTCTAATTTCAGATTTTTACTATGACTTGCAGCGTGCACGCGCCAAGGAGTCGCGCTCTTTGCTTAGTCAGCTTTCGCAGGCGTGGTCGCAGGTGGGAGATATTCGGACCTTCCAAAGCTCCTCGCTTCAGCAGAAGAAGTCAAAGGGAGTTAACAAGGATTAAGCCTTAGCTTCTGCATTTTGAGCAATTCAAAGATTTTGGGATAATTTTTATTGGGATTTTGCAAAGTTTATAATAGATATTTGTAGCACTTTTTGGATGATTTTCTGTTTGGACATGTTTAGTGCTTTTTCTTCGATTGCATATTATCTTTCTCTTGCACATGTCCGACTATTTGCAGGATGGTTTTGACGACTGCCCAGAAAAGTGGACCTCGAGGTCCCATACATTGGTGCGGGTTTCTCCTGCACAAAAAGTCAAATTATTTTAATCTTAGGTGCCTTTTTAATTTTCACGTTTGAATATTTTCCATAGCATAAAGCACGTGAATCAGGCTAACTGGCTAAGGGGGCCAGCAAGGGCCCATGAAAATTCCCAAAAAAGTCCAAAAAGGCATAAAAAGGGGCAGGTATATACTGGTGCAACTATTAGTTGCGCCAGGCTTAGCCTGGGGAAATCTGCACTGGCGTGGGCCCTTTATATGCCCGAGTCAGTCCAAATTCTCCTTCTTTTCTTTTTAACTTGGCCTTTTCAACTGATTTTTTCTCTCCTTGCTTTCCCAAGGGTGGGTCCATTGACATACATTGAATTTTATATCTTTGAAAGATCTTTGTACGTCTATGGACCCTCTTTCCAATCCTCCCTTACATGGAGGGCTCGGAACCAATTTACTCGTTCCTTTGGGCTTGGGGCCTAATTTTTTAAAAAGTTGGCTTGGGAGCTTGAATGAGAGCGCGCTCGTTGAACTGGAGCGGCTTGGACTATCACGTCTTCCCTTCTTTCTTGAGTTTCCTCCATGGTGGGACCTACTTCATGTGGCAACCTCTATTTGGGATACAAATGCCCATGTGTTCCATTTTGGGAAGCGGGAGCTAACTCCCACTCTTGAAGAGCTATCAAATTTGTCCAGCTTGAAGCTCCACAGAGGCCTTACATGAGTCACGCCGAAGTTGGGTTACTCTAAATCCATTCACCTTACCTTCGGTTTCAAGAAATTTGAGTACGAGAAAAGTTTCATTGGGGGGCCCGCAAGGTGTTCGATCAAATACCTCAAAGAACTTTTCGGTGATGAAAATTTTTGAAAATTGCTGGTTAGGAATATCTTCAACGCGAAAGCCTTTGCTCTCAGTCTCATTTCGAAAGTCCTTTTCTTTAATGGGGTAGGGAGCTTCTCTATATCTCTCTACTATGTTTTGATCGAGTTGGTAGAGGGCCGATCAGTGATGCACTTGTTCCTTGTCGAACTATACCGATGCCTTGATGCATTTGCTCTGGGTAAGGTAGAAGCCTCAGGGGATGTCCTTTGCTGCGCCAGGTCTGGCTAGGTGAGCATCTCACTATCTTGGGACCCATGCTGCACTTTTACATCGCTTGAGATGAGGCGGCTCGATGCTTTTTGGGTAGGTGTCACTTTCTTCCACAGGGCAATTTGTCAGTTTTGAAGCTTTGGCTGACCGATGCAAAGTTGATATGGAGACTTCCTTGGTTGGATCGAACCTTCCCAGTAGTTCGTTCCAGAGACCATGACTGGCAACACTTTCTACTTCCCATTCTAGGTGTTGCGTCAGTTTGGCTGCTCTCATCAAGTGCCTTGCGAGAAAAAACACCTTCTATGTGACTTGATCTTTTCTAAGGGGTCCTCTGGGGACATGGATCAGATTGCTGCTCTTTGAGAGACACGTCAATCGACGCTGACATGTGATATGGAGCAGGGAGATTCAATTCAGTCTTCCCCTGAGTACGAGGTTTGGCATTTGGCTGAGCAGCCTGCTGCTGATCATCTGGATCAGATAAAGAGTATTGATATGGGAGGCCCCTGGCCGAAGAAGGAGACAACACTTTGAGCTCGTATTGAGCTGTTAGTTGATGAAAAGGGGGTCTTGTAAGAGCTTTTAGCATAAGAGAAAGTTAGTGCAGAGGTAATGGAGACCAGAGCTGGCGTAGCTGAGAGCGAGGTCCTTCGTCTGGAAGGATCCTTGAATGTTGCTCATGGGGCTACTGATGCTTCTCGGAAGAGGTACAAGAGCTTGCATGGTCGTTGGTTGACCGAGCGAAATGTCCGGGAGGATGGTTTTCTCGCTGAGATTAGTGCCTTGAAGTGTGAGATGTGTTGTTGATTCCCTCCTGCACATATATCTTTTTGCACAGATCAGATACACAGAAAAGCGGCGTAAGAAACCCCTTTACAGATACACATTTTTTGGTATACATATTTTCTTTATGTTTTTATTTTTTTTCTGCTTTTGTAAAAAAGAAAGAAAGAAAGAAAGCTAGACATCACACCGACTATTTTTTTTGGGATGTGGTGTAAGCGGTGCAGTTGTAAACGGAAAAGGAAAATCTATTATATTTACAAAGGCTTCTCTTTTTTCTGTTGTTCTTTTTAATTAATGGGTCCCTTTTGGAATGTGCACAGCCTAGGCATGGAAGTGGAGAAGGAAAATTATTATTTTTGGCAAAAGGGGCTATCCTCCGCACCCTTTATTCTCTTTTTGTTTGGTTTAATGCCTCAATCACAGGGTGAGATCTCAGGTCCCCTTTTGAGCATGGTCGAACCCCTTTTAAGTGGTCGAATCTGGGTGAGTTTCAGTAGCTTTACCAAGACTAGAACGTCAATTCCCTTGGACTGAGTCAAGCCTTTCTCCTTACCTTGAGTCATACGTTTGACAAAGCAGTTTCACTAAGACAATTCTGGTCAGGGGCCCGGTTTGAACTAGCATGAGTGGCCTTGTCGGAGAAAGGGGATCAGGGAGAGTAACCAAGAGGGCTCCTCCAACATCAATCTTATCAATCAAACCTTTCTTTCTGCTTTTCATTTTAATCCGTCAATCCTTTTACTCACAACGCCCAAGGTGGGTTCGTCATGCCCGTTTGCGCCCTCTTTTTACCTGTGGCTCCCTTTCTGGTTTTAACCACGTCCATGGGTTTATCTCTCTTACCCCAAGCGCCCTTTTGGGTTTTCAGCTGGTCCACACAAACTCACTATTTTTACTCGTAGTGCCCTCTCAGGTTTTCACCAAGTACATCTTGCTTTGAGCTTGTATATATTTTATATTTTATTTCTTTTTTAAAAAGCCACGACATAGACGTCAATTCCGTCATAGCCGGCCAGATGGGATTCTAGTGTCGTCTCACAGCTCAGCTTATGTTGACTTAACAGACACTATGACTTCTCGTAAACCTACAAAGAGGACTTTCTTCAGGGTGTAGCTTGGCCATGGGTTAGGTTAGGATTTGAAGGTATGCTGGGCTAAGAAGGTTTCCTTGATACGATTCTAGTTTTCACAGCATACTTTCTTCCTTGGGAGATTTAACTGTACATGCCCCGTAATTCTTCTATATTTTTTCTTTTTTCTTTATTTTATTTCAGGCAATCTCTTTTTGGGGTTTGTTGAAAGAAAGGCCTAGGCTCAAAATGGGGTAGCAAAGGACATTATTATTTTTAGGGATGCTTTTTGGCTACTTTGCTTAGAATGATGTCCTCTTTTGGGTGGTTCTTAAGCAGTCACGTATCTATTTCACCAATACTTACCTTATCGTGATAGACTAAGAGTAGAACCGTCGGACGTATCCAGCATTGATGGGCTCAGGAAGATGATCTCCGTCCATGATGGCGAGGTGGATGGTGTATCCCGACAGCACTTCTTGGACGACGTAAGGCCCCTCCCAGTTCGGCTTAAATTCTCCTCTCGGATCAGTGTGGAGGGATGGGAAGATCTTCTTTAGCATAGTGTCTCCTATCTTTAGATCTCGACTGTGAACATGTTTATTATAAGCGCATGCGATTCGCCCCTGGTGAACTTGAGTATGACACAGGGCTAGGAGTCTCTTCTCGTCCAATAAGTTCAATTGTTAAAAGTGGGATCTCTCTCTCTCTGCTTCAGGCCGGTAGGACAGCCTCGATTCCATACAGAAGCGAGAATGGTGTTGCCCCTGTAGCGGTACGGATTGACGTTCTTTAGGCTCATAAAGAAAATGACAGCACTTCGCTCCAATCTTGGTAAGTGACAACCATTTAATGGAGGATGTGGATGACCGTCTTATTCGCAGCTTCCACGACTATATTAGTTTGAGGCCGATAAGGGGACGAGTGATGGTGCTTGATCTTGTATTACTCGCAGAAGGCTCAGATGAACTTATTCGTAAAGTTTATGCCGTTTTCCGTGATAATATCCCTGGGGTACCCCAAATCGGCACACAATATTATTTTTGAGAAACTTCTCAACGTGACTGGCTGTGATGTTGGTATATGATGTTGCTTCTACCCCCTTGGTAAAGTATTCAATAGTGACGAACTTATTCGTAAAGTTTATGCCGTTTTCCGTGATAATATCCCTGGGGTACCCCAAATCGGCACACAATATTATTTTTGAGAAACTTCTCAACGTGACTGGCTGTGATGTTGGTATATGATGTTGCTTCTACCCCCTTGGTAAAGTATTCAATAGTGACGAGGATGAACTGATGTCCGTTTGATGCTTTTGGATTAATCACTCCAATGACGTCAAGGCCCCAGGTAGCAAATGACCAAGGAGTGGTCATGCAGTGTAGATCGATGGGAGGAACATGTATCAAACTGGAGTGTTCCTGACACTTATAGCAATTTTGAACATGTTTACAGCAATCTGATTCCATAGTGGTCCAAAAGTATCCCTATCATAGAATTTTCTTAGCGAGCATGTGACCGCTGACGTGGGCCCTGCATACTCCCTCGTGGACCTCCTTCATGATGTTGATCGCTTCACTTTCTGTAAGGCACCTGAGGTAGATGTCATCATAGGATCTCTTGTAAAGGCATTTCCCATAAATGACGTAGCCTACCGTTAGACGTTTTATGGTTCGTCGGTCTGTCTTAGACGTACCCTCAGGGAAAGTTAGTGTCTCAAGGAAATTCTTGATATCTAAGAACTAAGGTGACTCATCATCAGGCATTAGGGGTTCCTCAATCTGGAGGAATAAGGCCAGTTCATTCCTTTCCTTGATCATGTCGGCTTCATCTCAGCACCATACGAGATTTCTATCATTGATGCCAAAGTTGCTAGTGCGTCAGCAAAGGGATTCCTTATTCGGGGGACATATGAGAATGTCACATCCTAGAAGCTAGCTATCAGATCCTCGAGGTGTTCATGGTAAGGGATCAGTTTCTCACCTTTCATCTTCCAGTCACCATTTGTCTGGCATATGATTAACTGTGAATCGCTGAACACTCGAAGGTGAGTTACATTTAGATCGAGAGCCGCCTACAAACCAGAGGCACAAGCCTCATATTCGGCCATGTTATTAGCACAAGGAAAGTTGAGCTTGATAGAGATTGGTACATTTGATCCTTTTGGCAAGATTAGAATGGCACCAACTCCCTGACCCTCGGCATTTGATGCCTTGTCAAAGTGCATTACCCAAGATTCTTCTGCTTCCTCAGTATCGTCTTCCGTCATGAACAGGATGTCCTCATCGGGGAACTCAATTCTCAAGGGTTTATAATCTGGCAAAGGATTATCAACAAGATGATCGGTGAGTGCCTGCCCCTTGATCGACTTCTGATTGACATATGTGATGTCGAACTCAGATAATAAAAGTTACCATCATGCAGTCTGCTCCGTGAGAGCCGACTTCTCAAATAAGTACTCCAATGGGTCCATTCGGGCTAGGAGTAGAATGGCTTGGGATGGTAAGTAATGGCGGAGCCTTTGAGTAGCCTATACAAGAGCTAGGCATGCTTTCTCCATATGAGAATAGCGTGTCTCGTAATCAGTAAACTTCTTGCTCAGATAGTAGATGGCCTACTCTCTTCTTCCCGTTTCATCATGCTGCCCTAAGACACATCCCATCAAGACTTCCATCGTGGAGAGATACATCAAGAGTGGTCTCCCTGGCTCAGGTGGTATCAACACTGGTGGGTTAAGGAGGTAGCTTTTAATTTTATCGAAGGCTGCCTGACAATCGTTGTTCCATTCAATGGGCGAGTTCTTCCTTAGTAGCTTGAATATCGGCATGCAGATTGGAGCTAGTTGTGCAATGAACCGACTGATATATTGTATTTTGTCCAAGAACCCTCTAACTTATTTCTCAGTAGATGGTGGCAGCATTTCTGTGATAGCTTTAACTTTGACTGGGTCTACCTCGATCCCTCTCCTGCTGACAATGAATCCCAACAATTTTTCAAACATCGCACCAAAGGTCGGAGACGTCTCAGCTTCTGCTTAACCGGCTTCATATCAAGGTAGAGCGGCAACTCATGCTCGACCAAATCGGTGTCCAGACCAGGCATGTCCTCGTACGACCATGCAAAAACATCTTGCTATGATTGAAAGAAGTTGATCATATTTTTTCTTCCTTCGGGAGATAGCGACGTTTCGATTTTGGTAATTTGGGGAATCTCCTCAGTTCTTAGATTGATATCTTCCGTTTCTTTGACAATGGGGGTAGGGCCATGCTCAAATTCGGAAAACCGGTCAAGGAGCTCATTGGGATTTTATTTTAGTTCTACCATATGTATATCTACTTTGATTTCTGCACTTATATGTGGATGTACCAAGTATTCTATTTTCAGATTGTGATCTATGATCTGATGGTCCGAGTTTTTACAGTTGGTTAGAAAGAAAAGAAAAAAAAAATTATCCCAGAATCCGTGTTGGAAAAATTCGGGTTGTCACAATAAAGTTGCAATGGTACTTTCCTGGGCTTCAAAAGTAACCAGAGTTAATCTAAGGGTATGGAGGGTTATACTTGTATTTGGGGAGTTAGTATTGATGAAAGGCCTTTTGTAGAGTCACCGTATCGGATGGGACATGGGTTATTTCAGTTGTATACCGGTTTTTATCTTTGATAGTGATTATCATATCTCGTAGTTTCGATAGGAGTGGGGTGAGTGGTAAATAGTCAGTGATTAACATCATTCATCATTCACGATTTTTTGGTTTTATTTTGAAAAGATCTTAGAAAAGGTTTTGACTTGGCGTCTGAAAATAAAATAAAGGGGTAAAAAAGGGGTAAGGCTTAGTGATGTGGGGAGAATTTCCTATATGACAACTTTTAAGAAAATAGTCAATGACCTTCCTCTCAGGTGGTGTGTGGTGCCATTGTTGAGCTCTCCATCATGTTTCGGCACCATCAATGTCTCAAAATTCTATGATTAGTAGGAGTTTGTCTTCCTCCCACCACCGTACGATGATATCTAATAGTGTGAAGACACCAGGGATGCCCTCGTAGCCTGCTTATGCTTCCCCAATGAAAATATCAGGAATGCCTCACAGTTTTGCTTATGCTTCTCAGGGTTCATTGACTTGTTCATTCGTCGCATGCTCTCGCTCAATTATGCTTCTTTTTTTCCTCTCTTTTAAAGCAGATACACATTTTTTTTAAGCATCCTATTAACACGAGAATTGTGAGTTTTTATTGAACCTGACATCATTTTTATGCTCTATCAGCAACTCTAATGGCAGGATAGGGGTGAGAATCCAGTGTTTTCTATAATTTAAAATAATTTTAGTATTCCACAAATCCTTTTGATCACATTGCCCAAATAAGAAGGTGGGCGATGAATCAAAAGATTTTAAAAGATGTTTTCAAAAATAATGACGTATGACTAATGAATGATTTATGATGATTACGGGGGTGATAAATATGTATATCTAGCTACAGGACATGATGATTACTGTGTTAAGGGTAGCACTTTCTCAGGTACATAGCATTCCATGGGTTAGGAAGTTCCTCCCCATCTTGGTTCACTAGTTTATACGCATTTCCAGGGTATGCAGCTGCTATAACATAAGGTCCCTCCCAATTTGGTCTTAATGTTCCCTTAGGGTGCACATGCTTAGATGGCATGATTTTCTTCAAGACTAAGTCTCTAATTTCAAAAGCATGCTCAAGGACCTTCTTGTTGTAAGCCCTAACCACTCTCCTCTGATAAACTTATGCATGATCGGCTGCCCTTAGACGCGTTTCATCAAGTTGCTCTAACTGGTTTAGCAGAATGACTCTCCTCTCATCTATGGATAGCTGATCATCAAGTTGGATGCACAGGGAAGGCACTTGTATTTCATATGGTAGGATTGCCTCCTTCCCATACGTAAGGAGATAAGGAGTTTGGCTAGTAGTTGTATGAATGAAAGTTCTATAGGCCCAGAGTGCCTCTGGTAATCGATCAGGCCAGTCAACACCATTGCTTATTTCTACTATTCATTTTAGTATTGGGATTAGAATCTTATTGGTGGCTTCATCTTGTCGATTCCCTTGAGGGTAAAAGGGTGACGAGTGCTGTAAGTCAATCCCATATTTCTTGCGCAGTCTCTTCGTCTTCTCAGTAATGAATTGTGGACCATTGTCTGTGACGATCATTTTGGGAACTCAAAACCTTGTGATGATATTTCGAATGATGAACTTCACCGGAGTTGAGGCAGTGATGTTGACGTATGGTTCGGCTTTTGCCCATTTGGTGTAATATTCGGTAGTTGTGAGGATGAAGGCATGTTTATGACTATTCCCAACTATATCTGTGAATGGCCCAATTATGTCGAAGGCCCACATGGTGAATGGCCAGGGTGAGACCATGGGATTCAGCGCGATTGATAGGTCCTTAATAAGCGCGATGTGTAATTGGCATTGTTTACAGTTTTGGACATAAAGGTGACAATCCCTCGTCATCGTGGGGCCAGTAGTTACCTGTTGAGAACTGGAAAATACCATTTTTCACCCCTTAATCTGGGCCTTGATAGACCCTTGAGAGAACTAAATAAGTATTTTAAGTGCCTATGTTGCAGCTAACAATAAAGACATGCTTAACCATAAAAGCAGCTCAAAAGTGCCAAAAAGATGACAATCCATGTCAGTCCAAAGGAAGGAAGTGAAGAAACAACCTCATCAGCTGTGGAAAGGTCTAAATAGAAGAGGCAAAGACCTGTAAGAGAAGCAGGGAACATTTCGAACAGAGAAATGCACTACAGAGTTCTTTTCGCAAAGAACTTGCACTTTTCGTAAAGAACCTTGAACTTTGCGAAAAGAAGAAAACACTCCTCGAAAAGAAGATTAAACTTTGCGAACAGAGCTTCAGAAGTCATTGAACTTTGCGAAAAGGCCCTAAACTCTGAAAAGGACTAAAACTCAGTGTAGCTTTGAAGAGCATCCAACTCCTCGAAAAGAAGATTGAACTTTGCGACGAGCTTGAAGTCATTGAACTTTGCGAAAAGGCCCTGAACTCTGCGAAAAGGTATTCTGGAGATTCGCTGCTTTAACAAGGGAAATTCAATAATCTGTTACATGCGCCCCAATGCATTGAAAAGGCCAGAGACATTCCGGAAAATTCTCAGCACGAACAAAAGGCATATTCCACCCCATGTGAACACCCAAAGATGAAATTACTTGGCGGAACTTCTAGAAACTCTAACAAACTTTCAAAATGCATAATGTAATTGATGCCTGCTTCGATTTGAACCAGATCAAGCGATGACATTGATTAACAGATCTGGATCCTAGTGCTCAACTCCTATTGGTTGATACAGATCTATCCAATTGATTGGTTGATACACATTTGAGTCGGCTTAGGAAAACTATAAATAAACGAACCATTTGCCCAATTTGGGTATCCAGATTTTAGAGTTTTCATCTCTGCTTTCCCTCATTCCTACGATAGCTTTTCGAACCCCTGTAATCCCTTCTTGTAGTTTACCTTTGAGAGCCATTGTGAGTGATTTGTATTTCCAAGTTTCAAGTGTAAGTCGAGGGCTCTCTAAGAAGCCGTCTGTAATTGTAATTTTGGATTTTAAAAGGTTCCGTAATTTGTGTCTTCTCCATTGGAGTCATGTCGAGGGTTCAATGTTCACCTTAGTGCATTAGACTTCTTTAGATTCACTCATCCGCATGCAACTTCCCTTAATTCATCACCTGCGTAATTAGCGTTGGTAACCT
This sequence comes from Chloranthus sessilifolius, assembly GCA_021018995.1. NCBI lineage: Eukaryota > Viridiplantae > Streptophyta > Magnoliopsida > Chloranthales > Chloranthaceae > Chloranthus > Chloranthus sessilifolius. Next base: position 30,819,643 of record CM037592.1, on the reverse strand, counting down.
AATTCTAGCGATTCTGATGATGTTCATGTTACGAACTAAAGAATAGGCCACAACTATTGGATGATCCGTGACCATTTAAGTGATGATCATAGCCATAAGTCTAAACCTATTCCTTAATTCGATTTATTTCTCTTACATCTGTCTTTGGTAGCCGGATGAAGATTGAATCGCTTTCTGTTGAACTACTGATTCTCCATTAAAATTCGAGGCTAAAGTACATGAAGCTATTATTTCGCATTTGTCTTATTTTAAACATCTCCCCAACTCGGATCCGGATCATGTAGTTAGTTCTTTTCTTTATTTGCTTATAGTTAAATGTGACACAATCCAACACTCTCTTTATCTATTCTTTTTTAGATATGGTAGCACAGATCCGGAGGTTTATCTCTCGCTTTAGACAAAATTCTCGTGGGACGATCTTGAAATACTTACTTTTAAAACTTGCTACAATTGGCCCACGATCTTGCGGGCGATGTTAGCTAATGTCTTGATATCCCTTTCATAAGTTAACATCCATATAACCTAGCATTCTTTAATTCTTTAATTTTTGATTCATAATGCACACAATTATGGCACACTTGGAGCGACATCAAGTTTTTGGCGCCGTTGCCGGGGAAGTTTGTTCTAAAATTGGTAGACTTTTTGCTTTAAACCTGCACTTTGCATTCCAAGTGCTTGATTAAATGTCTACAACAGTTTTGTATAGAAAACCTGTTTTACTGCAGCAGAATTTTTATTTTTTTATTTTTCTGAGTTTTTATTCTTTGCCTTCTAGTTATTTGAATAAATGTCACGCCACTCTTTTGTCTTTTGTCAAATTTGAGTGCTGAGTTTTTCTTTTATTTTGTCAATACTTGAATAAGGTATCATAGCTTTTGGATGTTTGATCCGAGCAACTCATTCAACAAGGAGCATCTGGACCAAAGTCGAGCAGATCTCGCTTGAGTTTTCATCCTTCTCCTTTGTATTCATTTTCTATTTTAAATTCTTGAGAACCAAAGTAATTCTGCCATGTTTAATGTTTGTTTTGATTATAATTTTGTCTTTTAGGCATCTTTGATTTTTTTTTAACAAAACCAAATACAAAATAAAAGAATTTGAAAACACAAATGGAAAATCTACGAGTTGTTTCTCATTATTTTCAAGAAGAGTAAATAAGGGCTCTTGTTGAGCATGATCCAAAACAAGTAAAAAATAATAATAATAAAAAATAGAAAATTATAAAACAATATAGATATCTTAGGATGAAATGTTTTCTCCATTTGCATCCACTTTTCCCATCCGGACTCTTTGAGATCATTTTTTTTTTTTTAGGAATCATGTAGGATAATGAGTAGTGAATCATAGGCTGTTTTGAATATTCAATGGACCCACTAATTTTATTTTCCTTCTAGATTTCTTCATCATAAAGGGTCTCTTTGTGTGTGAACCTGCTTTTTAATATGTGCTCCCATGCTTCATTATTTTTTTTTCATACACATCATCAACAAAGGGGTCAATCTTATGAATCTTGCTTTTTTGTATTCTTGCTAATCATTTTATAATCACTTAGATTCATAAGTATCTCGCTTTTGGGTTTGTTTCTTTGGGCTTAGGATACATCATTTGGCATTAGATTTTCTGTTTTAGGAATTTTAGTTTCAAATTCGGTTTTAGATCGTTGATTTTTTTCTTTCTTAGGTTAATGTGTCCTCGTTTCTTGATTTTCGTCATTTTTACGTGAGTATAGTTAGTTTATAACTTTGTTTTCCTATTTTGCATTCACAAATTCAGTTTTTGTATCAACACTTTTCTTTTTTCTTTTTTAACTTTGTATTCAGGTCCCTTACCTTGTCAAGCATTATTTCTCTGTTATTAGCATTAGTTTCCTTTCATTTGCATAGTAATCCTTCTATTTGTTAGATTTTATTTAGCAGTTCTAGCATTGTTTTGTTGATTTTTCTTGCATTTGTATATCCTGTTTTCCATTTCCTTGCTCATATCTTCAGTTTTACATTTTTATTTTCTGCTGCATATAGTTTAGATTTTTTCTGTTCTTAGTTTTTCTTTCTTCTTTTACCCTGCTGCCCCTAGTCTCTCATTGTCTAGAACATTGAGGACAATGTTCATCTTAGGTTTGGGGGTATGGCAGGTATGCCAATGAAATAAGTTAATGCTTGATGCAGCTTATGACCAGCAGAATTTTTGAAAATGAAGTAATTTCACACCTGTTGTTTTGAAAAATGAGGAAGTTAAAACTTTTTAAAATTAATTTCTAGTGTAATTCTAATACTTTCATGAAGTGAAGGTCAGAAATTTTCTAAAAAAAAAATAAATAAATAAAAAAAAAAATTGATGTTTTAGTAAACCTAAAATGAGAGAAAACAGTGATGATATACCTCAGGAATTTGATAGAAAACCACACCCAGTGAGATTTGGACCTGAAATGTATTCTTTGGAGGTATAAATTGGCAGTTTTTTACGCTCTAGGACTGTTGAACACGCTTGTTTTCACTAGAAGTTACACATATCCAAGTTAAAATATCTTGACAAAGAATCATGATATTAAAGACATGATGTAAGGCCTCCTTTTGGACAGTTTGAACTTCAAAAACCCAACCTTTTCAAAGCGCCCTTGATACACACCAATTGAGCTTTATAAATCCAAGATTTCTTTGAAACCTCATCAACCTCATTTAGCCTAACCTCACTCGAGAATTGAAGGTAAAGGAAAGAAAGTCAAGAAAGGTGAGTTGGGTAACAGTTTGGTAAAAGAAAAGAAAAATAATTGAAGGCAATGATGTATCGAGGAAGAAATGTGGCATTCCAAATAATGTTGATTTGAAAAAAAAAAAAAAAAGAAAAGAAAAGGAGAAGGCATTTCATTGGAAGTTTGAAAAGAAAGAAAAAAGATGGCCACTTTGGCTCAAAATTCAAAGAAGAAGATGAAATTGTCAATTGAAGAAGGTGTGTCTATCACCTCCTTACCTTGACCGACTTCTCAATTTTGAACTTCATTCCACCCTTTATTCTTGATAAATTTCACCCATAAGCCACATTACAACCCAAGTTAAAGTCCTTCGATCGGTGATGGATTGAGTCACATGGAGATAAGGATTTGTGTAATCTATGGTGAAAAAGTAGTAAATTCGAATGAAAAGCAATGCCTATGCTCACCTTACAATCCTATTTGAGGATGTAATTGCTCTTGAGCTGTGTGAAATAGTGCAACCCTCATATTTACATGGTGAGTGAAAACCCGGTGAGAGTTGAGTTTGAAATCAAATTATTTGGGCTAACATCAAATGAATTCTCAAATAGAAGGCAAGCTTTTCATTAATTTTTCTTGTAAAAACTTTTGACACCAATCGAGTGAATGGTAAAGGAATTACAGAGAATTTTAGTTTTGAATGATGTTTTCTTAAAAATCTTCTTACAACTTTGTTGATCGAGATGTGAATAATCGATTCGATAAAAATTTGCTGCTTTAACAGCGCATTGATCTTAAGCGATTTATTGGAGAAGTTTGTGGTACCTTCTTGAAAACCCTCGGGAGACTTCACTCCTCCACTAGGGATCACCTAGGGTTTAAAAGGCTTGTTGCATATGCTAAATGCAACTGTGCTCCCTACAAAATGGCTTTTCATTCTATTTTTAAATTTTGTCTTTGCTCGTGGACTAGCAAAGCTTAGGTTTGGGGTGTGTTGAGAACTGGAAAATACCATTTTTCACCCTTAACTGGGCCTTCATAGACCCTTGAGAGAACTAAATAAGTATTTTAAGTGCCTATGTTGCAGCTAACAATAAAGACATGCTTAACCATAAAAGCAGTGCCAAAAGATGACAATCCATGTCAAAGGAAGGAAGTGAAGAAACAACCTCATCACCGTGGAAAGGTCTAAATAGAAGAGGCAAAGACACAGAAGAGAAGCAGGAACATTTGACAGAGAAATGCACTCTGAGAGTTCTTTTCAAAAGAACTTGCACTTTTCAGAAGAACCTTGAACTTTGCAAAAGAAGAAAACACTCCTAAAAGAAGATTAAACTTTAGCAGAGCTTGAAGTCATTGAACTTTGCGAAAAGGCCCTAAACTCTCGAAAAGGACTAAAACTCAGGTGTAGCTGAAGAGCATCCGAACTCCTCGAAAAGAAGATTGAACTTTGCGATAACGAGCTTGAAGTCATTGAACTTTGCGAAAGGCCCCACGAACTCTGCGAAAAGGTATTCGGAGATTCGCAGCTTTAACAAGGGCAATTCAAGAATCGCTACATGCGCCAATGCATTGAAAAGCCCGGAGACATTCAGGAAGATTCGAGCACGAACCAAAGGCATATTCCACCCCATGTGAACACCCAAAGATGAAATTACTTGGCGGGAACTAGAAACTCTAACAAACTTTCAAAATGCATAATGAATTGATGCCTCTGTTTCACGATTGGTGAACCAGATCAAGCGATTCGATTGGCAAGCAGATCTAGATCCTAGTGCTCGGCCCCTATTGGTTGGTACCGCTCTATCCAATTACGATTGGTTGATACACATTTGAGTGGCTTAGGAAAACTATAAATAAACGAACCATTTGCCCAATTTGGGTATCCAGATTTTAGAGTTTTCATCTCTGTTTCTCATTCGGTCCGATAGCTTATCCAACCCCTGTAATCCCTTCTTGTAGTTTACCTTTGAGAGCCATTGTGAGTGATTTGTATTTCCAAGTTCGGATTCAAGACTGTAAGTCTGAGGGCTCTGTAAGAAGCCGTGCTCTGTAATTGTAATTTTGGATTTTAAAAGGTTGTCAGAATTTGTGTCTTCTCCATTGGAGTCATGTCGAGGGTTACGAATGTTCACCTTAGTGCATTAGACTTCTTTAGATTCACTCATCCGCATGCAACTTCCCTTAATTCATCACCCTGTATGAATTAGCGTTGGTAACCTAATTCTAGCGATTTACTGATGATGTTCATGTTGAACTAAAGAATAGGCCACAACTATTGGATGATCTGTGACCATTTAAGGATGAGATCATAGCCATAAGTCTAAACCTATTCCTTAATTCGATTTATTTCTCTTACATCTGGCCGGTAGCCGATGAAGATTGAATCTGCCTGCTGAACTCTGATTCTCCATTAAAATTGAGGCTAAAGTACATGAAGCTATTATTTGCATTTGTCTTATTTTAAACATCTCCCCAACTCGGATCTCGATCATGTAGTTAGTTCTTTTCTTTATTTGCTTATAGTTAAATGTGACACAATCCAACACTCTCTTTATCTATTCTTTTTTAGATAATTATAGAGCGATCTGGTAACAGATCCGGAGGTTTATCTCTCGATTTAGACAAAATTCTCGTGGACGATCTTGAAATACTTACTTTTAAAACTTGCTACAATTGGCCGATCTTGCAGGCGGTGTTAGCCCCAATGTCTTGATATCCCTTTCATAAGTTAACATCCATATAACCTAGCATTCTTTAATTCTTTAATTTTTGATTCATAATGCACACAATTATGGCACACTTGGAGCGACATCAAGTTTTTGGCGCCGTTGCCGGGGAAGTTTGTTCTAAAATTGGTAGACTTTTTGCTTTAAACCTGCACTTTGCATTCCAAGTGCTTGATTAAATGTCTACAACAGTTTTGTATAGAAAACCTGTTTTACTGCAGCAGAATTGTTATTTTTTATTTTTACGAGTTTTTATTCTTTGCCTTCTAGTTATTTGAATAAATTTGCTTGCCACTCTTTTGTCTTTTGTCAAATTTGGGCGTGCTTTGAGTTTTTCTTTTTATTTTTGTCAATACTTGAATAAGGTCTTCTGCAGGTTTTGGATGTTTGCAGATCTGAGTACCGTCCAACAAGGAGCATCTCGGACCAAAGCCGAGCGCTGCTTGAGTTTTCATCCCTTCTCCTTTGTATTCATTTTCTATTTTTAAATTCTTGAGAACCGGCAATTCTCTTTGTGTTTAATGTTTGTTTTGATTATAATTTCTGGTCTTTTAGGCATCTTGATTTTTTTTAACAAAACCAAATACAAAATAAAAAGAAAACACAAATGGAAAATCTAGGTTGTTTCTCATTATTTTCGATAGTAAATAAGGGCTCTTGTTGAGCAGGGCTGATCAAAACAAGTAAAAAAAAATAATAATAAAAAAATAGAAAATTATAAAACAATATAGATATCTTAGGATGTTTTCTCCATTTGCATCCACTTTTCCCATACTGGACCGCTGAGATCATTTTGTCTTTTTTAGCAATCATGTAGGATAATGAGTAGTGAATCATAGGCTGTTTTGAATATTCAATGGACCCACTGCTTTTTTTTTCCTACGAGATTTCTTCTTCATAAATGGGTCTCACCTCTCTATGAACCCTGTTTTTAATATGTGCTCCCATGCTTCATTATTTTTTTTTTTCATACACATCATCAACAAAGGGTCAATCTTATGAATCTTGCTTTTCCTTTGTATTCTTGCTAATCATTTTATAATCACTTAGATTCATAAGTATCTCAGGCTTTTGGGTTTGTTTCTTTGGGCTTAGGATACATCATTTGGCATTAGATTTTCTGTTTAGGAATTTTAGTTTCAAATTCGGTTTTAGATCATTTGATTTTTTTCTTTCTTAGGTTAATGTGTCCTCGTTTCTTGATTTTCGTCATTTTTACGTGAGTATAGTTAGTTTATAACTTTGTTTTCCTATTTTGCATTCACAAATTCAGTTTTGTATCAACACTTTTCTTTTCTTTTTAACTTTGTATTCAGTCCCTTACCTTCTTTGTTACTATTTCTCTGTTATTAGCATTAGTTTCCTTTCATTTGCATAGTAATCCTTCTATTTGTTAGATTTTATTTAGCGTTCTAGCATTGTTTTGTTGATTTTTCTTGCATTTGTATATCCTGTTTTCCATTTCTTTGCTCATATCTTCAGTTTTACATTTTTATTTTCTGCTGCATATAGTTTAGATTTTTTCTGTTCTTAGTTTTCTTTCTTCTTTTACCTACTGCCTAGTCTCTCATTGTCTAGAACATTGAGGACAATGTTCATCTTAGGTTTGGGGGTATGGCAGGTATGCCAATGAAATAAGTTAATGCTTGATGCAGCTTATGGCCAGCAGAATTTTTGAAAATGAAGTAATTTCACACCTGTTGTTTTGAAAAATGAGGAAGTTAAAACTTTTTTAAATTAATTTCTAGTGTAATTCTAATACTTTCATGAAGTGAAGGTCAGAAAATTTCTAAAAAAAAAAAATAAATAAATAAAAAAATTGATGTTTTAGTAAACCTAAAATGAGAGAAAACAGTGATGATATACCTCAGGAATTTGATAGAAAACCACACTCAGTGAGATTTGGACCTGAAATGTATTCTTTGGAGGTATAAATTGGCGATTTTTTTACGCTCTAGGGACTGTTTGAACTCACCTTGTTTTCACTAGAAGTTACACATATCCAAGTTAAAATATCTTGGACAGAATCATGATATTAAAGACATGATGTAAGGCCTCCTTTTGGACAGTTTGAACTTCAAAACCCAACCTTTCAAACGCCTTGATACACACCAATTGAGCTTTATAAATCCAAGATTTCTTTGAAACCTCATCAACCTCATTTAGCCTAACCCTCACTCGAGAATTCAAGGTAAAGGAAAAGAAAGAGAAAGGTGAGTTGGGTAACATTTGGTAAAGAAAAGAAAATAATTGAAGGCAATGATGTATCGGCGGAAGAAATGTGGCATTCCTGTTGATTTGAAAAAAAAAAAAAAAAAAAAAAAAAAAGAAAAGGGGAAGGGATTTCATTGGGAGTTTGGAAAAGAAAGAGGAAAAGAAGGGCACTTTGGGTCTGAAAATTCAAAGAAAAAGGTGAAATTTGTCAATTGAAGAAGGTGTGTCTATCACCTCCTTACCTTGAGACTTCTCAATTTTGAACTTCATTCCACCTTTATTCTTGATAAATTTCACCCATAAGCCACATTACAACCCAAGTTAAAGTCCTTCTTGATCGTTGATGGATTGTGTCACATGGAGATAAGGATTTGTGTAATCTATGGTGAAAAAGTAGTAAATTCGAGAAAAGCAATGCCTATGCTCACCTTACAATCCTATTTGAGGACTGTAATTGCTCTTGAGTGTGTGAAATAGTGCAACCCTCATATTTACATGGTGAGTGAAAACCACGGTGAGAGTTGAGTTTGAAATCAAATTATTTGGGCTAACATCAAAACTGAATTCTCAAATAGAAGGCAAGCTTTTCATTAATTTTTCTTGTAAAAACTTTTGACACCAAGCGAGTGAATGGTAAAGGAATTCTGAGAATTTTAGTTTTGAACCGATGTTTTCTTAAAATCTTCTTACAACTTTGATCATGCAGATGTGAATAATCCATTCGATAAAAATTTGCTTTAACAGAATCTGCATTGATCTTAAGCGATTTATTGGAGAAGTTTGTGGGTACCTTCACGAAAACCCTCGGAGACTTCACTCCTCCACTAGGGATCACCTAGGGGTTTAAAAGGCTTGTTGCATATGCTAAATGCAACCGTGCTCCCTACAAAATGGCTTTTCATTCTATTTTTAAATTTTGTCTTTGCTCGGGGACTAGCAAGCTTAGGTTTGGGTGTGTTGAGAACTGGAAAATACCATTTTCACCCTTAATCTGGGCCTTGATAGACCCTTGAGAGAACTAAATAAGTATTTTAAGTGCCTATGTTGCTAACAATAAAGACATGCTTAACCATAAAAGCGCTCAAAAGTGCCAAAAGATGACAATCCATGTCACCAAAGGAAGGAAGTGAAGAAACAACCTCATCAATGTGGAAAGGTCTAAATAGAAGAGGCAAAGACAGAAGAGAAGCAGGAACATTTCTAACAGAGAATGCACTCTGAGTTCTTTTCAAAGAACTTGCACTTTTCGTAAAGAACCTTGAACTTTGCAAAAGAAGAAAACCTCTCGAAAGAAGATTAAACTTTTGAGCAGAGCTTTAGAAGTCATTGAACTTTGCGAAAAGGCCCCTAAACTCTCTGAAAAGGACTAAAACTCAGTGTAGCTTTCAAGAGCATCTGAACTCCTCGAAAAGAAGATTGAACTTTGCGAGCAGAGCTTGAGTCATTGAACTTTGCGAAAGGCCTCGAACTGCGAAAAGGTATTCGAGATTCGCAGCTTTAACAAGGGCAATTCGATGTCTAATACATGCGCCAATGCATTGAAAAGCCCGAGACATTAGGAAGATTCCGAGCACCAAAGGCATATTCCACCCCATGTGAACACCCAAAGATGAAATTACTTGGCGGGAACTTCTAGAAACTCTAACAAACTTTCAAAATGCATAATGTAATTGATGCCTCTGTTTCGATTGGTGAACGGATCAAGCGATTACGATTGGCGAACAGATCTAGATCCTAGTGCGACTCCTATTGGTTGATACAGATCTATCCAATTCGATTGGTTGATACACATTTGAGTCGCTTAGGGAAAACTATAAATAAACGAACCATTTGCCCAATTTGGGTATCCAGTTTTAGAGTTTTCATCTCTGTTTCCCTCATTCCGGTCGGATAGCTTATCCTGAACCCCTGTAATCCTTCTTGTAGTTTACCTTTGAGAGCCATTGTGAGTGATTTGTATTTCCAAGTTCGGATTCAAGGCGTAAGTCGAGGGCTCTCTAAGAAGCCGCTCTGTAATTGTAATTTTGGATTTTAAAAGGTTGTAATTTGTGTCTTCTCCATTGGAGTCATGTCGAGGGTTAGAATGTTCACCTTAGTGCATTAGACTTCTTTAGATTCACTCATCCGCATGCAACTTCCCTTAATTCATCACCCACAATGCGAATTAGCGTTGGTAACCTAATTCTAGCGGCATTTACTGATGATGTTCATGTTATTACGAACTAAAGAATAGGCCACAACTATTGGATGATCTGTGACCATTTAAGTGGATGATCATAGCCATAAGTCTAAACCTATTCCTTAATTCGGATTTATTTCTCTTACATCCGTCTTGGTAGCCGATGAAGATTGAATCTGCTACTGTTGAACTCTGATTCTCCATTAAAATTCGAGGCTAAAGTACATGAAGCTATTATTTACGCATTTGTCTTATTTTAAACATCTCCCCAACTCGGATCTGGATCATGTAGTTAGTTCTTTTCTTTATTTGCTTATAGTTAAATGTGACACAATCCAACACTCTCTTTTATCTATTCTTTTTTTTAGATAATTATAGAGCCAGATCTGGTAGCACAGATCTGGAGGTTTATCTCTCAGTTTAGACAAAATTCTCTATGGACGATCTTGAAATACTTACTTTTAAAACTTGCTACAATTGGCCCTGATCTTGCAGGCCAGTGTTAGCCCCAATGTGCTGATATCCCTTTCATAAGTTAACATCCATATAACCTAGCATTCTTTAATTCTTTAATTTTTGATTCATAATGCACACAATTATGGCACACTTGGAGCGACATCATTACCTTGTCGCATGATCATTTCATAGAGTCTTTGGCTACCAGTATGAGCATCGTAGGTACTTGTATGTGATGTATGACGTATTATTCTTTGACTTCTGTGACACACCGTAGCAGTACTCTTTTAGTGAAGGTTTCTTTGTAAAGTGCTTCCCCCAGGACATAGAATCTAACGCATCGATTCCTTATGGTTTTTTGTTTGATCTTTGATGCGTAAGGAGGAATATGTTGATGCTTTCGATAGTTCCAGATGTTGCAATACCATAGGTTCTTCATCGTCGGTCGGAGATTTTTGGAATCTAAAGGTGTCGACGGTAGCCTCCTTCTTTGTGGGACTTTTTGTAGTAGATTCCTTTTTGCTTTCAGTAGTCTTTGGGAGAATTGGTAACTCTGGTTTGTCTTTCCAGGTCACCTCATGTGTTCTTGATGATAAAGGACTGTGTGCTCTAACCGGCCGGTATTTGTGTGACTGAGGCCAATGTAGTGAGGGAATCTACTAGCTCATTTTCTAATCTCGGAATGTGGGTGAAGGAAATTTTTTCAAACTTCTTCACCAAGAATTGAGCGGTTTCTAAGTATGCCATCAGTCTTTTCTCTTTTGTCATCCATTCTTTGATTACTTATGATAGCACAAGTTTAGAGTTGTCAATGGTTTTCCACTGCTTGATTCCCAGCTATAGTGCAGCTCATAGTCCAACAATAAATGCTTTATATTCAACTAAGTTGTTAGTGACTAGGAAATCTAGTTGAAAGGCTTTGAATCCTTCTGGGCTTAATAGGACTATCCTGATGCCCTTTCCTTTCTAGTTGAGAGGCCCGTCGAAGTATAAGGTTCATGAGGTCTTTTCGGGCTCTTCTTCTTGTATTGAGAGCAAGTCTTCATTGAGAAAGTCAGTATGTGACGGCTCGTTGCCCGGGAGTGGAAGGTTAGTGAGGTAATTGACAATCGCCCATCCTTTGATTGACTTTTGAGTGACATAGGTGATGTCAAATTTTTGAAGCAACATGTGCCATTAAGCGATCTTTTCGAATGTTGCGGGCTTTTCGAATATATACTTCAGAGGGTCCATGTGGGCAAATACCATTATTTTGTGGGCCCCAAAGTAATGTCGTAGTTTTGTTGAAGCCCATACTCATGTCAAACAAGTCTTCTCCATTGCCGTGTATTTTTGTTCGTATTCAACCATTGTCCTACTGAGGTATTAAATGGCATTTTCTTTCTTCCCATCTTCTTCGTGTTGACCCAGGATTACACCCATTACTTTTTCATTGGCTAAGAGATATAAGATTAAGGGCTATTCAGAGATTGGTGGCAATAAAATCAAAGGGTTGAGAAGGTACCTTTTGATATTATCAGAGGCTTACTGGCATTGATCATCCCAGATGTACTTGACTCCTTTTAGTAGCCTGTAGAAAGGATCACACCGATCAGACACCTGGACTGTAATCTTCCTATCAAGCCACATAGTTCTTTGATGTTGCTGGGAGGTGGCATCTCGAGGATGGCTTTGACTTTCACCAGATCAACTTTGATTCCTCGCTTGCTGACCATGAAGCCTAGTAGCTTACCGGAGGTTACCCCGAATATGCACTTCTTCGAATTCATCTTTAACTTATATTTTAGGATCATTCTACTACAAGTCGGAGCGCTTTGGCATGGCCTACTAGAATTTATAACTTCACTAATATATCATCAACGTAAACTTCTATGCACTTGTGCATCATGTCGTGAAAGATAGCCATCATGGCATGTTGATATGTGGCACCTACGTTTTTCAGTCCTAATGGCATAATGACGTAGCAATAAGTTACTCATGGTGTAGTGAAAGAAGTCTTCTCTTGATCGGGTTTCGCTAATTTGATCTGATTATATCCCGAGAAACCATCCATAAAAGATAGCATCTCGTGTCCTGCAATATTATCAACCAAAGTGTCGATGTGGGGGAGCGGAAAATCATCTTTTGGGCATGCTTGATTTAGGTTTCGAAAGTCGATGCATATTCGTATTATATCATCTTTCTTAGCAACTGGTACTATATTGGCAGCCCACTTAGGGTAGAGGATGACTCAGATGAACTTTGCTTTGTGTAACTTGTCAACCTCTTCTTTGACCTGTAGCACGATTTGTGGGTGCATTCTTCTTAGCTTTTGCTTGACGACCTTAGAATAGGGTTTCAGGACCAAACGGTATTCTACTAAGCTCAGGTCCAAACTAGGCATATCTTCATAAGACCATGCGAAGGAGTCAAGGTGCTCTTTAAGGACTTGGATTATCTATTGACATTCCTTGGGGGTAAGCATGGCGTTGATCAATAGCTTCCTTGGATTTTCCTCGATCCCAAAGTTGATTTCTTCCATTGGCTCAACAGCGGCTTGAGTTTGCTCGTCGAAGCGTTTAACGACCCGTTGGAACTCTTGTGTCTCCTCGATAATTGGTCCTTTTGCTTCATCATCAGTAAACTCGTAGACTGCAAGATCATCACACTGAGGCATTAGCTTTGGGAGAGGCAACCCTTCATTAGTTTAATTAATGACTGCAACATCCTCGGTAAGGTGCAGATTGAGGCTCTTCATCCTCCTCTCAAACTTGCAGAGTATCTCATCTAGTATGATTATTAGACTATATTTTTGACGAGATGCTCTATGTTTTTGCGAGGGGAAGATAGTAAGGTTGTGTTGAGGTAAATCAAAGGGTGGCCCTGTGGTGTCAAAAGAAGTGGCTCGACTTGGCTCGGGTACATTAGTTGTTTCTTTCTCGTTCCTGTTAGCATGACCATTACCCGTAACCTTAAGAGAAAAGTCTCTTAGGTTCATTTGTTGGTCAGAAAATACGTCAGGGATGAAGGGTTCCTTTTCTTTTTCAAAATTTTCTAATTTTTGTGGGTTTTAAAATTTCAAATTTTTAGGTGTTTCGGGGTTTTCTACTTTTTTATTTTTGGTAATAAGTAGGAAACAAGGTCGGCCTCCTGAAGAGGGGCCGACGGGAATGTTTACCTTAGTTGGAGGGGAGCGACGACTGTTGGAGTCGTTCGTGCGAGCCTTCGGATCGTGTGGATATGCTCGAAATTCTACATTTTTTTGTAGCCTTCGTCCGATGCGATCTTTTGGATGAGCGACGAAGGCGGGGGTCCGTCTGATGACCCGACCTCTTCTATCATATGGATTACATGATCTTCTGAATCGCTTTGATTTTCAAAAAGGGTTTGAGGATTTTCCAGTTTTGCTTCCACATACTCGACCAATTTTGGCTGATCATCTTCTAGACTGCTCAAGGGTTCTTTTTGTTGCGACTCGAAATGCCTTAGTATGAAGGCACATGCTCTACAACGAGGTTTGCATGGATGGGCAATGCATGGGTCTTCCCACGGGCATTCCCAGCCTGGTAGCAGAAATGCGAGGTGGTAGAAGTATTCCCCAAGCATGTGTCAGAGATCGAAGTCATCATCAAAGATTGGTCATTTGCTAGGTCGGGAGACTGGGATGCTTCACTAAGATTGTAGTATTCATCTTCTTCTTGGAATAGGCTTTGAAGATCCTCGCCTAGTTGTTCTTCTATTTCAAGGGTGGGGAGGTTTAGCCAGTAATCCTCATTGTTGCTTAGAGGCGGTTGCCATTCCTCTTGTAATGATCTCTACAAGATCAGAACCTATGGTGAACCTGGTGATTGAGCAGTGTCAAGCATTAGTTCTTCCTCGACTTTTATGACAACGACGTGGAAGTCTTCTTCATCTATTGACTCCCATTCTTCAAGGAGTGGCTCAGATTTCAAGTTATTTCGGTCTTCTGTAGGGGATTCTTCATCTTTGAATAATGGGCCAACCCCTTCGAGTGATTTGTCTATATCTTCATTCTGGGTCAGATCTATTAAGTCAGTGAAGGCTTCAGCCATTTGCTCGATCTTTGTTAGTTGGGGTTTGATGAAGACTTCTTTTTTAGGTACGCTTGCTTTTTCAGTAGTCCCGTATACGAAATGATCATATAACGACCACTTGGGTGAGGTTGCCAAGGCGTTGTTCTCTTTGCCATCTGGCCGATAGCCTACCCTGTGAGCTTGCAGACCGTAGTGGGCATTACGGGCCCTATTCGTCCTTGTTTATTTTGGCCAAGCCCCGTGTGTGAGACGTACCCTAGCTGGTGAATGAGATCCCAGCCTTTTGTTGCGGTTGGGATCGTGTCGTAGTGATCGGGAGGTAACCGGCTGATTGGCTCAACCTGAAAAGAGAAGTCCTAGTTAAAGTCTGATTAATTATGCATAGACAGCTCTGCGTATAATTGAATTATACGCATAGAGTCATGCGCATAATCGGGAAGGAAGATTGGTTCACGGAGTGTTCAAATCCTAATCCAAGGTGGATTAATTATGCATTGGAAGTTTGGTGCATAATTAGAATTATATGTAGGAAATCCAGTGCATAATTCGAATTATACGCTGGGAGTTTCATGCATAATTTGAATTATTCGTCGGGAGTTTGGTGCATAATTCGAATTATACGTCGGGTGTTTGGTGCATAATTCAGAATTATATGCAGGAAATCTAGACATAATTCAAATTATATGCTGGGAGTTTGGTGCATAATTAAGAATTATACATTGGGAATCCAATGCATAATTCAAAATTATACACTACGAGTCTAGTGCATAACTCCTGGAAATAGGAGTTTTTGGGATTTTGGAGAAGGTTTCCTTTTACAGAAATCGAGGGTAGGCTTAATGGTTGATCGAACATTTTATATACTTTGGGGAGAGAAAACGGGGTGTCTACACGCCCATGGGTTTCATGTGTTATATATGCCTAGAGGATGCACGTGATATGCACGTGCCGAGTGGGGAGTGTGATAGAGAAGCGGAGACGAATTTTATTGACATGGTTTTGTTTAACTTTATTTTAAGAGCTAGTCTACAATGATTGTTCGTCCCATCCTGGGTGACTGATCAGTCACATAATTTACCATTTCATCACCCTTAACTTAGTGATGCTAGGACTTAGTTTGCTACTAACAAGTTAATGATGTACAAATATTAAGAAAAAATAGTAAAAGAGAGCCAAAGTGTAAATATTTGTCAAAATGAACTCAAAAAGCATTAAGAAAAATGATTTAGCTAAAAAGACGATTTCCCGCCTACTAAAAGCCAGAAAGTCATAGTTTACGATTCTGCAAAAGAGACAAAAGAAGAAAAGTAAAAAATCGTAATCCAGAGAATCATCCAAATAGGAAGCTATAAACGATAGAAAATCGTGATTTACGAGTTTCTAAGAAAGAGAAGAAAAAGATAGAAAATCGTGATTTGCGATTATTCAGAAAAGATGCTTTCCTACTATTACTGCTGCTGCTGATCATGTGAGTAAAGATTATCACCGCCAAGAATAGAATTAGAAGATATATGAATTAGAAGTTTGGTGAATCACGAATCTGAGAAGATTGACGAAGATAAGCTCTTAGGAAATCTCAGTTGCTGAAATAAAGGAGAACAATCCAGAAGCACATCAACCATTGAAAGCAAGGAAGAATTAATTTAAAAATTAGAGTTATATTAGAAATCTTTTATTTTTATTAGTTTCTTTTATTAGAATTAGAACTCTGTAAACTGACTCTTTATGATCTATAAATAAGAGAGCCCGGTGTAGGAATAAGCATCGAAGAATTTCAGCATCAATTGACAACTGAGGTTGGATTTTCTTCTGATAAGTAGTGTAAAATAGAGTAGATTACATATCAGAGGTTTCTCAAGACCAATTGACGACTGCTATTGGGTACTAAAGACTAGTGTAGATATCCTAGTTTCTTAGAAGCAATTGACGACTGCGGCTAAGGGGTGAAAGATATATTTATTTGCTTTCTAGTTTAGATTTTATTTGCTTTAATTATATGCTTTGTAAATGTGATAGCCCGGATTTTAACACCCCGAAACCCATGCCATCAGCACGATCCTCTAGACCGTGTCCCATGACTATGTATGGAACATTGGTATGACAAGCAATATTAAGATAAAATGGAATAATAACTACACGATGCGGAAGTAAAATACTACTCTAAGTATAAACTCAAAAGACAGTTCTACTTTCATGCCACTGCATGAAAAGAGAACCGATCCGAACCATTGGTGATAAACAGATCACCCCAGATGGTTCGCCAAAAAGAATATATCAGTTGATTATATTGTTTATCAAAATAAAGGCTTG
Source organism: Chloranthus sessilifolius (assembly GCA_021018995.1). Classification (NCBI taxonomy): domain Eukaryota; kingdom Viridiplantae; phylum Streptophyta; class Magnoliopsida; order Chloranthales; family Chloranthaceae; genus Chloranthus; species Chloranthus sessilifolius. The sequence continues at coordinate 30,803,032 of CM037592.1, read as the reverse complement.
ACATACCAAGCCGTACCAATGTGCTCTCAAAACTACTCTCTTAAAGTATTTAGCGAAGTCTCCTAGAAGAAGTCCTCAGGAGGGGGCTCCAACTCATACCCAGGCACGTAATCCGAATCACCCGGATCCATGTCTCTCGAAGCCTCAGTTGCTGCTAGCACTGGACCTGCAACGTATAGTCTAAACAGTGAGCTACATCCTAGCTTAATAGGGAACAACACAATGAACATATAAGTCAAAATCTCACATATATTTCATGATATTCTAAGTATGATGTATCTATGCATTTGCTGGAAAAATAGTTTAAAAGATGACAATTATGCCTTAAAGTTTATTAGTGGTTTGCATGTTTTATTTATTCTCAAACTATTCATGAATTACACCGATTAGGCCTAAAGCAATTCTTAAATCTTCAACTTAAGTAGTCCCCGAGCAATATAGCATCAAGCCCCGATGGAATACCCTCCATCATCGTCTAAATAGACAGTTATTATATGTATTCCCTGGGACTATTACCCAAGCCCCTTTCCCATAGGCAGTGGGGTTAAATCTCATCTCAACATCCCTGGGATGTGCTTACTGTGTACGGATAAACCTTCGTACCGATGTACGGATTGGCCGCCATACCGGTCACGGATATGCTGCCGAGTCAGTCATGGGTATCCCGCCACGTCAGTGGGGTATTTTATTTAAACCTTAAATAACAAAAATATCATGTGCTTTACATATAGTTATTTACCGTGTAAAAGTGCTACTTTATATCAGTTAGGCCTTATCAGTAGTTATCCAATCTTACTTACATCTCTGGAATGTCTAATTTACTCACATCACATTGATGCCTTTATCACTTTCTCATCCCATAGGGATGCCTCATTTTTATTAGCTTACTTTGTTTCGGTTACTCGCATCACATTGATGCCATTATCATTTTCTCACCCCCTGAGGATGTCTCATTTTCATTTACTTTCTTGGTGTCACACACACACCCTTTTTACATAGATTTACACAGTTTAAATATTTTCAATTTGATTTTTATATCACTACATACATGCTCTTCCAATTAAAGTACATGTTCAAGGCGTTCCCTACCTCAGGTCTCTGAAGGTCCAAGCATCAAGGTCCCACACGGCTTCTTATACTTGCTCTCACACATACCACCTATGATACATCATAACACATGCAACATATCACTAAAGATGCGATAGAGAAGGGCCAAGACCCTCCATGAACCCTAAGGTCCAATTAAGAAGTCAAGTGTAACTGCCAAAATCGATTAATCGATTCCCAAAATCGATTAATCGAACCCTAAATCGATTAATCGATTCCCCAAATTGATTAATCAAAATCTGAAATCGATTAATCGATCTCAAATCGATTAATCAAAATCCCCAAAATGGTTAAATCGATTCTCAAATCGAGCAGTCGAAAATCTAAAATCGATTAATCGAAATGCAAAATCGATTAATCGATTCCCCAATTCGATTAGTCAATTTCCCCAAATCTTATTTCTCCAGCCACTAGAGGTACTCAGTCGATTAGTCGATTTCTAAATCGATTAATCGACTTTCAAAATCGATTAATCAATTTCTAGATCGATTAATCGAAATCGGGCATTCTTGCTTTTTCAACTTCTAGAAAAAAATCGATTAATCGATTCTCAAAATCGATTAATCAATTTGGCCAGAACTCAGCCCCTTTTCGGGTTGTTCTTCCAAATTTTTTTCTTCTTATTTTTCTTTCTTTTCTATCATTTTTGCTTGATCATTTCACCCATCTTTCTTATAGCTAATGCATAATAAAGTACTCATTTAAATCTAGCAAAACTCACCTCAAATCAATCTCCTAATTGATTGAACAATTGATTTGAATTGTTAGGGTTCCAGCTTTGGGTCCCACGAATCCAATCATGTTGAATTCAGCATTTATTGCTCAATCTTCCCTTCAATCCAGCCACATTAACTTCCTGCCATTAACCCACCTTGGCTCTCTCTCTCTCTATCTCTCTTCTTAACTCTCTTTACCAACCAAACAATGAAACCTAGGTTATTAAACCCTTATATCCTCTTTCCAACTTGTGTGTTAAGCACATACACCAGAGATAGGTGTACGTGACCATTAACTCATACCATACACTACACTTAGGTCAAATTTACATCACATTAGTTCATCACTTCATGAGTCCACTGTTTGACCATCACTTGGTCAAACCTACGACTAGTCGGGCACGGATCTCGAGGTCACTATTTAACATTCAAATTTTCAGGATATTACATTCTCCCCACCTTGGGAATTTTCGTCCTCGAAAATGAACCCAAAAGTGCTTCGCTTGGGTATCCCACATACGGTGGTGTCACATACTCGATCATGAAAAATTAACTATACATCATACAATGCAAGAATATAACTTAATGCAAGCGAATTTCTAAAAAGATGATGTATATTTCAGTATTCAATTCCCAAAATTTACAATTTGTTCATTTACATCCTTTTAAAAATAATCAAAAGAAACATCCTCGTCTCAAGCTCACGCCGTCCCCTCTCTCGGCTGATCTGGTGCTGGGGCGGGCTGCTCTGTCTGGGCTGGCTCCTCTATCGGGGTTGGCTGCTGGGGCGTCAAGCCAGATGTGCCGACATCCGCTGCACCCGTATGGAACGTGGTCGTGCCCGCAGTCCAAGCCTGCTCCTACGCGAGGCACTGCTGGTAGTCCAACGGATAGATGTACCGCATAGTGTGGTACATCAAAAGGTTCATGCACTGATTCATCTGTTAATTGTTGGCCACCATCCGGGCCAACACATCCTCGATCGTAGGCGCTGGGTGAGCTGCTTGTTGGTGATATGAGGATGTAGGTGTGGCAGCCGCTGACTGCGATGGTGGCGTAGTGGATGTAGTAGGAGGTGGCACTATGGGTTGCCTCCCAACTGGTACTGAGGTTTGAGATGGGGTTCCCTTAGCGGGTGGAATGACGGGTGGTGCTCTCCCTACTGGCGGTCTTGCTGTGGTGGTGGGGGTGGCGGTGGTGCTATTGCTGGCCCATGAACTGATAGGGCCTTCTTCAACAATCTATAGCTACGACCCCACAAAGCAATGGAGTAATGCTTCACGTGGTCCGTAGCTTTCTGCTCATGGGGCGAAATCGCATACTCTGGGGCGTCAGAGTAGCATTCAAGCATGGCCAATATGAGGCGAGCATAAGGCATCTTCTCCTTGGGCCTTAAAGGACCCTTCATCATCTTCCCCTTTATATAGGTCATCCCCTCGATGATAAGCTTGGTAGCATTGAACCAACGCTCGCAGTAAGCTGCATAGAGGGCTTGTTGGACCAATTCTACGCGTTCGGTGTCATGGCGCATAGTGTATAAATTACACTTGCTTATAGAATCAAGCATCCACATATAAGGAGGTAGGTCTACCGTCCGTATCGACTTTCCCGATCCCTTTTTCCCGTTAGTCATGTCAGCCATAATGTCCTCAAATTTGACCTCCTCAGAGAAAGGTGGGAATAGGGTGGTCTCGGGCATAAAATCCAAATAACACTCAAGCGACTCGTGTACATGGCGACGGGTGAAGGTATAATTACGACCATCTATCTTTGTCGTGATGGTATCATCGACTTGGCCCTTCTCTAAATTTTGGTAAAACAGGAGCACAAGTCGAGGATAATAGGACCCGTGTAATGGGTTTAAAAGACTGTCGAGACTCACCTTTTGGAGGTACTGTCGGGCCCATTGGGTCTCGCCCTTGACTGTCGGGTCGGTAAATAGGACTTCGTCAATGATGTACTCATCTTTAAATTCCTTAGCTGTCCACCACTCGTTTGGTTGGAGCAGGTTCACGGGCGGTGGTGGTATAGGTGAAGATTCGCGCGAAGACGCGCTCATCGAGCCAGATGTGGTATCCAATGACGATGGGGATGGGGTTCTTACGGGTGATGGTGTTGGTGGTGGCAGTGCGGCATTCTTACGCCGTATCAAAAGCTTCGAAGCCGCTTGCTTCGTGGTCAAGCGAGTTCGAGGCGGCATTTCAACTCAAAATGCTAAAAGTATGGTTTGATAGGTCAAATTGAAAGTAAAACTTGAAATCTAGGTTTTTACCTTAGGTTTCGATCCAAGTACGCGATGCTTGTGAGGCAAAATCGATGCAAAATCCCCCCAAAACCCTAGCGTGCACAGTGGTTCAAGGAGGAAGAGGAAAAGGCGCGCAAGAAAAGAAACCCAAAAATTTTGAATGGGGAGAAATCCCCTTCGTTTTATATATATAGGCCCGATTCGATTAATCGATTTCTAAAATTGATTAATCGATTTTTAAAAACTTACTCCAACCGCACGAAATCGATTAATCGATTTCCAAAATTGATTAATAGAAACTCAAAATCGATTAATCAAATTCATTTCGATTAATCAAAATCATGGTCACTTAAAATTTCTAGGCTTTCCAGTTCACTGGCGTGTGTCAGTCGATTAATCGATTTACCAATTCGATTAGTCGATTTCCCAAAATCTATTAATCGAATTTCACCTCAATTAATCGAAATCATAATGTCCTTTAAAGTTCTCTAAAATTCCCAAGTCATCAGTATGTGTTAGTCGATTAATCGAATTCCAATATCGATTAATCGAGATCCAAAATCGATTAATCAATCCCCAAATTGATTAATCAAAATTACACTTTATAAAATTTCTGAATCTCCATTCAATCTCCACTCACTGGTGCATGCCAGTCGATCAATCAACCAAAATTGATTAATCGAATTTCCAAATCGATTAATCGATTTGAAAATTTGTTAATCAATTTTTATCAGATTTCAAAATTGTTGTTGCTTCTTGTCTCCTTTGTTTTCTTAGTAACACATGACCAGTTGGTCATTGGTTTTGTGAAACATGTTTTCATAGTCATTGCGTGGAAGTGATGAATCTTAATTACGCATTCAACATTGTATTAGGAACACGATGCAGATTGAAATTCTCTCTACTGAATAAATTGATCAAAAGGTCCACATTGGATTACAATATATGGTTTAAATCCGCAAACATGCTTACGGTGATACAATTTTGACTCTCAAGCTGTCGCAAACAAGTCCGGATATTGTTCTTTCACGTCAGCCTCTCGTTCCCACGTAGCTTCTTCGGCCAGATGATTTCTCCATCGAACAAGCACTAATGGAATCACTTTTGTCTGCAACACTTGTTCCATTCGATCCAATATCTTCGCTGGCTCTTCTATCATGCTCATGTCCTCATGCATCTCTAATGATTGGCCGCTCAACACGTGATCAGGGCCATTAAGATACTTCCTGAGCATAGATACGTGGAACACATTGTGTACCCGATCAAATAGCGATGGCAATCCAATGCGGTAAGCAACTTCCCCTATGTGACCCAGAACCTCAAATGGTCCAAGATAGCGGAGACTTAACTTCCCTCTTTTCCCAAATCTCATCACGCCCTTCATAGGCGACACTTTTACAAATACATGTTCACCCACTTTAAAGTCTACACTCGTCCACTTGAAATCGGCGTAGCTTTTCTGTCTACTTTGAGCCGCTTTGAGTTTTGCCCTTATCATCTGAACATAGGTGGCATTATCTTCAAGTATCTCGGGTCCCAAAATAAATTTCTCACCGATTTCCTCCCAAATTGATGGGCGATCTACATCGTCGTCCATAAAGAGCTTCATACGGTGCCATGCCAATACTCATCTGAAAACTGTTGTTGTATGCAAACTCAATCAATGGTAGGTGCTGATCCCATGATCCTTGCAGTTCTAACATAATGGCCCTGATCACGTGTTGAGCGACCAATCATTAGAGATGCATGAGGACATGAGCATGATAGAAGAACCAGCGGAGATATTGGATCGAATGGAACAAGTGTTGCAGACAAAAGTGATTCCATTAGTGCTTATTCGATGGAGAAATCATCTGGCCGAAGAAGCTACGTGGGAACGAGAGGCTGACGTGAAAGAACAATATCCGGACTTATTTGCAACAGCTTGAGAGTCAGAATTGTATCACCGTAAGCATGTTTGCCCATCAGTTTGCGGATGGAATGTTGATCTGAAATCTAGTCGCGTTCCCATTCCTTCTTGAAATTTCTTTCAAAACTTTGATGTATATAATGGGTCACAGTCAGAAACAATGCTACTCAGAATCTCATGCAAACGGACGATCTCTTTCATGTATAGCTCTGCAAGTCTTCCTGTCGTGTACATCATGTTGTAAGGCAAGAATTGCACCGACTTGGTCAATCGATCGACCACTACCCAAATGGCATTGTACCTCTTTGCAGTACGCGGTAGCCCAATGATGAAGTCCATAGAGATCGATTCCCACTTCCATTCAGGTATAGGTAGAGGCTGCAATAACCCTACGGGGTGTCTATGATCGATCTTCCCTTGCTGGCACATCAAACACCGTGACACGTGCTCTGCCACGTCTTGTTTCAAGCCTCTCCACCAGTAATTCTTTTTCAAATCTTGGTACATTTTCATGCTACGCAGGTGGCTCGCATAGTTCGACTTGTGGGCTTCATCAAGGATTGTTTGTCGTAGATTGGCATTGTCCGGAATGCAGAGACGGCCCTTGAACAATAAGGAACCATCTTCTTTCACTGAGAAGTCCGGTTTGATGCCTTCAATTACATCTTGACGAATCTTGGTTAGCGCCGGGTCTTTCATCTGTAGCTTGTGGATATGCTCAAATATCACTAGTCTCATTGATATGTTAGCTAAAAAGGTTCCTGTAGCTTGCGACTCGATATTTGCATCATACAGTGCTAGATCTTCAAACAACTTCCATCTGTGCATACCCAAAATCAAACTAGCCAACTGAGCTAAACCCTTTTGACTCAAGGCATCGGCTACTACATTAGCCTTGCCTGGATGGTACTGTATGGAACAGTCATAGTCCTTGAGGAACTCCATCCATCTGCGTTGCCTCATATTTAATTCTTTTTGTGTAAACAGATATCTGAGGCTCTTGTGGTCGGTGAAAATCTCAAAAGTCTCACTGTACAAGTAATGTCCCCAAATCTTCAGCGCAAATATGACCGCTGCTAGTTCCAGATCATGTGTGGGATAATTTTTCTCATGTTCTTTCAGTTGTCTCGACCCGTAAGCTATCACCTTTCTCGTGGATTATCGCTAGTACTAGAGCTGAAGTGAGTCTCTTCTTGAGTTCTTGGAAACTCTTCTCGCATGCCTCACTCCACTCAAATCTTGAATCCTTCCATGTAAGCCTTGTAAGAGGTCCCAATAGTTTTGAAAATCCCTTTACAAAGCATCGGTAATAACCCGCTAATCCAAGAAAACTACGGACGTTGGTCACGGTCTTTGGTTACTCCCAATTGACCACTGCTTCTATTTTTGCTGGATCTACAGTGACACCATGCTTTGAGACGACATGTCCCAAAAAGCTAACCTCCTCTAACCAAAACTCGCACTTACTGAGCTTGGTGTACAGTTGGTGTTCACGTAAAGTTTGTAGAGCAATCCTCAAGCGTTCTTCGTGTTCCGCCTTTGACTTGAAGTATATCAAGATATCATCAACAAACACCACGACGCAGGAGTCCAAGTGTAGTTTAAACACCTAATTCATCAGATCCATAAACAACGCCGGTGCGTTCGTCAATCCAAATGGCATCACCAAGAATTCATAGTGTCTATACCATGTCCTGAAAGCAGTCTTCTGAATATCCTCTACCTTGACTCTCAACTGATGGTATCCAGATCTCAGATCGATCTTGGAAAAATACCTTGCTCCTTGCAACTGGTCGAATAAGTCATCTATCTTAGGCAAAGGATACCTATTCTTTATAGTGAGTTTATTTAATTGCCTATAGTCAATGCACAGATGCATTGACCCATCTTTCTTCTTTACAAACAAGACCGGTGCTCCCCATGGAGACACACTCAATCTAACAAACCCCTTATCCATGAGCTCTTGTAACTGCTCTTTTAACTCCTTCAACTCAGCAGGAGCCATTCTGTATGGTGCTTTAGAAAATGGCTCCGTTCCTTGTGCTAAGTCGATGGTGAATTCAACTTCTCTATCTGGAGGAAATCCGGGTAATTGCTCCAGAAATACATCTTCAAATTTTAGCACCACGGCTATCTTGGAGATAATATTCTTCTCTTCTTTATCCTCCTTCAAGAATGCTAAGTAGCCCCTGCACCCTTTTCTGATCAAGCGCTCGGCCCTGACTGCCGAGATAAGTGGTATATGCGTCGATCTCTCTCCTCGAAATCGAAATGATCTCCTCATGTTGGATCTGAAGATGACGACCTTGTTCTTGCAATCTACCGTTGCACAGTGAGTCGGCAACCAATCCATGCCAAGGATCATGTCGAATCCTTGCATGTCTAACAGAATTAGGTTCGTCGGTAGTTTAAAGACGTCTCCATCCATGATTCTCATGATCACAGAGTTGCAACCCTTTTCGGTATCAACCGATTTTCCAGTCGGAATAGTCACGGTTAACACAAAGTCTAACTCCTCTGGGTTAACTTTCAACTTTTTTGTGAAGCGAGGGGTAACAAATGAGTGGGTAGACCCCGAGTCTATCAACACTCGAGCTTCATATGTGACATCGCTTCCTTTCTTATAGATTTGTAACACACCTAATCATACATACACATATATATAATGTATATCATCATACCAGAAATTATTATATGTAGGTTCTTTTCTATTTTCTATATGGATACACCTTCTCTATCTAAAATTTTTTAAGAATTGAAATTCTTTATTTAAAAGAAATCTCACCTTGGATCACATCGTTTGTATTTTGAGCCTCTTGAGCTGTGATTGTGTAGGCTCTCCCTTGGAGGATCGGCTTCCTTGCTTGTATAGGTCGTGGCATAGGAGCTGAAGCCGTCTTCCCTTTGTTCACCTCAGGGCAATCTTTGATCAAGTGGCCCACCTTGCCATATCTGAAACAGCCCCGAGTTACCTACCTACAGTCCGCTGTCCTGTGAGACTTGCCACACTTGGCACAAGTCTCCCGAGGTGTGGAAGAAGCTGCTCGGGAGAAACCCTGTGTAACTATAGCTCCGGTAGTGATAGTAGGGTTCTCATATCTTATCGGTCTCCCAGACGCAAGCAATGGAAATCTCTGCTGGTTGGTCTGCTGCACCGGTCTTTGATACCCTCCTTGGAATGGTGGTCTCTGATTGTTTGCTACGAATCTTGGCTTTTTGTTCATCGGCTCGTAGTTCCCCGTTCTACTCTGGTCCACACTCCGCCTTCCTTGTTATTTCCTCTGGCGATATTTATTATTATTTTCTTCCTCTACTACGAGCGCCTTGCTCATGACCTCTCCATAGGTCCTCATCTAAAATGGTGCCACTCCTCCCCTCACGTCCGGTCTCAACCCTTGCTGAAACCTCTTCGCTCTCATCATCTCCGTGATGACATAGTCAGGTGCGAAGCAAGCGAGTCACATGAACTCCACTCCATACTCTCTAACAGTCATCTTCCCTTGCACGAGTTGCAAAAACTAGATCTCCATCTGATTCCTCACAACTTCTGGGAAGTACTATTTGTTTAACTCTTCAACAAATTCATCCCACGTTCAGGGCAAATCTAGAGTCTCTTGAGCCCTAGTCCGTGAAACAGACTTCCACCAAGGCCTAGCCTCTCCATCCAGCATGTAGGCTGCCCAACGGATGCTCTCGTCCTCTGTACATGTGAGCACACTAAATACTTTTTCATCTCACTCAGCCAGTTCTCAGCTGCCATGGGCTCTACCTACCCCAAAAATCTAGGAGGTCTCATCCTCCTAAAATCAGTAAACGTAGAAGACACTGGCAATGTCGGAGCCACTGGAAGTGTCGGTGGCTGATGGTGCTCATGGGCAGTATGAGCTGCTAAGGATGCTACCTGTTGGGCAATGGCAGTCGCCATGGTTTCCATAGTGTGCATCATCCTCTGACGCTCCTCTCTATCTTCGTTTCTTTCTTTGACTCTCTCTTGTTCTCTTTGATCTCGATCCTGACGGTCGCAATCCTGAGTCTCTGCCTGATCTTGGCTCCCTTGGCCACCACTGCCTGAAGCCCCTCTATCTCCTACAGGCACTCTATTGGTATCCGAGATAAAATCATCTCGACTATGCAAACTTCTACTATGGCCGCCCCTGGGCCGGCTCCTTCCTCTAGAAGACATAACGGGCTGCACGTGAAAACAAGGTTTTCTTTAGCAGAAGTCCCTATGTTCTGACAAAAAGAATGATTGTCAGAATTTCTAAAAGAAATTGCTTTGATACCAACTGTGACAGCCCGAATTTCGACACCCCAAAACCCGTGCCATCAGCACTATCCTCTAGACCGTGCCCCATGACTATGTACAGAACATTGGTATGACAAGCAATATTAAGATAAAATGAAATAATAACTACATGATGCAGAAGTAAAATACTACTCTAAGCATAAACTCAAAAGACAGTTCTACTTTCATGCCACTACATGAAAAGTGAACCCATCCGAACCATCTGTGATAAACAGATCACCCCAGATGGTTCACCAAAAAGAATATATCAGTTGATTACATTATTTATCAAAATAAAGGCTTGACATACCAAGCCGTACCAATGAGCTCTCAAAACTACTCTCTCAAAGTACTCAGCGGAGTCTCTTAGAAGAAGTCCTCAGGAGGGGGCTCCAACTCATCCCCAGGCACGTAATCCGAATCACCCAGATTCACGTCTCCTGAAGCCTCGGCCGCTGCTAGCATTGGACCTGCGACATATAGTCTAAAGGGTGAGCTACATCCTAGCTCAATAGGGAACAACACAATGAACATATAAGTCAAAATCTCACATATATTTCATGATATTCTAAGCATGATGTATCTATGCATTTGCTGGAAAAACAGTTTAAAAGATGACAATTATGCCTTGAAGTTTACTGGTGGTTTGCATGTTTTATTTATTCTCAAACTGTTCATGAATTACACCGATTAGGCCTAAAGCAAAACTTAAATCTTCAACTTAAGTAGTCCCCAAGCAATATAGCATCGAGCCCGGATGGAATACTCTCCATCATCGTCTAAATAGACAGTTGTTATATGTATTCCCTAGAAATACTATCCAAGCCCCTTTCTCATAGGCGGAGGGGTTAAATTTCATCTCAACATCCCTGAGATGTGCTTATTGTGTACAAATAAACTTCCGTTCCGGTGTACGATTAGCCGCCGTACCGGTCACGGATATCCTGTCGAGTCAGTCGTGGGTATCCTGTCACGTCGGTGGGGTATTCTATTCAAACCTTAAATAACAGAAATATCATGTGCTTTACATATAGTTATTCACCGTGTAAAAGTGCTACTTTATATCAGTTAGGCTTTATCAGTAGTTATCCAATCTTACTTACATCCCTGGGATGTCTAATTTACTTACATCACACTGATGCCTTTATCACTTTCTCATCCCCTGGGAATGTCTCATTTTTATTAGTTTACTTGGTCTCAGTTACTCGCATCACACTGATGCCATTATTATTTTCTCACCCCCTGGGGATGTCTCATTTTCATTTACTTTCTTGGTGTCACACACATACCCTTTTTACAAAGATTTACATAGTTTAAACATTTTTAATTTGATTTCTATATCACTACGTACATGCTCTTGTAATTAAAGTACATGTTCAAGGCGTTCCCTACATCAGGTCTCTGATTGTCCAAGCATCAAGGTCCCACACGGCTCCTTATGCTTACTCTCACACGTACCACCTATGGTACATCATAACACATGCAACATATTACTAAAGATGCGATAGAGAAGGGTCAAGACCCTCCATGAACCCTAAGGTCCAATTAAGAAGTCAAGTGCAACTGTCAAAATTGATTAATCGATTCCCATAATCGATTAATCGAACCCTAAATCGATTAATCGAAATCCAAAATCGATTAATCGATCTCAAATTGATTAATTGAAATCCCCAAAATGGTTAAATCGATTCTCAAATTGAGCAGTCAAAAATCCAATATCGATTAGTCGATCCCAAGTCAATTAATCGAAATCGAAAATCAATTAATCGATTCCCCAATTCGATTAGTTGATTTCCCCTAGTCTTATTTCTCCAGCCACTGGAGGTTCTCAGTCGATTAGTCGATTTCTAAATCGATTAATCGACTTTCAAAATCGATTAATCGACTTCTAGATCGATTAATCGAAATCGGACATTCTTGCTTTTTCAACTTCTAGACCAAAATCGATTAATCGATTCTCAAAATTGATTAATCGATTTGGCCAGAACTCAGGCCCTTTTCGGGCTGTTCTTCCAAATCTTTTTCTTCTTATTTTTCTTTCTTTTCTATCATTTTTATTTGGTCATTTCACCCATCTTTCCTATAGCTAATGCACCATAAAGTACTCATTTAAATCTAGCAAAACTCACCTCAATCAAATCTCCTAATTGATTGAACGGTTGATTTGAATGGTTAGGGTTCCAACTTTTGCTCCCACGAATCCAATCACGTTGAATCCGACATTTATTGCTCAATCTTCCCTTCAATCCAGCCCCATTAACTCCCTGCCATTAACTCACCTTGGCTCTCTCTCTCTCTATCTCTCTTCTTAACTCTCTTTACTAACCAAACAATGAAACCTAGGTTATTAAACCCTTATATCCTCTTTCCAGCTTGTGTGTTAAGCACATACACTAGAGATAGGTGTACATGACCATTAACTCATACCATACACTACAGTTAGGTCAAATTTACATAACATTAGTTCATCACTTCATGAGTCCACTATTTGACCATCACTTGGTCAAACCTACGACCAGTCGGGCACGGATCCCGAGGTCACTGTTCAACGTTCAAATTTTTGGGATATTATAGTAAGCATCTTCAAGTTTTAATTTGAATTGACGACTCAGGTTGGAATTTGTAAATTAGTTTAATGATTTTTACTTTTCCATCTTCAATTTTCTAGAGTTTGATTGACGCCCAGATTTTAGAAAATTGTTGATTAGATTAAATCGGTGTTAAGAAATTTTAGTTTTTGATTGACACTTAAATTCTATAAGACTGTATATGGTGTAACGGTACTATTTACTTTTATAATATCTGATTGTTGAAGATTGGGATTGGCGACCTCAATCTTGAAGGAGGATTAGGATTTATTTTCTGCACTTTAGATTAAGAAACCATTCTTTTATTCATATTTCTCAAGTAGTTTAGAGCCTTAAAAGATAAATATAACTTTAAAATAGAAGTTTATATATATATATATCAATAAGATAAAACTTCTTCGTGGGAATGATCCTATACTAGCTCTACAATTTCCATTATGCGCTTGCAATAGGTTAAGACTTAATTAGACATATATAGTAAGCCGATCAAGTTTTTGGCGCCGTTGCCGGGGAAGTCTTTATCTTTTTTTTATTATATATATTTTCATTTTAAAGATAAATATTTATCTTTCTCTTTTTATATTTCTTTATATTTTTAACTTTATTTGATCACTGCTTAAGTTTTTGCAGGTGTATTCAGAGAAACGGATCAGAACTTCAACATTCCTGCTGGCCACAGAGACTAGAGGCTCAGATTTTTTTCTCTCCCTACCTTTTAAATATATATATAATAATAATAATAATAATAATACAAATAAATTTATTATCATGCAATGCCATGATAATTTATCTTGGCCAATTTACCAACCAACCTTTGCCCCGGTAGAATACCCAGTTACCCCTTATTATCCACCCATGGAGGAATCCGAACAAGTTTTCGCTTCTCATTGGGGTAATTAAGGGAGTACCTACAACCCTCAGTGGGAAACCCATTATGACTTCTCAAGGGTAAACCAGCAAGACTTCTCGTATGCATATCCACAAGACCCTCAGGAATTTCAACAATCAAATGTCGAAAACCAATATTTTGACCAACCGTCCATTAGAAATAACGATGCTACTATTATTCAGATCTTTCAAGACCTACAGCAATAGGCACATCGACGATCTAAAGAACTATCTCAATTGACCCAAATTTCTCAAGACCTACAATCCTGCTCTCTATCCATTGCAAATTTAGGGACCAAAGTTGAACCAATAGCCATGCAATGGGAGAGAGCGGGAGACAACCAAAGGAGTTTCCCAATAGGGACCAATTTAAGAGGACAGTCAAGTAAGGAATTTACACCAATTCCTACACCTCACATTTAGGCTGTTCAAACGCTACGAAGTGGGAAAACTGTTGACAATAAGGTAGACATGCCTGCACCATTAGTCGCCCCTGAAACCCATAGCAAAGAGAAGTAAACCCTAGGAGAAGTCACCTTATCAGAAAACAAAAAAAAGTAGAAAAAGGAAATAAAAAAAATAGTAATGAGGAGAGTACACCAAAATCTGTGGCTGAAGTACCGTATGTACTGAAGCTACCTTTTCCTAATGCTTTTGCTACACCATCTCCTTTTGATAAAAATCTAAAAAAATTAGAAGAAATTACTGAAATCTTCAAGGAAGTAAAGATTAATTTACCTCTCTTAGAAATAATTAAACAAGTCCCCGCTTATGCACAATCCCTGAAGGAGATGTGTACACAGAAAAGAAAAAGGCGAAAAAATATCTCGTAAAAAGTTTTCTTGACAGAGCAAGTAAGCTCAATCTTGCAAGACAGAAACCCACCTAAACTTAAGGATCCTGGAATGCCTACAATTCCATGTATTATAGGCAATCATGCTATAAATAAAGTACTTCTTGATTTGGGAATCAGCGTAAATCTGCTACCATACTCTGTCTATGAAAAGTTGGGACTGGGAGATATGAGTCGTACTACGGTAACTCTTTAGTTAGTCGATAGATCAGAAAGAAGGCCAGTGGGAATCATTGAAGATGTTATGGTTGGGATCGATAAATTTATTTTGCCTTTCGACTTATTAGTACTAGATATGGAACCCAGTTCGAAATCTCCAACACAAATTCTTGTTATACTCGGTAGACCATTCTTGGCCACGGGCAATGCATGCATCAACTGCAAAACCAGAGTAATGAAAGTTTCTTTTAGAGATATGCGAATCCAGTTAAATGTTTTCTCGGCAACTAACCAAATGGCCTCAATTGACGATGAAGAATGCTTCAGCATAGATGAAATTGAAGAACTGGTGAAGAGGCATTACCTCTAGTATTATCTAAGGATGTGCTTCAAACCGCATTATGGTATACGGACCCGAAAGAATTAAACTACTAACTAAGGGAGGTAACTTCTGTGCTGGACACTTCTGTCTATGGACTCCAGTCCAAAACATGGAAGCCATGGATAGAACCTCTGCCCACTACCTCCAATGAACCATTACAACTTTCCATCGAAAAAGCACCATCCCTAAACCTGAAACTACTTCCCAACACCCTCAAGTATGTTTTTCTTGGGCCTAGTGAAACCCTCCCAGTGATTGTTTCATCTGCTCTTAACAGGGAAGATGAGAGAAAGTTGTTGGCCATACTTATAAAATATAAATGGGCAATCGGGTGGACTGTCGCCGACCTTAAAGGGCTTGATCCGTCAATTTGTATGCATCGAATTTATCCAAAGGACAATGCCAAAACTTCATGTGAAAGTTAGCAACGGTTGAATCCAAATATGAGGGAAGTAGTCCAAAAGGAAATTGTAAAACTATTAGACGCAGGTATTATTTACCCAATTTTTTACAGTGAGTGGGTGAGTCCCATTTAGGCAGTCCCAAAGAAATTTGGGATTGCCGTGAAAGAAAATGCATCTGATGAGCTAGTGCCATTACGCGAAACCACATGATGGCATGTATACATTAACTACTGGAAGCTTAACTCCATGACACGCAAGGATAATTTCCCCCTACCCTTCATTAACCAAATTTTGGAAAAACTTGTGGGCTAGGAATATTTTTATTTTTTAGACGATTAATTAGGGTATAACCAGGTTCCGCTCTATCTAGAAGACCAAGAAAAGGCCACTTTCACGTGTCCTTTTAGGAAATTTGCTTATCGTCGCATGCCCTTTGGGCTATGTAATGCACCTGCAACCTTCCTAAGCTGCATGATGGTCATCTTTTCTAATATGATAGACATATTTCTAGAAGTATTCATGGATGATTTTTTGGTATTTGGTCAGACCATCGATTTCTGTCATGATCACCTTGCCCTCGTTCTAGAAAGATGTGAGGAGACGAATTTGGTACTAAGTTGGGAGAAGAGCCATTTTATGGTTCAAGAAGGCATAGTCTTAGGGAACATTATCTCCAAAAGAGGAATAGAAGTCAACAGGGATAAAATTGACGTAATCTCAAATCTGCCACCACCAACTTCGGTACGGTAGATTCGATCATTCCTTGGCCATGCCGGCTTCTATCATCGCTTTATTAAGGATTTCTCAAAAATCTCGAGACCTCTTTGCAATTTATTAGCAAACAATGTACCTTTTAACTTTGACTGTCTACCTTGACGCATTTAATAAACTTAAAGCCTTTCTCTCATCAGCACTAATCATTCAATCACCTGACTACTCCTTGCCTTTTAAAGTAATGTGCAATGCTTCTAATTATGCAATAGGTGTCATCCTAGGACAACGAAAAAACAAGATCCCTCACGTAATTTATTATGCGAGCAATACCTTGATCGAAGCTCAAATTAACTACACTACTACTGAGAAGGAGCTTCTTGCTGTCGTATTTGCATTAGATAAATTTGGATAGTACCTCTTGGGATCAAAGATCGTCATTTTCTCTTATCATTCTGTACTAAAATTTTTATTGTCTAAAAAGGATGCCAAGCCAAGACTAATCCAGTGGATCCTACTTTTACAGGAATTCAATTTCAAAATCAAGGATAAGAAGGACATTGAAAATGTGGTAGTTGATCACTTGTCTAGAATCGAACTACCTGGAACCAGCAGTAGAGAGTCTTTGCACGATACCTTCCCAGATGAGCAACTTTTTGTCATCCAAACAACAGTGCCATGGTACATAAACATCATAAATTATTTAGCAACATGTAAGATTCCCCCGACCTGGTCCAATCAGGATAGGTACATTTTCTTTTCTAATATTATATTTGGGAGGATCCTGACCTATTCAAAATATGCCCGAACCAAATAATTCAAAAATGTATTCCCGATAGTGACACCCACAATATTTTATAATTTTGCCACACATATGCTTGTGGGGGCCACTTCGGAGCAAGGACAATAGCTGCCAAAGTACTGCAATCTAGATTCTATTGGCCATCATTATTTAAGGATGCACAGAATTTTCGTCAGGCCTGTGATCGTTGCCAGAAGTCAGGAGCTATGTCTCGAAGGAATATGATGCCCCTCCAACCGTTTTTAATCACAGAACCTTTTGAAGTCTGGGATATAGACTTCATGGGTCCATTTCCACCTTCGTTCGAATTCATGTATATACTTGTAGCCGTTGACTGCGTATCAAAATGGGTACAAGCAACAGCTACAAGAACAAATGACCATAAGGTGGTAGTCTCTTATATTAGGAAAAACATATTTTCACGGTTTGGAAACCAACGCGCCATTATAAGTGATGGCGGAAGCCATTTTTGCAACAGGTATTTCGAGAGCTTGCTCAAGAAATACGGTGTTACCCATAAAATCGCAACCCCCTACCACCTGCAAACAAGTGGGCAAGTTGAGGTTTCCAACTGAGAAATAAAGAAAATATTGGAAAGAACTGTTCGACCTGACAGGAAAGACTAGCCCTTGAGACTAAATGCTGCCTTATGGGCGTACAAAACAGCCTATAAAATACCTATTGGCATGTCCCCTTTCTGATTGGTGTACGGTAAGGCCTGCCATCTACCCGT
The DNA here is from genome assembly GCA_021018995.1 of Chloranthus sessilifolius. Classification (NCBI taxonomy): domain Eukaryota; kingdom Viridiplantae; phylum Streptophyta; class Magnoliopsida; order Chloranthales; family Chloranthaceae; genus Chloranthus; species Chloranthus sessilifolius. Next base: position 30,785,250 of record CM037592.1, on the reverse strand, counting down.
GGAATTAGAGCATAGAGTTCTGTGGGCTACCAAAGCATTAAATTTCGAACTAGACACATCCGGAGAACAAAGGAAGCTTGAGCTTAATGAACTGGAAGAAATTCGCAATGATGCCTATCAAAATGCTCAAATTTACAAGGACAAAACTAAAGCATTTCATGATAAACACATTTTGAGGAAAAGTTTTGAGCCAAGCCAACAAGTTTAGTTGTACAATTCAAGGTTAAAACTGTTCCCAGGGAAATTCCGAAGTCGTTGGGATGGACCTTACAATGTGGTCGAAACATTCCCTCATGGGGCTGTCACTATTCAGGATCCCAAGGATAATTGTACATTCAAGGTTAATAGGCAGAGATTTAAACCTATGGTATCTTTATTAGAAAAAGGGGCAGTGACCACTATGTCACTAAAAGACCCGGAGTATGTCTAATATGCTCTTGAGCACTGTCGTGCTATTGACTCACCCATAGCGATTTTATGTAAATTACTTCCCTAATTTTAGTTGTACAATATTAGGAGATTATATATTTTAATATATGTTATGAGGGTGCTTGATATCATAGTGATTGAGATTTTTTGGCCATATGTTTTTCATAGACAAGCGTGATACTCACGATTGCTGGGAATACGATTTATTCGGGCTTTATATGTTGATACCAGACAAGCACGACTTCCGATATCAATGGTGTCGCCTCATTTCACGCTAAGCTGACACGTCTTCTAGTATTAATAAAATTACCAATCGGATTGCATTCTTTAACTCCAGCCATACCTCTCATTTATGACAACCTTTCATTTTCCCTATTTCAGACTGCTTATAAATAAGCATTCTCGCCATCCATTATCATTACATTCAATTAGCTTCCATCTTCACTACCAATATCCTTGCCATGGAGAATCCACTAGATTGGTCTGAAATATCAGAGGCCTTTCTCCGCCTCATCCGACGCCATGAGGAGGAACTCGCCGCAATCTTAGATGAAAGGAGGTGGATAATAAATGAAATCATCACTCTCTTCTCCTCCCTCCCTATTCAAAATCATACAACAAAACCACCATCTTTCCCTCGTCCACCTCATTCCCCACCGCCACCTCCTTCATTTTCTTAAACCGTCATTTTCCCTTTTTTATTAGACGCACCTACCGCCGGACGGTGAATTTTTTTGATATCCGTGACAATAGAAGCCGAGAACCGATCTTCATTAAAGACCCCTTTTCGTACTTTGCTACTAGTGTCTTAGTTTAGTGTGTGTGTGTAGATTTTTCCTAGGTTTCTACTCCTTTATGTAATTAGTTCTTATGATAGATTTTACTTACCTTTCTGATCAGTGTAAATATTTAGTAATATATAAAATTTTCTTTCTTTTATTTTTACTAACAGTGTGTGTTACTAACATTACTAAATTTTTTTTTCTTTTACTAACATTTTTGTTATTGATACTCTGAGAATAAGTCATAGGCATTTTCTCTCAAGTTTGGGAGAGAGTATGTATCTAGTAACAAATTTTTTTCTGGTAAATAATCAGTATATCAACAATTTTTTTATATTTTGTGTCCCCTATTTCTGTGCCAATGAGGGCATTATCCGCTTTAAGTTTAGGGGGATACACAATTTCTGTGTTTAGTAATTTTATTTGAATTTTTAAAAATAATTTTTCTTTTTTTTTTTATTTCAATACATAGGAATTACGATAGAAAAAATTACAAATCCTAAAAACTTATTATTCATTATAATAGAAGTTTAATAATTAGAATTTGGAATAGTTATAATTCATGTTTAGCTCATTGAAACACTGTATTAGAATGAATGTTTGAAACAATAGATTGATCTAAACTGCAAAAATTTAGACTATAGTTTCAAAATTATAAACCAGTGAGATTTTGAGCCATATTTCTTTCTTTTATTCTAAGAGAGACTATTTCTATTCAAAATCATAAAAAAAATTTTGAACTTCTATACTGATATAAAATCTCATATTCTTGAATTTAGAATCGAATTATTCAATGAATATGATGAACTGATTTTTTTTTTCTAGAACTATCTATTAGAAATATCAAAGCAATAAGGCATCTATGCTAGTAAATCGTGAAAATGATTTAAGGCCATCTTTTATTTAAACCAGAGCGAAAAATCCAAAATCCCACAACATTTTATCCTTTGAACCCATATTAGAAGCTTAAAATCAAATTTCTTTTCCCAAAATTTTATAAACCTTTAACCATATGTACTACCCAAAGCTTTCTACCTTTAACCCTTACAATTTCTAAGAGTTTAAAACAAGAAGAAGGGAAGAAGAGGGAGTAAAAGAAGTAAGAATGAAACATAGAAGGAATGTTAAAAAAAAGGTATAAAAGAAGAAAAAAAAATATAGGAAAGGAGTGAAAAGAAGAACGATTCTTTAGTAAAAAGCTGTGAAAAGAAGAGAAATCGTGAAAGACGATTTTATAGTTGAAGAACTGGGATATATGTATATAAAAAAAAAAAAGTAAAGAAGTATAGGGGAAGAAGTTATCCAATAATGGATACTTACTGAAAAAAGAAAAAAGAAAAGAAGAAGATAGGAAAAAGAAGAGCTAAATTCTCAGAAAAATTTTGAATCCTTTTCTACCTTTCCTTAATACATTCTGAAACCCAAAATCCCATTACAAGATGAAGGGAAGACCTTTCTAATTTACGATTTGCAAAAGTATAAGCCTAGTAGAGATAGGAATAATAGGTACTATGGATTGTACAGGTAATCATAAGAAGAGGATAAGATTATCTTTTCCATGAGATTTATTTTTACAATTATCTTTGACTGAATTCTTCTGAAAAATATACTAAGAGAACCCAAAAGTTTTGATATCTTTTTGAGAGTATGTCAATAGCGAGTTTTTAAATGAAAATATTTTCTAAATCAGCAAATTAAAAAAAATTATGAAGAATAAATTGTTCACTAGTCTATATACACTCTGTGCTTATTATGAATTAAAATTGTTGGAGTTCTAATCAAGGATAATTGTTGTAATGGAAAGTAAGGATAAAGAATTGGTAATTTTAGACAATCATATTGACCAATTAAGTAGATTAGTTAGATTTTTATTTACTTCTAAAGAAAAATATATTTTGAAAAATTGAAAAATATTTGAAGTTTGTAGGTAACTTCACTGAAAATCTTCAGGAGACTACAACTCTCCCATTAGGGATCACTCAGGGGTTTAAAGACTTGTTATATCTGCTAAATGTAGTCGTGCTCCCTACGAAAGTGGCATTTAAATTCATAGTTTAGATATTTTATATTTTCTTGTTTGTTAGGGACTAGTAAAGCTAAAGTTTGGGGTGTGATCAGTCACATAATTTGCTATTTTATCACCCTTAACTTAGTGATGCTAGGACTTAATTTGCTACTAACAAGTTAACGATGTGGAGATATTAAGAAAAAATAGTAAAAAAGAGCTTAAGTATTAATATTCGTCAAAATGAACTAAAAAAGCAGTGAGAAAGACAATTGAGCTAAAAAGACGATTTCTCGCCTACTAAAAGCCAGAAAATCGTAATTTACAATTATACAAAAGTGACAAAAGAAGAAAAGCGAAAAATCGTTATACAGAGAATCGTCCAAATAGGAAACTATAAAAGATAGAAAATCATGATTTATGATTTTCTAAAAAACTTAGGAAAAAGATAGAAAATCGTGATTTGCGATTATCCAGAAGAGAAGTTTTCCTACTATTGCTGTTGCTACTGATCACGTGAGTAAAGATTATCACCTCTAAGAATAGAATTAGAAGATATATGAAATTAAAAGTTTGGTGAATCACGAATCTGAGAAGATTGATGAAGATAAGCTCTTAGGAAATCTCGGTTGCTGAAATAAAGGAGAACAATCCAAAAGCACATCAACCATTGAAAGCAAGGAAGAATAAAATTAGGAATTAGAGTTATATTAGGAATATTTTATTTTTATTAGGTTCTTTTATTAGAATTAGAACTCTGTAAACCAACTCCTTATGATCTATAAATAAGAGAGCCCAATTTAGGAATAAATATCGAAGAATTTCAGTATCAATTAACAAGTGAGGTTGGATTTTCTTCCGACCAGTAGAGTAAAATAGTTAGAGTAGATTAGATATCAGAGGTTTCTCAAGAGCAAATGACGACTGCTATTGGGTGTTGAAGATTAGTATAGATATCCTAGTTTTTCATAAGCAATTGACGACTGCGGCTGAGGGGTGAAAGATATATTTATTTACTTTCTAGTCTAGATTTTATTTACTTTATTTACATGCTTTATAAACATCTTCACGTTTTAATTTGAATTGGCGACTCAAGTTAGAATTTGTAAATTAGTGTAATGGTTTTTACTTTTCCATCTTCAATTTTTTAGAGTTTGATTGACGCCCAAATTTTAGAAAATTGTTAATTAGATTAAATCTATGTTAAGAAATTTTAGTTTTTGTTTGATGCCCAAATTCTAAAAGACTGCAATATGGTGTAACGGTACTATTTATTTTTATAAATATCCGATGGCTGAAGATGTGGATTGACAACCTCAATCTGAAGAAGGAGAATTAGGATTTATTTTCTGCACTTTATATTAAGAAACCATTCTTTTATTCATATTTCTCAAATAGTTTAGAACCTTAAAAGATAAATATAACGTTAAAATAGAAGTATATATATATATATATCAATAAGATAAAATTTCTTCGTGAGAACGATCCTATACTAGATCTACAATTTCCATTGTGCGCTTGCAATAGGTTAAGACTTAGTTAGACATACATAGTAAGCTGATTAGTGACCTCTGCAACTCACACATCTATGACAGACATGGACTTCCAATGCCTGGAAGTCCGTGCACGTCATGCAGTCACATTGATGTGCGAATTGCTCTAATGCAAATGAAAGGTGGACACCCATCGTAGATTAACTCTTCTTTTAAATAAAATATTTTTTTCTTCTAAAATTGGGTTTCAAATGTTTAACTATTTACTACTTTAAATCAGAAGATGGACATTGATTTTCGTCCCATTTTATGGTGATCATGTACTACCTATCATACTGTCAAATCATAATACCACATTTCACACATCCAAAAAGTAACATGAAAACCTTTCTTATAGTATACCATCATCATTTTATTTACTTTTAAAACTCCAACAAAAATAAAGTGGCATAGTGTAATCCAGACCTTTCAAGAATCAATGTGGCATAAATTGTATACATTAGCAGCTGGATGCTCAACTTCTAGCATCGTCAGTATCGTCGCTCCATCATTAGTGATTGTTACATCACCAATATCATCAACTAGCATCTGAAAGATTTAGTAAATAACAAATCAATCTAAATTACAGAAATGATAACACCTTAAAAATATGCAACACATTTCACAAGCAAGGCCTTACCTTGTCCAACCCAACAGGTCCGGGCGATGACTTTATAATGTTCGTGACTGCTTGACAAGCTACGAATGACAAAAACTAAAAAATATGATTGCGATTTTCAAACTGAGGTTACATTATAGTTCTTTTGATGATTGAAATTTTTAAACAGATAATATATTAGAGTGGATTTGAAATGGTTACAATAAACACCTTGAAAAACCAAACATATTATTAGGATTTTTGTTAAGGCTAACTCCTAACCATACTCCAAAAATTCCTAGGTGTTAGTGGAGCAGGAAGTTAATTCCTTACCATTTTGGGTATGAACCACTTGGCCGGACCGACGTTCTCCCAAATTGTTGAGAGACTGAGTAGAAATCATGATTTGCTAGGGTTAAAAGTGGACGAAAGGTTGAAGACGGTTGTGTGCTTTCAAAGTAGTAGAAGAAAGGGGAGAGATAAGAAATGGGGCTTTGTGTTATATATGCCTATGATCTCAAGATCTATGACCATGATCTTAAGTCTGGTTGCACGGACTTCCATGCATTGGAACATAGATGTGTGGGATGCAGAGGTCACCCATGATGGGTGGACAATCATTGTAGACTATGGCTTCCTTCACTTTGTGGTAACTTGAATGCCGTAAAATACACTTTGTAGGAAACATAAGAAACACACAATGTGGTAATATTGAATTCTTCCTCGTAAACTAATGTGTTCTCTTCACTGCATTTTTGTTGTGTAAAAATAATTTTTTGGGATGGATTCAATATACTCCCAAGTAAACAATACTTGTAAAATGCACGGAAAATTGTTTGCCCTTACATCCTTTTGATCGCAGTATCAAAAACTCTTTTTGGATACAATGCCAGGCTGTATCAAAGCTATGTGATGATCTATGTGTCATTGGCACCATGTGGGGCAATATTGTGCCACATGTACGAAATCATTGATCTATTCATATGCATCCCTTGATGACCGCATAACTTCCAATCCATCTTAGATAGAAATAAAATCATTAAAAAAAATACTGAAAACATACCGCATAGGTTAAGATAGTTCTAATTAGACGCATGGCTCAAGCACCATTAGCAGTGCTCATATCAATCTCCCTCCACCAACAAATATATATATATATATATATTGTATTTTTCTCATTTTAAATATAACGAGGTGAGGTAAGGACGACCTTAACAAGTGGTTGAAGTCCGAAATGGTCACATGTGGCTATACCATGGATCCGGTACTATATGAAAAGAACCTACACCTATAAATGCTTAGCCGCAGAAATTAAGTTATTTTCATTTGTTCTCCTTTCAAACAAAAATCCATGTTACTTTATTTATAAATCTCATACCGTGCTTGATGATAACTGCAATGCGATGCTTGAGAACTAAAAAATTAATTTACATATATTTACAACACTTACTGAAACTAAAGGAATGCTTATAATTGATTTTATTTCTCTTATTGATTATTAAGACATGCGTTGCTAGATATTATTAGGGGGCCACTTGTTGAGTTTATCTCATTCCCGTTGTTAACATCTCAGTGGCAGATCGAGTTGACTTTCGTGCATCTCCTCAAGCTAAGACATTGGGAGATCTTTTGAAATAAAGTCAGCCGAGGAGTTAGTAAGGTTTTGTGTTTTGTTGTAAGGGACTTTTGGAATGTATTGGTGTTCACGATGACCAATAAATTGTAACAATGATATACCCTTCTTTTGAAATTATAAATGAGATATCAGGTTATGTATTTTGTTTAACCTTTAAGTTTTGCTTGATTATTGAATTTGCTCGCACACCGAAATTTGTCTTGTTTTGAATTTCGGGGCGTGACTGTAGACACCTCGATTTCGCCCCCTCGGAGTAACAAAAATGTTCGGTCAACCATTAGCCTTGCCCTGATTTCTAGAAAAGTCAACCTTTTTCAGAAATCCCAAAACTCAATATTCTTGGAATTATATGTCGAGAACCCAGCATATAATTGATTATATGCTGGAGTACTAGCATATAATTGGATCCAATTCGGCATGTGCCTAGTTCCCAATTATACACTGGGGTGCCAGCGTATATTTGATTATACACTGGACTCCCAGCATATAATTATCCCTCACAGCCTAGGATAGCCAACGAGACTCGATAGGCTTTAAGCCGGCTCAACGAGCCATGCCTTATCCAAATTATTTATTATACGTTGTCATAACAGTGTATAGTTTAGCAGAGTTCGCTCAGATTCTCAGCCGGTTACCCCGATCGAGATCCCCGAAATCGTCGAAATTATGCGCAGTAACCGTCGCGTATAATTCATTATACACAGGTTTCCCAGTGTACAATCAAAATTATACATTGTACTTCCAATGTATAATTCCGAATTATATGTTGTACTTCCGGCTTATAATTGGTCGAGACCTATAAATAGACCCATATCCCTCTCATTCAAAAAATCATCAATTTTTGCTTATTCTCTTTAGAACTCTTGACTTTGGCTTTAGGATTCTAAACTAAAACTGAGTTGAACTCTAAGTGTCTAGGCTTAGAAATTCTACTCTCTTCTAGGAATCTCTTTGAGTAGTCGAGCACATTGGGACTGGCCCATCTGTTTCGATTCTCAAGCGCTCCAAAGGGAAATAAAGCTAGCGTTAGATCCAACCCTTAGGCAATCCCTACATAAATTTCCAACTTAGGTCCAAATAGTTCTTAACTCTTTCATGTTTTCAAAACCAATCATAATCATTAAACCTCTTTGCTCAAGGGAGCCAACGGAGGGTACTCGGGAACGGGTCCTACCCTCCCGCGCAAAATGGGCCAACATACCCCTTTAGTTAGATTACAAGGATTAGAAAAATCCAATTAGTTAAAACCCTAGGAACCCTATCTGCTAAAGCCGGTAGGCCTGCGTTTAGTACAGGAGTCCAAACCCACAATCCCCCGCCTAAATCTTATCAATCAATGACATTCTACAGCGTCGATAAAAATCTATAGATGATAATCACACATCAGGTATATATTTAAATTTGGTTGCAGCTAAACATATCTCTCTGCAGGTGCACATAAATACCTTTATTGCTAAACTCTCTTTGCCCGCCTTTTGCAAACAGAGTCCCATATTGGGCCATTTTCCCAAATTTGAGAGGGTTCCCGAAAAATGCATACCAACAGGCTGACGATCATGTTGGGACTCTTTTTCTAGGGTTGCCCCGTCTTAATTAATTTGAGTTTTTATAAAAAAAAAATTTCTTTTATCACTTTTAACACACACTACATACATATTAGACATTTTTAGCAGCCATTCTTTTACTACCCCCTCTGGTGTGAAAAGGCCGATGTGATCACCTCTTTGGGGATTCGATTTGGCGAACTTCCTACACATCAGACCTTCCCGTAAAACTTAATCAGGCAAGGATTGTACCCGTGGAAAACACATCATATTCGGTAAGGAAAGCCTAGGTACCCAGAGTAGAATAGGAATACCATATTACCTTAGTTCCAAATTGAGAGCTCGTGCAAATGTTGTTTTCAAAAGCATCAAAATATCTGTAATTAGGAAATTGACCTTCAGTAGTAATGCCTAATCATTATGGTGCTGCCCTAATAATCCTGAGTATGATGTTGGACTATCTCAGAACCTATTCTGAGGTCATCCTCAGATTAACATGGCATGGAAAGATGAAGAATTACCCTTGACTCCTCTAGCAAACACTAGAGACAGTGGCACTAGGCTGAACTACACCACCGAGCAAATTGTAAACCTCAATGCCCATACACTGTCAAAAGGAGGAAAAGAATCTATGATTCTACTTCAAGCCTTGGCCGGTTTATACCAAGGCATCCTTCGCCAACAGGTTGTGGATGATCAAGGGCGTGTCATCGGTGAATGCGTAAACTTAGAAACCAGATGCCAAGAGAGGTTTCAGACACCACCAGTGTCCCCTCCCAGGCACACCTTATTCAGTGATGATCGTTGAGGTAAATCCATCTCTGAGACTTCAAAGAAAAATACCATTATGACTATGGAGGACTTTACTCAAGTCCTAGATAACTACATGGCCAAGAGAGAGCATCCAAATCACTCTTTCGGATTCGACATGTTTTGTTGAGACCTCGAATTTACCGTACCCACTAGTTTTAAATTGCTAAAATTCAACAAGTATAACGGTACAGGAAATCTGAATCATCACTTGGCACTCTTTTGTAACAATTGTCGACCAGTCTACGACAATCAAGGGCTTCTAATCCATTATTTTCAAAGTTCTTTAGAAGAAGTAGCCCTCAATTGTTTGCGGCATTACCTCTCAACAAAATTGAGACGTTCGATGACCTAGCCAGTAGATTTCTAGACCAATACAAACATATAATCCATGAAGCTGTCAGTCTCAGTGACCTAATGGTTACAAAACAAGTGACAGATGAAGACTTTGTAGTCTTTGTTAGTCACTGGAGAAAACTCACCCCCTGTATAGGGAATCAAATAAAAGAAATGGATGGGATAGATATTGTAATCAATAATACTCGAGAGCCCCTTCGAAGTGCTCTTATCCTATATGATTACCCAGGCTTCTCTAGTCTTCATGTACGTGCCTCACGTATATAACGACGCATTATGAATGGAGATTTCTCTTTCTTCACACTCACATATGAGGGAACCTCTCTTAATGACCAAAAAACAAAGACCCTAAGCCCTGAGCAAATCAACACAAACCAAGAACAAAATCAGATAAACTCCTACCCTTAAAATCAGAATGACCAAAGACAGAACCAATACATGAACCAATACCCTAACTAAAACCAACATCCACACCCTAACCAGAATCAAAACCAACACCCCATAACCAACATAGGATACCAACCTAAGAGAACCAGCTACCCACCATTACCAAACACCATACCTGCTAACCCTATCTTCGACAACTCCTTACTTGACCACACCCAATCAGCCTTCAACCCACATTCAATGCCATACACTCATTCACTCCTGCCCTAGTTCATGTAGCTACCCTAGCTACCCTAATCCGTAAAATTAAACATCCTTTAGAACACATCCATACTTCCCGCTCACAACCAATGAACCTTGCTGCCCATATCGTTCAACTTGAAATCACCTTCCATACCCAACCCATCACCAAATTTATTCCCAAACCAACTCAACCTATCACTAAAATCATTAAACTCATTCCTGAACCAACCCAACCTACCTTCAAATTCGACAACATAACCACCAACGAACCAACTCCCATTTTCCCTAAACTAACACCTAAACCAACTTTGCAACCAAACCCTAAACAGACTCGTTCATCGGTTCCTGAAATAATTCTAGAACCGACACATCAACATATCATAACACAATCTATACCCAAACCGATCCTCCCAATACTAAACATTGAACCTAAAACCCAAATCAAATCGAGCTCCAAAACCATTAATCTTCTCATCCCCGAACTAACTCTTGAACTAATCTCCACACCCACTTCAGGATCTAAAACCACTACCAAACTTATCGCCTCACCAACTTTAAAACCAATCCTTGAACCTGAACATATCTTTACGCCCATCCCTAAACGTATCGCCTCACCCACTCCAGAATCAACTTTCGAATATGAACTCATTATCAAACACATTGCCTCACCAACTTCAGAACCGACTCTTGAATTAATCTCCACACCTACTTCAGAATGTGAACCTATTATTGAACCAATCTCTAAACCATCCACTTTAGTCACTCCTGAAGTAATCACTAGATCTATCGATAAACCAATCCATAAAACTCTTCCTACTCCTGAATTACAACCAAATCCCGAGACTCTGATTAATGTCCAAATCAACATATCACCAGATCCTCAAATCTCGCTCCAGGAAAAACATAAAATTGACATCATAACTAAGATTACTTCTAACCCTAGGGTTCAAATTTATATAGATCTAACAATCAAAATTCTTACGGAAGCCCGACCAATAAAAATATCACAATATCAAACCTACAACACAAAACCTTCCTCGAGAAATTATAAACAAAGCTTTGAAACAACTTCACAATAAGCCCAAGACGCATGGCAACCAAGACAAAGGAAATAGAAAAGAATCGAACCTCTCTATACCAAGGAAGGGTCCACCCTAGTCTGCACCTTCATGTCTTCTCTTTTTATTTTGCTTTTATCTTGGCTTGTTGCTTCCTCTACGGAAACGATATCTCTCCTCTCAGTGGACTCCTTTCCAACCTCATCATCAAGCAAACTTCCACACACCTGCCATTATGATATAAGATCAATTCCATTAGAATAACACGATCCAAAAACATTCTCCATTAAATTTCAATTAAAACCAAAACAAATGATAACACAAAACCTCATGGGAAGGACCCTGTCTCATGTTCCAACTTCATAAAATGCCTCACTCCACTGAGAAACTAAAAATGGTCCATCCTGATAAGGAGGCTCCAAATATCATAAACACACTCTCACTCATCCTTAATCCATCTGATTGAGGGTGATTGATGCCCCCTCCAAAATAAATCATCAAGTCATGAATGGGTGGTCACTCCGACCGTTCAATATGTCCCACTACTTGGACTTTTTGAGTTAGTCCCTTCTTAAGAAACTGATGTTGTAGCCTTAAAAATTTTTTTAAAAAGACATATACAAAAACAAATTATATATATATATATATATATATATATATATATGCAAAAAAAATATACAAAAAAATTCATTAAAAGAAACAAATTTTTACCCAGCAGTGTTGGAGTCTTTGAACTTATATATGAAGAACCATGTATTATGCCCGATCTTTTTTCAAGGATAAAAACTAGAACTTACTGAATAATTATATTGGCCCGAAAACTCGAAGTTGGGGAGCTAGTTCTAAGGAAATAATGCCTACACAACCGCCTCACCTGATGGGATTTTGAAACTCGGTTGGGAAGAACCTTATGATATTTTGGTTGCATGCCCAGGAAACAACTATAGGGAAGGAACTTTCTAACCCCTTAGAATGCTATCTATAACTCAGTGACCATCATGTCTCGTAGAAAAAATAGGCATATTCATATATTTACTATCCTCGTAGTCATCACGAGACATTAGTCAGTTGTAGGTCATTATCTTTGAAATCATTTTGATAACCATTTGACTCATTAACCACCTTCTTATTCAGGAAAATTGGTCAAAAGAATTAGTGAATCATAAAACCATTTTTGAAATATAGAAAACTTTGGATTCTCACACACCATTTTTACCATTGGAGTCGATGTTAGAGCGTAAAAAAATGAACATGCAAGGTTCCATCAAATCTCACAATTCTTGCATTAGCAGGTTGTTTCAAATATATATATATATACATGCTTCAAAAAAAAAAGGCAAAAAAAAGAGAAAGGACAATCGAGTGAGAGCATGCGACGAATGAACGAGTCAATGAACCTAGGGAATAAGAAAAGTTGTGAGGGCATCCATGACATCTTCAAACTTCTAGATATCATCGTACGGTGGTGGGAGGAGGATAAAACTCCTGCTAACCATGGAATTTGATGATTTGATGGTGTTGAAACATGAAAAAGAGATCAAATATGGCACCACACTACACACAAGAGAAGAAAGTAGTTAACTATTATTGGTACGCATTTTCAAGGGCCCTTTCGGCTCCCAAAAAATGGTTCCAAATCAGTCACAAGGGGACTCTGTCTGCAAAGGAAAGTGTGAAAGGACAAAAATAAAGAAAGAGACATTTAAATGCACCTGTAAATATAGATTGTTAGTTGCAATCTAATTTAAATATACCTGAGTGTGATCACCATCTACAGATATTTATCGACGTTGTAGAACATCATTGGTTGATCATGAGGATGAGTAGGGGTTTGTAGGTTGAACTCCTATGCTAGATGTCGATCTACCGACTTTAGCAGCTAAGGTTGCGTAGGGTATTAGGTAATTTGGGGTTTCTATCCTAATTAGTCTAGTCTAAAAATGGGTGTGTTGGATGCTCGGGAGGATGTTAAGTGGTGAAAAATGCCACTTTTCACCCCATAACCTGACCATTGATAGACCTGTGAGCACACTAATAAGCTTTTGTCAAGTGCATTTTGTAGACAATAATAAAAGAAGATACTAATGCAGAAAAGCACTCAAGAATGCCCAAAAAGGAGCTATCTCTCAGCACAGAAAAAACCCAGTAACAACACACCAGAGGGTAGCACAGCACTGGACCCTTGGAGCGCGTGACTACAGCAGGGCAAGGCGAAGGAAGTGAAAATAGGCTGAGAACGTCCTATCGATTAGTCACCTGAAGACTTCGATAGGAGCGGAAAGCAAAGAAAGGAAGAATTTGTGCAGTTGAAGAAGTCTTTGATAGGATCTGAAGGCAGAAGAAAGATGATTTCGTGTGGATTAAGGAGTTCGATAGGGTCTCAGAACCTATCGAGCAGCTGAAAGGAAAGAAGAAACCATCCTATCGAAAACCTGCCTGAAGTGTCAAAGGAACCTATCGAATGGTTTCTTGAACCTATCGAGATGAAAATGCTGGAATATAACCTATCGAAGGGTGATTGAGCCTTTCGATAAGACTGAAAGCAAACCTATCGAAATGGTGGAATGCAGAGCGGAACTTATCGAAATGGTTTTCCAACCTGTCGAAGAGTTTCTCCAACATGTCGAATACTCCAAACCAAGGACTGAGAAGGCTGAAACTCTAAGCGAAGATTCATCCTATCGGAACCTATCGAACGAATCTGAGAACCTAGCAAAAGGACCAAAATGCTTGATTCCAACCTGTCGAAAGCTTCCTGAACCTATCAAAATCGTGTGTAGAACTTCTCATAAATTCAGCTGTGCACATGTTGTGATTCAGTGACCTGCTACATGCAACCCGAGGCACTTGGTGACTGACACGACTATTCCAGAAGATGCCCTAGAAAGCCCTAACCAACCCACGTGCTTTAACAGAACTCTAACAAACTCTGACGACCATCTAGAAGGGATTTTTGGCAAGAAAAATAGAGGAGAAAGCTATATATAGAGACCCCCCCATTGCAATTGAGGGGGGATCGAGATCTGAGCCAAATTCTAGAGATTAGAGCTTACAGAGAAATTCCATTTCCCTCCTTTGGTTGGCTAAGTCCCTGGGAGTAGCGAGGAGCGAAGTTAGATCTGTAATTGGGTAAGTTTAAGAGTTCTATTGTAGGTTCCTAGCTACACAGACTACAGATCTGAGAGTATTTCCATTGTAGAGTGACCTTGTTTGCAATAATAATATTATTTTTAATGCTTTAATTAGATTTAAATTTCCTTTGGTTCCATTTGGTGATCGATCGGATCTGTGTAGAGGAGTCTGTATATCAGCTCACCCACTTAACTGGTAGACCTCTTGGATACCATCTGATCTCCCTGGATCTGATGCTCCTGTGATTCCTTGAGTTTGTGACCTGGGAATTGCAGCATCTGTAGTGGTTTTAATTGTTCTAATTGATGCTCTGGCTTTGAAGGAGATCCCTAGGATGGTCTGTGACCATAAAAGTGGACATATCATAACCTTAAGATGAATCTAAGCTCAGGCCTCAATTTGATTTATCTGCTGCAATCCATGGATTCGATAAAGTCTATAGGATGGTCTGTGACCATTAAAGTGGACAGATCATAGCCTTAAGACCAGGTGGATCCTGTAATTTGAAGTATAATTTATACCCTGCAGCTGTGCTTATAGCCAGTTGAGGGAATTATGTGCTCTGAACCTCTGTAGCATGACTAATCGAACCCGATTTTAGTGAAAACCAACCTCCAAGCTACTCTTCTCCATTTTTTGCTTTTTACTCTCTTCCCCTGCAAGATCTAAGCTCCTAAACTCGATCCAATTTAGCTTATGTTTAATTTTAGCTTAGTTTAAGTGACCATCCATTTCAAACCTCTCCCCTGTCTTTTAGCTAAATTAGTAATAGTTAGGGTGCTAGATCTGACACAGATCTGGAGATTTATCATATTTCTAACCAACCTCCCTGTGGACATTCCCTTACTCACCATTCTTTTAAAGCTTGCTACAACAAATCCTGAATACTTGCAGGTCTGTATGTGTGTGTCTGCCTAGTTTTATTGATGATTTTAGACCCACATTTGAGGGAAGGCAAACACCCCAACAGAGGATTGGCCTTGTTCTCGAGTACCCTCCGTTGGCTACCTTGGGCAAATCAAGTTTAAAGCTATGGCAGTTTTATAAATATGGAGAGGGGTGTTGACCTAATTGGCACTAGGCTAGAGATTTCGCCAAGCGTTTCCTAGGGAATGGATCTAAGGTTAGCTTTTTCTTCCCTTCGTACTAACTCGAGAATTGAAAAAGAGGGCCAGCCCCACCGTGCTTGACTACTCTTATGAGATTCCTAGAGGAGAGTTGTAGTTCTAAGAGGTAGATACTTAGAGTGCAACTCTTCTCTATTTCAAAATCTCAGAGCCAAACTTGAGTTTTCCAAAGAAAATAATCAAAAATTCGTGTGTTTTGAATGGGAGGACAAGGACCCTATTTATAGTATATGGCCAATTATATGCTAGGAGTCTAGCGTTAATCCATAATTATACGATGGGCATCCGTCGTATAATTTGAGTTATACACTAGGATTCCAATGCATATTGATTATATGTTGTGGTTCTAGCATATTATTCGAGGCGACCACTTGTTGAATCGGTTAAGTGACTAGGTGACCGGATTGGTCTGGAAAGGTAGAGTCCGAGAAGGACTTTCCTTAATTATACGTTGTAGGTACAACGTATAATTAGAAAGTTGGATAGGGAGATAAAGAGAAAATAAGTCTAAAGCAGACTAATTATACGCCGAGACTCATGCGTATAATCGAATTACACGCTAGGATTCCAACGTATAATTCCAGGGAGCTCGATTATTGAGAGTAGAGTCCCAGTACATCGTAGTGGTTCCTGTGTATAATCGATCATACTCTTGGAGCCATGCGTATAATCCGTGAAAAGTATTGGGCTGAGTCAGGTCTGATTAAATGTCAGGAGTCCAGCATATAATTAATTATACGTTGGGATTCCAGCATTTAATTTCCAAAGCTGAGGGTTTTAAGGACTTTTAGAGAGGGCTAGCCTTTCTAGAAATTGTGGGCAAGGTCAATGGTTGATCGAACATTTTGTATACTCTGAGGGGGGCGAAAACAGCGTGTCTACAGATGCCCCTCTTCGGCATGTTCTTCTGAAGCAAGGATGCATCGAAGTAGACACCTTGTACAAGTGCCCTCTCATTTCTTAGAGAAATCACAAGTGTGAACCAAAATGAACTGACATGACTTACTTGGCTTTCTTATCTGTCAGCACATGCTAAGTAAAAGGACGATTCGGAGGCTAGTAATAGAAATCGAGAGGAGTTTCCGCTGTCGTGGGCATGTCTCGACCAGAAGTGGAGATTTTACGCAAACAAAGTACAGGTGGCACAAGCGAATGTCAAGGTAACAGGAATGGGATCATAAGATGGCGAAGGCCTCATAGATCATGTCAGTCGAGGTGCATCATTGCTCACACCAACGACGTGTCAGGGGTCTCTTTCGATAAACATTTGTGATTCCTTAAAGTTAAGTATACTCGATGTTGAATTTTTCGGGGGAAAGAACGGGTTTGGATAGAGAGAGAGAGGGATAGATAGATAGATAGGTGAGGGAGTTTTGAAAAACTGTGTTTAACTTAAATCAATTCGATAAAAATATTTGGAAAACATGGCTCTCGATATGTCGCTGAGCAGGTCCATTAGAATGGGATTTGGGGACCTGACCTTTGCTTGACTTATCAAGACGCTCGATATGCCAAAATACTCCTAACCTTCTCAAGCACACTAATGATTGTCGCTTATGGGAGGACTATAATAGTTTCATGAATCGGGAGAGTTGGATTTTGAAAATGTTTTGATACATAATGTTAGAATAATTATATGTTTATGGGAATATCGAGTGAAGGGATGATACTTACCTGAATGAGTGCAGAGACTAGAGTGTAGAGGTGAATTTTTTACTCGGGATAGAATGACGAATACTCTTCAATGAGGGCTTGATGTCAGTTTTTGTCTTCCTTTTCATGAAGCACTGTGAAGGTTGAATCATCTGGAGATCGGTTGTGGCGACCGAGGGGCTTTTACAGCTGCTGTGGGTGCATGTTGCAATCCCGCAGGGAGACTATGCCGCAGTCGAAGCACAGGTGGTGCAACTAGAGTGATAATAAGATATGGTTAGGAGTAAAATGGTCTCGAAAGATGTAAAGTCATATCAGCAACGAGTGCATCATTGTGCAGCTCAAAAATAGGTGTTCTTTAAGGAATATTTTGCTATTCCTTTGAGAAAAAATTCTTTCGTTGTGCTTAGGAGGGATTCTGCAATGTCATTCTTGGTAAGATGAGTTTCGTTTTGTGGATGTAGGTGGTAAAGGAGAATGAGATTAAGAGAGAAGAGTAGAGGTATATTTTGTTGTTTCTATGTGTATTTTATATATTTTTTTTATTTTGTAGAGGTTGAAAAATAAATCATGTGAGAATAAAATGAGTGAAACGTCCTTTGTTTTGTCACACGGTGGAACTTTTGGGATGAAAAAAGAATTGGTTGCACAGTGGGATTTAAAAAAAAAAAAATTTGTTTAGTTTTTTATTATACAGTGGAGAAATACAATTTTGGTTCCACGATGGGACATTAGGGAAAGAAAAAAAAAGACATAATAGACAAAAGTAATAAAATAATGCCCCATTTTCAGGATATTGGTCACATGACTCGATCATCGCTGCTAAGGTGTTAGTGCTAAAAAATGTCCCAATGTCAGGTCATGGTGGGACTTTTCTTAAGCTCAGAGATATCCTGGAGTGGCTTGAGAATTCTAAAGGAGGCATGCTTGTAATGATCCCATGTTGGAAAGTAGTTCGATTATTTCGGCTATATGCCAGGCTTGATTAATGATCATCATGTATCTTATCTTTCCACAAGACTGAGGTGAGTGGTAGGTAATGAGAGATTGCATCGCTTGTCATTCAAAAGTTTTCAATTTTTTTTTTAAAGATTTTGAAAATGTATTTGACTCATTTTTCGAAAAGAAAATAAAAGGGGAAGAAGAGGTAAAGTTTATTGATGTAGGGGTAGCTTCTTATTCAACTAAGTTTGTAAATAGTAGTCAACTGCTTTCTTCTTGTGTGTGTGTAGTACAGTGCCATAATTGAGCTCTTTGTCATGTTTCAGCACCATCAAATCATCAAATTCTGTGGTTAGCAAGAGTTTTGTCCTCCTCCCACTACCGTGCGACGACTTCTAGGAGTGTGAAGATGTCAGAGATGCCCTCATAATTTTACTTATGCTTCCCTAGGTTCATTGACTTGTTCATTGATCGCATGCTCTCGATCGATTGTGCTTCTTTTCTCTTTCTTTTTAATCATGTATGTATATATGTTTTTTAAATCAACTTGCTAATGCAAGAATTATGAGATTTGATGGAACCTTATATTTTCATTTTTTGTGCTCTAACATCAACTCCAATGGCAAGGAGTGTGCGAGAATATAAAGTTTTTCTACGTTTCGAAAAAGAGTTTTATGATCCACTAGTCCTTTCGATCAATTTGCCTGAATAGGAAGGTGGCTAATGAACCAAATGATTTAAAAAATAATGACTTGCGATCGATGAATGATTTGTGATGACTTCGAGGATGATAAATATATAATTATGCCTATTTAGGCTACGAGACATGATGATCATTGAGTTATGGATAGCATTCCAAGGGTTAGGAAGTTCCTCCCCTGTAGCTATTTCTTGGGCATGCTGCCAAAATAGTATAAGTTCTTCCCACGTGGGTTTCGATTTCCCTCAGGTGAGACGGCTACATAGCCATTATTTCTTTAGTAATAACTCCCCATCTTCGAGTTTTCAGCTAAAATCAAAATTTTAAGTTTGGAAAATTTGGGCATAACATATGCGGTCAGAGATGCTGCCAGTTAAACAAATATTTTTTGTTTTAAGTATATATATAATTTTTTATTTTTAGGTATTATAAACACTCAAATTTGGCCCAAGGCACGATCAAAACATACTTCGAGAAAAGTGCACCCCCAAGCTTTCTATAGCATCTCCCATACCCTTAGGAACCTTTCCATACCCTTAGGAACCTTCCCAAACCCCTAGAACTTAACCTAAACCCTTAAAAGCCTATGCCCAACCCTTGGGAGTTAACCCTACACCCCTGAAACCCTTCTCGGACCCACTTCGAACCCTTCCAAGAAATGGTGGGAAGGTGGTGTGCCAAGGCTTATAGGGACCTCAGCTGGAATAAAATCCTATACCATTGGAAAATAGAGGTTCCCAGCTTTCCAACAAGCTAAGAATTGCCTCAATCCGAGCCATACGCTGAAAGTTATGGCGATTCAAAAATTTAGGCAGAGATGAGGATTTCTTGCCTAGCGTGTATAATATACACGCTAGACCATTTCTGAAGAAATTTTGCCTAGCGTGTATAATATACATGCTAATCCATTTATGCAAGTTCTTCCTCCAGAGTGTGGGCCCCATGGCGGGCTCTGAACTTCTCAAAAGCACTTTACATATGCCTAGCGTGTGTAATATACACTCTAGGCTTAGCTACAGTACTTTTGGGATTTTGCCCGAATTTCACTTGTGAGGTTTGACTTGTTGACCATCCCAATGTTTAAGGTGGGTTTCTTTAGGATTGTTGCACCCACATTAACCCTATCATCTACCATTGAACCCAACTTCACACCTATCCATGACCTTGAAAAACCTAAAATCCTTAGATTTAGGATTACCTCATTGCTAATCACATTAATGCTTAAGTACCCTCCTAAGCATCTCCTTTTCTATAAATAGAGAGCCACCCCTCCCTTTACAAAGGCTTGAAAATTTTCCAAAGAGAGAAAGATTAGAGATTTCCTTCTTCCATTTGGTGCACCAAACCCATACAAATTCCAGAATTCAAAATCATCCTTTATCCCCCACCTCCCATCAAAAACCCCTTAGCCTAGGTGAGAACTACCCTTTAGCCTTCTTCTTCTACCTCTCAGCTACCGAGCCTTAGAGATTAGAACCCATCTTTCAACCTTTTAAGCTATTGGAAGCTCATCAGGTGCACTCACGCGAAGGTCCACATCGATGTTACAATGGCCTAAGAGCTTCGGCTCTCCCCTCTATTCCTCTACCTTTCTACCCTTGAATTTGCGTCGTTATGCCGCT
The DNA here is from genome assembly GCA_021018995.1 of Chloranthus sessilifolius. Lineage (NCBI taxonomy): Eukaryota > Viridiplantae > Streptophyta > Magnoliopsida > Chloranthales > Chloranthaceae > Chloranthus > Chloranthus sessilifolius. Next base: position 30,764,693 of record CM037592.1, on the reverse strand, counting down.
GAAATTTCGGTGATCGTGGGGGCCGTAAATAGGATCTGAGTGCCTTCAGGCAAGAGGATGTACTGCTATATTTTTTTTCTTTGGCCATAAGTAGAGACCACTTTCGAGTAGGTTGATCTGGTGCCTAACACCTTGCCAATAGATAACCGAAGCCCCCGCCTAAGAGCCTTTGGTGTTAGACCGGTGAATTAGAGTCATATTTCTGCACTTCGGTGCTTTTAATATTGATTTAGGTTTCCTAAGATACCAAAAGATTTGGGTGGCGACTTTATATATGTCATAAGAGCACATCGTCGTGACAGATCGATAAGATCCACGGTTGCACAGATGGCGACTCTGCTGAGGAGTAGCTAGTAGAGCTTCCCTTTGAAGGTTGGCCTCTTTTATTGTTTTATTTCATTTTTACTAACATTTGTTTGTATTCTTTTCTTTCTTTCATACTCACCCCTACAATTCCATCAATTTTTACTTACCCCTACTTTCCGTCATTTACGAGCCTTAGCCGATTGGCGGGCCTACTTGAGCATTGTCCTTACTTTCATTTATTTTCAGCCATTTACATGCCTTAGCCGATTGGTGGACTTACTTGTGCATTTACACGCCTCAGCCCTTTGACGGGCCTACTTGAGCTTTTTCATTTTCGCAATCATATCCTACCAGTAGACGCCGGACAGTAGAGGTGGCACGTGATCATCACATCCCATTTTTGAACCTAAGCAAACTCCCATGTTAAAATTGAATTAAACCTTAAAAGTGAAATAAGGGACTTAATTCAATTTTACGAGGGTAGATTTTAAAGGGTGGGAATTTAGGCAGCGATACAAACGTCTCGGTTCATAGTACGATGGTAGCCCCTAGTGGTAATGATCCGAAAAAATACCACCCCATCCATTATCTAAGAAGACGCTTGCACTGAAGGTATATAGGGTGGGTGACCGATCCAATTAGAAGGCTTAAAACCCTTGGGGAGAGCGTTAATCATCCCAAAACGACCTTGTACCCCTAGGTTCGGAGAGGAGGGACCCGTTATAAACAATGAAAATCAGTCCTCGAAAGCACCGCTTCCCGAAAACCAAAGAAACAAACCAAATTCGGGCCTGCTATTTGCTGTCAAAATATTATTTGATAAACTGTTTTTGCCTAGTGTCTATAATATAAAAGCTAAGCTAAAAATCCCCAGAATTGCCCTAGCGTGTATAATATACACGCTAAGCTAAAAATCCTCAGATTTTGCCGCCAAATCCAATCCCAAGGAATTACGATCCTAATACCCATTGTAATTTCCATCAAGGACCGGGCCACCCAACTGATCGTTGCTTTCCTTGGAAGCATGTGATACAAGACTTAATAGAGGCCATCAACATCATTCCTCTAGCACTTCCCCAAGTCAACTAGCATGCCAATATACATCAGGTGTCATTACCACCACATCCACCAAGTGGTGCAAGCCCAAGGCCGACCGTCAGCATGATATTGGAGGTGTTAATCTCTCAAATTTATCACTTTTCACCTCTTAACAAGACCTTTGATGGACCCTTGAGCTGATTAATAATGTGTTTTAAGTATGATTTTATAGATAGCAGGAATTTATAGCTTAGTGCTGCAATCCATCCTTTTAGTGCCAAGAAGAATGAATTGTGATTCAAGCTGTGGAGCTGATGAGTTTACAATGAATGCACCATGATGGTTCACACCATGGGAGTCATTTAGCATGCCTTGGGTCCTTTGAGTAATGCAACAGTTTATATATTCAGTAGTGCAGCAGTTCAAGTGGTACATATGCTGCTGTTGCTAAAGCATCCTTGAAGCATGCATCTCAAGTGGTTCACTTGATGAAGGAGCAGCTGCAATAAAGAAGTCCAAAACAGCACAATTGTTTCCTTGAAGAATTAGAGCAGTTGGGTAAAGTGTTAGTGCTGCACTCGAGTAGTTTATATTGCTACAAACCAGTAGCTGTACCTGCTAATATAGAAATTCGCTTGAGCACCTCAGATCTGGATCTACACATAGTAGAGTTGTTTGCTGAAGTTTCATTACTGCATTCAAGCAAAATAGCAGCAGCATTTGAACTTGTCGATCTACTAATTTCATCCACTCGAGCTACACCTTGAAGAATTCGAGCAGATTACAAGGGAAAAACAAAACCACTCGAGTGCATTAAGGATGTTGAGCAGCTGCACTTGATGGACAATGAACCCACTCGAGCTGCTAGCTGAAGCCCACTTGAAGCTGTCGAGTAGTGCAATAGCCTACACTTGGACCTGTCGAGCAGCTCAAAGGAGATGCACACATGAACCTCTCGAGCACCATAGTGTGTTGATGGGTGGAGGTTGAGTAGTTAAGGAAGCCTCTCGAGCAGTTTGAAGAGCCGCAATTATTGCCGTCGAGAGGCTCCATGGATGCTGGAACCTGTCGAGCACTTTATAGTGCTATAAATTGCGCAGTCGAGCAGCTCAAGCTGCACTTAGAGCTACTCGAGCACTTAAATAAGCTGAATTTCATCTTGTCGAGGAGCTTCTCAAGTTAGAAATGCTTGAAGCTGCTGAAGCCTTGAACATATCGAGAACTACTCGAGAATGCAAATTCGAAGCTTAGCTTGTCGAGGCACGGGTTCCAGCCATTCTAGCAGCGATATTCAAGAACTCAAGGGAATTTTTGGGAATCCACAATAGCTAGGGCACACATCTGTTGTTACTTCTTAGTGTGATTGATTTATGTGTGTTTTGAAAACAGATTTATAGCTGCTAAATTACAGTGGCTTTAGACTATATAAAAAAAATAAAGAAATATCATCACAGTTAGAAGAGAATTAGCCTGCAAGATCAGGGCCAATTGTAGCAAGTTTTAAAAGTAAGTGAGTGAAAGATCGTCCACAGAGAATTTGTCTAAAATGTAAGATAAACCTCCTGATCTGAGCTACCAGATCTGGCTTCTTATCCTATCTAGAAAACTGATAAGATGAGAGGTTTGAATTTGTCACGTTTAACTAACTAAAAACAAAGAAAAATTTAAACTAAATGATCTAGATCCGAGTTGGGGGAATGATTGAAACAAAGATGGAGAAGTAATATCTAAATCCGATTTGGTCTTTGAAATCTAATGAGAATAACTGCAGCTCAACAAAGGTGATTCAATCTTCATCTGGCTACAAGCACAGATGTAAGAGAGATAAATCTAATTCAAGGATTAGGCTTACACTTATGGCTATGGTCTGTCCACTTTAATGGCCACAAACCATCCAATAGTCTTTAATCCAAATCCTCAATTTAGAACAAGAAACATCACTACAAATGTTGTAAGAGACTAGGTTACAAACACTAATTCTCACAGGATTAATGAATCAAGGGAAATTGCATGCAAAACAATGAATCTAAAGGAGTCTAATGTACTGAGGAGATCAGAGGGAACCCTTGACATGAGTCCAATGGAGAATGCATAGTTTACAGCAACCTTTTAAAATTCATCCTTACAATTTACAGAACACGGCTTATGCTCTCGGTTGATTTGCGTCTTGGATGCAAACTCTCCTTTGAGTTACGATCTCACAGCTCTCAAATGCAAGTACAAAGTAGGCTATTATAAGGATTGCGCATGTCAGTCTGTTGGGAAATGGGGATTACAAATGAAACTCAAAATGGATGCCCCAATTGGGCAAATGCTTTGTCTATTTATAGCTTTCCCTGTGTCCAAATTTCGATGTGTATCAACCAATCGAGGTTCTCGATCTGTATTGACCAATGGTAGTCGAGCACGGGATCCAGATCTGCTCGCCAATCGAATTCTCGATCCGTTCACCAATCAGTGAAAAAGGCATCAATTCTGTTATGCATTTTGAAAGTTTGTTAGAGTTTCTAGAAGTTCTCGCCAAGTTATTCCCTCTCTAGGTGCTCATGTGGGGTAGAATATTCCTTCGCTTCATGCTTAGAACCCTCTGGAATGTTTCTAGGTTTTAAAATGCATTGGGACGCATGCAACAGATTACTGAATTGCCCTTGTTAAAGCTGCGAATCTCCAGAATGCCTCTTCACACAGCTTAGGGGCCTTTTCGCAAAGTGTTATGACTCCTGAAGCTCTTTTCGCAATGTTCTAGTTCTACTCGAATTGTGTTTTCTTCTTTTCGCAAAGTTCAATCCTCTCTTCGAACAGTTCAGATGCTCTTCGAATGCTACGCCTGGAGTTTTATTCCTTTTCGCAGAGTTTCAGGTTCTTTGCGAACAGTATAGGTTCTTTTAAAAGGACTCAGAGTACATTTTCTCGCTCAATTGTTCCATACTTCTCTTCCAGGTCTTTGCTTCTTCTATTCAGTCTTTTCAACAGCTGATGAGGTTGTTTCTTCACTTTCTTCCTTTGGATTGACATGGATTGTCATCTTATTGGCACTTTTAAGCTGCTTTTATGGTTAAGCTTGTCTTTATTGTTAGCTGCAACATAAGCACTTAAAACACTTATTTAGTTCTCTCAAAGGTCTATCAAGACTCAAGTTCGGGGTGAAAATGGTATTTTCACTTGTCAACACCCAAACCTAAGCTTTGCTAGTCCCGAGCAAAGACAAAATAAAAAAATAAAAAAAGTAAAGAGCCGCTTAGGGAGCATGCTTGCATTTAGCATATGCAATAAGCCTTTTAAACCCCTAGGTGATCCCTAGTGGAGGAGTGAAGTCTCCTGAGGGTTTTCAGTGAAGGTACTCACAAACTTCTTCAATAAGTTAGTTAAGATCACTGCAAGCTCATAACCACTTTCCTCAATTGATTATTCACACCTGCATCAGTTATTTTGTAAGAAGGTTTTTCAAGAAAGATATCAGTTTAAAACTAAAATTCTGCAGTAATTCTTGTTACTACTCAGTCGATTTATGTCAGAGGCCATTTACAAGGAAAATTAACGAACAGCTAGCCTTTGATTTAGGAATCCAGCTTCGATGTTGCCCTAATCAGTTGATTTTAAACCCAATTCTCACCAGGATTTTCACTCAATAAGCAAATGAGAGGGTTGT